>CM069152.1:5883336-6515995 GCA_035221665.1 Okamejei kenojei | reverse complement strand
CTAATGTTTCTTCTTAAAAGAAGGAAAGACAAGCGGCCTTTTACAGCGTAAAACTTGTAGATGTGTCAGGACTCAATTGCTTAGACTCATAATGAAATACAGCAAATCTTAGAGTCCAGGTCTGTGGGTGACCTTGAATGTGTGGGGGGGGAACTAAAGAACATCAGTCTGTTCGGGCGTGAATGTTCGTAGGGTTTAGGGGTGGGGGTGGAGAATGTGGGAGGGGGGTGGGGTCGAGATGAACACAGGGACTACTTCATGTAATAAACAGCCCTGTAGACTGCAGCCGCCCCGTTGAGCCGTGAACGGGCTTATCTTCCCCTATCATGTATCATACACTGTAAATTGGGGTCGATTGTAATCATCATAGTCCTTACCTGCTGGACTGGAGAGCGCCTCTTACAGCTGTGCCTCGTACAGCGTGATGATGGTACATGGGGGAACCACATGTGAAAAGAAACATAGAGAATGGGGACCCACCTAGGGGAGGGGGGCACTCTAGTTTAGACTCTCTGCCCCAGCGGATAAGCCTACCTTCGTTTCGTAATCGATCATTCTGTTAGGCGCTGTGCACCGGCCAGCCAGCCAACCTCCCTTGTCTTTTTCCTTTTTCACTTTTAATTGAATTTTACATTTCACGTTTTTCAGTGAGCCCTCGTTATGGCTGTGCCTGTTCGGCATACCCATTTCCATCCGGGGATGAATAAAATTCCATCGTATTGTATCCGTATCGTAAATAGAGATGAAAAGAGCTCTAGGGCTAGTGGGGTCAAGGTGAGAAGTGCAGCAACCGGTTTATTGGTTGGGGACGATCAGCCATGATCAACAATGAATTGGCGGTGCTCGGCTCAAAGGGCCAAGGCCTCCTCCTGGCACCAATATTCTAAGTTTGCGCAAGAATAGTGACTATCGGGGTCAGACCTATTTTCAGATCCCACCTTAATTTAGTTGAGTTAAGAGTACCGAGTGTAGGGCGAAAAGTACCTGAAGGATCTAGTGGCCTGTAGACCTAGGGCGGAGTGAGAAATGACAGGGTCGTTTATCATCGCCAACAGGCCCCAGTCCCACACCCTGCTGACTTTAAAGGAGAAATTCATCTTCCACTCTGCCATCAAGATTATGATCCCAGCACCCACTGCCAGGCTTCCAAAAGGCATAAACAGTAGAAAATACATTGGGGACCAGAGAGCAAGCATAAGCCACAAATAAAAGTGTGTTTTTAAATGATCATCCGCAGCTCTTTCTTTCCTTAACAGAGGCTAAAGCTCCTGTCTCCACAGTACAAGTTAATTCAAGAGCTCTCCCGAGATTTAAAAGTAAATCAAACGATTGGTAAGCACGTAGAATGTACGTAGCGGGTACGGTCGGAGCTCGGGACGTCCACTTAAGCGGCTCGAAACGCTAACGGCAGTAACTCGGGAAACGCGGTAAGCTCGGGAAGTTTTTTTCAACATGTTGAAAAATGTCCACGAGAGGCCCCGAGTACCGACATCGGGCCCAATACCGTAATTTCTCCGTGTTTCGAATCCGGGGAAACGCGGGAGAACTTTTGAATTAGCTCACGTGGGACTGGCCCTTTAGACTGCGTTCTGCAGAATGCCTCAGAGGAAAGCTGGTGACAGCAGCCTCATTCAATTACAGTAATATGGATCATTTATCCTTCCCGCTTTACACCAAACTATTTCTCTAAGTACATATTTGGTCCAACGCACTTTACTGTAGTTTGGACTTTACATTAGAGATACAGTGGTGGAAACAGGCCCATCTGCCCACCGGGTCCGTGCCGACCAGCGAATCCCCCCCCCGTAAACTACGCTAACCTACACACACCAGGGACAATTTACAAGTTTACCGAAGCCAATTATCCTACAAACCTGCACTTCCTAGGAGCGTGGGGGGAAACCGGAGCCACCTGGAGAAAAACCACTGTTCCATAGGGAGAAAGTAACAAAGTCCATACAGTCGCACCCGTAGTCAGCCAGATCGAACCTGTCTCCTGAAACATAGCAAACAAAAAAACCTAGAAAAAAAATAGGTGCAGGAGTAGGCCATACGGCCCCTTCAAGCCAGCACCGCCATTCAAATGACATGGCTATGATCCTCCAAAATCATAGACCTCTGTTTTCCTGCTTTTTTCCCCATATCCCGTTAAATCCTTCACCCTAAGAGATAACCATCTCTTGAAACCGCGCTGTAAGGGCTTCAAGCAGGCAACTCTACCGCTGCGCCACCCGACCCTACTTACAAAGTTCCAGGAAGAATGAAATCATTGGGATGGGGGGGGGGGGGGGGGGGGGGGGGGGGGTGGGGGGGGGGGGGGGGGGGGGGAGGGGGGAGAGGAGGAAACGAACAAATCTTTATCCCCCCCCACACACCCAGTGTTCTCATGAGCAGGAGCCAATGGGACAGGGAATCAACACCAGACGTTTGAAAGCCAGCTCGGAGCATAGAGTAGATCCACACCGATGGAGGATAATTACTGGGATTGATTTGCTAAGAGAAACCACTTCTTATTAACAAACAAGGGTGACAAAGGGACCCGTAAACCAATTCCTCATAAAGCACTGCACGTAAATATCCTGGCATTATATTCCTGTTTCGTTGTGGTTCTGCTGGGGTTGATGCAAACACAGAAGGCCTGTCTCACTTTGGCCATTTTTTTTTTGGCGACTTTCTTTCTTATATGATCCCGTGCCCCCCCCCCCACCCCCACGACAATGTCTGCAACAACCTACCACCTGGTCGACGGCAAGCTAGCGACGTCCACCTACGACCACACCTACGTCCACCTGTACAAGGTAAGACATTTCAGTCGCCGGTACCTGTGGCCGGTGCCGACTTTGGTGAATTCCATTGGCGACTACCTACTGTGGCCAGTTAGCTGGTCATTGCCACACCATCTGTCCTTAGTTGCGGCTGGGACTATTGTAACGTTTAAGACACATTTAGACAGGTACATGGATGGGTCAGGTTTGGAGGGATGTGGACCAAATGCGGGCAGGTGGGACTAGTGTAGTGGGACACGTTGGTGGGCACGGGCAGGTTGGGCCGAAGGGCCTGTTTCCACGCTGTATCACTCTATGACTCCACCAAAAGCGCAGTGAAATTCGTTCTTTGCATACAGTATATAGTATACAGTATATTTTTCCATACAGATTGCATTTCTGCGTATGGGAATAGCACACGCAGGCAGCGTGCACGAGTCGCCTGCTTTGATGCCTTTCATTGTGATTCAAGTGCGAGTCTCCGGCACACACAGAGAGAGAGAGAGAGACAACATCCAGCCATTCAGCCCATCACGTGTGTGCTTCTAAACGCCAAAGTACAGACGGAGGTACCCCCCCCGATTCACACTTCGTCCCCAGGGGGCATGAGGCCTTTAGTTTAGTTTTAGCTTATTGTCACGCGTCCGAGGCACAGCGAAAGCTTCTGTTGCGTGCTGACCAGTCAGGGAAGACAACACACGGTTACAATCGAGCCGCTTACCAGTGTACAGATACAGGATAAAAGGATAACATGAATGTCGTTTAGTTCAAGGTGAAGTCTATCCAGTAAAGTCCGGTCAAGGATAGTCCCAGGGTCACCAATGAGGTAGATAGTAGTTCAGCACTGCTCTCTGTTTTAAGAAGGAACTGCTGATGCTGGGATAATCGAATGGTACACAGAAATGCTGGAGAAACTCAGCGGGTGCAGCAGCATCTATGGAGCGAAGGAAGTAGGCTACCCTTTGGGTTTCGGCCCGAAACGTTGCCTATTTCCTTCGCTCCATAGTTGCTGCTGCACCCGCTGAGTTTCTCCAGCATTTCTGTGTACCAGCACTGCTCGCTGGTTGTGGTAGGATGATTCAGTTGCCTGATAACAGCTGGGAAGAAACTGCCCCTGATGCTGGAGGTGTGTCTTTTCACACTTCTGTACCTTCTGCCTGATGGGAGAAGGGAGAAGAGGGCATGGCCGGGGTGCGACTCGTCCTTGATTAAGCTGCTGGCTTTGCCAAACATGCCTGTCAACAGCCTGGCGAGCCTGCCAGAGTCAACATCATTGAGTTTACAGCTCTTTCACTTTCTTCAGTCTAAGGTTTCTCTGTGCTGGGTTGCTGAGTGATGGTGCTGGAACATTAACCAACATCCCCAACCACCACCGTGTGTGAGCACGCAAGCGCTCCTCATCAGGCGCACCAGGCCTCATTCACAAAAATATTCCCCAAAAAGTCTCGACCCGAAACGTCACCCATTCCTTCTCTCCGGAGATGCGCCTGTCCCGCCGAGTTACTCCAGCACTCTGTGTCTCTCTTTTGTGTAAAGCAGCATCTGCAGTTCCTTCCTGCGCAGGTTCCCACAGGGCAAGCTCTCAGTACAAGCAGCAGCCAGGCTTCAGAGTGTTAAGAAGGAACTGCAGATGCTGGAAAATCGAGGGTACACAAAAAGCTGGAGAAACTCAGCACAGACTCATATTCCACTTGGGGAGTCTGCATCCTCTTGGGCTTGAATTTTCTCAATTCTGTTTAACCCTCACTCCCCTTCCCACCTCTCCCTCAGCCCTCAGGCTCCTCCTCCTCCTTTTCCTTTCTTCTCCCCGCCCCCCCCACCTCCCATCAGTCTGAAGGAGGGTTTTTGGCCCGAAACGTTGTCTATCTCCTTCGCTCCTTAGATGCTGCTGCACCCGCTGAGTTTCTCCAGCCTTTTGTGTACCCTGGTTTCAGAGCCAGGCAAGAGATACAGAAGTGTGAAAACGCACACCTCCAAACTCAGGGCCAGTTTCTTCCCAGCTGTTATCAGGCAACTGAACCATCCACCAAAACAGAGAGCTTGTGCTGAACTATCTACACTCTTTGGTGACCCTCGGACTATCGGACTTTGCTGGCTTTACCGTGAACAAACATAATTCCCTCATCATGAACTGTACACTGTGCATGGCTCGATTGGAATCATGTATTGTCTTTCCAACTGACTGGATAGCACGCACGGCTTTTCGCTGTACCTCGGCACACGTGACAATAAACCAAATGGGTGATCGCCGGTCGGCGCGCACTCGGTGGGCCGGAAGGCCGGTTTCCACGCTGTATCTCCAAACTAACTAATCTAAACTCCACAAGACAGCACTTCCCCACCTGGCTGATGAGAGAAAACGCTGCCTTCATCTAAACACGCTGCATTATTTCTTCCAACATGGTTAGGGCGTTTATGAACCGTTCAGAATGCGTGCATTTGGTTCTTGTCACATAAAACAGTGGCAGAGAACACAAACATATCTTGCAGGTTCATATAAAGTTTGAGGAAGTCAACGATGACATGTTTAGACATGTTGAGAGCCTGCATTTTAACACTTGGCCTGCTGCATTCCACAGTGTGAATGCTGAGACTGGGTCACTTTAAGCAATAACACGGTACAAAAATAAACATTTGCTTTTGGACATGAAAGACTAAATATTTGCACGGCAGCTGCATCTCGCCCCTCCATCTGTTACTCAGCATAGCCTCTTTTCTGAAGAAGGGTCTCGACCCGGAAAGTCACCCATTCCTTCTCTCCAGAGAAGCTACCTGGCCCGCTGAGTTCCTCAAGCATTGTTTGTCTCTCTTAGCCTCTTTTCCTTGTTGCTCTTTTGGAAGAACATTTGGCCTTGTCAGCTTCCTACCTGCCTTGCCTCAGTCTCTCTACCCTGTCCTTCCCCCTTGCCTCAGTCTCTCTCCCTGTCTTGCCTCAGTCTCTCTCTCTGCCCCCTGCCTTGCCTCAGTCTCTATCCCCTGCCTTGTCTCTCTCCCTCAGTCTCTCTCCCCTGTCTCTCTACCCCTTGCCTCAGTCTCTCTCCCCTGCCTTGCCCTTCAGTCTCTCTCCCCTCTCTCTCCCCTGCCTTGCCTCAGTCTCTCTCCCCGCTTGCCTCAGTCTCTCTACCCTGCCTTGCCTCAGTCTCTCTACCCTGCTTGCCTCATCTACCCTGCCTTGCCTCAAGTCTCTCTCCATGCCTTGCCTCTGTTCTCTCCTGCTTGCCTCACCCCATTGCCTTCGTCTCTCCTTTGCCCTTCATCCCCCTGCCTTGCCTCAGTCTCTCCCCCCTCTTGCCCCGTCTCTCTCCCTGTCTTGCCTCAGTCTCTCTCCCTGCCTTGCCTCAGTCTCTCTACCCCCTTGCCTCAGTCTCTCTACCCTGCCTTGCCTCAGTCTCTCTCCCCTGCTCTACCTGCTTTGCCTCAGCTCTGCCTGCCTCAGTCTCTCCCCTGCCTTGCCTCAGTCTCTCTCCCCTGCCTTGCCTCAGTCTCTCTCCCTGCCTTGCTCAGTCTCTCTACCCTGCCTTTGCCTCAGTCTCTCTCCCCTGCCTTGCCTCAGTCTCTATCCCCTGCCTTGCCTCAGTCTCTCTCCCCTCCCTCATCTCTCTTGCCTTGCCTCAGTCTCTCTCTCCTGCCTGCCTTGCCCTCAGTCTCTCTACCCTGCCTTGCCTCAGTCTCTCTACCCTGCCTTGCCTCAGTCTCTCTCCCCTGCCTTGCTCAGTCTCTCTCTTCCCCTGCCTTGGCCTCAGTCTCTCTCCGCTTGCCTGTCTCTCTCCCCTGCCTTGCCTCAGTCTCTCTCCCCTGCCTTGTCTCAGTCTCTCTCCCCTCTTGCCTCAGTCTCTCTCCCTGCTTTGCCTCAGTCTCTCTCCACCTGCCTTGCCTCAGTCTCTCTACTGCCTTGGCCTCAGTCTCTCTACCCTGCCTTGCCTCAGTCTCTCTCCCCTGCCTTGCCTCAGTCTCTCTCCCCTGCCTTGCCTCAGTCAGTCTCTCTCCCCTGCTCTTGCCTCAGTCTCTCTCCCCTGCCTTGCCTCAGTCTCTCTACCCTGCCTTGCCTCAGTCTCTCCCTGCCTTGCCTCAGCCTGCCTTGCTCAGTCTCTCTCCCCTGGCCTTGCCTCAGTCTCTCTACCCTGCACTTGCCTCAGTCTCTCTCCTGCCTTGCCTCAGTCTCTCTCCCTGCTCTTGCCTCAGTCTCTCTCCCCTGCCTTGCCTCAGTCTCTCTACCCTGCCTTGCCTCATCTCTCTCCCCTGCCTTGCCTCAGTCTCTATCCCTGCCTTGCCTCAGTCTTGCTTTGCTCAGTCTCTCTCCCCTTGCCTTGCCTCAGTCTCTCTACTGTCTCTTCTCCCCCTTGCCTCAGTCTCTCTCCCCTGCCTTGCCTCAGTTCTCTCTCCCCTGCCTTGCCTCAGTCTCTTCCCTTGCCTTCCTCAGTCTCGCCACCCTGCCTTGCCTCAGTCTTCTCTCTCCCTGCCTTGCCTCAGTCTCTCTCCCGCTGTCTCTCTTCCCCTCAGTTCTCTCTCCCCTGCTTGCCTCAGTCTCTCTCCCTCTGCCTAGTTCTTCCCTGCCTTGCCTCAGTCTCTCTCCCCTGCCTTGCCTCAGTCTCCCCTCTTCCCTGTCTCTCTACCCCTTGCCTCAGTCTCTCTCCCCTTGCCCTGCTGTCTCTCTCCCTGGCCTTTCCCACCTCGATTTCCTCTTCATAAAGAAAGCCCATCGACGCTTCTACACCCTCACAGGTTTGAGGAGATTCGGTACGTCAATTGGTCGGCACGGTGATGCAGCGGTAGAGATGCTGCCGCCCAGCGCTTGCAGCGCCAGAGACCCGGGTTCGATCCCGAATAAGGGCGCTGTCTTTGTGGTGTTTGCACGTTCTCCCCGTGACCTGCGTGGGTTTTCTCCCAGATCTTTCTCCCACACTCCAAAGAAGGGCAGCTTTGTAGGTTAATTGTCTTGGTATAAATGTAAAACAGTACAGTACAGTGTTAGTGTGCGGGGATCGCTGGTCAGCCCGGGCTCGGTGGGCCGAAGGGCCTGTTTCCCCGCTGTATCTCCAAACTAAATAAAACAAATGCCCTCTTGAGCTTCTACAGGCGTCCAGTAGAGGGCACATTGACTGGTTGTATCACGGCCTCGTTCAGCAAACTCGAACGTACCCAGGAGCGAAGAACGGCAAAAACGTTGTCAACACTGCCCAGTCCATCACCGGCTCTGACCTCCCCACCATCGAAGGGATTTACCGGAGTCGCTGCCTTAAAAAGGCGGGCAGCACCATCGGAGACCCACACCACCCTGGCCACGCTCGCATTTCCCCCTGCCATCGGGAAGAAGGTACAGGAGCCTGAAAACTGTAGCGTTCTCATCTCACAGCGGCGCTGCGGAAGAGTTGCTGCCTCGCAGCGCCAGAGGCCCAGGTTCGATCCTGACCACGGGTGTACGGAGTTTGCACGTTCTCCCCGTGACCTGCGTGGGTTTACTCCGAGATCTCCGGTTTCCACCCACACTCCAAAGACGTACTTGGTGTAATTGGCTTGGTGTAAATGTAAATTCTCCCCAGTGTGTGTGTGTGTGGGGATCGCTGGTTGGCGCAGACTCGGTGCGGCTGAAGGGCCTGTTTCCCCCACTCTATCTCTAAGCTAAACTAAACCTACGCCACCCATTCCTTCTCTCCAGAGATGTTGCCCTCCCCCACTGAATTACACCAGCTTTTTGTGTCTATCTTCGATATAAACCAGTGTCTGCAGTTCTTTGCTTCTACATCATCCAAAAATGTTATCCCTTGGATGGAAATATCAAAGACTAGAAGGAATAACTTTAAGATGAAAGGGGCAAAGTCTAAAGGAAAGGTAGACAAAAATGCTGGGAGAAACTCAGCGGGTGAGGCAGCATCTATGGAGCGAAGGAAATAGGTGACGTTTCGGGTCTCGCCTCACCCGCTGAGTTTCTCCAGCTTTTTTGCCTACCTTCGAATTTTCCAGCATCTGCAGTTCTTTCATAAACAGTTTAAAGGAAAATTTGCGGGGGGCAACCTTCTTCACACAGAGGGTGGTGGGAGCCTGGAATGAGCTGCCATGGTTAGTGGTGGAGGCAGATACGATAGTGGCGTTTAAGACGTGGATAGTGCGGAGAACGGAGGAATATGAACAGTGCCGGATTTAGATGAAGAGAGGCCCTAGGCTGTTCCACTTGTGAGGCCCCCTCCCAATCTCCCACCCCCACGACTAGAGGAAGATGGTCCACCAGATTGACACCGATTTGCAGCCGAGCGTGGCCAATGAGATAAGGGGCTGGAAAGCTGCGCTTATGTGTTTATTTATTTATTTATTTATTTATTGCCAGTGCTAGTGTCGAGTTATCGGCTTCTTCTTTCGTGTGGCGTGCACAGCCTAAAGTTGTCGGACAACTTGTTCTATTTGATCTTCCGTTTGTGCGCGTCGAGTTGATTGCATTAGTCGAAACAGGACGGACCACGCGAAGGTTGCAATCTCCCGCCCCGGTTATCGGCTTAAAACAGTATTATTCTGAAATGGAAGGCAAGGAAAATTACTGAAGGGTTGTTTAGAGACTACAGTGCGTTGTGACAGCATATGTAAGAAAGGCCTATAACAGTGACAAAACGTTGTACACCTTGACCAGAGCCCCCCTAGATGTCGAGGCCCTAGGCTTCATCCTATGAAGACAAATGGTAAATCCGGCTCTGGATATGAATTATATGCAGTATATCTTCTTAAACTAAACTAAACTAAAGTCCTCTCTAAACTCCGTGTGGGTCGCAGGGGAAAGGAGACTCAGGCGATGAAGTAAAGGCCTTGCTGCATGTGCCACTCACTGTAGAGTTGGCATTATGCTTGCAGACCGCAGGGGAGGCCGCTGCGCTGGCAATAAAGGCCCAGTGTGTACAATAGGGACACTGTGTGCTGCGAGCCGGCCGAGAGTTACAGGCAAGGGAGAGGTTGTGCAGCAGGATTTTTCTTACCGTTTAATTAGGATGGGCATTGCAATAAATCACAATGATTTGCTAGCTTGGAACACCAGAGCCCCGTGGAACCTTCGCTGAAACAGTGCGGAGGGGGGGGGGGGGGGAAAGGACTTTCTAACTAATGCACGGATTAAATAATGCAGAACTTTTATTTAAAATATTGAAATTCCAAGCCCCTGAATTGCCTGCAGAATTTTATATTTGTTTGTCTACGTTATATCTCCCCAGGGTTCTATGTCGTTGCACAAGTTCCATTTCGACAGAATAAAAAACTCAGCGCAAAATATCCAATTATGCAGAATGCAAATATCAGATTGACTTGCCAATGTGTCTTATCGTCATCCGCCCACAGGATCAGAACGCAGAGGCAACTGGATAATCAATGCCTTTGCCGGGGCGGGAGATTTGCAATCCTTCGCGTGGGCCGCCCTGTTTCGACTAATGCAATCAACTCGACGCGCACAAACGGGAAGATCAAATAGAACAAGTTGTCGACAACTTTAGGCGTGTGCGCCACACGACAGAAGATAGTATAAAGAATGCCTTTGCTAAGTGAGGAGATGCGTGAAGGAGACATTAGACAATAGGTGCAGGAGTAGGCCATTCGGCCCTTCGAGCCCGCACCGCCATTCAATGTGATCACGGCTGATCATCCCCAATCAGTACCCCGTTCCTGCCTTCTCCCCATATCCCCTTACTCCACTATCTTTAAGAGCCCTATCTAACTCTCTCTTGAAAGCATCCAGTGAATTGGCCTCCACTGCCTTCTGTGGCAGAGAATTCCACAGATTCACAACCCTCTGGGTGAAAAAGATTTTGCTCGTCTCCGTTCTAAATGGCCTTCCCCTTATTCTTAAACTGTGGCCCCTGGTTCTGGACTCCCCCAACATCGGGAACATGTTTCCTGCCGCTACCTTACAGTGAATGTCATTATAAGTTTGCGTGCAAATTAACATTTTTTTGTGTGTGGTGACTGTTGGCAGACCAATAGTTTGCATGTTCTCCCCGTGACCCGTGTGGGTTTTCTCCGAGATCTTCGGTTCCCCCCCACACTGCAAAAACGTGCTGGTTTGGCGTTTAATTGGCTTGCTCTAAGTGCAAATTGTCCCCAAGTGTGCGTAGGATGTGTTAATCGGCGCAGAATTTGGTGGGCTGAAGGGCCTGTTTCCACGCTGTATCTCTAAACTAAACTAAGGGCATGGGGGGGGGGGGGGACACCAAGAACAAAGGGGGACAAACTACATTGGCTTATATTATTACTGTAAATATTATCATTATAAATTATAATTATATTATTATTCTACAATCATAAGTGATAGGAGTAGAATTAGGTCATTCGGCCTATCAAGTCCACTCCGCCATTCGAACGTGGCTGATCTATCTCTCCCTCCGAACCCCATTCTCCTGCCTTCTCCCAATAACCCCTTACACCCATACTGATCAAGAATCTATCAATCGTCATGATCGATTGGCAGAATAGACTCGATGGGCCGAATGGCCTAAATCTACTCCTCTCACTTACGACCATCCAACAATCCATTGTGATCCTGCATAGGGCAACACATTATTTATTTTAAGATGAGTTGTGAAAAATAAACCTTTGCTGACTCGATTGAGTGTCGTTAGATTCCAAGGCCTTTCCTTAAAAAAGAGCGAGGGGGTCCCAGATTCCTGGCGAATATTCACCTCTGGGCAGCAAGAAGGCGGTGGTTTGTGTCGCCGTGGCTCCTGCTCTCAACAAAATGGCCGCCACCTTACTAAAATGGCTGGTCCTGAAAGGCAATTAATCGGCTGTGTGCATTGGCCCATGCAGCCGTGTGTGAAAGATGGACTTGGTAATGTGTTCCTTCAGTGGGATTCCTCCTTATATGGATTCAAAAATCATAGTTTTGAAAGGGCTCTTGTTTGAGGTGTATCCTTGTGCCAACTCACTTCTTATTTTCAGGAAGGATATTCAAATGGATTGGCCCTGACACAGTCCAGACTTGCCTCACAATGAGTGTTCTGTCTGGGCTCATGTTGTGGCAAATGACCAGAAACAGAAGGCAAATTGGTAAATAGTTTATATTCTGACAGTCCTTTGAATTCTCCTGCTTTGAGGAATGTACAAAATGGATGGGCATCTGTTATTAAATCTTTCCTCCCCACTACTCTTCCTTTTCCTTACAGAGATGCTGCCTGACCCGCTGAGTTACTCCAGCAGTATGTGTCTATATGAATCCTTCACAACCCTGCTGCTGCATAAATGTGAGGTTATCCACTTTGGTGGCAAAGAGCAGGAAGGCAGGGTATTATCTGAATGGGTGTCGGGTTAGGGGAAAAGGGGGGAGATGCAACAAGACCTGGTTGTCCTTGTACATCAGTCACTGAAAGTAGTAAGCATGCAGGTACAGCTGGCAGTTGAAAAAAGCAAATGGCATGTTTGCTTCATAGCGAGAGGAGTTGAGTATAGGAGCAAGAAGGTCCTACTGCAGTTGTACAGGGCCCTGGTGAGACCGCACCTGGAGTATTGCGTGCAGCTTTGGTCTCCTAATTTGAGGAAGGTCATTCTTCCTATTGAGGGAGTGCAGCGTAGGTTCACCAGGTTAATTCCTGGGATGGCGGGACATTCATATGATGAAAGAATGGAGTGACTGGGCTTGTAGTCACTGGAATTTAGAAGGATAAGAGGGGATCTTATAGAAACATATAAAATTATTAAGGGATTGGACACGTTAGATGCAGGAAACATGTTAAAACCAGGGGTCACAGTTTAAAAATAAGGGGAGGGCCATTTAGAAATGGGGAAAAACATTTTCACACAGAGAGTTGTGAATCTGTGGAATTTTCAGCCTCCGAAGGCAGTGGAGGCTGATTCACTGGATGCATTCAAAAGAGTTAGATAGAGCTCTAAGGGCTAGCGGAATCAAGGGATATGGGGAGAAGGCATGAACGGGGTACCGATTGTGGATGATCAGACACGATCACATTGAATGGCGGTGCTGGCTCGAAGGGCTGAATGGCCTTCTCCTGCACCTATTGTCTATGTATCAATGTATCGTTGCCAAGCAGCAGCCCAGCAGGACAGTCCAGTCAGATCGGCTCATGTAATTAACGCTTGTGGAATTCTTGCGTCAGTCCGGTAATCACATCCTCTCTGCACCCCTCACTTACCCAGAAACCACATCACAACACCATCTGGTTCTGTGACTGCATGGGGACGGGGCCGGGGCCTGGCAGCACCGTGCCAGTGTGGTCAGCCTAGACCAGGATAAACCCAGGCAGCTCGCACCAGGGTAAAACTGCAGGGTTGAGAGATGGAGAGGGACACACACACAGACAGAAAACACACAGAAACACACAGACACACAGACAGAAACACACACACAGACACACACACACACAGACACACACACACACACACACACAGTCACACACACAACACACACAGACAGCAAAACACACAGACACACACACAGACACACACACACACAGACAGACAACACACACACAGACACACACAGTCACCACACACACAGACAGATGAAACACACGACACAGGACACACACACACAGACTGAAACACACACAGTCACACACACACAGACAGAAACACACAGACACACCAGACACACACACACACACAACACACAGGCAGACACACACAACACACACACACAGGCAGACACTGACAACAACAGGCACACACAGACACACACACACACAGACACACACAGACACACACAGACAGACAACAGACAGACTGACAGACACACACAGACAGACACACACACACACACAGAACACACACACACACACACACACACACACAGACAGACACACAACACACACAGAAGACACACACACACACACACACCACGTTAACGACAGACACACACACAGACACACACAGACAGTCACACACAATATTTTTAACACACACACAAACCGTACACACACACAGACACCACGACACACAACAGGACACACACACAGACAGACACAAACCACACACACACACAGACACACCACACACAGTCACACACACCACAGAAGCACACACCAACACACACACACAGACACACACAACACACCACACACAGTCACACGCACACACACACAGACACACAGGACAGAGACAGACAGAAAGGACGCAGACATGGGGAGAGAGAGGGGAGAGGTATATAGATATATATATAGCGAGAGAGGAGGAGTGAGGTATTGAGAGAAAGTGAGAGAGAGAGAGAGGGAGGGAGGGGAGAGGATAGAGGAACGAAGAGAGAGAGACATAGGGAGGGAGAGAGGTTTAGAGATGGAGAGGTGTGATATAGAGAGAGAGAGGAGTGAGGGAGGGGGAGGTAGAGAGAGAAAGAGAGAGAGAGAGAGAGAGAGAGAGAGAGAGAGGTAGGTAGAGAGAGAGAGATAGAGAGAGAGAGATAGAGAGTAGGGTGTTATTTAAACCAGCTGTTTTGTGTCTGCTGGCAATCCTTCATCCAGCTGTGAGTGAACAAAAGCCGTCTTGTCTGGCTATTATTCTTCATATCAAGAGAGAAGCATCTTTACATAAAAGGTCCATTTTCAATCCAGCTGCGAGTGGATTAGCGGGGATAGCAAGCTGGTGATTCCCCACCAGATTTCCCACCCGGATAGATGTCCACAATAGTGGCAGCAACATCAGTGACCATGTTGATGGGAATGCTGCAGGATGTTGCCAGGACTGGAGCTTTTCCAATTCACCCGTTGATCCATCCTGGCGTACAAACTGGAAGGACCGCGCTGGGCAAGTGGGCCGCGTGGAGGCAGACTATTCAACGCTGGGCGACGCGGTGGTAGAGTTGCTGCCTCACAGCGCCAGAGACCCGGGTTCGATCCTGACTACGGGTGCTGTCTGTACGGAGTTTGTACGTTCTCCCCGTGACCTGCGTAGGTTTTCTACGAGGACTTCGGTTTTGCCCCACGCTCCGAAGACGTAGAGGTTTGCCGGTTAATTGGCTCGGTGTAAATGTAAAAATTGTCCCCAGTGTGCGTGTAGGATAGTGTTAATGTGCGGGGAGCGCTGGTCAGTGACAACTCAGTGGGCCGAAGGGCCTGTTTCAGCGCTGTATCTCTAAACTGGCAAAAGTATGAGCAAGGCCGTCCTTTAGACCTTAGACTTTACTTTAGAGGCACAGCACGGAAACAGGCCGTTCGGCCCACCTAGTCTGTGCCCACCAGCGACCTCCACACGCTAGCGTGATCCTACACCCTGGGGGCTAGTTACAATTTTTATCTTCGCCAATTAACCTACAAACCTGTGGGTCATTGGGGTGTGGGAGGTAACCGGAGCACCTGGGGAGAACGTACAAACTCCGTACAGACAGCACCCGTAGTCAGGATCGAAGCCAGGACTCTGGCGCTGGGAGGCAGCAGGTCTACCACTGCGCCACCGTGCCGGAGATTTGACCATCATGGATGGACCTTCCCCAGAATGGAGATGATGAATCCAGAGACCAGAGTACAGAGTGAGGCCCAACGCAAATTGGAGGAACAGCATCTCATATTTCGCTTGGGCAGCTTACAGCCCAGTGGTGTGAATATTGATTTATCTCACTTCAACTAACCCCGGCATTCCCTCTCTCTCCGTCCCTCCCCCACAGCTAACGGCCTGTTTCCTTTATCTTCGTTTTAAAGAAGGAACTGCAGATGCTGGAGAATCGAGGTTACACAAAAAGCTGGAGAAACTCAGCGGGTGCAGCAGCATCTAAGGAGCGAAGGAGTCTGAAGAAGGGTCTCGACCCGAAACGTCGCCGATCTCCTTCGCTCCTTAGATGCTGCCTGTCCTGCTGAGTTACTCCAGCTTTTTGCGTACCCTCCTTTATCTTCGTTACTGTTTTGCATATCTCTCATCCAATTGTTCTATATCTCTCTACATCACCGTCGATATTTCTCGTTCCCCTTTATTGTGACTTCAGTCTGAAGAAGGGTCTCGACACGAAACGTCACCCATTCCATCTCTCCAGAGATGCTGCCTGTCCTGCTGAGTTACTCCAGCATTTTGTGTCTATCTTAGACAATAGACAATAAACAATAGACAATAGGTGCAGGAGGAGGCCATTCGGCCCTTCGAGCCAGCACCGCCGTTCAATGTGATCATGGCTGATCATCCCCAATCAGTACCTCGTTCCTGCCTTCTCCCCGTATCCCCTGACTCCGCTATCTTTAAGAGCTCTTTGTAGTTTTGCAGCAGATGGGGCTGGCGACTTCTCATGTGAACTGGTGCTAACTTCGACTGAAGAAAGCTGCAGGAATGCAATACGACCTCCCTGCCCTCCTGGTTTCAGCCAGCTCGTCTTCCATTTTATTGGAAATACAGAGAGGGTAAGTAAAAATATGATTTCAATAAAGCGTATATTTCAAATCAAGAGAACTGTGGGTGGCAAGGTAGGCAGGGAACGAGTCCGATATCCACATGAAACGAGGACGGCGGCAGGCATTGATCCTCTAAGCTCTCTAGTTATAGGTTTGCCTGCCTTGCCTCACCGAGCAATACAGGGGACAAGACAGCTGGGGTCGGCCTCAATCTCAGAAGAAAAGGCCACGTTATTGCTGAATTTAAGGAGATAAGTTTTAAATGCATTCCAGACTCTGCTACACTGCACTTGAGGTTACCGGTGAAGAAAGTGGAGGCTTTAAAGTAATATGAAAGCCGCAATTTCCTTCCAGATCTCCCAAAGCCTTTGGAGTTGTGCAGCAGTTAGGTCTTCTCCGACCCAGACACCACAGAGAGAAGCTGAAAGTCTTGTCTTTAAACCGCCACTCCGTAAGCTGTGTGGCCCCGTATGTAAGCAGGCAGGCCCCGCTGCTGTTCACCGCCTGTGTTGAGTTAGTTGATGTCAGTCAGAAATGTGGCATCAGATGGACAGGTCAGAGAGGAGGTTGATGAACTCGCGTCCCAGTGTGTCAGCTCGGCCACAGTGGGCGATGTTTCATTGAAGGATGGGAGTGAAGAAAGTGGGAGGTGTGGTGTGGTGTGGGGAGGGTGTGGCAACACAGACACGCACACACACACACACACACACACACACACACACACACACATGCGTGCACACACACACACACATGCACATACACACATACGCACACACACACACACACGCACACACACACACACACACATGCGCGCACACACACACACACACATGCGTGCACACACACATGCGTGCACACACACACACACATGCACATACACACATACGCACACACACACACACGCACACACACAGGCGCGCGCACACGCACACATGCACATACACATACGCACACACACACACGATCGCACACGATCGCACACGCACGCACACACGCACACACACGCACACACACACACGCGCACACACACACACGCATACGCACACGCACACGCACACGCGCACACACGCACACTCACATACAAATGCGCACACATGCACATACACACATACGCACACACACACACACACACGCACACACTCACTCACACATGTGCACACACACTCACTCACACATGTGCACACGCACACACACATACGCACGCACGCACGCACACACACAAACCGCTCACTCACACACACAAACCACACAAACAGATTCAAGATAAGAACCAGTCCAAGCTCTAACTTATTGAAGCGTAAAACAAGGGATGTTGAAACAGCGGGACAACAGAGGCAGGGACAGTGGGAGCCACATGAGAGAGACCATCAGAGGGAGATTTGAGATTACCTCTTGCCTTTCACATCCACAGGACACCTCCAGTTATCCAGAAGCCATTGACACACTTTAGATGTGTGGTCCCTGTCATAATGCAGGAAACACAGCAGTCAATTGACACACAGCCAGCTCCGACAAACTACACTTCAATAATTGAATACTTCCTGCTTCTTTCACGCTGCTTGACACATACGAAGGATTTCTTGCCCAGAAGGGAGTCCGTGGAATTGTTCACATTTGTGATCATCAGATTTTATTTTGATATGCGAGCATATCAAGCAATGTGGGTGAAACTAGGTAAATGGAATTGGTTTGTAGCTCAGCTGCGATGGAATTGAATGTTTTAAGATGTTCGATGAGCAGAGACCATGCCTTCTTCTTAGACAGACACAAAAAGCTGGTGCAACTCAACGGGTCAGGCAGCATCTCTGGAGAGAAGGGATTGTTTGGATAGTTTACACCCCAGCGGTATGAACATTGCCTTCTCTAATTTCAGGTAGTCCTTGCTTTCTCCCTCCTTCCCCTCCCATTCCCAGCTCTCCCACAGCCCACTGTCTCTGTCTCTTCCTTTCTCGGAGCTCCCGTGGACATTTTTCAACATTTTGAAAAATATTCACGAGTCTTCCCGAGCTTACCGCGTTTCCCGAGGACCTGCCGTTAGCGTTGCGAGCCGCTATGAGACGTCCCCGAGCTCCGACGTACCCGCTACGTACATTCTACGTGTTTCCACGAGTTTCATTTTTTTAACTCGGGAGAGCTCTTGAATGAGCTCATACAGTGGGACGGGCCATTAACGTAACGAGAATTTCCCTACAATTTACGTCAGATATTGTCAGTTTTAAAATCCATTTATTGAAAGGTCAAGATGCATTCAGTGTGAGTTTCATAGAAACATAGAAACATAGAAATTAGGTGCAGGAGTAGGCCATTCAGCCCTTCGAGCCTGCACCGCCATTCAATATGATCATGGCTGATCATCCAACTCAGTATCCCGTACCTGCCTTCTCTCCATACCCTCTGATCCCCTTAGCCACAAGGGCCACATCCAACTCACTCTTAAATATAGCCAATGAACTGGCCTCAACTACCCTCTGTGGCAGAGAGTTCCAGAGACTCACCACTCTCTGTGTGAAAAAAGTCCTTCTCATCTCGGTCTTAAAGGATTTCCCCCTTATCCTTAAGCTGTGACCCCTTGTCCTGGACTTCCCCAACATCGGGAACAATCTTCCTGCATCTAGCCTGTCCAACCCCTTAAGAATTTTGTAAGTTTCTATAAGATCCCCTCTTAATCTCCTAAATTCCAGAGAGTATAAACCGAGTCTCATGAAAGCTAGTAATGTTATTAGCTTTATGCATGTTATGCAGGATATTTTAAAAAATAAATGGAGAAGGAATGGGTGACGTTTCAGAATGAGACCCTTCAAGAGTCATGCTGAGAGAATGGAGCGGCTGGGCTTGTACACTCTGCAGTTTAGACGGATGAGACATATAAGATTGTTAAGGGTTTGGACACGCTAGAGGCAGGAAACATGTTCCCGATGTTGGGGGAGTCCAGAACCAGGGGCCACTGTTTAAGAATAAGGGGTAAGGCCATTTAGAAAGGAGATGAGGAAACACTTTTTCACACAGAGAGTTGTGAGTCTGTGGAATTCTCTGCCTCAGAGGGCGGTGGAGGCCGGTTCTCTGGATACTTTCAAGAGAGAGCTGGATAGGGCTCTCAAAGATAGCGGAGTCAGGGGATACGGGGAGAAGGCAGGAATGGGGTACTGATTGGGGATGGTCAGCCATGATCACATTGAGTGGCGGTGCTGGCTCGAAGGGCCGAATGGCCTCCTCCTGCACCTATTGTCCATTGTCTATGGAACAAAAGGACATTTCTGGCCACATCATCGTCTACATCTCTCGTTCCCCTTTCCCGTGACTTTCAGTCTGAAGAAGGGTCTCGACCCGAAACATCACCCATTCCTTCTCTCCAGAGATGTTGCCCGTCCCGCTGAGTTACTCCAGTTTTTTGTGTCTGTCCTTGGTTTAAACCGGCATCTGCAGTTCCTTCCTGCACATTTGGACTCCTACCAACACCATTTTATGAATGGTATAAAATTTCCACCAACCTTTGAATGTACAAATAGCAACACGCACACCCTCTCCAATTCAGGCTATTTACAGCGTTGACTTCATGTTTTGTTGACTTAAGTTAAAATAAATCCTACTTTGTTGTGCCATGGAGTAATTATATTAAAGTGACAATAGGTTGCGTCATGAGCTTGCAGCTGGCACAAAGTTTTATTTAAGGTTTAGTGAATAAACACCCCACCTATGTGACGCAACCTTCACAAGACACAATGTTCCAAGTCCAGCGTCCAGTTTATCCCCAAAGTCACGTGAATACCTGGCGACCCAGGGAATGCAAAACGAGAGCGAGAAAATTCTCAGCAGGTCGGGCAGCATCCCGACCTTCACCGTCGCTGGGACGTCCCCTGACTCTCAGTCTGAAGAAGGGTCTCGACCCGGAGATGCTGCCCTGCCCCGCTGAGTCACTCCAGCTTTTTGTGTCTATCTCCGGTGTAAACCAGCATCTGCAGTTCCTTCCCACGCAAATGCCACATAATCAGCAATAGACAAAAATGTTGGAGAAACTCAGCGGGTGAGGCAGCATCTACGGAGCGAAGGAAATAGGTGACGTTTCGGGTCGAGACCCTTCTTCATTTTTGTCTACCTGCGATTTTTCCAGCATCTGCAGTTCCTTCTTAAACATAATCAGCAATGGTTATTTTTGTGCAAGGTTTTAAAGTGGTTCTTGCTCCCAATGTAAACACGGTGGCAAATAAAGGGAATTAACTCTCGACAGACAGATTATTTACCAGCAGGATGACACATCGGCCAAAGAGGTTTAAGAGGCACAAGAGGATTAGACCCAGCTATACACTGGCTGAGATTTATTATTATAATACAGCACATTTCTCGTAATACTTAAATTCCCTTGCATTAGGCTTTGAACCTGATTCACCAAGGGCGTAGCTCTACGGTGAGAGAGGGGGAAAAGCATTTTATCGGGATGCATCACCGCACGGTTTGGGAACAGCTCCATCCAAGACCGCCGGACATTGGCCGCAACCCGGACCTTCGCACAGACCAACCTCCCTTCCATTGGCTCCATCTACACCTCGCGCTGCCCCGGCAAGGCCAGCAGCATCATCAAGGACGAGTCGCTCCCCGGCCACTCCCTCTTCTCCCCTCTCCCATCAGGTACAGAAGTGTGAAAAAGCACACCTCCAGCTTGAGGGACAGCTTCTTCCCAGCTTTTATCAGGCAACCGAACCATCCCGTCACCAACTAGAGAGCAGTTCTGAGCTACCATCTACCTCATTGGAGACCTTCAGACTATCTTCTATTGGACTTTACTGGACTTTATCTTGCACTAAACATTATTCCCTTTATCCTGTATCTGTACAAAGAGGGTGGAACGATTCTAATCATGTATTGTCTCTCCGCTGAATGGTTAGCACCCAACATGTCTGTGGAATTCTCTGCCTCAGAGGGCGGTGGAGGCCGGTTCTCTGGATACTTTCAAGAGAGAGCTAGATAGGGCTCTTAAAGATAGCGGAGTCAGGGGATGTGGGTAGAAGGCAGGAACGGGGTACTGATTGGGGACGATCAGCCATGATCACATTGAATGGCGGTGCTGGCTCGAAAGGCCGAAGGCCTACTCCTGCACCTCTTGTCTATCGCCTATTGTCTAAAAGCTTTTCACTGTACCTCAGCACGTGACAATAAACTAAAGTAACTAACTAATTAACTAACTAACTAACTAACTAACTAACCAGAGGGGCAAAGTTTACAGAAGATGTGTAGGGCAATTTTATTTTTACACAGGTGGTGAGTGCCTGGAACACACTGCCAGGGATGGTGGTGAAGGCAGATACGATAGTGGTGTTTGTAGACTTTTAAACAAGCCCATGGAGTGGAGGGAGATTCATCACTTGCAGGCAGACGAGATTAAGTTACCGCGGCATCGTGTTTGACAGAGACATCGCGGGCTGAGACACCTGGTCTTGTGCCGTACTTTTCTATGTTCCATATTTATTCCCAGAAATTCCCAGAGGAATAAACCCTCCCAGGGTTCAAGGTGACGGGGAAAGAGATTTAATAGGAATCTGTGGGGTGACTTTTTCACACAGAGGGTGGTGGGTGTGTGGAACGAGCTGCCAGATGAGGTAGTTGAGGCTGGGACTATCCCAAATGTTTAAGAAACAGTTAGACAGGTACATGGATAGGACGGGTTTGGAGAGAGATGGACCAAACGCGGGCAGGTGGGACTAGTGTAGCCGGGACATGTGGGCCGGTATGGGCAATTAGGGCCGAAGGGCCTGTTTCCACGCTGTATCAATCTATGATTGTAAATATCTACTGGTATCTGTGGTAACGAATCAAGTTGTGCAGAAACAAGGAACTGCAGATGCTGTTTTACACAAAAGGACACTAATTGCTGGAGTAACTCAGCGCCCCGTGGACCACAGTACAGCACGGTGGCTCAGCGGCAGAGTTGCTGCCTTACAGCGATAGAGTCCCCGGTTCGATCCTGACTGCGGGTGCTGTTTGTGCCGAGTTTGTCCGTTCACCCTGTGACTGCGTGGGTTTTCTCCGGTTTCCTCCCACGCTCCAAAAACGTGCAGGCTTGTAGGTTGATTGGCCTCTGTAAATTGTCCCCCGTGTGATCGTTGGTCGGCCCAGACTCGATGGGCCGAAGGGCCACTTTCCACACAGTATCTGTAGATTAAACTAAACACATACACGAGAGGGGGACTGTATGGTAAACATAATCTCGGAGAAGTGCGGATATGTTGAAGGCAAAAATCAGAAGACAAAACTATTGTTTAAAAGGAATGAACAATTATTAGTGACTTTGAAAGACCACTTCATTAACTATAAAAGCATTCTGCTTAGCTGAGGCCATGAAAGGTCTAATGGAACAATAATTCTTCCTTTACTGTAGAGTGCATCCACTTTCGATGGTATCCAACAATCTTTCGTCAACAACATGTTACTGCAGTGCAGAACGGACCAATGTGATTTAGTTTAGTTTAGAGATGTAGCGTGGAAAGAGGCCCTTCGGCCCACCAAGTCCATGCTGACCATCGATCCCCGCACACTACCACTGTCCTACACACATTTTGGCATTTATACGACAAGCCTGTACGTCTTTGGAGTGCGGGAGGGAACTGAAGATCTCAGAGAAAACCCAGGCAGGTCACGGGGAGAACGTGCAAACCTCCTCCCACACTTTGTAGGTTAACCGGCTTGGTATAAATGTAAATTGTCCCCGGTGTGTGTCGGGTGGTGCGAGAGTGTGGGGACCGCTGGTTTTGCGCCGACTCGACGGGCTGAAGGGCCTGTTTCTGCACGGGTCACAGGGAGAACGTACAAGCTCCTGTACCCGTGGTCAGGATGTGAGGCAGCAACTCTACCTCTGCGCCACCGTGCCGCCCATTTCTTCCCGTCTCCCTCAAGTACTTACCTAGTTTCCCGTTTTAATATATCACCCCCCCGATGGATTGCACACACGACATAACGTCAGGGACTCGGGGAACTAGCTGCCTGGGGCCTGAATGAAGTTTGCTGCTGCTCTGGGTTGTTGCGGTGTGGCGAAAACATCTGCATAAAGTCACAGTGGGGCCTTGTTCACACAGATCATTGCCAAGCAGTGATTTATTAGGAGCTGGGGGAGCGCTGGGGCTGGAGGCAGGCACATTCGAAATAAAGAAACATTTGAAACTCAAATGTCAGCTTTATCTCACCAACTGCTCTCCCTGGGGTGGGGCTGAGGGAGTTACAATGAATACTGCAGGATGCACCACCAGCCGCCTGCAAGCCAGAGATCCTACAGCGGAGCAAGATAGACCACTCCTGCTCAATGCAACGGGCTGACGTGCAGTCGCAACGGAGCGGAGCGTGGGCCTTTTTTTCATCCATTTCAGTAACCCGACCCGACCCGACCCGCAGTGTAATCAGCGTTGCGGGGGAACAGTTTGTGTTAATAAATTAAAATTCTGAAAATGAGGAGAAGATTTTTACCAAAGAACTTTGCTTTTTACGAGGATGTTTCCGTAACCGGCTTCCGTCTCCGCACGAGTATCTTTGGTGCGGAGACGGAAGCCGGTTACGGAAATGTGGCCGAAAATTACCCATCAATCTGCCCGGCCCAGAAACGTTGCCTATTTCCATCGCTCCATAGATGCTGCTGCACCCGCTGAGGTTCTCCAGCACTTGTGTCTACCATGAAAGTGTCTAGCTGTTTCTTAAACATTGGGATATTCCCTGCCTCAACTACCTCCTCTGGCAGCTTGTTCCATACACCCACCTCTGTGTGAAAAAGGCTCATACAGTCATACAACAAGGAAACAGGCCCTTTGGCCCAACCCGCCCATGCAACCCACATGCACCATCTATACTAGCTGCACCTTACAGATACCACACGGGAACAGGCCCTTCAGCCCACCCAGTCCTTGCCGACCAGCGATCAACCATACACTACCACTATCCCATACACATTAGGGGCAATTTTACAGGGCAATTAACCTACAACCCTGTGCATTTTTGGAATGTGGGTGTAAACTGGAGCACCCGGAGTCACAGGGAGAACGTACAAACTCCTGACAGACAGCACCCGCAGTCGGAATGGAAGCCGGGCGTCTGGCGCTCGATCCGCCACGCCACCGTGCCGCCCAGAGTTAGATTCAGTCAGGCGTCTGGAATGCTGAGTTCAGTGTCAGGACAAAATTATTTTCATTCATGCCTCCACTCCCTGCTCAGTTAATAATTACCAGCCTCTGAAAGGAATGCAGGAGATCGACTGGTATCGTGGAAGCAATCTGCAAATCCAAACACTCACAGGAGCACTGAATGGTGGAGTTCTTTCAAGAGATTTACCCAGGGGTGTGAAAACTAGCCTGACCAGTCCACCCTGTTCACAATGTGTGGGGGGGAGGGAGATTGCAACCTTCGCGTGGTCCGCCCTGTTTCGGATAATGCAATCAACCCGGCATTATCGTAATCGTAAATAAGATCAAATAGAACAAGTTGTCCGACAACTTTAGGCTGTGCACGCCACACGCAGGAGGAAGAAGCAGCCAATGTGGGGATGGAACTGCAGATGCTGCTTTACACCGAAGACAGACACAAAATGCTGGGGGAACTCCCCCGGGACAGGCGGCAGCTCTAGAGAGAAGGAACGGGTCGAGACCCTTCTTCAGACCGAGAGTCAGGGGAGAGGGAAACTGGAGGTACAGACAGTGATGCAGACCAGTGCTTCTTAAACTGGTGATCGACAGAAATGCTGGAGAAACTCAGCGGGTGCGGCAGCATCTATGGAGCGAAGGAAATAGGCAACGTTTCGGGCCGAAACCCTTCTTCAGACTCACCCGCTGATTCACGGCGAATGAAACGTAGAAACATAGAAAATAGGTGCAGGAGTAGGCCATTCGGCCCTTCGAGCCTGCATCACCATTCAATATGATCATGGATGATCATCCAACTCAGTATCCTGTACCTGCCTTCTCTCCATACCCCCTGATCCCTTTAGCCACAAGGGCCACATCCAACTCCCTCTTGAATATAGCCAATGAACTGGCCTCAACTACCTTCTGTGGCAGAGAATTCCACAGACTCACCACTCTCTGTGAAAAATGTTTTTCTCATCTCGGTCCTAAAAGATTTCCCGCTTATCCTTAAACTGTGACCCCTTGTTCTGGACTTCCCCAACATCGGGAACAATCTTCCTGCATCTAGCCTGTCCAACCCCTTAAGAATTTTGTAAGTTTCTATAAGATCCCTCCTCAATCTTCTAAATTCTAGCGAGTACAAGCCGAGTCTATCCAGCCTTTCTTCATATGAAAGTCCTGACATCCCAGGAATCAGCCTGGTGAACCTTCTCTGTACTCCCTCTATGGCAAGAATGTCTTTCCGCAGATTAGGAGACCAAAACTGTACGCAATACTCCAGGTGTGGCCTCACCAAGACCCTGTACAACTGCAGTGGAACCTCTCTTATGAAACTAGAGCGGTGAATGAAGGGTGAATTACTTAATCTATTCAGATTTTTATTTTCTATACTTAAAAAAAGGCATTGCCATTGTTAGTAAGCTCTTAGTGGTTTTAATGGCAGTGGAGATGGAAACTTTGAAATGCTTTTACATATGTTTAGGATGTTCAAAAAGTTGAATAAAATAAACACTTAAGAAATTGAAGGTAGACAAAAATGCTGGTGAAACTCAGCGGGCGAGGCAGCATCTATGGAGCGAAGGAAATAGGCAACAAAATAGGAAATAGGCAACGTTTCGGGCCGAAACCCGGAAGCATTTCTCCAGCATTTTTGTCTACCTTCGATTCTCCAGCACCTGCAGTTCCTTCTTGAACACTTAAGAAATTGAGCTAATTTATGTTTTTTTGCTCGTGTGACAAAATTAATTAAAATATAAAATTAAACACAAGGGAGAATAAGATGAAAATTACCAAAAAACATCAAGAAATTTAGTCGAGGGTGAATGAAATTTTGTGCTAAAGTCTCATGGGTGAATGACACTGAAATAGTTTACGGAGCACTACTGATACAGAGAGAGATATGGAACAAAAGGTGTGAAATCAACAGATCAAAGGTGATGATGATAAGGGAGTGTAGATTGAATGGTTCATTGTTAGCTGGGGGGATGGTAACACGGAGGCAAACATTCAGTGTAAGAAGGGATTGCAGATTAAACCTATTAAAACTAGAGCAACTCAGCGGGTCAGACAGCATCTCTGGAGAGAAGGAATGAGTGACGTTTCAGGTTCGGGCTGAGGAAGGGTCTCGACCCGAAACGTCACCCGTTCCTTCTCACCAGAGATGCTGCCTGGAGGGGAGTCAGTCTCAGTCTTCCCCACGACCGAGGGTGGATGAATTGTACAGTTTGATAGCCAGAGGGAAGAAGGATCTCCTCTGAGCCCGGCGGGAAGCCTCACAGTGAGAAATGCTTTGCCTGGTATGCAAAGAGTGGTCACCATCAACCACCGCGCCCACCTCTGCACTAATGCTGATGGGTCCCCCCCTCCTGACGCCTCTGTGGCGCCAACCCGGGCCCCAGCCGCTGGCTCTGTCTACCCAGGGGCGGCCGCTGGCTCTGTCTACCCAGGGGCGGCCGCTGGCTCTGTCGTCCGGCAGGGCTCCAACTCTGACCCGTGAGGTTCGGGCCCCAGCTTCTCCTCTGCCTCCAAGAAGGCATCATGATGCTCCGGATGCTCATGTCCTTGGAGGAGATGCTAGAAGCATAGAAACATAGAAAATAGGTGCAGGAGGAGGCCATCGCTCCTTCGAGCCAGCACCGCCATTCATTGTGATCATGGCTGATCGTCCGATATCAATAACCCGTGCCTGCCTTCTCCCCATATCCCTCGATTCCACTAGCCCCTAGAGCTCTATCCAACTCTCTCTTAAATCCATCCAGTGAATTGGCCTCCACTGCCCTCTGTGGCAGGGAATTCCATAATTTCACAACTCTCTGGGTTAAAAAGTTTTTTCTCAGCTCAGCTAGTGTCGGGATGAACGTGCTTGGAGACGTAGAGGGAGTAACGCTCTGTCCTGGTCCTCCAGCGCCTCGTGCCACCCACACCAGGTGCTTTGGTCACGGCTTTCTTGCCGCCCTTCTCGGAAGCTTCCGGCAACTCAGCCATTTAGTTTCACGGCTTGTGCGTTTGTCTTGCGACTACATTGGATCCAGAGCAACAGTATCTCACTTGTGCAGCTTACAGCCCAATGGTATTAGTTTAGAGATACAGGGCGGAGACAGGCCCTTCGGCCCACCGGGTCCGCGCCGACCAGCGATCCCCGCACATTAACACTATCCTACACCCACTAGGAACAATTTTTTTACATTTATACCAAGCCAATTAACCCACAAACCTGCACGTCTTTGGAGTGTGGGAGGAAACCGAAGATCTCGGAGAAAACCCGCGCGGGTCACGGGGTGATTGTGCAAACTCCGTACAGACAGCGCCCGTAGTCGGGATCGAACCCGGGTCTCTGACGCTGCATTCGCTGTAAGGCAGCAACTCTACCGCTGTGACCGGCCAATATTGGTTTCTCTAAGTAACCCCGGCATTCCCTCTCTCTCTCTCCGTCCCTCCCCCACCCAAGTCGCACCGGCTTTTTGTTTTCTCCCAACAAACAGCTGACAATGGCCTGTTTCCTTTATCAGCGTTACTTTTTTGGATAGCTTTCTTTCATTGTTCCTTATCTCTCCACATCACCGTGTATAGCTCTCGTTTCAACTTATCCCTAATCAGTCAGAAGAAGGGTCTCGACCCGAAACGTCGCCCATGCCTTCTCTCCAGAGACGCTGCCGGACAGGCAACATCCCCGGAGAGAAGGAAAGGGCGAGGTTTCGGGTCGAGGACGCTGAGCTACTCCGGCTTTTTGTGTCTGGCTACAGTAAAGAGGTTTTTGTTTGCATATTCATATCAACCTAACACCCTCATTGTGTGCATGTGTAAATATTTAAAATAAATTGTGCAGAATGGGGGCGTGATAAAATTCCCACTTTGCCACTTTGAAGTTTCACGTTTACTTAACAGAGACTTGCTTGCGTTCTTTTAAGTAGAAAACCTGATTGCAGCTGTTTGTGTTTCCTGCTAAGTTTCTTTTGATCACACATGAGTCTGGAGCAACTAATCAAAGTCTGAAGAAGGGTCTCGACCCGAAACGTCGCCTATCTCCTTCGCTCCTTAGATGCTGCTGCACCCGCTGAGTTTCTCCAGCCTTTTGTGTACCCTCGATTCTCCAGCATCTGCAGTTCCTTCTTTAAAACAAAGTGCTGGAGTAACTCAGCAGGACAAGGCAGCATCTCTGGAGAGAAGGTATGGGGGACGTTTTGGGTTCTGGACCCTTCTTCAGACTGAAAGTAGAGGTGGGGGAGGAATAAACAGGAGGTTAGTAAAGGCCAGGACAAACAAGGGACTGGCAACAGATGACCTCAGGGAGGGTGGAGCCCACAATGGCCCATTGTTGGCTGGGGAAGGTGTGATCACATGAGGGACACCAGCATGTGACTAGGGTGGGGGTGGGGGAGGCAATGCAGGGGTTACTTGTAATCACAGGCTGCTGTGGCAAGGTACAGAAGTTGAACATGACCAGAAAATACTAAAGCTTCCACACAACTGGACAGTTTATTTGCCTCCCGCACTGGAGCGTGTCTCTCGAGATAAAAGGTCACTATTTTGTTAAGTTTAGGAAGAATAGCACGGCGGCATAGTGGGTAGAGCAGCTGCCTCACAGCGCCAGAGACACGGGTTCGATCCTGACCTCGCACACTGTCTGTGTGGAGTTTGCACGTTCTCCCTGTGACCACATGGGTTACCTCCGGGTGCTCCGGTTTCCTCCCACATCCCAAAAGACGTGCAGGTCTGCAGGTTAATTGGCCCTAGTGTGTGGAGAGTCGATGAGAAAGTGGGATAACATAGAACTAGTGTGGACGGGTGATCGATGGTCGGCACGGACTCAGAGGGCCAAAGGGCCTGCTTCCATACTGTATCTCTAAACTCTCTTGATAAACAGGGAGAGCAAGGGGCCAAATGTTCCTATCGACCCAAACTTCACCCATTCCTTCTCTCCAGAGATGCTGCCTGTCCCGCTGAGTTACTCCAGCATTTTGTATCTCTCTCTGGTGAGTTACTCCGGTGTAAACCAGTATCTGCAGTTCCTTCCTTCACATTCTTCTACTCTTCCTTCTACTCTTTCATGTTTTAATTACATTTGTGTACCTTTATTTTTAACTGTAAATTATCCAGTCCCCAGTATGAAGTAATGTTTTCATTCAGTTCCCATCTTGCGTGATTAGAATCTGATGGCTAGATTAAGCAGTTATGCATCATGCTTAGGCAAAGTTTAATTCTAAATATAGACAAAAGCATCTGCACAAGCCTAGCACAAAATATGACAAGAGAAGGCTTCACAGATGCAAGATTAGATTTTTATCTGTCTATGGAACATTTCCCAATTCCCAATAGGCAGCATCTCTGGGGAGAAGGAATAGGTGACGTTTCGGATCGAGACCCTTCCTGAGACTCTTCGGTGATTAGCTGGCTGGTGCTTTGGTGATGTTATCTTGCAGAAGATAAACATCTTTTTCAAGCTCGTGATCCACTATTAGTATGACTCATGGCTCAATTTCCTGCCCCCTTGAAGTTTATGATTGATACAGAGGTCTGATTTAGCAGCTGCTGGCTGCTCCCCACCTCGGTACGTGTTGCCGTGGTGCGGGTGTCTGAGACAATCCCTGCACCCAAGCAAGCTAACTGTCTGCACTTGCGATTAAAATACATACACACACGCGTGCACACACACAAACACACAAACACACACACCAATACCCACACGCACGCATGCACGCACACACACGCACGCACGCACACCCACACACACACACCCACACCAACACCCACACACACACACACGCACACCCACACACACACGCACGCACACACACCCACCTGCACACGTACACACACCAAAACACACACACATCAATACACACACCCACACACACGTACACACATCAACACCCACACACGTATACACACACACGTACACATACACACACATTCATGCCCACACTTAGGTGTACACTCCTACACACACACACGCACACCTACACACATAAACACATACACACACCTACACACACACGCACACCTACACACATACACACACCTGCACACACACACACCTACACACACACACATACACACACACACACACCTACACACACACACACCTACACATCTACATACACACACACCTACACACCTACACACACACACACCTACACACACACACACACACACACCTATACACACACACACACACACCTACGCACATACACACACACCTACACACATACACCCATATACATACACAGACGCACACACCCACCCATACACATGCCTCCATACACCTACACGCACGTATGTATACCACCCATACACACACATGCGCATACACACACACCTACACCCACACACACTCATAAACACAGAAATTCACATAACTAGACACATATGATAGTGGTGTTTAGGAGGCTGTTCGATAGGCAAATGGAAATGCAGGGAATGGAGGGATCTGGATCACGTGCGGCTGAGAAGGCTGGTTTACCTTGCCATCGTGTCCGGCACGGACATTGTGGGCCGAAGGGCCTGTTCCTGTGCTCCACGGTTCATAGTATGTTCTATGCCCATGAACGCACACCTGGGCATCCACAAATAAATGGGCACATACATGTGGACCTGTGGGCACACATCTTCACATACACATGTGCATACACTGTGTGCGTGGACACGGGACAGTGGCAGTGGGAACATTGTTTTCTGCCAATGCTGAATCTAACATTACTCAGATATATGTCCGCTCTAACTGGAGATCCAGTCTTGAACCTTGTTGAACCAATTTCCCCTTTGAATATGAATGCGGTTTCCATCCCGGCCCTCCTACTATTGAATAAACTTATATTCAATCGCAAAGAGCTTTCAACATGAAAGGAAGCAATAATATTTTGCCAATAAAATTTTACATTCAACCTATCATCCAAAGGTTTTTATTTATTTTACTGAGGGTTAGTTCTCCCTTTGAACTATTTATATCCAATTTCTACCACAAATGTTTTGCCAATTGAAGGATACAAAGAAACTGTTCTTCACTAACCTGCAGGGCAATGCTTACTGGGGTGTCATTTATAGTTTGTGGTTTACTGCCAGTGTGCAGATGTGACCAACCAAAGGCTGCTCGGATAGATTCATGTTCTTTGTAGTTTAGTTTAGAGATACAGCGTGGAAACAGGCCCTTCAGCCCATCGGGTCCATGCTGACCCGCGATTCCCCCGCACATTAACACTATCCCACGCACACTAGGGGCAATTTTTACAGTTATACCACGCCAATTTACCCACCCCCTTAGTTTAGTTTAGTTTAGTTTAGTTTAGAGATACAGCGTGGAAACAGGCCCTTCAGCCCACCAAATCTGCGCCGACCAGATTAACACTGTCCTACACACACTAGGGACATTTTGCACTTAAAGGAAGCCAAATAAAAAAATATTCAAAATAAAATCGAAACCAAATGCAGAATTGATTATTTTTGGAACAATGGATGCCAGCTTTGAGCTGACTTAGTTCCAAAAGAGCTTCCTTGATTATGGCTTAATAGTGGCAAAAAAAACGTATACATAAATTCTGGAAAAACGCTCCCACACCAACGATAAAAATGTGGATTTCAAATATGTCCGAAATGTTACACCTCGAAGACATGGGATTCCTCCTAGCAGGCAAATCAGGCCATTTCCAAAAGATTTGGTCTCAATTTATCGACTTATTACAAGCATAGGGTGCAACACAACTCTGAAAATAAAGGGTATCAGGACCTGGTGAGGGGTGCGTAAAGATACAAAGGAGGTACATCCCTTTTGTCTTAGCTTATTTTACTTTCTCATATTTTCTGTATTTTTTTTTTTCTTTCTTTTCCTTTGGTTTTCTTTTTCATCCTTTCTTGTGTCTTAAGCTTCTACGGGTTCTGGAATTTAGGAGATTAAGAGGGGATCTTATAGAAACTTACAAAATTCTTAAGGGGTTGGACAGGCGAGATGCAGGAAGATTGTTCCCGATGTTGGGGAAGTCCAGGACAAGGGGTCACAGCTTAAGGATAAGGGGGAAATCCTTTAAGACCGAGATGAGAAAGACTTTTTTCACACAGAGAGTGGTGAGTCTCTGGAACTCTCTGCCACAGAGGGTAGTTGAGGCCAGTTCATTGGCTATATTTAAGAGTGAGTTGGATGTGGCCCTTGTGGCTAAGGGGATCAGAGGGTATGGAGAGAAGGCAGGTACGGGATACTGAGTTGGATGATCAGCCATGATCATATTGAATGGCGGTGCAGGCTCGAAGGGCCGAATGGCCTACTCCTGCACCTAATTTCTATGTTTCTATGTTTCTATGTTCTTCCTGATCACGCTTTCACGCACTTACTATCCCATCCAACTCTCTCTATTCTTCTTCTTCTTAAAGTTTAAAATAAGAAGTGGTACAGGAAATGTATGATGTTATTTTTGGCTTATATCATTGTAACGTACATTACTTCTAATAAAGAAAATTGAAAAAAAAAAAGCAAGCCAAGTAACCGACTAACCTGCACGTCTTTGGAGTGTGGGAGGAAACCGAATATCTTGGAGAAAACCCACGCAGGTCACGCGGAGAACGTACAAACTCTGTACAGACAGCGCCTGTAGTCGGGATCGAACCCGGGTCTCCGGTGCTGCAAGGCAGCAACTCTACCGCTTGGCCACCGTGCCGCCCTAGAATAGTTTAGTTTAGTTTAGGGATACAGCGTGGAAACAGGCCCTTCGCCCAACCAAGTCCGCGCTGACCACCAATCACCCCGTACACTCGTTCTATCCTACATGCACTAGGTACAAGTTACTGCAGCCAATTAACCTACAAACCTCCACGTCTTCGGAAAGTGGGAGGAAACCGGAGCACCCGGAGAAAAATCATGCGGCCACAGGGAGAACATCCGGACTCCGCGCAGACAGCGCCCGTAGTCAGGATCAAACCTGGGTCTCTGGGTCTCTGCCGCTGTCGGGCAGCAACTCTACAGCAACTCTACCCCATATGCCGCCTTTATGATAGACGATTAGCAAACCTGTGATGTTATTCCAGTCGTGGTCCTGCAGAGAACTGGGAGTTCAACCATGTTTGGTTTAGTAAGGCAAGCCAATAAAAATAATAACAAAATATAATTTTGTCAAAGAGTCTTTCCAAAGTTAACAGACTTAATGGAGTAGAACACAAATCGCTGGAGGTACTCAGCGGGACAGGCAGCAACTGTGGAGGGAATGGACAGGCAACGTTTCTGGTCTGGACCTCCTGCAGACTGATGGAGTAGGGAGGAAGAATGCTAGGAAGGAGAGATGGGGGTGGGACAACGCCTGGTTTTGAGTAGCTGAAAACCTGGCTTGGTCCTACTTATAGAACAACATTATGCTGCTATAAGTACAGCAGCTGTATGTACAGTAGCTGGGGTGTAGCTTTGATAATTAATAGAGTGGCTTTGCAATGAAAGAACCTCCTTTTATTGCAACGTGACAGGAAAATATCACCACCAAACTGTTCACAGACTTCTTTTTAAGTGAAGGGGACGGTAGAAATGAAAAGTGCAATAGATAATGGATGCTAGCTTGCTTAACTAGCTTGTGAAATGTGCCACCTAACTGCAGCCGCTTTCCTGAATCAATCTTGAAGTGTGTGCACATGGAAAAGCTTGCACATCGAAAGGGAAACAAATTGCATTCATGAGGAGATGAGGTCTCACTGTATTTATTAACTGTTGGGATTGTGAAGAAAGTGTTCCTCTGTGATGAGCAATATGTATATGTATTTTTATATTTAATTGCCCTTTAAAAGAGCTATAGTGCATCAGCCTGCCGTTATAGACAATAGGTGCAGGAGTAGGCCATTCGGCCCTTCGAGCCAGCACCGCCATTCAATGTGATCATCCCCAATCAGTTCCCCGTTCCTGCCTTCTCCCCATACCCCCTGACTCCGCTATCTTTAAGAGCATAATCTAGCTCTCTCTTGAAAGTATCCAGAGAACCGGCCTCCACCGCCCTCTGAGGCAGAGAATTCCACAGACTCACAACTGAAAAAGCGTGATGATAAAAACCGCTTCAATGCCTACAAAGGCCAATAGCTTTACCTGTATTTATTCATTTATTCATGGACTTCACTGGCTTCTCCACTATTATTCTTGACACAAATGCTTGCGTGGCTAATTCTAGGGGCCACTAATAGACGACCGAATGCACACCAATGCCTCTACTTCCTTAGAAGGTTAGAAAGTTCGACATGTTCCCATCAACTCTCGCCAAGTTCTACAGATGGACCATAGAAAGCATCTTACCAGGATGCATCACAGCACGCTTTGGGAACAGCTCCATCCAAGACCCGCAAGAAATTGCAGAGAGTTGTGGAGCTAACCCAGACAAACCAACCTCCCGCCCACTGACTCCATCTACACCTCACGCTGCCTCGGCAAGGCCAGCAGCATCATCAAGGACCAGTCTCACCCTGGTCACTCCCTCTTCTCCCCTCTCCCATCGGGCAAGAGGTACAGAAGTGTGAAAACTTAAAGGAGTCGATGGAGGGGGCAGTTCTGATGGGAAGAGGGAGTGATGTTCCACAGTCTAGGAGCTGCAACCGCAAAGGTGCGGTCCGTCGCCCCTGAGCTTATGCCTAGACCGCGGGATGTTCAGCAACCCCAAGTCTGAGGGAGCAGGAGGTGGTGTGATGGGTGAGCAGACTTTTAATGTAGGTGGGGGCAAGCCCATTAAGGGCTTTTTAGGCAAAAAGGAGGACATAACCATCCTCTCATTAGTTAGATAGTGGTCCTGACCTCACATCTACCTCATTGGAGATCTTTGAGCGATCTTTAATCAGGTTTTATCGAACTTCAATGTTACATCGTGCACTGAATGTTGTACCGTTTATCCTGCATCTGTGCACTGTGGACAGTCTGATAGTGTTCATGTGCAGTCTTGTCTTTGACTGGATAGAACACAAACAAAAGCCTTTCACCACTTCGGTACAGATGACAATAATGAACGAAGAATAATAGTACTTCGAGAGCAGACTTTGTAGCTTGTTTGAGAGATACAGAGTGGAAACAGACTCTTTGCCGCACTGAGACCCCAGCAACCAGCGAGCACCTGTACACTAGTTCTATCCTACATTCTAAGGACAATATAGAGAAGCCAATTAAACCTACCAACTTGCACGTCTTAGCGGGACCTGGGGTGGAGGGTATTGCACCGAGGTGTTGCCTGCAACCTGGTTCTCCCGCGGTTCACAGACTCGCCAGCCGCCTGCCACTGTTGCGGGCTGGACCAGCCTGTGCACCACGTGTACATGGAGTGTGTGAGGCTGCAGCCCCTGTTTCAATATCTAAAGGGGCTGCTCCTTGCCTTCTGGCTGCATTTTTCACCCACCATCCTCATCTTTGGACACCCTGTGCGTAGGGGGAGAGGGTAGGGCTGAAGATGTCCTGGTTGGGTTGCTCCTGGGCCTGGCCAAGCTGGCCATCCGCGAGTCACGGCACCAGGCGGTGGAGGGCTTTACCCGGCTACCTGACCCTTTTCCGGGGTTACGTCCATACCCAGGTGGGGTTAGAAAGGGAATACGCCCTGTCCACGGGCACTCTGAGGGAGCTCCGGGACCGCTGGGCACCGCAGGGTGTTGAATGTATCCTTGACAAGGAGTGTAAGATAGCTGTACAGTAGTTTATTATGGATGTATGTTTGTATTGTATTATGGTGGTGGGTTCTGGTTTGTTTTATTGTAGTGTAATATTTTTTAAAATAATTGAATACATTTTTTGCATTAAATTTTTTTTTTAAAACTTGCACGTCTTTGCAGTGTGTAGGAGGAAACCTGAGCTCCTGGAGAAAACCCATGTGGTCACAGGGAGAAGGTACAAACTCTGTCCTGACAGCACCCGCAGTCAGGATGGAACCCGGGTCCCTGGCGCTGTAAGGCAGCAACTCTACCGCTGCGCCATCTTGCCGCCAAGTTAACACCAAGAGGTTACTAGGAACCCCGATACTTTCGTTCGTTCGTTCGTTCGTGTTTCAGACAATAGACAATAGGTGCAGGAGTAGGCCATTCAGCCCTTCGAGCCAGCACCGCCATTCAATGTGATCATGGCTGATCATCCCCAATCAGTACCCCGTTCCTGCCTTTTCCCCATATCCCCTGACTCCGTTATTTTTAAGAGCCCTATCTAGCTCTCTCTTGAAAGCATCCAGAGAACCGGCCTCCACCGCCCTTGACTCACGGATGGCCAGCTTGGCCAAGCCCAGGAGAAACCCAACCATGACATCTCCACCAGGCAGAGAATTCCACAGACTCACTGCTCTCTGTGAGAACGATGTAGCTCGCTGTTGGCTTTTATCATCGTCCAACATGTTGACAGAACTGTCGCCCGACGCGTTACAGAGTGCATCGGGCCGTCGCTTCCAGGGATCGCCACCAGGAGGCTTCTGTCATGATCATTTCATTCGGAAGAAATGTTCCAACCCAAAACGTCACCCATCTTATTTTCTCCGGAGAACCTGCAAACTGCCAGTTCCCTCCCAGTTCAAACTCCAGCTGCCTGACCCACTGAGTTACTCCAGCACTTTGTGTCCATCTCCAGGATGCAAGGTGTGTTTGATCCCAGTGGGCTGTCTGAGATGAGTAGAGTTCTATGGTTGCATATAAATCACACTGGATAAACGTGACCCGCTGAGTTACTCCAGCACGCCATGTGGCAGGTTTCCTTTCTGAAGGGCATTCATCAATCAGTTACATTTTTATGGCAGTTTCATACCTCCGTGGTCACTGATATTAAGTTTTTAATTTTCGATGTAGCTAATTGAATTGAAATTCCCCTGCTGTGGCGTATGCTCCAAACTCCAGTTTCCAGATGAACAGCCCAGTAATTTAATCAGGGTGCTATTGTACACCATTGCAGCCTTATTCTGCAGCAATCTGGCCTCAGACAACAGTGCTGTCATTTCATGCTCCAGTGTATTAGTTTTACCATCAATAACTAAAACAAATGAGGAAGAAAGCAATTCTCCAGAATAGACAAAGAGCTTTATCTAGGCTGTGACCTGGAAGGTCTATCACTTGAAGATAGACACAAAAAGCTGGAGTAACTCATCGGGTCAGGCAGCCTCTCAGGGGAAAATAGATGGGTGATGTTTTGGGTCGGGACCCTTCCTCACACCAGCCTATCTCTCAGTGTTGATGCAGGTTTACACCAAAGATAGACGCAAAATGCTGGAGTAACTCAGAGGGTTAGGCAGCATCTCTGTGGAAAATGGATCGGATCGAGACCCTTCCTCACACCAGTCTATCTGTTTCTCTTGCCTCTTGCCTTATGGAGTCTGAAGAAACGTCAACTGTCTCTTCTCACCGCAGATGTTGCCGGACCCGCTGAGTTACTCCAGCTTTTTGTGTCTATCTTTGGAGCAATAGACATTCCAGGTCACAGCCTAGATAGAGGCTCATTGTCTGTTCTGAAGAATTGCTTTTCTTCCTACAGTTCTCCAGCATTTTGCATTTAGTTTGAGATTCCAACATCTGCAGCCTCGTGTGACTCCCTGGTTTTCGTGCCTCTCTGCCAATTCCAGTAGTTTCCTCTCCAGATTCCGAGTGTTTGTAGTTCTACGGTCTCTCTTGTTCCAACCCTTGGCATGAGTGATTTTATTTGTTCTGTGGCTGAGTAAACACTTTCCTTTGGATTCCTCTCACAGTGTGTCTCTGGACTCCACGCTGACCATTTTTTGATTAAATGGACTCAGAATAAAAATAAGTGTCACTGTTACGCTGGGATTGCATTGTGAATAACAATCAGGATTTTGTTTTACATTTACAGGATGTAGACGTTGTTGACAAGTCCAGAATATATCTTTGGTTTCGTTCGGAAATATAGTGCGGAAACAGTCCCTTCAGCCCAACGGGTCCATGCCGACCAGCGATCCCCGCACATTTAACACTTCCCTACACACACTAGTTAAGTAAGTAAGTTTAAGTAAGTAAGTAAGTTTATTGGCCAAGTTTTCACATACAAGGAATTTGCCTCGGTGCTCCGCCCACAAGTAACAACATGACGTACAGTGACAGTTACGAATGACTCAGAAAACACTAACCATTAATAATAATAGAACGTTAATAATAAAACACCATTGATCAAGCATGTGAACCAACAAAATACCAGATCAAAGGGAGGCTACAGATTTTTGGCTGTTGAGTAGAGCAACTACTCGTGGATAAAAACTGTGTTTATGTCTGGCTGTGGCAGCTTTGACAGTCCGGAGTCGCCTTCCAGAGGGCAGTGATTCAAAGAGTTTGTGGCCAGGGTGAGAGGGGTCAGAGACGATCTTGCCCGCTCGCTTCCCGGCCCTTGCAGTGTACAGTTCATCAACGGAGGGGAAGGTTGCAGCCAATAATCTTCTCTGCTGATCCGACGATTCGCTGCAGCCTCCAGGTGTCGTGCTTGGTGCAATGTAAGTAGTTACAACTTGCCAATTAACCTACAAATCTGTACGTCTTTGGAGTGTGGGAGGAAACCCGAGCACCCGGAGAAAACCCGCGCAGGTCACAGGAGGAACGCACAAACTCCGTACAGATAAACCCCCATAGTCAGGATCGAAGACGGGTCTCTGGCGCTGTGAGGCAGCAGCTCTACTGCTGCGCCACCCTGATATATGGAAGGCAATCATTACCACTTTAAAACCTGAACCAGAAGGGATGAAGCAGTGACTGTGAAGGGAAACGCAAAAACATTTATCCTGTGTAAACCATTTGTTTTCCACGTTACACATTTTAGAAAAATAAAGGAGAATTTATTCAAGTTCATGGCCAATGGATGTTTCTGTATCGGCTTCAAACAAATAAAACTAAACATCATGTCAGCTGAAATAATATTTGAACTCTCGCGAGTGAATTGCACGGATAGTATGCAGGTGTGGTGAGCAATTAAGAAGAGAGAGCTGGCGTTTATTACAAGCAGGTACAAGCTTGTGGAGCTGACAGCTTCTGGAGAACTTCCTTGCTGAATGTACAGACCCGATCTGACATGTCGGTCGGTGTGATGTGAGAGGTTGTACCCACTCACTGAGGTGCAGCAGACTGAAATACAATACATCCTCATTTTTACGCTCTTCTTTATAACGGGTTGTAGTGGACCGACCTAGCGACCTTCACCACCAGGCTTGGCTGCCAAGGCCACCCCCAGCCCGCATCGCCACCCCGGCCACTTCCAGACCAGACCTCACGACACCACCGTCAATCCTCCCTGCACTCCGGCCTGCCACGGCCCGCAACCATTGAATCTGCCTCAGAGGGCGGTGGAGGCCGGTTCTCTGGATGCTTTCAAGAGAGAACTCAATAGGGCTCTTAAAAATAGTGGAGTCAGGGGATATGGGGAGAAGGCAGGAACTGGGATACTGAGTGGATGATCAGCCATGATCACATTGAATGGCGGTGCTGCCTCGAAGGGTCGAATGGCCTACTCCTGCACCTATTGTCTATTGCCTATTGACTCCGCTGATCCTCGCTTCTTCCCCGGGTGACAGCTGGGCAAAGCAGGCAACTCAACTGGATCCCAGCCCCGCTTCCAGACCGAAGGGTCTTGACCCAAAACCTCGCCTATCCATGTTCTCCAGAGATGCTCCCTGACCTGCTGAGTTACTCCAGCACTTTGTGTCCATTTGTGTATTAACCAGCATCTACACCTCTTTGTTTCTACGACTGCAGGTGTACAGTAGAGAGCACATTGACTGGTTGCATCCTGGCCTGGTTCAACAACTTGAATGCCCGGGAGCAGAAAAGACTGAAAAAAGTTGTCAACACTGCCCAGTCCATCATCGGCTCTGGCCTCCACACCATCGAAGGGATTAATTGGAGTCGCTGACTCAAAAAGGCTGCCAGCATCATCAGAGACCCCACACCATTCTGGCCACACACTCATTTCACCACTGCCATCGGGAAGAAGGTACAGGAGCCTGAAAACTGTAACGTCCAGGTTCAGGGATAACTTCTTCCCTACAGCCATCAAGCTATTAAACACTACAACCTCAAATAAGCTCTGAACTACAATATTATTACTATTATTATTATTATTAGTGCACTACTATTGTTTTTTGAGTATGTGTGTATGTGTATATATACATATATATATGTATGTATGTACTTGTGGGTATATGTATATATACACACACTAAACATTCTTTGTTCTCTCTCATTTATTATATTGTTACAGTGTACTATGTTTACATATTCTGTTGTGCTGCAGCAAGTAAGAATTTTATTGTTCTATCTGGGACATATGACAATAAAACACTCTTGACATACAATGATAGAAACATAGACAATAGGTGCAGGAGTAGGCCATTCGGCCCTTCGAGCCTGCACCGCCATTCAATGTGATCATGGCTGATCATCCAACTCAGTATCCTGTACCTGCCTTCTCTCCATACCCCCTGATCCCTTTAGCCACAAGGGCCACATCTAACTCCCTCTTAAATATAGTCAATGAACTGGCCTCAACTACCTTCTGTGGCAGAGAGTTCCACAGATTCACCACTCTCTGTGTGAAAAATGTTTTTCTCATCTCGGTCCTAAACGATTTCCCCCTTATCCTTAAACTGTGACCCCTTGTTCTGGACTTCCCCAACATCGGGAACAATCTTCCTGCATCTAGCCTGTCTAACCCTTTAAGAATTTTGTAATGCTCTATAAAATCCCCCCTCAATCTTCTAAATTCCAGCGAGTACAAGCCGAGTCTATCCAGTCTTTCTTCATATGGACAATCCATTACTCTGTTATAGTGGACAATGGGCAATAATGGACAACATTATTGGACCGCTACATCAAGGGTTTACTGTAATGCCTCTATTATTGGCTGCAACCTTTATTTTATTTTATTATTGTCACATGTACCGAGGTACAGTGAAAAGCTTTGTCAGCAAACAAGCTCATCAGGAAGGCTGGCTCCGTCCTGGGGGCGGAGTTGGATTCATTGGAGGTTGGTCTTGGAGCGGAGAATGCTCCTCAAACTGTGGAGCATCCTGGACAATACAGCTCACCCCCTCCGTGACACACTGGTCAACCTGTGGAGCACCTTCAGCAACAGACTGGTCCCACCAAGGTGCAGCACAGGAGATCCCTCTTCCCTGTGGCTATCAAACTGTACAACTCCTCCCCCTTCTGTCATGGGGTAGACTGAGACTGACTCCCTTTCCAACCCCCACCCCACCCCACCCCCATCCTTTGCATATCCCCAATCCTTTCCACTCTTTAATTTCATGTTTGTGTGTTTTGTTGCTTTTCTTATGGTAATCCTGTCTGGCAAATCAAATTCCTTGCATGTTGCAAAGCATACCTGGCTAACCAAGTCTGATTACGATGTTTCATGTATCTTGTGTTTTATGACTGTAAAGTTTTATCAAATTGTATTGAATCAAACCAGATAATACCGTACATAAATACACTCAAGTCAAGCTGAAGTATAATAGGGGAAGAAGATACATAGTGCAGAATATAGTTTAGAGCATTGTAGTGCACCAGTTCCAGAGACAAAGTCCAATGTCCGCAATGGGGCAGAGGTGAATCGGACAGTACCCCAAGTTATGGAAGGACCGTTCCGAAGCCTGATATCAGAGGGGAAGAAGCTGTTCCTGAGTCTGGTGGTGCGTGCTTTCAAGCTTCTGTACCTTCTGCCCGATGGGAGCGGGGAGAAGAAGGAACGAGTTATGGGTTTGTATGTTTAAAACGGCCTCATCTGCGTGCTCCACTCTGATCTGATTCTTACCATAGCATTTTATTTTTTGCAGTTTAGCTTGGCAGAACATTTCTGAAGGGGGTTAAAGGTTACTCGGTCTGAAGAAGGGTCTCGACCCGAAACGTCACCTATTCCTTCTCTCCAGAGATGTTGTGCAAAGTATTATTGATACAGAGTCCTTATATATCATAACAAGTACTTTAATTAGAATACATACAGAGACCATCAAAATGAGTACTGTAGGCTCGGAGTCGCAAGTTGAACTGACTAACACGGCTGCCCGCATGCCACTAGGTGGTAGTGTGGAAACCTGACACGGATTATGGATTAGGTCAGCAGCCAAACCAGACACGGTTCAAATTAGCAATATTGATCGATCTACATCCCCCTTCTGAGGCTTTTGCCCAGAGGGCAAACATAAAGCATGCAGAAGTAATATGTATATAAAGCTATAAAAATTAACTGTAATCTACAGTAAAGCAATGGAGGATATATTGCAAGTAATATAAGTAACGTCGGTTATAGTTTAGAGTCCAAGATCTGCATCCAGACATAATCCCCGTATCTAGCCACGGGCTTTCTGACCTGTCCTGCACGCGTCCGTTACAGGCCTTCAGACGTGCCGCTCACAGGAGATGCTGCACAGGCATGGCCTCCATCGGGAGTTTCTTAGCAGGCGACGACGACTCAACCAGCGCAGGTTTCACAGGGGATTTGTCAACAGGCTTTACAGGGTCTTCATCATCGGCACCAGCCCCATTGGCAGTCCTTTTGCAGGTACAGAAACAGAGTCCTGATCCCAGAACTGCTCACCGTCTGCAGTCACGTACACATCATCTGGGTCACCTGCGTAATCATACTGAACCTGCCTGAATGGCAACGGCTCATTTACTGGCAGAATATGTCGTCGGTTTCGTCTGTGGAGATGTCTGCCAGATTGAATCACATAAGATCATGGCTCCGGACACACCTCCTTGACCGTGCCCATGCGGTCATACCCCTTCTGGGTTTGGTCGGACCACCTGGCCCTCCGACAATGGTTGGAGAGGACAACTAGAACGGTCACTGTACGCCTTCTACATCAGTCTTTTACGCTGCAGACGTGCCCAAACCACATCGGGCTCACAGAAATGTGGCTGGAGCAGCCGCTTCAAGACTGGAGGCATGGGTTCAAATTCCACTTCTGACACCATGTGCAAAGTACTATTGATACAGAGTCATTATATATCATAACAAGTACTTTAATTAGAATACATACAGAGACCACCAAAATGAGTACTGTAGGCTCGGAAGTCGTAAGTTGAACTATCACGGCTGCCCGCCTGTCACTAGGTGGTAGTGTGGAAACCTGACATGGAGTATGGATTAGGTCAGCAGCAAAACCAGATACGTTTCAAATCAGCAACACTGTTTGATCTACAGATGCTGCCTGTTCTGCTGAGTTACTCCAGCATTTTGCGTCCAGATTACAGGCTAACTGTTTGGCCCTGGTATAGAGTAACGTGGGTGTGCCAGACCAAGGAAAGATGGTGAATTTCTTTCTTCTGGGTGAATAGAGCGCCAGATGGGTTTTTAAATGAATATTTATTTAGTGAATTTGGATTTTTGAATTGCAAGTAAGATTGAAACTCGTGCGTCTGGCAGTATGGTGCTAGACCAGAAAATACTCACCTTTCCATCATATGGTCTTTGGCACTTCATCAAGTAAACATGGAGACGCAGAGAGAGTGTTATCACCGAACCATGACTAATGCTGGAGACAAAGTTACAGAACACAAATGAGGCCCTTCGGCCCAACTGCTCCATGCCGACTAAGGTGCATTCCTCAGCTGGTTCCATTTGCCTGCATTTGGCAAGTATCCCGCTAAACTACGTTGCAGGGAGGAACTGCAGATATTGGTTTACACTGAAGATAGACACAAAATGCTGGAGTAACTCTGCGGGACTTTGTGTCCATCTTCCCTCTGAACTATTCCTATCCATGATCAGTCTGAAGTAGGATACTGAGCTTAACGCTTAGTTGGGACATGGAGGGGGCTCAACTATGATTCTCCCCGCTCCAACAGGTGGTAAATTCATAAAGATCTCTCATATAAGCAACTACTGGTATCCATGTATATGACATTGGGTGGCACGGTGGTGGAGCTGCTGCCTCACAGCGCCAGAGACCCGGGTTCGATCCTGACTACGGGTGCTGTCTGTACGGAGTTTGTACTTTCTCCCCGTGAAGGGTTTTCTCCGGGATCTCCGGTTTCCTCCCACACTCCAAAGACGTACAGATTTGTTGGCTAATTGGCTTGGTAAAATGACAAAATTAACCTCCAGTGTGTGTAGGATAGTGTTGCCGTGAGGGGTGACCACTGGTCGGCGCGGACTCGGCGGGCCGAAAGGCCTGTTTCCACACTTGTATCTCTAAACTAAACAAAGCACGAGTTTCAGTAAAGAGAAGTAAATGAGAGCATGGCTCATGTAACACCCATCACGATGGAATTCCGACATTCAAACCCTTAATGGGTTGGAACCAAGAAAAATACTATTTATGGATGAAATAGTCCACATGCTGCCTGTGCAGTCTACACATGGTCTTGCTAAAGTACATCTGTTTCCAGCGCACAAAACGCACTTCCAACTGAAACCCAACTCTCTGGCAAAATAATTTCAAGATAATGGATACCTGGGAATGATTATAAGACTATAATCTAATTAAAGAGTTAAATTGATGTCATTAAACACGAGTGCAAACCTCGTGCTGTTCCTGGACGCAGCATCAAGTCTTCAATTAGATTACTGCCTTGTAATTATTCCCAGGCCTCTGTATGGATTATGTACACGCTATAAAACTTTATAGGGAAGGTTGAGTCACATCTGAAACATTCTGAGGTTTACAGTAGCTATCATTGTGATTCCAAGTGTCCACAATCTTCCACATCAATGGGCTCTCATTACAAATTTGAGTCTTCAGGCTTCAAATTGAGTTCTCTAATTTTCGGTAACCTCTAACAACACCCCTCCTCCCTCTCTGCCCTACAATCCTCCTCGCCTTCCTTCTCCCCCCCCCCCCCAACCCCCCCCCCACCCCCCCCTGGACTCGCACCTATTTCTCCCCTCCCCCTCTCGCCACATTCCTTCTTCTGGCTTCACAATTCGCAACTCTTCAATCCTGTCTCACGTCTTCTGTTTTAATCTCGGGTCTTTATTCCAACTATCTTTCTATCAAACCCCCCTCTCCTTGTCCACCTATTACCTGCCTCTCCTCTCCCCCAGCTTGCTACTCTCCCCACCCCCCCACTCAGTCTGAAGAAGGGTCCGACCTGCAACATCATCTATCCATCCACACTCATTTAACAAATTGACTAAAATTGAATATCGAGCCAGAATGATGCAGCAACCAGAGAGGACCCTATACACTAGCACTATCCTACACACTAGGGACAATTTACAATGTTACCAAAGCCAATTAACTTACAAACCCGCATGAATTTGGAGTGCCGAAGGAAACCGGAGCACCTGGAGAAAACCCACGAGGTCACAGGGAGAACGTACAAACTCTGTACAGACATCACCCATAGTCAAGATCGAATCCAGGTCTCTGACGCAGTAAGGCAGCAACTCTGCCGCTGTGCCTTGCCACTGAATCACCAAGCTTGCTGTGTGTCATTAGCAAACTGGGATCCACTTCTCTCACACAGTTCATCTGTGTGATTTGTAGAAATCGTGCACATTGGAGGAACAAACTCCATTCCCTGTGGTACCCCATTAGCAGACATATACCAACTTAAAGATGACTCATTTATCCATATACAGTCTTCCATCTTTTAAACAATTCCCTCCCCAGGCTAATATGTTACCCCTAACCCCAGGGCCCTTGTCTTGTAGCTTTGTGTACACCGTCTTATAAAAGACTTGTTAATTAGCTTTCTTTTCCCAGATTTCATCTGATCTCCTGTGTGTTTCTCTTCTCATTATTAATGGATCCATGGCGGCATCAGGTGTAATGTTCAATAATAGGCAATTGGTGCTGTTTCACGTGAATAAGAATAATACAATATGTTATATTCTTTGTCTTAATGTAGTCTTTAATTTACATTTGCAATACATCTCCATTGGATATAGATTCCCAATTCTACATTCCCTATATTATAATGTAGACTTTACTTTAGACTTTACAGATACAGCATGGAAACAGGCCCTTCGGCCCACCGAGTCCATGCGGACCAGCAGTCAGCCTGAGCACTAACACTATCCTACACACCAGGGACAATTTACAATTTTTACTTAAGCCAATCAACCTACAAACCTGTATGACTTTGGGGTATGGAAGGAAACCGGAGCACCCGGAGAAACCCACATGGTCACAGGGAGAACGTACAAACTCCATACTGTCAGGATTGGACCCGGGTCTCTGGTGCTGTAAGGCACTCTACCCCTGCACCACCGTGCCACCTTAAATAATACAATATACAGTATATAATACGCTCTATATTATAATCAACTGTAATACTACTGGTTAGTATTTTGGTTAGTGAGTTTACAGACACCAAGTGGTGTCACGGGGAGTGTTAGTGCACGGGGTGGTCACTGGTCGGCACGGACTCGGTGGGCCGAAGGGCCTGTTTCCACACAGTATATTAAAGCCTAAATTAGCTGTTTCTGGCGAAGTCTTTAAAGGTCAGGAATCTACCTACTTGTGTTTCTGCTAACATAAAGTCTAAATTATCTTCATAATAACATTTTAGCATGGAACTTAAACGAAAGGTTAGAAGGAAAAGGAATCTAAGAAAGTAATGACAACTGAATTAATGTCTCCTATATAAAACAAATCGATTGCACAAGTAGAATGTCATGTTAATATATTTTAAAGAAAGACCTTGTAACGGTGACCAAATTATCCAATCTGTGCCTTGAAAAATATCGCTAGGAGAAAAGTGCGGCACGGTGGCGCAGCGGTAGAGTTGCTCCCTTACAGCGCCAGAGACCTGGGTTCGATCCTGACTACGGGTGCTGTCTGCACGGAGTTCGTACCTTCTCCCCGTGACCTGGGTGGGTTTTTTCAGAGATCTTCGATTTCCCCCCCCCCACTCCACTCTAAAGACGTACAGGTTTGTATGTTAATTGGCTTGGTGTGTGTGTAAATTGTCCCTTGTGTGTGTAGGACAGTGTTAATGTGCGGGGATCGCTGGTCGCTGCGGACCCGGTGGGACGAAGAGCCTGTTTCCGCGCTGTATCTCTAAACTAAACAGGCAGAGGAATAGTCATTGTTTAACAGCCAGCACTTTCTAAGGATCCAAACTAGTAGAGAAATGGAAACAGGCAAATCAAGAGATATTGTGACAACTACGTACATGTCTACTCATGTGTTGAGAACACATACCTAGAATCAATGGTTTATGAAAATATCCCAATGAATAATATTAAATCATAGCAGCCTAACCCTGGAGGCATGAGTAATTCAAAAACAAATTACAAGGATTTTAGTTTTAAAAAAAAATCTCTTCTGCCACTAAATTAACAAAAAAAGGCTTTTTGACCTTACAAACAATGACACCTGTACTATTTTTCTTTTTCTGCAGGCATCTGCTTGATTGGGATTTATTCATACTTAACCATATAACAATTACTGCACGGAAACAGGCCCTCTCGGCCCTTCCAGTCCGTGCCGACCATTTGTTTTCCCCTAGTCCCATCTACCTGCACTCAGACCATACCCCTCCATTCCCTTCACGTCCATATACCTATCCACTTTACTCTTAAATGTTAAAATCGATCCTGCCTCCACCACTTCTGCTGGAAGCTCATTCCACACAGCCACCACCCTCTGAGTAAAGAAGTTCCCCCTCACGTTACCCCTAAACTTCTGTCCCTTAATTCTCATGTCATGCCCTCTTGATTGAATCTTCCCTACCCTCAATGGGAAAAAAGTATCCACGTCAACTCTGTCTATCCCTTTCATCATTTTAAAGACCTCAATCAAGTCCCCCCTTAACCTTCTGTGCTCCAAAGAATAAAGACCTAAAGTAACCTTCCTTGGTTACTAAAGGAATGGCTTAGAGATACTGCATGGAAACAGGCCCTTCGGCCCATCGCACTGACCAGCAATCACCCGTAAACTCGTACAGACAGCATCCGTAGTCAGGATCGAACCCGGGTCTCTGGCGCTGTGAGGCAGCAACTCTACCGCTGCGCCACCGTGCCGGCCTGGTGCTGAGGGCATGTTTGTTACCACCACCTGCTAAAATATATTAACGCTTCATTTTTCTGAAAACAGCAAAAGAGAAAAAAAAAAGATGAGAAGTGACTATAGAAATAACAAACCAAGCAATAATATTGAGTGATTTTTATGTATCATTCGATTCATAGACAAAAATCGACCGATGGATGTCCGTAAAATCAGAACTCGTTCCTTACCCAGGGATGGCCTGCAATCCTTGCAAATCTTTGCTTTTCGGTTTTCATCCAATTCTTTACTTATACTATTGAATGTGGTGGCACAGTGGTAGAGTTGCTGCCTTGCAGCGCTAGAGACCCGGGTTCGATCCTGACTACGGTTGCTGTCTGTGCGGTGTTTGTACGTTCTCCCTGTTACCTGCGTGGGTTATGCCCGGTTGCTCCGGGTTCCTCCCACACTCCAAAGAAGCCCAGGTTTGTAGGTTAATTGGCTTCAGTAAAAACAGTAAATGATCCCGAGTGTAGGATAGTGCTAGTGTACGGAGTGAGTGCTGGTCGGCGAGGAATCAGTGGTCCGAAGGAACTGTATTTCTAAACTAAACTACTTAATATTACTTTCCCAATATGTAGTAGGCTCCCCTCGGTCATGACTGACCATGGGTGATGCAACCTGGTCGGATGCAAGCCTGGGCGATGTCATGTGGAGGACAGGCTGCTGCCCGTGCAGCACGTCGTCCCCCCTCTCCACGTCGCTGATCGATCCAAAGGAACTGCAGGGCCGTTACAGTTTGGCACCAGCGCCAACGCAGGAGCTTCCAGAGCGAGGTTGTAGACAATGACGAACTGCCTTAGGGGCTCCGACTGCGGATGTTCTTGAGCATTACTCCTGGAGCCTTTTCCATGACTGGATATGGCCACAAGGCAGTGGAGGTTTTAAATCAGAGTTTTCCCTCTCGCAGATGGACTGCCTTCCCAAGGTGACGAGCCCCGTCTGCCACTATGTAGACCACAACAACCTACAGAATGGAAGGATATTACCCACCTTACCTGGTTCTTTTGTCAATTATCCTCAACCCATATCCTCAGGTTAGCAACGATATGACAAGTGAAAATAGTTTCCCCTCATTTATCTTAAAAAACTTCTCAAAATGTGAACAAATGGGTTTGTTTCTGTTTTGAGTGGGGAGGGGATCAGAAGATAAGATACAACATTTAGTCGAGGATGTTTAGCTCAAAATTATAAAGAGATGTTTACTCTGAAGTTGCAGGAGCAAGAGTGGTTTTAATTATAAAAATACCATCCCTCACATCTGACTTGCAAGGGAAGAGGGAGCGAGGAATGTTCTTGTGAGCAGATGTCTGATCACTGGGAGGCTTCTGGCTAGCAATACCGTACGAGGTCAAGTCTGAAGTACAAAAACATTGTACATGTAAATCATGTGGTTAATATTCCCATTGCAAGGGAAGAGAGGCCACGGCAACAAGAACATGCACGACTTGAAATGATCCAGGCTGCATTGGCCCAGTCCAGCTAATGTCATTGACGGAATAGGTTTGTGTAGACGTGAAGGGACAGAGCACAGCTGTATATATGGAGGGAAGGTTGTGGACCATCTGGGATACTCAGGTCCTCGGTCTACATTTGGTGAGGTACAGGCACCATGAATACCATCACATGCACCATTGGTCAAGGCAACACACAAAATAAAACTATACTGGTACACCAACAATTTTCCGGCAACTGATGGTCCGACACCTTTAATTTAGTTTAGTTTAGAGATTCAGCACGGTAGCAGGCCCTTCGGCCCACCGAGTCCGCACATTAACACTACCCTACACAAGCTGGGGACAATTTTGCATTTTATACCAAGCCAATTAACCTGCAAACCTGAACGTCTTTGGAGTGTGGGAGGGAAACCGAAGATACTGGAGAAAACCCACGCAGGTCACGGGGAGAACGTACAAACTCCGTACAGACAGCAGCTCTACCACTGTGCCACCTTTAACCCGGCAACATTACGAGATCATTCGTCCTGAAGGCGCCACACACAATTGTTAATTTGTCATTTACGTTTCTAGCTGTCCGTGGTGCTTTCGAGACACGGGTGGGGGTGGGAGGGGGGGGGGGGCGATAATTAGTGGGTCAGAATTGTATTGTTGAATTATTATTTTACATGACCTCTGTTAGTTGGTCTGGCAGAGTGGATAATCCAGCAAGCCTCTGGAACCAAGGGTGCTAGAAAATCGGTGGTGAACCTGTACATAAATGATACAAATTCTAAAGACGGTGCAAAGTTCAATTTTGCGTCTATTGTCACTTAACCAATTAAGGTACAGTGAAATTTGAGTTACCATACAGCCATACTAAGTGAAAAGCAACAATACACACAGCCACATAAAATACAATTTAACATAAACATCCACTACAACGGAATCCACATTCCTCACTGTGATGGAAGGTAATAAAGTTCAGTCATCTTCCTCCTTTGTCACCCGTGGTGGTCGGGGCCTTTGAACCCTCCGCAGATTGCCGCTGCCGACGGTCCGATGTTCAAGCCCTCGTGTCGGGATGATGGAAACTCCGGCGTCGGGACGGATCGGAACACTCCGCGGCATGGAGCTCCCGGGACGGCCTCTTCTTACCGGAGACCGCGGCTTCACGGTGTTAAAAGTCCACAGGCCCCGCGGTCGGATTGCTTTCACGGGCGATCCTCGGCAAAGGATCGCCAGCTCCACGATGGTAAGTCCGCGCCGCGCCGCGCCTTGAAGCTCCGGGCGGGTCCCCAGGAAAGGCCACATAGTTTCATGTTGTAGGCCGCAGGGCGGGACGGAGATGCAACACGGAAAAAAAAAAATCGCATCTCTGTCGAGTTAAGTGGCTGAAAAAAGTTCCCCCCTGATCCCCTCCCCCCCACCCCCCACATAAAGCATACCAAGAAACATTAAAACATATGTTTAAGACATACTTAAAATAATAAAAACAGAGAAGGGACGGGACAGACTGCTGGTGAGGCGGCCATTACGCTAGTTTTTAAAAGTAATTCCCAATTCTGCTCCCACAACAGTGTAACATAGAAACATAGAAATTAGGTGCAGGAGTAGGCCATTCAGCCCTTCGAGCCTGCACCGCCATTCAATATGATCATGGCTGATCATCCAACTCAGTATCCCGTACCTGCCTTCTCTCCATACCCTCTGATCCCCTTAGCCACAAGGGCCACATCCAACTCACTCTTAAATATAGCCAATGAACTGGCCTCAACTACCCTCTGTGGCAGAACTACCCTCTGTGGCAGTAAACCTTTCCTCACCTGGTTCTTTTGGCCAAATCATCTTAAACCTTATGTTTTGTGGTTACCAAGTGTCCTGCCAATAGAAACAGTCTCACTACTTCATTCTTTTTGTACCAGAGGCTAAGGGAAATTAATCAATTGTCAAGAGACCAAAAGATGCTGACGTTTACTTAGGAGCATGCCCTTCGGCCCATCGAGTTCACACCGACCATTGATCGCCCACACACTATGTTATCCCATTTCCGCATCTTATACCCACAGGCCAGCTTACAGAAGCCAATTAACCTACCACCTGCAAGTCATTGGGATGTGGGAGGAAACTGGAGCATGCAAACACCACCCAGACAGCACCTGGAGTCAGGAATGAACCCGGGTGTTTGGCGCAATGAGGCAGTGGCTCTACCAACTGCGCCACCGTCGCGCCCCACTGTTTTTCATATAACGTAAACTGAGAATGGATTTTATAGAAGCAGCAAGCTGGAAAGAGCGCAGAAGATTTGAGGATGTTGCCAGGATTCGTGAGGGACTGAGCTAAGGCCAGAGGTTGAGCAGCCTGGGATTCCTTGGAGTGCATGAGGATGAAGGGTGATCTTATCGAGCTGTACAGAAGCATGAGAGGAATAGGTCAGGTTTCTGCGAGGGTAAGCCCACCCACCAGCGTGGCAGATGATCGGGCGGGGGAGACGGAGAGGAGGTCGTCCCCTGACGCCATGTTGTAGAACTTGAAGGAGCCCAGCGGAGCGCGCAGCTCCACCTGAGCACGTGTTTTGTGGCTTCAATGCAGAGCCCTGGTGGGAGGGGGGGGGAGGAGGGGGGGAGGAGGGCGGCTGGGACACGTAACTCGCAGCTCGTGGAAAACAGTGGGGCTGCTCGTTAAAAATTCTGCGCAGCTTCCCGCGAGGAGCAGAGGTATTGTGACATCATCCAGCTCGTTAGATTTAAAAAAGATGTCGGATGTCAATTTTAGTTAAAAACTCGGGAAATAATGAATCAAATTTTCAGATGAGGGGATTTTTGAAGTCATGAGGTAAATCTCTACCGGAATATGTACAAATTTCACCGTTAGCGCGTCGGGTTTTCAAGGAGATGTGAATCAAAGAAAATGTTCAAGCAAGCAAACACACGTAAACATCCAAGATCAGAGTTTATAATAATAGAGATGGGCCAAATGCAGGCAGGTTGGACTAGTGTAGCTGGGACTTGTTGGCCAGTGTGGGCAAGCTGGGCCGAAAGGCCTGTTTCCATGCTCTATTTCATGATCTTAAGTTGAAACTTGAGAAATGACTCACCCTGGCCCGAGACGATAGCAAAAGGACATAGACAAGAGAGAAGATGAATTATTTATACAACATGGCATAGTGGTGCAGCAGTAGAGCTACTGCCTTACAGCGCCAGAGACACGGGTCGATCTTGACTACGGGTGCTGTCTGTATGGAGTTTGCACGTTCTCCCTGTGACCTGCGTGGGGTTTCTGCGAGTTCTTCGGTGTCCTCCCACACTCCAAAGACATACAGGTTTGAAGGTAAATTGGCTTGGTATGAATGTAAATTGTCCGAGTGCATGTAGGATAGTGTGAATGTGCGGGGATCGTTGGTCGATGCGGCCTCGGTGGGCCGAAGGGACTGTTTCCGTGCAGTACCTCTAAACTAAAAAAAACACACACACACACACACACACACACACACGTGAAGATTTGTGAATGGTCTGTCCAGAATAGTGAAAGAGGCAGACTGCATAAGGGATGTTAAGGAATGTTGCACACATTAGAAATGAGAAATTTAAGTGAGTCAAAAGGGGAATGCACTTAATTTTGCGTGGGCTCTGTTAGATGGTTCCAAATTGCTTCCTCAGCTCTGTGCATTCCTAAGTTGTTTATCTATATAATTTAGGTTACGATCTCTGGGAACAAAACAATACAGCTTAATGGTTTTCGAACATGCTAAAGCAAGACAAAAATGTGCCAAGTGCAGCAAGATGTGCACTTTCAGACTTAACCATGTGTGCTTTTTATTCACAAGTGATTTCCCTGCTGCAGCTAAAACGCCACTACAGTTTTGTATCAGTATTTGGCAACAACTGGTAAACAGCCACGGCATGTCTAGTGGGATGCGAAGGTCTTTACCTAAACAGAAGCTCCCTTGAAACTTAAATTCCAATTACAGTAATCAAATTAGGAAGACAGCTGAATGAATGAATGAAAGATACAGCATGGAAACAGGCCCTTCGGCCCACTGTGTCTACATGGACCATTGATCATCATTGATGATCGCACTAGTTCTACATTATCCCCCACCCCCCCGCCCCTTCTCATCCACTCCCGACATTCGGGGCAATTTTACAGGGGCCAATTATTAACCTACAAACCCGCATGGCTTTGGGATGCGAGAGGGGACTCAGTCACAAACTGCACACACCAACAGCACCCCAGGTCAGGATAAAACCCGGGTCTCTGGCACTATGAGGCAGTAGCTCAACCAGCCGTGCCACTGTGCTACCCAAACATGGTGTTTATAATGTTGACTGAAAGTCAGCAGAACAGAGGGGAGAAAAAAAAAGGAGCCCCTATTTCCGGTTATGGTTCAATTCAGGGACTGCAAATAACAGTTCTGTTGAAAGAATGATTATAAAACAATTAGGAGAATGACCAAAAGCAGAAATTGATGCTACAGGTCCACCACCGATTTTCTGGCACCCTTGGTTTCAGAGCCTTGCTGTATTATCCATTTTGCCGGACCAAAAGAGGTCACGGCCTTGGTGGAGCCGAGATACCGGCCTGCAAAATCTGCCGTGGAAGTAGATTATGGGAATTGATCTCCCGGCCGCAGGGGACAAACTCCTCCCGGACGCGGAAGTCCCAGTGAAGTCGAGATCGGCCCCCTCACCCAGCCTAGGCGCCACATTTTCTGGGGAACTTCAAGCGCGCTCTCATGATTTTGTCCGGATTAAAGGAGGTGCTGGAATGCCAGTTCCCGGAAAAATCAGTGGAGGACCTGTATTATGACATGCTAGCACTGAAACAGGCAAGCAATGGGTCAAATGACTTACTTGTATATATAAAATTGTATATAGGCCCATAAAACAAACTGTATGTAAAGCAAAAGTGGTTTTGACTCACTATTATATGGTTATATTCAAGTTGAAACAACAGAGAGTTAATGGCTCAGGAGCTCAACCAACAGGAGTTTAACAGTACTGCAACAGGTTAAAATTACCACTTCCAAAAACAGGACACAAAGTGCTAGAGTAATAACTCAGCGGGCAGGGCAGCATCTCTGGAGAACATGGATAGGTTGGGACCCTTCTTGGGACTGAAAGAGGAGCCCACACCGAAACGTCGCCAATTAATGTTCTCCAGAGATGCTGCCTGACCCACTGAGTTACTCTAGCGATTTGTGTCCTTTTGCGCAAACCAGCATCTGCAATACCTTGTTACTAACACTCCAAAAATGGTTGGCTTAACATTGTAGGTGCAAGGCCTGCGTAGTTTTTTCCTACAAGGATCCAAAAGATACCAAATCATCTGAGATAAAGCTCCCACCAGCACCAAGTAATATTATCTGGGTTGTGAGGATTCAGCTTCTCAGCGTCACCGATTAATTCAGCATGGAAATAAGCCTTTTGTCCATGCTGGCCAAGGTGCTCCATCCACTAGATATATTAATCAGATGTGTTTAACAGTAAGTCAGGCAATCACTTAACCAGAATGGAATAAAATAAATATTTATAAATTTGATGAAAAGCAGGTGGGAGGAAACTCATGTAGATACAAAACTCGCATGGACCGGGTTGGGTCAAATGGTTTGCATCTGTGTATGAAGGCACTGCAGATGCTGGTTTAAACCGAAGATAGACATAAAAAAAGCTGGAGTAACTCAGCGGGTCAGGCAGCATCTCCGGCGAAAAGGAACAGGTGATGTTTCGGGTCGAGACCCTCTTCACCTATTCCTTCTCATCAGTGATGGTGTCTGACTCGCTGAGTTACTCCAGCTTTTCTGAGTCCATCTTTGGCTTGCCTATGCGCTCTAAGTTGCTGATAATATGCACAAACATATAACAGGCTGCAGTGAGGAAACAGAACAGGAAATTGAAAGAATTCTTCACTGACAATATTGGCAGAAAGCAACTTTTATACAAGATTGCCAAACAGAAGGGCAAGATGCTTAGCAAGAATATAGGCGTCAAAAGACTTCAAAACACTGATCCGATCACACTGGAAATGTATTTAATTTGGTTATTAAAATCACAAAGAACACACAAAAATATTGAAGAGTGTGCAAAGAACTATACTGATCCTCGTATACTATCCAAGCTTGAACAATAACTGAGGTGCATGCAGTTTAGAAAAGCAGCCGTTAATGGGGATACAGGGGGGAAACTTGGTCTCATCTAGATTGTTACAAAGATCAAGCAAGGAAAGTGGAACCAGAGGAGGCAACCCACTGAAACATTAGTTACTCTTAAAATAGAATGGAATGCTATTCTGAGAGAGCGTGGGCACAATGGGGCCGACAGTTAATGATTCATTACTTGTCCTTGGGTTGGAGTTCCTAATCTGAAGATCGTAAAGACTACAACAGGCACAACATAAAAAAAAAATCACTGCACAAAATCCATCACTACTGGTACTGACCCAAATTTTGTGAAGGAAAAACATGGCAATGAGAAAAGATGGAAAGCACTCGGGCAGCTTTCCAAACTTTCGACACCTCCACGGTTTTTACAAGACAGTAAAATAGTGTGTGTTCAAAAAAAAAAAAAATGTAAAATGACAGCATTGTTTACAAGTAGGGTAGATTCAAGAAGATAATCACACAAGGGGGTTACACAACACCTATGCATTCAATGCCTCGTCCTTCAAGTCACCACCAGAGACGCGGAGGGTCCTCGGCCACGCGGCTTTTAAACAGGGTGATCTCATCCAGGTGCATCATCGGGACATCTCGGATGACATCGGCAAGTCCTTCGTGGAGCAGTGGGAATATGGCCACGTTCAAAGCCGGCCTGGCAGTCTGAAAGCTGCAAGGAAAGACGAGGCCACACGTTAGAAGGGACAAACTAATCCTCACTTCCTCTCAATATTTAACAACGGCGATAAAATTGGAGATGAACCTTTCACAGCACGGAGGACAAAGCATCCGGATGGTCTTTTGCATTCTGTCGAGTTAAAGGCGGCAGAGATTAAAGACGGTGGTGTTGTTCAGTTTAGTTTAGTGTCACGTGTACCGAGGTACAGTGGAAAGATTTTGTTCAATACTAACCAGTCAGCGGAAAGACAATTCATGATCACAATCGAGCCATTCACAGTGTATAGATACTTGAAAAGGGAATAACGTTTAGTGCAAGGTAAAACTAGTAAAGTCCAATCAAAGATAATCCGAGGGTCACCAACAAAGTAGATAACAGTTCAGGACTGCTCTCTAGTTGTGGTAGGATGATTCAGTTGCCTGAAACGTCACCTATCCATATTCTCCAGCGATGCGGCCTGACATGCTGAGTTACTCCAGCATTTTGTGTCTTTACTTCCACAGATACTGCCTGAACCACTGAGTTGCTCCAGCACTTTATGCTTTGTTTAAGATTTCGGCATCTGCAGTTCCTTGTGACTCTATGTCAGCACCTTTGAATTCACCTTTGATCAACGGATTTATTTAATCAAAGTAAAACGATGAAATAAATTGAACATTTCGGGTAAAGGATCTCATACCAAAACATGAATGAGCTACAGATGTAACAAGTTTTCAACAAGAACAGACCAATGGAATAGTGAGGTGGCAAGGGCACAACGACTTGAAGGGAATTTCTGAAAGAGAAGTAACAGCGGCACGGTGGGGCAGCGGGTAGAGCTGCTGCCTCACAGCAGCAGAGACCCGGGTTAGATCCTGCCCTCGAGCACTGTCTGTGTGGAATTTGTACGTTCTCCCTGTGATCGCGTATGTTTCCTCCCACGTCCCAAAGACGTGCGGGTTTGTAGGTTATTAATTGGCTTCTGTAAATTGCCCCTAGTGTGTGCAGGGAATGGATGCGAAAATGGGACAACATGGAAGCAGTGAGTACGGGCGATCTGATCGATGGTTAGTGTGGAATCAGTGGGCTGAAGGACCGGTTTCCAATGCTGTACCTCTAAACTAAACTAGGGTGTGGCATTTAACAAACATTAGCTAATTATTGGGATTGCCAGAAATTCAAAGTATAAATGTATATGTTGGAAACTGCAAACAGCATCCGTGGTGAGGGCAACAAACTTAATGATACTGGCCCCTGGCCGACAAGGCCAGTATTTGTAGCATTTTTCTCAATTTCAGATGTAGCATCTTTTGCACTATATTTTTGCAAGATATTCCTTAACGTAATTGAACGGCAACAAAGATTTGCATTTTCTTTTACCTTCCTCGAGGTCAAGTCCTCCACAAGGCAACGCTGGATAGAAATGCTAAATCCTGCTGGAAATGTACAACAGTATGAGAGGCGTAGATACAGGTAGGTGGTCCATTCCTTTGTGTGGAAATGCCAAATACCAGAAGGTAGTGGCTGTACAATCTCAGCAGATTAGATAGCACCAATTGAAAACTAAATAGTTGCTGCCTCGGAACTGTACTGTATGTCTCAGTGCAACCCTATGAAGTTACAGATACAGAGATACAGCGCAGAAACAGATCCTAACACTACTTTGTCGGATCATTAACATTATCCTACACGCACTAGGAACAATTTACAATTTATACTGAAGCCAACTAACCTACAAACCTGTATGCCTTTGCAGTGTGGGAGGAAACCGGAGCGCCCGGAGAAAACCCACACAGGTCACGGGGCGAACGTACAAACTCCACACCGACAGCGCCGTAGTCTGGATCGAACCGGGGTCTCTGGCGCTGTGAGGCAGCAACTCTACCACTGCGCCACCTTTCATTAATTCATTTTTACCTGCCGAGGTTGCACGATCTCGCCTCAATAAGATGTTTGCATGATTTATTTTGTAGAGATGGGAACATGCCAGATAAGCACTTCACATTCCCTCGTTCACCAAACAGGCCACTACGCCCAAAATATGTGTAACAATGTATTCTTTGTTTTTATTTTAACCTTTCTTTCACATCGTGCAATGTTTTCACCCTCGGTCCAACAGAATCAACTTGCATTTCTGAAGAATCTTCAACATAATTCATTATCTATTTAACAGGCAGAAAGTAGTTACTGGAACAGCCACATAAATTCAAAACCTTCAAGTCAATAATAACCTCCAGCTACCACACAATGATCTGTTTAACACTTTCATGGCTGCGATCCAAAGTTTTGTTTTACTAATTCTTCAGGCTATTGTGTTTAAGATCAGAATCACTGCTTAATTTTAGGGCTCTGAACTTCGCGGACAGAAAGTGCAAGTGAATACTGATTCAACTGCGACACATCAAAGTGTGAAGGAGGACAAAAAAAAAATTGAAGGACATCACTCTTGAAGAAATGAAATCGATAAAAAAATGGAGCATTTATATAATAGGGTTAGAAGAAAGTGTTAATGCTTTAAAGCTTTTGTGATAAAGTGCTTTGATGTTCAAAGCCTTACTGAAAGCGGTACTCTCTCTGAACGTGGCAAGCTGTAGCAAACCCCGCAAGTTCGACCTTGCTCTTTCACTTCGAAAACTGCAGAACATACAATTCCCACTTGTGCAAATTGTGGAGGCCGATTACCATGGAGAGGAATGACATTTATATTAAAATAAATGGCAATATATTAAGGCAATTGTAATTAAGTTGTTTTTTTTTCCCCACAGTTAATTTAATGTGAATATTGAAGTCTTTGATAATGACTGGCTGTTGCCTTTCAAAAGCTTTTAGAATTTGTTCAAAAGCCTCAAGGTTTTCTCAGAACCATAAGCAATTGAAGTTTATATACAGATATCTCCTGAATAAAGGGGTAAAAACTCAGCCACCTCATTTATTCCTCTCAAACATGCAATGTTATATCTGTCATTTGTATGCAGAGAAGCAGGAAGTTTGAAGTCTGTTCCCAGCAGGGATGTGGAATTAACTGCACAGCTCTGAAGAGACAGCACAGTGTACTGGGCCCTTCTGGCTGCCCGTCTTCTTGTGGTATGCTATGAAGACCGTCAATACGTTGCCTACGAGAGTGAGAATGAGTGAGTGCGAGGGAGTGAGTGTGCAAGTAAGTGTGATTGAGTGTGCGATCGGGAGAGTGAGTAAATAAGATCCACTCAAGGTTGGGCAGAAGAGCAGCAGACACCAAATAATTTCCATCTATTACTTTCTCATAACCATCATGTTTTAAGATGTTTCAGCAGGGTCCTTTTCATCCTTTATCTGTGAATAATTCATCTAAAAGTTTGGTTTTGTCAAATCCACCTAAATTGTCATTTTGACTACTCAGTATTCCACGCCCACGTTACACAATGCAATGCTCAGTAATATCGAACACCAGGCCTCTGGGTCTCAACCTGCCTTACTGCACATGGCTGGCAACATGCAGACACAGTTCAAATAGTATAATTGGCCTCTTTCACTATTCAGCAAACTCTGCCCAAAAGAACATTTAAAAAAAAAAGAAAATAGGAGGTCATTCAAACACCCTGCACCATTTAACGAGATCACCGTGGCGGCACAATGAAGCAGCGGTAGAGTTGCTGCCTCACAGCGCCAGAGAGCTGAGTTCGATCCTGTCTACAGGTGCTCTCTGTACGGAGTTTGCATGTTCTCCCTGTGACCATGTAAGTTTGCTCCAGGTGTTCCGGGTTTCCTCCAACATTTCCAAAGGCATACAGGTATGTAGGTTAATTGGCTTCAGTAAAATTGTAAACTGTCCCTAGTATATGGGATAACGCTATTGCATGGGGTGATTGCTGGTCCGTGCAGACTCGGTGGGCCAAAGGGCCAGTTTCTGTGCTGTCTCTCTAAAGTAAACATCACAATTTATCCTTTACCTCAGCTCCAATTTCATGCTCCATTTCTTCTCAACTCTTTTATTAAACACCAGTTCTTATTTTGAAACAATCTCCCAGCCAAGGGAAACATCAACTCTACATCCAGATCATCTGCTTCAGTAGAAAGGTCCCGACCCGAAACATCTCCTATCCATAGATGCTGACCGACTTGCTGGGTTAATCCAGCACCTTGTGTTTTACTCAAGAATCCAGCAGTTTCTTGTGACTCCAGAAGATTTTTGTTTGTTTCAATGAAATAACCTCTTATTCGTCTAACCTGAAATGTAGATCTAGTCAGACAAATGTCTCCCGTATGATAACCCTGTCACTCCTGGAATTAATCTGGGATTCACAGGATGCCCACTTTTTGCATATATAGCTGTCCTTGGGTAGGGAAACCAGGCCTGCCTGTAATAGAGAAACAATGAACTGCAGATGGTAGTTTACAATAGAACACAAAATGCTGAAGTAACTCAGCAGGTCAGGCAGCATCTCTGGAGAACATGGATAGATGACGTTTCAGTCTAAAGAAGGATCCCGACCCGAAACGTCACCTATCCACGTTCTCCGGTGATGCTGCCTGACTCGCTGACTTACTCTGTGTCCTCCCCTGTATATAATATTCCAGGTACGCAAGAGGGAGCTGCAGATGCTGATTTACAGCAAAGATAAACACAAATGCTGGAGTAACTCAGCGGGTCAGGCAGCATCTCTGGAGAAAAGGAATAGGAGACCCGTCAGCAGACTAAGAGTCAGGGAGGGGGAAAACCATGCAATTTCACTGGAGAAAGGCATTTCCTCTGGTACTCAAATTCTGCTGCAGGTAAGGGGCTACTACTGAACAATGGGATTAGCACCGATCAGCATCATATCCGGCATGGAAGTGATCATAAAGGCTCATTTCAGTGCTCTATCCTTCTATAAAGCACATTGGCTCCTCAGAACCCCAACACTTTCAATAAAAATGCTCTTCCTTTTTCACCGAGTGTGATGACCTCACGTCTTTCAGCATGATATTTCATCTGCTATGCCCTTGCCTACTCACTTGACTTATCTACATCTCCCTGAAGCCTCTCTGCATCCTCGGCACAGCCTACACTGCCATCTAGCTTTGCAACATCAGCAAACCTTTTTTATATTTAACCGAGTCAAACATCCAGATGGTGAACACCTGGTGTTCCAGCATTGATGCTGGCAGCACCCCAATGTCACAGAAACCCAAACATTACCTACTCTGTTTTCACCCTACTCTGTATTCTGCCTGTTTACCAATCCAGTTTGCAAAAGTATCTAACCCCGATCTCATGACCTCCGATTCTGGTCAATCCACTCTGCTTCATTTCTTCCATTTCAGTCTGTGACGGACTTAAGGGCCTGTCCCACTTATGCAATTTTTTTGCCGATTTGCTGGAACCCGTTAAAGCCGCAGCAAGTCGCCGAATATTTTCAAAATGTTGATAATTCAGCAGCAACCAGAAAAAGGCTCGACTCTTTAGGCGACGACTCACCACCATATAGGCAACACCCCGCCTGTTTGGTGGCGAGTAGTCACCCACAGAGTCCTACCTTTTCCAGGTCGCCGCTGGATTTTCAACATTTTGAAAATTTTCGGCGACAATGACGGGTGCTGGAAAACCGCTGAAAAAAATTGCGTAAGTGGGACAGGCCCTTTACAATAACTTTAGCTAATCCTGTTGTTTTTTTTACACATCTTTAAAATTTCTAGTGTAGGAAGGAACTGCAGATGCTGGTTTAAACCGAAAATAGGCACAAAATGCCCGTGTAACTCAGTGGGACAGGCAGTATCTCTTAAGAGAAGGAATGGGTGACGTTTCAGGTTAAGACCCTTCTTCAGACATATAATATTTATTTAATATTTAATTAAAATTTTCTATTTTATTTTTATCTTTCTTGCTGGTCTACCCTTTTAATTTACTTCTCTCTTCCTTTTCAATCTTCTTTGCTGGATGCTAAATGTTTCCAATCCAAAGATTTAGTTTAGTTTGGAGACACAGCGCAGAAACAGGCCCTTCGACCCATTGAGTTCATGTACACCAGCGATCCCCGCAAGTTAACGCTATCCCGCACACACTAGGGACAATTTACATTTATACCAAGCCAATTAACCTACAAACCTGCGCGTCTTTGGAGTGTGGGAGGAAAGCGAAGATCACAGAGAAAATCCACGCAGGTCACGGGAAGAACGTTCAAACTCCGTACAGACAGCACCTGTGTTCAGGATCGAGCCCGGGTCTCCGGCACTGTAAGGCAGTAGCTCTAAGAAGTATCATAATTGGAATTAATTGCCACAGAACAGTGTGGGGCGGCCAAGTCGACGGATACTTTTAATGGCGGAGATTGACAGATTCTTGATTAGTATGGGTGTCAGGGGTTATAGGGGGAAGGCAGGAGAATGGGGTTGAGAAGGAAAGATAGATCAGTCATGATTGAGTGGCGGAGTAGACTTGATGGGCCGAATGGCCTAATTCTGCTCCTAGAACTTATTCCCTGCCTCTGTTTAATTAGCATAGCTGCACCACCAGGTTAAGCTGTTGTTCTTGCCATCAGTTTCATAGTTGGACACTGTCCAGTATATAAACCTGTTCAGTCCAACTGAAATGACCCAGGCAAGTCACCTCAAAATGAGCGCTCCTGCAAGAATCAATTTGGACGGTCATCAAATAACGAATCAACACTCAATGATCTGGCTCACAAAGACACATGGCCATGTGGCAAAGGTTTCCGAGTGCCATCAATGTCAGTGGAGAGATCCTCCAACCAAACGTGTCACAGCACAAGAGACCCGGGTTCGATCCCGACCTCGGGTAGGGAGTTTGCATGTTCTCCCTGTAAGGAGATACGAGTTTTCTCTGGGCGCTCCAGTTTCCGTCCACATCCCAAAAGTGTGCAGGTTTGTGGACTGATTGCCCTCCATAAAATGCTGTATCTCTAAACTAAAGTAAACTAGTGACATCTACCATCTAATTGGTGTAAAAAGTGATAGCCAGAAGGCAAGTGGTAGAAAGGATAAAAGATAATGAAACATTTTAAAACTTAATTCAAACTATGTGCACCATGGTATTTCCCTGCAAATTACCTCAAATTGGTTTCTGTACAATTACTTACCTTGTTAAGGAGCAAAAGTAAATTGGTGCTTTTTATTTTTGAGGCTGTGGATGAAGCATGGCATAGAATTCGATTCAACATATTGCTAACGTGGCCAGAATGCTGGTGTTTGGCGCATCTCCACAGGGGGAGATGGAGAAGCTTCCTGGCTCATCTCGCCAGCCTTCTGGTGGGTAATTACAGATTGCCACTGGCAGAGACCTGGCAGCAAGCCGTCTGGCCGAGCGTTTGGATGAAGATTTGAAAAGAGGCAAGAATTGAACTGAAAATAATATTCCTTGTAAGATTTTAACCATTATTCAAACTGTCTTTAGATTTGCCTTTAGACTTTAAACGTTAGCGATACAGCATGGAACCAGGGCCTTCAGCCTACTGATCAGCGATCGCCCCGTGCACTAGCACTATCCTACATACTAGGGACAATTTAACCGAAGCCATTTAAACCACAAACCTATACGTCTTTGCAGTGTGGGAGGAAACCGGAGCACCCGGAGAAAACCCACGCGGTCAAGGGGAAAGCGTGCAAACTCCATTTAGACAGCATCCATAGTCAGGATTGAACCCTGGTCGCTGGTGCTGTAAGGCAGCAACTCTACCGATTTGATCAGAATTTCTATTTTAAAATTGCATTTTCTACTTCTTCTTCTCCTTCTTCTTGCATATGGCGTGCACAGCCTAAAGTTGTAGGACAACTTGTTCTATTTGATCTTTCTTTACATTTTCTACTATTGTCGGAAAACAGAAAATTCTTATTTTCTCCACTGTAGACAGCCATTCATTTTACATTATAGAGTCAAAGACCACGGTAACAGGCCCTTCGGCCCAACTCGTCCCATCCAACATGCCCCATCTAAGCTAGTTTCACTTGCCTGTGTTTAGCCCATGTCTCTCTAAACCTTTCTTATCCATAATACCTGTCCGTGTATTTTAAATGCTGTGATAGCACCCGCCTCAACTACCTCCTCTGGCAGCTTGTTCGATATACCGACCTCCCTCTGAACGAAAAAGTTGGCCCTCAGGTACTTATTAAATCTTGCTCCTCTCACCTTAAACGTATGTCCCTCTTGTTTCTGATTCCCCTATCCTGGGTAAAAGGCTATGAGCACTCACCCAAGAGCTTCCCCTCAAGAGTGGTCAAGTCCTTGTGAAAGTAAACATTACAAATAATTCCTGAGATAACATGTCAAATATAATATACATGCTACATTACTGGAGAATTAAAGGTATCAAAGACTACCCATTAAATCGTGCCACACACTGGCTTTTAAAATAATATTTCCTATGTGTTGGACCCTGCAGAAAGTTAATATTACAAGTTGCCTGTACTAAAAGGACTGCATTGATGGTCACCATTTTTGCTTAAGATAGATACAAGAAGCTGGAGCAACTCAGCGAGTCAGAGAGCATCTCTGGAGAATAAGGGATAGGTGACGTATTGGGTCGAGGCCCTTCTTCAGACTGAATGTTCAGACATATGTTCAGGTCTGAAGAGGGGTCTCGACCCGAAAGATCAGCTATTCCTTTTTCTCCAGAGATACTGTCGGACCCCTGAGTTTTTGTGTCTACCTTCGGTTTAAACCAGCATCTGCAGCTCCTTCCTGCACCATATTTGCTTAATGGCTGAGGTAAAGGTGTCAGAATGACAAGCAACTCGAGATCAGAATTGCACAACTATTCTAAGTCTTAGAGTCTTTTCTCTTTCATGAAGGGTATGAAGCATCCCTCTAATTTATGGCGTTATACACTACTGGGCTTGACAACATTATTCACATTCACTCAATTGCTGCCAGCTCCGAGACCATCTGCCTCGAAATCAAATGGTGCAAGCAAGGAGAACCCGGAGGAACGCACTGTTATGGCAATGTTCAAATAACACATACATTGGCACAAAATGCTGGAGTAACTCAGCGGGACAGGCAGCATCTCTGGAGAGAAGGAATGGTTTAAGTTTCGGCTCAAGGGTCAGGGGAGAGGAAAACTAGAGATATGGAAGGGTACAAAGAGCCTAGAAACAAAAAGCTGGAGTAACTCAGCGAGTCAGACAACATCTCTGGAGAAAAGGAATAGGTGATGTTTCGTGCCGAGACCCTTCCTCAGACTGAGAGTCGGGGAAAGGGAATCGGAGGATATAGACGGTGATGTAGAGAAATATAGGACAAATGAATGAAAGATATGCAAAAAAAGTAATGATGATAAAGGAAACTGGCCATTGTTAGCTGTGGGCTGGGTGAAAACGAGTCAGACAATAAGACTCAACAAGACGACTTGGGTAGGGGAGGGATGGAGAGAGAGGGAAAGCAATGGTTACAGGAAATTAGAGAAGTCAATATTCATACCACGAGGTTGTAAGCTGCCCAAGTGAAATATGAGGTGCTGTTCCTCCCATTTGAGTTGTGCCTCACTCTGACAGTGGTGGAGGCCCAGGACAGAAAGGTCAGTATGAGTGTTTAAGAAGGAACTCCAGATGCTGGAAAATCGAAGGTAGACAAAAGTGCTGGAGAAACTCAGAGGATGCAGCAGCATCTATGGAGCGAAGGAAATAGGCAACGTTTCGAGCCAAAACCCTTCTTCAGACTGATGTGGGGTGAGGTGGGGTGTGGGGAGAAGAGAAAAGGAAGAGGAGGAGCCCGAGGGCTGAGGGAGAGATGAGAAGGGGAGGAGACAGCAAGAGCTACCGGAAATTGGAGAAGTCAATGTTTATGCCGCTAGTCAGTATGAGAATAGGAGGGGGAGTTAAAGTGTTTAGCAACCGGGAGATCATGTAGGTCCAGGCGGACTGAGTGGAGGTGTATAGTTTCCCTCTCCCCTGACTCTTAGTCTGAAGAAGGGTCTCGACCCGAAATGTCACCCATTCCTTCTCTCCAGAGATGCTGCCTGTCCCGCTGAGTTACCCCAGCATTTTGTGTCTATCTTCGGTGTAAATCAGCATCTGCAGTTCCTTCCTACACATACATTAAGTAGCATCTTTTGATGATAATTGTACTGACCATCAACATACTTCATGGGAAAACAAGGTTTATTTCTTGATTGGCACATTTATTTATATTGATCCATATCATGGGATCCAATGAACTGATAGCTTCATTGCACATCCTGTTGGCTCTTAAACATTGAAGAATTAGCCAGTAGGCAGCTGCTTTCTTTGTGGCTTGACGTAAAGAAAAACTTACATGTCTAGTTTTCTGCAGCTGTATGTGAGCAGCTGACCCACAAACTGGAATGTTATGATAGCCAGATAAACCTTGTGATATCGGCTTAAAATATTAACGTTACTAAGCCTTTATTTTATATGCCGAGTATAATTTTGACTTGACCTGAACCAAAAGATTGCAATAATGAAATTAGTTCCTAATTTTCACTACAGAATTGAACATAGAAAAGTACAGCACAGGAAAAGGGCCCTTTGGTCCATCAGGTCTGTGCTGAACATGATGCCAAACTAAATTGATCTCATCTGCCTGCACATGATCTATACTCCTCCATCCGCTACATATCGATTTGCCTATCTAAAAGCCTCTTAAACGCCACTATCATATCTGCCTCCATTAACACCCCTGACAGCACATTCCAATAGTCAATAGTCATTAGCATTTTTTGGTCACATATGTTCATTGTTAACACAGTGAAATTATTTTCCTTCCAAACAGAAGGGTGGAGTACGACTATATCCCTGATTCCTGGCATCCACTACACTCTACTTGAACCTGCCCCACACATCTCCTTTAAATGTCGCTACTTTCACCTTAAAGCTATGCCCACTAGTCTTTGACATTTCCACCCTTGAAAAAAGGTTCTGATTGTCTACTTTTTCTATGCCTCTCATAATTTTATATACTTCTATCAGGTTTTCCCTTCAGCCGCTGACACTCCAGAACAAAAACAATCTAAGTTTGCCCAACCTCTCCTTAAGGCTAACATTCTTTAATGCAGGCAGCATTTGGGTAAACATCCAAGCCACATACAGTTGCTTTAGAATCTCAATGATGACATAACAACAGCAACAACCACTGTCATTGGGGCTTCTATTCACCATCAGGGCTGAAATGTCAAGACATTCACTAAAATCAGGACTGTTGACAACAAAACAGTTATCCTTCTTGACCATGCACTAGGCTGTGGTCAAGAAAACATCAAAAAAAACCTTGAGCCAAAAACTAAATTCAACATTGCATTATCTTACCAAGAGCTTTGCAATTCACCAAGCTGGTTCGACAAAGGGGACATTGTGTCAGCAAATGGAAAACTCACTGTACCTTTCCACTATGTTAGTCCAGCAAGCTGCAGTCTCTTAACAGCTGCTGTCACTGGTATCCAAATAATAATTACAGTGGATAATACAGTGATGCCTTGTTTTAACGTTACTTAATTTGATAGCAATTTATGCATTTGATTGCCAATTTAACAGACTGCATACTGGTCAGTCGATTTATTTATGCGTTACTTACATAGAAGATCAAAACTCATCCTTTCATATTTATCAGTGTTATCAACTAGTTTGCATGGTTCATGTTAAGACCTTATTTTGCAATTACAGAGTGGAAGGCAAGAGTTAATTGGTTTCTCCTGTACAAAATATTTTAATATTTACTAGCAGTTTGAACTAGAGCAAGTAATTCATCAAATTTGAGATAATGGTCAGCATCAGAATGAAAAATGTTATTACCAGGCACCAACAGCGAGAATAAAAACCAGTTCACTCCCATCACTGGATTAGCCTCCAATAGAGATTCTAGGATAGGCAAAGATAGACAAAGTGCTGGAGTAACTCAGTGGGCCAGGGAGCATCTCTGGAGAAAAAGGATGGGTGACATTTCGGGTCAGAAAACTTCTTTGGTTTAGTTTAATGATACAGCGCGGAAACAGGCCCTTCGGACTGCCGAGTCCGTGCCAACCAGCAATCACCCATACACTCGTTCTACCCTACACACTAGGGAGAATTTACAGGAGCCAATTAACCAGCCGGAGAAATCCCACCGGGAGAATGTCACAGGGAGAATGTACAAACTCCGTACAGACAGCACCCGTAATCAAGATCGAACCCAGGTCTCTGTCGCTGTGAAGCAGCATCTCCACCACTGCGCCGCTGTCACACAATGTTGGGCTGTTTGATTGTCCAGTCACAGATAGGCGAGGGGAACCATCTATGCCTGAGATGGTAAAACATTCCATAGCTGTGTCGTGAAGATCAGGGGAATTTTCCCTTTGGTTTCAAGGCCAATAATTATTTGTCCACCGGCACCAAAATACCTAGTATTTGATTTCATCACCTGTTTGTGTGAGCTTTCTGTGGAGAACGGGCTCAGGAGCAGTTGGAAGCTGTTAGAGGCATGTTGTGAATTCTGTTACAGGATGGTTCTTTCTGTGGCTCAGTGGGTAAATGAACACTGAGCTGCACAAACCAAAAATATCCCATTTAACAACATTTAATTTGTCTTCCATTTGGTGGTGATGGCAAAACAAAGCTACCCAACTTCTCAAACGTTGTTCTAGCTAGTCCTGCGGACTCAACTGCAGCAGCTTCCATTTTTTAACAACCAACCCAAATTATAACACAAGATCCTTTTCCTTGGTGCGTAAACTTTCATTTGTTCCTTTGGGATTCAGAGGAAAGCAGGTTGAAACCCAAGCTAAATGAAGCGGAATATTGTAACAGATTTAGGGTGGCAGAGTGGTGCAGCTGGTAGAGCTGGTGCTGTAACGTCACCTATCCATGCCCTCCACAGCGGCTGCCTGACCCGCTGAGTTACTCCAGCACTTTGCGAGTTTTCTTTTTGTAAGCCAGCTTCTGCAGATCCCGGAGCCCCCGTCAGACATTAAACATTATCGTCCCCGATTTGTTTCGGCCAAAAATATTCTAAATGAGAAGAATTAAGCACACAATGTCGCCCCACTTGCCAAGTAAACAAATGTTTCTGTGCATTGGTAAATTCAGTCTAGCTTGAGTTGTTCGTACGCTAGTTGCTGGTGCTGCTCCTGCCTGCAGAACAAAGGCGGCCTTAGTTCCTCGCTGTCTCGCATCTTGCTGCTGAGATTGTAGTTGACAGATACAGCTAGCTGGGTGTAGAAATCTGGGCTAAATGAGGCGTAATGCATGGCTAATGACTGAGGCACACATCTGTGCTTCTCCCATGCGTCAGGACACACTGGATTTGTGTTATAATTTCTCAGTCAGGCTAAAACATTCTGGGGTTCACAATGCTGTGCTTTTATATGCATAGATTTGCCAAGGAAAGTGCTTGCCTACTGAACTTTAAAACGTTTAGAATCCTGAACAAAAGCTGATGTGCCCATGTACATTGCTGTAATGTAAAATATACACTGCAGTTATCAATCTGTAGCAAATAATTGCTTCACAATGAAAGCAATGTTCTAGATGACTAAGGACGACATTTCAGGAATTTGGGCATGTTTTAAACATGGTACAAAGTGTGGTACAAAGAATGCAAACCTGATCTAGACTATGATCAATCTAGTTGCAATATTAATTATTATCAATCCAGAAGGCAGAAACATTCTTCTCTTCCCTCATCTTTCTTGTGGAGGCTGCAACTTAAACACAGTTAGTATTCCAACTACATTAATGGCCTCTACTCATCTCGATAGGGCATTCTCTAGCCATTATCAGGGCGGCACGGTGGCGCAGCAGTACAGTTGCTGCCTTGGTGCCAGAGACCCGGGTTCGATCCTGACTACGGGTGCTTGTCTGTACCTAGTTTGTACGTTCTCCCCGTGACCGCGTGGGATTTCTCAGATCTTCGGTTTCCTCCCACATTCCAAAGACGTACAGGTTTGTAGGTTAATCTGCTTGGTATAACTGTAAATTGTCCCTAGTGTGTGAAGGATAGCGTACGCGTGCGGGGATTGCTGGTCGGTGTGGACTCAGTGGGCCAAAGGGCCTGTTTCCGTGCTGCATCTCTAAACGAAACATCAGAGTGCATAGATTTTGTCGCATGCCTCCTACTAACTATATACCTACTTGAACAGTATCACAGAGAAGGGATCAGATATATTTCTACCTTCACCCACTACCACAGGAGCCTCAACGGATCCACAGTCACCACTGCTACTTTCCACACCACCAATTTATCAGCCAACTCAAAACAGGGCAATAATCGCAAACAACATGGCAAAGTATAACACTTAGCTCTTGAACAAATGAAGAGAAATTTCATTTTTAATTCAGCTTCAGAGCTTGGAGACTTATTGTAGTCTAGTTAAATTTAGAGATACAGCGCGGAAACAGGTCCTTCAGCCCACCGAGTCTTCACCGACCAGCGATCCGCACACTTTAACACTATCCTACACATTAGGGACAATTTACATTAATACCAAGCCAAGTAGCCTACAAACCAGTACGTATTCAGAGTGTGGGCAGAAACCGGAGCTTCCCGGAGAAAACCCATGCAGGTTACGGGGAGAATGTACAAACTCCGTAAAGACAACACCCGTAGTCAGGATCGAACCCGGGTCTCTGGCGCTGTAAGGCAGCAACTCTACTGCTGTGCCACCGTGTCGGTGGTGGGGGTGAGGGAAGTGTAGCCCAGTTAAATTGGGGGTGATCAGTGTAGACGCAGACACTGATGCTGGAGTCACATGCGAGTGCAGATGCTGGAATCTCAAGCAAAACAAAATGCTGGAGGAACTCAGTGGGTCAGGCAACATCTGTGAAGGGAATGGACAGGCAACATTTCGGCTCGGGAGCGTTCTTCAGACGGATTCTGTTTGTTTGCAAAGTTGCTGTCATGGGTCAACGTGCAGATAAAAATAACACAACCAATGAGGCCAAAGACCGATCTATTGTAAACAACAATGTTGACTGCGTGGGCAAAGGAAGATAAACCATTTCAGCTGATTCTCTGGATTGATAAAAATGGAACAAAGCAAGTACGATCCCGCTAAGCAGGATTCTAAGAGGCATTGGAGAATAATCACCAGGGCAAGAGAGCAAAAAGATTCAAAGCGGTTTAGAAACAAGGAATAATAAAATACATACATATATATAGGACTGTCATTGGTGACTCGATAAGAGGCCAATTTGTTATTGTGAACAGGAGAGGAAATATTGACTGAAAGGATTTACACATCTAGTGAATACGTGGCACTGGGAGAAGATAAACTAAAAACAAGTAATGCCGGCGGTACTGCATCTTGCTTTAGTCAACTAAATCATTGTAACCGCCAGCACCAATAAGGTCAATAACAGCAGTTGGCGAATCCTCAAACCCGTTAAATGCAGTTGGCCAAATTGCTTACTGGCCGGTGTCTGCCGAGAAGTCAGACAAATGTTATTGAGTTGGTTTCTATCTCTGGTGACCTAATGGACTGGGTCTTGCCCAGACTATCCAACCGAGTGCAGACCAAAGTACAGCAAAGATGTACCAGTGACCTTCCAACCTGTCGGCAGTGTTCCCGTTCCTCCCTCTTAAATAAGCACGAGTATCTTTTGCATTGAACCATTGTGACTGCATCACATGGTCAAAATACGTCATGCTGATCAGTCTGTAAATGGACATTAAATTTTTTTTTTTTTAAAGCAGAAAATACTAGAAAGGTTGGTAGCATCTGTAGAAAGAGAAATAGAATTAAAGCTTTATGTCCAATGCCCTTCATTAGAGCTGGGAAAGAGAGGAAATAGAAGACACAAGGTGCTGGAGTAACTCAGCAGGTCAGGCAGAATCTCTGCAGAACATGGAGAGGTGATGTTTCGGGTTGGGAACCTTCTTCAGACCTGAAACATCACCTGTCCATGTTCTCCAGAGATGCTGCCTGACTTGCTGAGTTACCCTGCCACTTTGCATTTTCTTTTGTAAACCAGCATCTGCAGTTCCTTGTTTCAAAATATATTGAAGGTGGGGGGAACAGATGGTATTTCTTCGAATCAGCAACAGATTTGGATCTGGTTGGCAAATCAATGGATAGAAAAAGCTTTTGTCGAGGGTGTATGTGGAAGACAGAGGAAGGGTAGAAATTAGTTAATTAAATCAAGATTGGCGATTCAAAGAAATTGATATAAAACTTTGCAAGCTCGGGGAAGAATTACACACTAGATTCATAATTTCTGAACTGGATTTTTCTCTTTTGCCAAGGAAGCTGCATATCAACTTTTAATTCTTATCAATTTTCTGGATTAACCCTTTCTATTTTCTGCCAAAGCAGAAGCTCTCACATAAATAGATGTCATGCTTAATGTACTGAGCCAACCATCATATTAAAATTATCTGCCAGACCTACGCAGCATGACTGATAACCCATCTTGTGGATGCACCAATAAATGTAGCAAGCCTGCCTGACTAGCTCTGCATACTCCCACCAAATGATCTGTGAAATTACAGGAAATAAACCATGTATCATGAAGTTATTGCAAATTAGAATCACAAGGGGCTGGCGGGGAAGTTGTTCAAGAATGCAAAGATTCTTCCCGATGCTCACCATTAACTAATAAGATCAATGGAACACACAGAATAAAGTCTAATGCTCTTTACTGTTAGAAGTATTACCCCATCTAAAATTCTATTACCCTTAGAAGCCAGCAATGAGTTCATCTTGCCCTGGCACAAAGACTCCCACAAATAGAACCACTGCAAAGCATCACATTTATTAGCTGGCTGTCAAATAGCAAATCCAGTCACTGTATTAGGTGTGAACTGTGATACATTTCCACACAACATGAACCAAGAACACTACTGGATTGAAAGCCAGCACAGAGACACAGTTTTTGTTTCATGCTCCTTGTGTCATTAACTACACTGCAGTGAAATTATAGCAAGTAGAGGTGGAGGGTGGGGGGGGGGGGGGGGGGGGGGGGGGGGGGGAGAGGGGGAAGAATGCAAAACCTACAATATGAGAACTTGGAAAAAATAGAAAGGTAAGTGCTTCAAGCTATCTTTTCAGAAAGCGCCATAACTGAATCAGCGACTGATTCTGCAAAAGCAACGTACATTAAAATCTAAATACATCCGCCAAAACACTCTTATTCCAATGAAATTATAAAGCTTATGCTTCGTAAGGAGGAAAATCTACTAAATTCCAAGCCTTTCAGGAGGATATAAAACACTGCAATTCAATGCATATTCCCTGCGCCTTTTGCCATTGCTGTTAATTTCCTCCCAACACTACTCTGAATGCAGTCTTTCAATATTTCACTATTCTGTGATCTAAAGCCATTCATTTCGTCTTTCCCTCCCATTTCTCCTTCCAGAGTGCAGTTACCTCAAATGCACATACATCACACACAGGAATGTAGATTACAGATAACATTTTCAGGAAATCCAGAGGGATTAAGTACCTCTATCCATTATGAAAAGGATAATGTACACATGAATCATTTATGAGTCCACATCGACCGTATAAATCAAACAATCCACTAATAACTTTGCAGCGCTGCTGCTCTTTTATTCACACGGTACGTGCTTGGGCGATTCAGTACAAGAATGAGACAGTAAAGGGCAAAAAAAAAAACTCCGGAGCTATTTGCAACCGTTCTGCTGAAACATCACTTAGAGGATGTGTTCAATGTGTCACAACGCTGCAGTTAAACACAATACTTTAGGCCCATTCATATTTTCTTAGAATTCAGCTTGTGGAACGGGCTTGGTGACAGCCACGAATGGAAGTTGGAACGGCAACTCCAGCCAAATACCTCTGGCAACATTGCCCCCTACTGTCAAAGTAAAGAGATATCCAAAAAAATAAAATAAAAATCAGGCGGCATCTCAGGAGAACATGGATAGGTGATGTTTTGGGTCAGGACCCTTCTACGGAGAGCAGAGCTTTATGGTGAGAGGGCGATGTGCATGACAATTTTTGTTTTACACAGAGTGTGGTGGGAGCCTGGAGCATGTTGCCAGGGGAGGTTGTGGAGGCAGATATAATAGTGGCATTTAAGAGACCTTTGGATAGGCAAATGGATATACAGAGAAAGGAGGGATATGGATTATAACTATGATACCAAGACCAACTACTACCATCGCAATTGCTATCGCAATGATTAAGAAACATTTAGACAGGTTTATAGGGATATAGGCCAAACGCAGGCCGGTGGGATTAATGTAGATGGGACATTTTGATCGGTGTGGGCAAGTTGGGTTGAAGGGCTTGATTCCACATTGTAAGACTATGAGTCTATACGTGGAAATGAATGCTGACAGACTATAACACTATGACCCAAGAATTGGTCTTGACATCGTGTTCAGAACAGACATTGTGGGCTAAAGGGCCTGTTCTCGTGCTGTTCTACGTTCCAAAAGCTGAAAACCAGAGCGGTGGACTGTCACCATATGGCAAACGTTATACGGCACACTGAACCGGCCCTGCTGAGTGCCCCCTCCCCCCCCCCGCATGAACTGTCTCCCTCGGATGGTCACTTCGCACATCGACCCGGCACAGACCTATTGGCACTTTAGACTGTTTTAACTGGGTTTTTTTAAATCTTTTTTCTCTGGGTGTCTAAATTTTTAGCTAATTAAGTTATTGCATCGGATGGAAGCTGCATACCAAATCTCGTTGTACCTCTGTGCAATGACAATAAAATATATTATTATTATTATTATTATTATTAAAAGGTACTGGTTATGAATTTTCAAATAATTGTTTGCTCGTTCCTTCAGAAAGCATCTCAAAACTCACGAAAAATGTATTGATATGATACAAGGATAAACTGTTGCTGAATCAACTGCAGACGATAGACACAAATGCTGAAGTACCTCAGCGGGTCAGGCAGCATCTCTGGAGGAAAGGAATAGGTGACATTTCAGGTTGGGATTCTTCTTCAGACTATCTCAACCGGAAAGGTCACCTATTTCCTTTCTCCAGAGATGCTGCCTGACCCGCTGAGGTACTTCAGCATGTTGTGTCTATCTTCGGTGTAAACAAGCATCTGCAGTTCCTTCCTACATATGGGGAATCAATGCAATTTGTTTAGCGTTCGTTGGTGATACTAACCCATGGGCATTGTTATACAGGGTACCAAGTGTTTTGCTCCATTGCTCACTTGTATATGGACACAGTGAGCTGTTCTGTACATTCAGTAATAACGGGGATGGTGCTCGTGTACAGGGAGATAGTCTTGCTGAGCTGTATGCAAAAATAAGTTTTTCTTTGTATCTTGATACACGTAACAATAAAGAAACCATTGAACCATTTCTTGATTCGAAGGATTAGGAGGCAGAGATCAGCCAGGATTGAATGGTGGACTCGATGGGCTGAATGACCTAATTCTACTGCTATAACTTTTGAACTTGTGAACCATTGGTAACTCGCTGTTTATGAATACAAGCCACTTCGTTCACTTACCCTCGAATCAATGCCTGTTGGAGTTTTTTGCAAGCCACGAGGGTTTCTCCCGTGAACATGTGGCACATGATGACGTCCGAGCACTTGGTCATGAACGAGAGGACTGCGCTGTGCTGGAAAGTTCCGTGACGAGACACTATGCACAACCGTCTCAGAGACGAGCAGTGGCCCAACGCCTGGAAGAACTGCGCACATGCCGCCAGGTACGGCTGCTCCAATCTGCAGGAGAAATGAAAAGCAGATGGTGAAGACTAAATCTCACAAATGCAGATGCAGCCGTATAAAGTCCTATACACTTGTACTTCACTAAGATTGTGCTTATGTACAATAATACTTTTTACTGAACTGTGTACGAAAATTTAATTTCACTGTACCTTAGTACATATGACAATACAATACCTTTGAATTGCCAGCAATAAAAAAAAATGACACACAGACCTGCCCCAACACAAAAAATTTTAACGAAATATTCGGTTAATTGTAATAAAATAAATAAAGATATGGATTTTTAACAGGATGTATGTGGAACGAACCTCTGTTGCTATCTACCTGGGCTTTCCCTAGACCATTGGTAAAGTACCAAGCTGATGAAATAAATTATATCAGGTTACAAATCTCCATAACTCCTCTCAGCTTCCTCACACCACTCCCTATCCCCAGCAGCTAGAGCTTCAATGATATGATAATAACAGAAGGCAGCACAGTGGTGCCTCTGGTCATTCTATTGCTTCACAGCACCAGAGACCCGGGTTCAATCCTGAACTCAGGTGCTGTATGTGTGGAGTTTGCAGCTTCTCTCTGTGACCACGCGGGTTTCCTCCAGGTGCTCTGGTTTTCTCCTACATCTCGAGGACGTGTGGGTTTGTAGGTTAATTGGCCACCAGTACGTAGGCAGTCCCATCAAGAATAGTCTACAACTGCACTGCATCCAATCAATCACACAACCTGGTTAAACTCACTGGACACAGCAAGAAGGCCGGCACGGTGGCGCAGCGGAACAGTTGCTGCCTCACAGCGCCGGAGACCCAGGTTCGATCCTGACTACGGGTGCTGTCTGGACGTAGCTTGTACGTTCTCCCCGTGACCGTGTGGGTTTTCTCCGGGAACTCTGGTTTCCTCCCACTCTAAAGACGTACAGGTTTGTAGGATAATTGGCTTGGTAAAATTGTAAATTGACCCTGGTGTGTGTAAGATAGTGTTAGGGTGCGGGGACTGCCGGTCAGCGCAGACTCGGTGTGCCGAAGCGCTTGCTTCCTTGCTGTATCTCTAAACTAACTTTTGAGCCAGGAGTGGCCTTGCAGGTAAACCTTGTCATTGTACCTGAGCTTCTGTCAATCTTCAGATGATGTTTGGATAGTTCTGGAAGGCGGAGGCAACTGTGTATGCCTCAGATTTTATACACTCAGATAAGAAAACATTTAACTTTGTGACTTAGTTTGAACACATAGCAGTCTCACTCAACACCATAAAATGTTGGCTTTTATTGCAATAAGATTTGAGTGCAAGAATAAAGACCTTTTTGTGCAATTAAATGGGACCCTGGCAAGACTGCACCTGGAATATCATGACAGGTCTGGTCTCGTTACCTAATGGAAGATCACACTTAAAAAATGTAAAATAGATTGTTTCCTGGGGAGGGGAAGATTGTTCTATGAAGGAGGATTACGCTGGCTGGATCTAACCTCCAGAGTTTAGAAGAATAACAGCTGATGTTATTGTGAACCACACACAAGGGCTTGTCAATTGGCCCCGAGTAAAGTCAATGGGAAAGAAAGGGAAAGCTTAAGATTGACTGAAATCATACCGAACATAATGGAAACCCAGAGGAAATCCTCGCGGTCAAAGGGAGATGTGTAATCTCCACACAGGCAGCACCCGCGGTCAACATCGAACTCGGCTCTCTGGGGCTGTGAGGCAACAGTTCTACCAGCTGTGCCACTGACAGAAGTGAAAGGTAGCTGGAGTGTTGTCTGAAATCACTGCCTGTGATACCCAGAGAACCTCAGGAAATACTACAAATGCTGAGAATAATTAAAACTAGCATTAAAGGCACATTAAGACTCTGTTTAAAGCATTGTTGAAATGAAAACAGAAGTAAAAATGTATTGTGTTCCTTCTAACCTCCAGACTGGAAATCTCCTTTCAAATGGATGATGACTCTGACAATAGGCCAGATGAGCAAGGACTAGGATTGAGAGGCAGCTCCCCAACCATGCACCCCTCAGTTCCTACACCTACAACTTAGTTACACATTAATTTTGTGGGACCAATTGAATGCCATCCATTTCATTTGGCTGCTATCAACATACAGTCGAAAGTGATAGGAACAGATTAGGTCATTCGGCCCATCAAGTCTACTCCACCATTCAATCGTGGCTGTTCTATCTCTCCCTCCTAAACCTATTTTCCTGCCTTCTCCTCATAACCCGACACCCGTACTAATCAAAAATCTATCTCTGCTTTAAACATGAGCATAATTGAATCCAATAATATATTTATCCCCCGCTCACAAGATGATAGTATTTCCAGAATTGTCTTAGGGAGGGACGACGTATGGATATTGATTGAAAGATGCCACATGGAAATGGGCCCTTTGGTCCACGCTGAACATAAATCACCCTTTCACACTAGATCTATCTAATCCCACTTTGGCATCCACCCGACGCAGCAGGGAGCAATTTACGGAGGCCAAGTAACCTGCAAACCCGCACATTTTGGGAGCACCCAGAGGAAACCCACGCGGTCACAGAAAGAACATGCAAATTCCACACAGATACCACCAGAGGTCAGGATTGAACCTGGGTCTCTGGCGCTGTGAGGCAGCAGTTCAACCACCTGAGCTGCTGTGCCAATCCCAAAGATATACAAAGACGGTATTTAAATTTTCAATTCTAAAACTTAACTGAGTCACAGGGACAAGAGTATTGCAAAGGCCAGGAGAGTAGAAAGCAGGATGAATAAAGAATGGTGGTGGTAAAAGGGTAAAATAATAACAGAAAATAAGAAAATAATAATTTCTTATTTTCTCCACTGAAGACAGCCACCCATTTTACATGATATAGTCAACGAGCATGGAAATTGTCCCCTCGGCCCAACTTGCCCACGGCGAACAAGACGCCCCATCGCAGCTAGTCCCATTGCATGTCTTTGGTCCATTTCACTCCAAACCTTTCCTATCCACGTCCTTGTCCAGGTGATGTTCAAGGCAGTGGTTAAACAAATGGACTAGCAGCTGGAAATATGGGCCATGTTCAAATCCCATCAGGGCAGGTAAGTATTTAAATAAATCTAATTTGAAAAAGCTATACTCTGTAACAATGAAACCACGGTATTGTCAAAAAAATGATTCACCTTTAATGACAAAGAATTTGGGGGGGGGGGAAGTGAAATGGGAAAGTAGCATGGCTGAGGAAAGACAGGAAATGGTGGACATGGGAACATTATCAAAATGTGGCAAGGAGCAACGAGGGAAGGCACGATTGAAATGCAGCCAAAGCTGCGAGAGACTGCTGAAAATAAAGCCTTAGGCAGTGCGTTCTTCATGCCACAAAGGAGAGTTTGGGGACAAAAAATAGCAACATTAAGATGACAAATAAGATGGACGTTTGCAATATATAAATAAACAAAACAAGCAGCAGCAGCAGCAGCAATAAGACTGAAGTTGCCTGGCCAGTACAAGTAACATTAGGTAGTTAATAACGACAGCAGTTAAAACCCAATGCAGTATTCCCTGTAGCCACAACTCCAGTCTCATCACATAAACATTATTTAAATGTGCAGTTTTACTTATGTTAATTGGACATCAGAATGAATAAGCATTTGTTGGGACAAAAATATGACTCCTTGGGGTCCAAGAACGTGTCGCAAAATTGACCTTCACAAATGAACAATGCAGCAGTGAACAAAGCTGTTCACGAGCAAAGCCGCTGAAACGCACTGAATGGTAACTCTCCCTGTATTATATCAGTTTTCAATCTTCGACATGAAACAAATAAAGCTTGCCACAAAATAAAAGATAGACACAAAAAGCTGGAGTAACTCAGCGGGTCCGACCTTTCTCTGGAGAAAAGGTACAGGTGACGTTTCGGTTCGAGACCCTTCTTCAGACTGAGTCGGGGAAAGGGAAACCAGAGATGTAGACGGTGATGTAGAGAGGTATAAAACAAATGAGTGAAAGAAATGCAAAAAAGTGACAATGATAAAGGAAACAGGCCATTGTTGGCTGTGGGCTAGGTGAACACTAGCTACAGACAATGGAACTCACCAGGACAACAGTGAAACTAGTACAAAAATTCGCCACAAAATAAGATATGGTAGACTAACAAGTCTTGAATGAGAGTGAAATGTGTACAAGGACAAAAATGGGGGACCAAACCATGAATTAAATACCTGTATTTCCTGAGGTTCTCTGGGTATCACAGGCAATGATTTTAGACAAAAAAAGCTGGAGTAACTCAGCGGGTCAGGCAGCATCTCTGGAGAAAAGGAATAGGTGATGTTTCGGAGAAGGGTCTCGAACCGAAACATCATCGATTCCCTTTCTCCAGCCTGACCTGCTGATTTACTCCAGCTTTTTTTTTTTTTTTAAATATTTATTATAAGTAAGTACATTACATTTTAATGGTACCTTTTTACAGGTTCCCAGAATTATTAAAACATTATTTGTACAACTTCCTTTTTTTTTTTTAAACATTTTTTTTTTAGAAAGAAATGAGAAAGAAAGAAGTAGTGAAGAGTGAAGAATAGACTAGTGAGTGTAGAGTGAAAAATTTACTCCAGCTTAATCAATCAAATACAGTTTGATTGTGTTATGACAGATACATAACTGTAACTGGAGCAATAAACAATAATCGTACAAAAGATCAACGCAAAGTGCTGAAGTAACTCAGCGAGTCAGACAGCATCCCCGGAGAAAATGGATAGGTGATAGCGGGACCCTTCCTCACACTTTTACTCCAATAACTACACATATTGTTTTCCTTCACCCAACATTTTCAACTGATAATGAGAATTGCTGAGGACTGAGAGGAAGTTTCTTTTGACATAACCAGAAAATGAATTGCCTTTTTCAGATAGTGTGGAAACGAGCCTTTCACCAACTTGCCCATACCGGCCCAGCTACACCAGTCTCACCTGCCTGCGTCTGGCCATTATCCCTCTAATTTCAGTTTAGTTTATTGGCACAGGGAAAAGTCTAAACCTGTCCTAGCCATGTTCCTGTCTAAATGCTTCTTAATCCTTGCGATAGTCCCTGCCTCAACTACCTCCACCAGCAGCTTGTTTCCTACACCCACCACCCTTTGTGGGAAAAAAAGACTCCTCAGGTTCCTATTACATCTTTCCCCCCTAATTTTAAACCTGTGTCCTCTGATTCTTGACTCCCCTTCTCTGGGCAAGAGTCTCTGCGTCTACCCAATCAATTTATCTCATGATTTTGTGTACCTCTATAAAATCACTCATCATCCTCCTGCTCGCCAAAGAATGGAGTCCTAGCAAGCTCGACATCTCCCTATAGCCGAGGCCCTCAAGTCCTGGCAACATCATTGGAAATCGTCTCTGCACCCTTTCCAGTTTGTTCATTCATAAAAGTGCCTGGCTTGCTTGGCAACTTATAGGTTGCAGCGGGATATTAGTTCACCATTGATCTTTTAAAGAAAACATCAAAAATATTCTATTTTAATGTAATCACCTTCTTTCGCAGTCTTTTGTTTAAAGAAAAAGAATCAAATTCATATTCTCCATCTATCATAATAGGATTTGAACTCAATTTCTCCAGATTAATCCAAGTCTCAGGATTACAAGCCCAGTATCATAACTACAACACAAATATAATTGTTTCTTTATCTCGGTGCTATTTGTGGGACTTTCCGTGCAAGCTGCTGCTTCACTAGTCAATGCAGCGGATGACTTCACTTAAAATCATCGGCTCCGATATTCCTTGTGGCAACCCAAGCATTTAGCAACAAGGGCTATAAAAATGTGATCTCCCGTTTTCACATGGAGGATTACAAATTGTACGACAATAAGATGTAAAATGTTGTTATATCTTATACAAAGTGCACCCTTCATTCCTGTAATATATCTCATCAAAATCAGATTACATGCGCTCACCTCAAGTCCTTCAATTGTTTGCAGTGTTTCAGCATTTCACACAGGGCAGGCATGTAGGCAACATTCCCCAGCAGACCCAGGTTTGCCAGTGACAGGGTTTGGAGCTGCTGACAATTCAGGCCGATGGCAGTCAGGCCCGACCCAGTCAGAATCCCAGGGAGCTGAGCCAGAGTCAGAAGGCGCAGGTACTGCAACTGTCCGATGAGCGTCAGTTCTTCATCGCGGATGCGCTGCGCCCGCTCGCAGGGTGGCTGCATGTTCCTGATGGCGGGCTCATTCCGAGGCACGTTCGAGGAGAAACTGGACCCAATCAGTTCGAGTTCTTCTAAAAAGGGAACGTTTTCCAGCAGAGTACCAAACACAGGCGCAAGCACTTCCAAGGGTGGCTGCTCCTGACCATCATTCGGATAGGCCGCAACTCCAATCCGGACCTTCTTCCTCAGACCCCGCCGCAAGGATTGGCTTGGTTGCTTGCCGACGTTTTTGCCACTTTGCACGACGCAGCACACAGGCAGCGAGAGGGAGCGTAACTTTTTCAACCTGGCTAACAGCAGGCACAAGTGTTGCCCTGTCCCCTCGGGGCTGTGGTGGTGAGCCGCTGAGAGGTTCAAGTGCTTCAGGTTGGGGCAGCAGTTTACCAGCGCTTCCACCACGTCGAAATCAATGTTATCTTTGGCCTTGCGAAAGACAGAGCAGTCTGACAGTAAGCAGTGGACGCAGCCACTGAGATTCAGGCTAACAAGCGACTGAACGTTTCTGCCGCCGTTAATGATCTGATGGCTCAGCTGGCATCCAGAGAGTATGCAGTGGCTGAAGTTTAAATAGACCGGGTTACTTAGAGTAATGGTGTGCAGAAGCGAGGAGTGCAGAAGCGATGACCCATTCAACCAGGAACGAGGGAGTTGCAATGCCTCCAGGCTGAAGTTTTTGGTCATACAGTCAAGGAAGTTCCATGTGGAGCACCCGGTGTCGACAAAAATGCCCGGGACGGAGAGGATAAAGGCACGCAGGTTCTCAGGAGTCCTGATACTCAGGACTGACAGGTAAAACCTCCCCACCTCCTGGTTGACGTAGCCTGGTGATAACCTTGCATAGAACACTTTGAGGTTCTGATAGTGGGGAATGTTGCTCTGTCCGACCATCAGCTGCCCCGAGAGCATCTCGCCATCTCGAGTCCGGTCGGGGATTTCAAAGTAAAGCAACAGCCTCTCCAACTTGGTACAGCAGGGGACGATGCCGTAGGAGGGGGTGAACAGGGTCTGCTTCAGTTCGGTGACTTTGCGGAGAGTGGTCTTGCATGCGCTGCTCAGCTGGCCCACGTCGAACCCTTGCTTGATGTCCAAGGCCAGCGAGCGAAGGCTCCGGAGCACGGACAGCATCTTCGAGAGTCGCAGCGATGTCATCTGGCAGCCCGTCAGGTCAAGTTTCACGATGTTCTTACACCGAGTGACCAGGTCAATGGTTGAGCCGGACAACCAATAGCAGCCGCTCAGCTTCAGCAGCTGAATGCCGCCAGCTAATTCTTTGAGTAGTAAGTTCACCTTTGCATCGCTTTCCTAGAAAGAAAGCAGAATTTAGTTCAAAACTATGAAAAAACGGGAAATATTTTGAGGGGAATCTCATTTAGCACAAAATAAATAAACATATTTACAGTGAAGCCAAGGTTGGTCAATGTGCCTCTTGTCTCTTTCTTTACACAGAGAGTGGTGGGTGCCTGGAACACACTGCCAGGGTGGTGGTGGAGGAGGCCGATACAATAGTGGCGTTGAAGAGGATTTTAGAAAGGCACACGGATGTGCAGGGAATGGAGTGACATGGATCATTTGCAGGCAGAGGAGATTAGTTTAACCGAGCATCATATTCAGCACAGCCCTCATGGACCGAAGGGCCTGTTCCTGTGCTGTACTGTTCGATATTCCATGGATGCCCCTAGTTGTGAATCCTACAATAAAAGCAAATATCCTCTAATTCCACTCTGGTAAAACTGCTTAGGAACTTAATACAATCTAGGAAGTTCCATGTTCCCCACCCACAACTTACTCATCTAAATTCAAGCAGACATGCCTGACCTGTCTAACCTTTCTTCATAAGACAACCCACTCATTGCAGTAAACTTCCTCTGAATTGTATTAACCTCCTTCCTTATAAAAATAAACCACTATTTTACACAATACTTCAAGTGAGGTTATGTCAATGTGCACATAACTGAAGCCCAACCTCCCTACCTATATATTTAATTCCACCAGTGATAAATATTAATTCCTAATTACTGCATATTGGCCTTTATGAATCATGGACTGGGACACCTAGATCTCTCTGCATCTTCTCGCCAGTTATATCATATGCAACCTCTTTCCTTTCCTACACACACGAGACAATTTCACATTTTCCCCATCCATTTGCCAGACCTTTGCCCTTTCCTTCTATATATATATCATTTTGCAGCATCCTTAAATTTTCTTCACAACTTACCTTTCTACCAATCTTTACGTCATTAGCGAATTTAGCAATTTTGGGGTACTTTCTTCCAAGCCATCACTATAAATTGTCAGAGGTTGAGGGCTCTCTATTGATCCCCAAGGCAATCATTGCATCTTGCCCACCAGAAAAGGCCATATTACATCACAGTCTATATCTCTTGTTTCCCTTTGCCCTGACTCTCAGTATGAAGAAGGGTCTCGACCCGAAACGTCACCCATTCCTTTTCTCCAGACTTGGTCCGACCCAGCTTTTTGTGTCTATCTCCCATTGTACCTACTTCATTTCCCTTTAGCCAGTCAATCTGTCCGTGCCAACACGTTACCTCATACATCGTCAGCTTTTGTTTTCCTTAATAAGATGTGGCACTTCATCAAATGTTTTCTGAAAATCCAAGTACTTAGTGCATCCATTAGTTGTCCTTTATCAGTTTCTCGTGTGGTTTCTTCAAACGAATTCCAATAAATTGGTCAAACCTGATCTCCCTTTCACAAAACGTCATTGATTTTGCCCGATTACCTTGAACTTTTCTAAGTAACTTGCTGTAACATCTTTAATAATAGGCTTCTGAATAACACACATTAAACTAACTGTCCTGCACTTTGCTACTTTCTGTCTCCCTTTCATTCAAAGAATCAAGATGTAAATACAAAATGACAGGATCTACCAATCGCGATGCTTTCTGTAGCAAAAGCTTACTCATTACACGTGGTCAGTGTCATTTGTGCAAAGCACTCGTGATTTACCGTGAAAACTTATCTATGAAGGTTGCAACTGTTTACATATGCTTACCAGCAGTAACTACGCCACCAGATAATTAATTTACTGACCACACAAACAATTCTCATTTCTGGCTACTCTGAAATTTGCAGCCGTGTCATGTTTGATCCAGAGATGTTTCAACGCTATCACTAAACCATCCTATTTAATGGTGGCACTGTGGTGCAGCGGTAGAGTTGCTGCCTCATTGCGCCAGAGACCCATATTCGATCCCGACTACAAGTGCAGTCTGTATGGAGTTTGTACGTTCTCCCCGTGACTCCAAAGACGTACAGATTTGGAGGATAATTGGCTTGGAAAAGTTGTCCCTAAGATGTGTAGAATAGTGTCGGTGTGCGGGGATCGCTGGTCTACGGCGATGAAATGTGGGCTCAATGCCTGGAATATCTCAATTTACAATTACACCAAGCCAATTAACCGACAAACACGTATGTCTTTGGATTGTGGGAAGAAACCAGAGCATCCGGAGACAACTCATGCAGTCACAGGAAGAACATCCAAACTCCGCACAAGCACCTGAAGTCAGGATCGAACCCGGGTCTCTGGCGCTGTGAGGCAGCATCTCCGTGGCACCTTTATCCTTCCAGAGTGGCTGATGTACCTCATTGGCCTAAACCTGCAAGTAGTTGAAACCAAACTCACAGCTAAATGAATAACTAGAAATGAAATCTGAGATATTCCAGGCAGTGATCCCACATTTTGTCACTGGAAGGCACTATACGTTTGAGAAATGTTAAACCTCTACATCACTGTCAACTTTTGCCCAAATTTGCTGTAGGTTTTATTACATTGATGGCGCTATGTCAATGTTTCGCTTCTACTCTAACTCGATATTCCTAGATTTAATCCTGAGGATTTTTCTGGCTGGTTGGGGCAGCATTCGTCGAGTTGCAGGGAAACAAAAACAGCTCCGGAACCCACAACTGATCATTGTCCAACAATGTACCCTGGTGCACACAGAGCTTGTTTTGCTCTGCAGCACAGCTGAATGACATGCTTGATCTATAATGTTTAGTTTAGAAACACAGCACGGGAATGGTCCCCACAGACCACAGAGTCCACACTGACAATCGATCACTGTTCACACTAGTTCTATCTTAATCCCACTTTCGCATCCACTCCTTACACACGAGGGGCAATTTACAGAGGCCAATTCTCCTACAAACCCACATGTCTGCGATGTGGGAGGAAACCGGAGCACCCGGAGGAAACCCACATGGTCACATCGAGCCCGGGTTTCTGCTGCAATGAGATGGCCGATTCGACGCAACTGCGCCACGGTGCCACCAAATGTCAGATGGGAATTCAGGAGTGCCAATCGCAGCAGTTTAATCTACTCTCAGGGTTTCACACATGGACGCACATGCACGAGGACCCGTGCTTGGTGAGAGGGGAGGTCCAGTGCATGAAGGATCAAGCCCATGAAATGTCGACTGAATTTGCTGAAGCTTCCTCCACAAATAAAATCTGGTGAGACAACTGAAAACTTAAATAGGGGTCAATGCAGAGTCTTACATCTGCTTATTCTGACAAAAACAAACACTTCAATGACAGCGCTTCCTTCACCGCTTACCAGACTAGCAAAGGTCACGAACAAGATGCAATCGTTATCTTTGCTTAGATGATTCCGGTCCCATAGACAAGCACAATAATGCAAAACTCTGCACATATCAGGGTAATAGAGGGCCTTTTAACATCAGATTTTTGACGATTGGCTGTCAATAAATGTAACTATCACAAGACATCTCATCCAGTTAAGCAGGATAGACAGAATCTGTATCTCGGCTCATGCATTAAATCACAAAGCCACCAAAGAGAATCCGTATTATTGCACAAATTGTAGTTCTCAATTTTAATCTTTATGTTCATATTAAGAAGATCAGTTTTTTGGCTTCAAATCATTTGACCTCAATTGAGAAGATAGCCAACATATTTTGTAGGAATAAATAAACAACATTGAAGGGGATGAGCGGATAGATCAGATTCCCAAAAAGAACCACGAGCTGGATGATCTGGAATTAGTTTTATTGCCATGAAGCTTTTGGGGGGATGGGTGGGGAGAGATAGTCAAAAAGGAAAAGGAGATGAAGGAGCGATATTAATAAAGGATGCGATCAATGCAATAGTGAGAAGCTCAGTCTGAAGCGCAAAAACAGAGTCAGCTGAAGTGGACCGAGAAGATAAATTAACAGAGAAGAGAGAGGATAAGCAGTGGCATAATCAAGGAGATAATTCACTTCTCAACGAAGATATATTCCATTGAGAAATAAATACTAAAAGGACAATCCATCTACCCCAAGCTAAAGATAGTACCCGACTGAAAGACACGGGAAACATTATTGCAAAGATTAGTGGCAGTTCAGAAACATATCAGAGATCAGCAAAGGATGACGAAAAGAGAAAATCAATGACAAGACTAAAGGTGGAAAGATATATATTTTAAATGACATTAAAAGAAGTAAATATTGGTCCTTCAGAGGATGGGAAAAGGGAATAATGGGAAATAAGGGAAAGGACAAGACCTTGAACATATTTTTTTGTATCTATTTTTATAGATGATTAAAAGCAATACAATAATGTGGAAAATCCAGGGGGAAAGGATAGGGAAGCACTTAAAATAGCAAATATTTGAGAGAACATTAAAGCAAAAGACAGAGAAGCACGCTGAACTGGACCCGTGTCCCAGGGCACGAGGAGAAACGGTTGTACAAATAGGTGGATACAACGTGTGTAGGAAAGAACTGCAGATGCTGGTTTAAATTGAAGATAGACACAAAATGCTGGAGTAACTCAGCGGGATAGGCAGCATCTCTGGAGAGAAGGAATGGGTGACGTTTCGGACTGAAGAATAGCCTCGACCCAAAACGTCATCCGTTCCTTCTCGCCAGAGATGCTGCCTGCCCCGCTGAGTTACTCCAGCAATTTGTGTCTCGGTGGATACAACGGTGGTGATTCACTAGGCTTTTTTTTTTAGTTTTGAGATGCAGCACGGAAACAGGCCGTTCAGCCCACCGAGTCCACGCGCACTTACATTATCCTACACACACGAGGGACAAATTACAATTATACCAAGCCAATCAACCTACAAACCGGCACGTCTTTGGAGTGTGGGAGAAAACCGGAGTACCCGCAGAAAACCCACGCAGGGAGAATGTACAAACTCCAGATACAAATAACACCCGTAGTCCAAATCAAACCAGAGTCTCTGGTGCTGCCCATAGGAAGGAAATGTAACTAGCAAAAACAGACAAAGTAGGAAACAGAGTGGGCCAGCCTGACATCATTATTGGAAACATGCCGAATCCATTACTTAAAGGTGGTCATTACAAATCATAATATAATTAAGGATTTTACGAAAGGGAAATTATACTTGACAAATGTATTCGTTTTTTTAACGTAGTCGGCTGGATAAAGGGAAAGAAAAAGTTGTGCATTTAATTTTCCACAACACAACTGATAGAATGCCACCAGAAAGACGACCACAAGGCAAGAGCTCATGGTCTGAGGAGCAACACATTGGAATGGATAGAGGATTGCCAAACTAACACAGAAACCCAGGGCAAAAGTGATTGTTTTCAAAGCAGCAAGCTTTTAGAAGCTATTTAGAATCTATATTAAGGAGTGGTTGAGACTTATATTGCATGTCTTTAGGATATGGGAGGAAACCGGAGCACCCGGGAAAACCACACGATCACAGGGAGAACACGCGCACTCCACACAGACAGTACCTGAAGTCAGGACTGAACCTGGGTCTCTGGCACTGTGAGGCAGCAGCTCTACCAGCAGCACCACCACGTTCTTGTTCGAATGTGACAGCTAGAATTACATTGCTGGCTGAAGCACAAAGTGCTGGAATAACTCAGCGGGTCAGGCAGCATCTTGGGAGGACATGGACAGGCAAAACTTTGGGTCGGGACCCTTCCGCAGACTGATTGTAGTAGGCAGAGAAAGCTGAAAGTAAGTTGAAATAGGACAAAGCCTGGCAAGCATTAGGTGGATAGAGGTGAGGGGTGTTTGGTAGGCAGATGTGTATTCAAAGGCTAGAGATAAAAAGGCAGGAGGGTGTCAGATAAGAGGAATTAAATGGAAAGACGGAGATATTGATGGAAGGGAGCACGAGAGAAAAGGGGGCAGGATAGCATGAGAAATGGATCGGATGAGGTGGGGGTTGAAGGGGACAGGGGGAGGGTGGGCAGGACAATGAGAAAAATAGTGCGGATTGGGGTGGTGATGATGGGAGGCACTGGAAGAAAAGAGAGGGGGGTTACATTGCTGGTGATAATTTATCAATTGCTGGTGTCACTAGGTTGTTGTTGGAATGTAATAGTCAGTCTTACATTGGTGAGAGAAACAAAGAACTGCAAGTGCTGGTTGGGGTGGAAGATTGCACCCTTTACGTGGTCCGCTCTGTTTCGACTAATGCAATCAACTCGACGTGCACAAACGGAAGATCAAATAGAACAAGTTGTCCTACAACTTTAGGCCGTGCACGCCACACGAAAGAAGAAGAAGAAGGTGCTGGTTTGGAAATGCTGAAGTCAGCAGGTCAGGCAGCATCTCTGGAGAACATGGACGGGTGACGTTTTGAGTCAGGACCCTTCTTCAGACTAAAGAAGGATTCCAACCTAAAACGCCACCTATCCATGTTCTCCAGAGATGCCACCTGACGCATTAAGTTACTCCAGCACTTTGCGTATTACATTGGTAGTGCCACTGAGCTGTTGTCGGTATGTGATAGAGAGAATGACATTGCTGGTGCCACTGTATCACTGCTGGAATGTGACAGTGACATTTATATTGGTTGTGTCACTGGGTTGTGGACTATATTGGTCATAATTACACGGATGCTGACACTGGGTAGTTAAGGAATATAAGAGTCAGGATGACATTGACGGTACAACTCAGCTATTGTCGGTATGTGGTAGTGAGAATAACATTGACAATGCTACCGGGATGTTGTCACAATTGCTGTTAAATATTTTTATTAGAAGTACATATTAAAAGAAGAATATACTTGTCACATACATTCTTAATATTATTAATATTAACAATTATGTCTTGTTTGTACTTCTATACATTTTTTAGTTTTTAACGCAGATAGGAAAAAATAGAGAAAAATAAAGAAAAAATAGAAAATCAAAAAAAAATGAGTGGAGTGTTAAACAGGTTAAACATCGTTGGAGATATATCCATGGTTTGTTATGTATGATTCTTCATCCATTCCTTTATTCAGGCTTCAGTCAGGCTCTCGCACCGAGCCATTTTGACCCTTTAAATATTCAATAAATAGAGACCATATCCCTCTGAAAAGATCCAACGTCCAGTAGGACAAGCCTTAATCTTTCCAGATGAAGTGTCTCGACATTCCTTCAATCCACATTTTGGTTGTGGGGGATGTAGGACCTTTCCAGAATTTCAATATTAATTTTTTCCCAATTATTAAACTGTAATCAATAAAAAAATCTTTATTTGTTGTTATTAATTGATCAGTTTCTAATATTCCCAATATTGTTAATTTTGAGTCAGGAATCAGATTCATATTAACAACTTTAGAAATTATCTTAAATATTTCTGTCCAAAATGTAGTAATTTTTATACAATTTGTAAATGAGTGCGTTAAGTTAGCTTCTAAGTGTTGACATTTATCACATATAGCAGATACATTTGAAAAAATACTATGTAATTTGGATTTTGAATAATGTAATCTATGGAATATTTTAAATTGTATAAGAGAGTGTCTAGCATTTAATGAATAATGGTGTATATGTTGTAAACTTTCATCCCATACTTCTGGTCTGATTATTTGACCTAATTCGTTTTCCCATGAATGCCTATCTATTTCTGTCATTGGGACATCGTTTTCAAATAAAATGTTATAAATATATGATATCAAATTTTCTGTATTCAGGTGTTTATTTAGACATTCATCTAAAATGTTTGTCTTTCTATTTCTAATTTCCTGTGTGTTTGCTTTTACATAGTCTCTAATTTGTAAATATCTAAAGTCATCTTTTGAATGTAATCCATAAATTAGTTGTAATTCTTGAAATGAAAGGAAGGAGTTTTCCTTGTAGAGATCGCCCATCTTAATAATTTCATAGTTTTTCCATTGTAAAAAACCTTTGTCCATCATTGAGGGTTTAAATGTAACAATCAGTCACAATTGCATCAATCGGACCACTGAGTTACTGTTGATCTGTGAAAATGAGAATTATGGTTGTGGAGCCATTGGATTGATGTTGGTATGTGAAAGTGAGAATACTAATATAATGCAACTACAGTGGGTTGTTGTGCACTATATTAGTCAGAATGGCATTGATGGTACATGTGGATTGCTGTTGGAGTGTGATAATGAGACTGCACTGACGATGCCAGTGGTGTGTGACAGTGAGAATAACAGTTGCTGCTGGTGTGTGACAGTGAGAGCTACAATGATGGTACCACTGGATTTTTGTGGATTATATTAGTCACAATCACATTGATAGTTCCACTCGGTTGCCGTTGGTATGTGACAGTGAGAATTAAATTGCTGAAGGCACTGGGTAGTTGAGGAATGTAATGGTCAGAATTACATTGACGATACCACTGGTCTGTTGTCAGTGTGTGATACTGAGAATTTATTGATGCTGCCACGGGGCCGTTGTTGGTAAGTGATAGTGAGAATGACATTGCTGGTGCCTCTAAGTTGTTGTTGGTACGCGATAGTGAGAATTGTACTGATAGTACCGCTGGGTCGTTGGGGATTATGTCAGTCACAATCACATTAATGGTTTCACAGGGTTGTAGCTGGTATGTGGCAGTACCAGAACTACATTTCTGGTGCATCTAGGGTTTTTCGACCCGTTTACCCCTGGCAACTTTAATAGCACATAACAATCTTATTTCACTTATTTATGAACAACATATGATGAACAGGTACCGGTAAACCAGAGCCGAACAGTCAAAACCCTGTCCCACTGTACGAGTTCATTCAAGAGCTCTCCCGAGTTTAAAAAAAAATCAAACTCGTGGTAAGCACGTAGAATGAACGTAGCGGGTACGTCGGAGCTCGGGGACTTAGCAGCTCATAAAGCTAACGGCAGGTACCCGGGAAACGCGGTAAGCTCGGTAACTCGTGAAGATTTTTCAACATGTTGAAAAATGTCCAAGAGAGCCCCGAGTACCCGCGACGGCCATTACCGTAAATCTCCGAGTACAAATCAGGGCAAACTTGGGAGAACTCTTGAATGAACTCGTACAGTGGGACAGGGCTTTCAGTCAATGACAAAAAAAATGCACAAATCCAGAATCAACAAATTTATCTCCTGGGTATGTGAAATTTACCCCAGGTGGAGAACCCTTGATCTAGGTTGTTGTTGGTGTGTGACAGTGAGAGTTACATTGCAGGTGCCTCTAGGTTGCTGGCGGTATGTTATGGTGAGAATTGTATCGATAGTACCACTGGGTTGTTAGGAATTATATCAGTCACAATCACATTAACGGTTCCACTAGGTTGATGCTGGTGTGTGATAGTGAGAATTTCATTGGTGCTATCACAGGGTTGTTGTTTGTGTGTGACAGTGAGTCCATAATGTTTGGGACAAAGACCCATCAATTATTTATTTGCCTCTGTACTCCACAATTTGAGATTTGTAATAGAAAAAAATCACATGTGGTTAAAGTGCACATTGTCAGATTTTATTAAAGGGTATTTTTATACATTTTGGTTTGACCATGTAGAAATTACAGCAGTGTTTATATATAGTCCCCCCCCCATTTCAGGGCACCATCATGTTTGGGACACATGGCTTCACAGGTGTTTGTAATTGCTCAGGTGTGTTTAATTGCCTCCTTAATGCAGGTATAAGAGGGCTCTCAGCACCTCGTCTTTCCTCCAGTCTTTCCATCACCTTTGGAAACCTTTATTGCTGTTTATCAACACGAGCACCAAAGTTGTGCCAATGAAAGTCAAAGAAGCCATTATGAGACTGAGAAACAAGAATAAAACTGTTAGAAACAACAAACAAATGTTAGGCTTACCAAAATCAAATGTTTGAACATCATTAAGAAAGAGAGCATTGGTGAGTTTACTAATCGCAAAGGGACTGGCAGGCTGAGGAAGACCTCCACTGCCGATGACAGAATTCTCTCTGTAATAAAGAAAACCCTGTAGCGGGGACTCGCAGGAGTCCAGCCGAAAACTAGTCGGACACGAGTTGTGTGCACTAGAGCGGACGCCCGTGACGAGGCGGTTGAAGCACATGGACTGACTCGCTTAGGTCCAAGTGGGCCGGTTTCAAACGAGCCACAGACACAGTTTCACACCGGCCTCCCATGTCCAAATCTAATGTAGTAGGCCCGTGCCGCAGCACGCGAAAGGGACCTTCATACGGGCGCTGTCGAGTGGTGGAGTTGCGTCCCCAACAGGCGGACCATGGTGGACCACAGTTCAGACGTGAATGGGCGCCCCGGTCGGACGTGATGTGAGGGCACAGAGGGCAATCCAAGTTGCCACGAGGGCACAACTGAGTTGAAGTGTGAAAGAAGGAACTGCAGATGCTGGAGAATCGAGGGTACACAAAAGGCTGGAGCGTCCGTGAGCGTGATGGCCTCCGGCTACCACATAAAACGGTCAACCACCGTAAGCAGGTGTGAAACAACCTGGGACTGAGGCAGTGGCCCCACGATGTCCATGTGTATGTGATCGAACCACCAGCATGGCACTGCGGTCTTGAACGGGCGCCTGGACGTGTCGATGCACCTTTGATGTCTGGTACGAGATGCACGCCCGGGCCCAGTGAGCGACCTGCTTCCGAAGTCCGTGCCACATAAACCTTGCGGCCATCATAGCGACCGTGGCCCAGATGGATGGGTGGGTGGGCCAGCTCATAGATCACCTCAAACACGGATGCACAAGTCGCCCAAGCCAAGGCCACCTTCGCCCCTTCAAACGCCGCCGAGACGACAGCGTCCCACTGTATCTCCCGTTGCTTGCCCGTCAACAACAGGAAAAGTGGCCGCAAAAGTTTGGCAGCTGCCGGAACAAACCGGTGGTAAAATGTGACCATCCCTACGGACTCCCAGAGGCCACGTACTGTAGCAGACCGCTGGAACTGGCGGATTGCCTCAACCCTGTCCGGCAGACACACACAAACTGTGTCGCCCGATGCCCCAGGATGTTGATGGCCCGAAGGCCGAATTGGCACTTGCCAGGGTTAATTACGAGGCCATAGTCACTGAAGCATTGGAAGAGTAGGCGCAGGTGGGTACGGTGTTCCTCTCACGAGCGACTTGCCACAAGGATGTCGTCCAAGTAGACAAACAGGAAGTCGAGCCCGCACACCACGGTGTCCATCAGGTGCTGAAAGACCTGCGCGGCGTTCTTAAGGCCGAAGGGCATCCGCAGGAAATCGAACAACCCAAACGGGCTGATAAATGCCGTCTAGGGGACATCCTCCGGTTGCACGGCGATCTGGTGATATCCCCGGACTAGGTCAATCTTGGAGAAGAACCTAGCCCCGGCCAGATGTGCTGAGAAGTCTGTACGTGGGGAACAGTCAGCGGCCGTGGCCGCGTTAAGACGGCGGTAGGCCCGCACGGCCTGCAGCCGCCGGACACCTTTGGCACCATGTGCAGCGGGGAGGCCCATCGGGTATCCACCAAGAACCTGAACCCCGTGCGCCGGTCCCAGACATACAGTCTATGGATCCTGCCGGCCTTCGCGGTGACTATCGGCGGCCTGCACTGCCGTTTCCCGGAAACGAACATGACTGGCGGGCTGCTGAACCCCAGCACTGGTGGTAAAAACACCACACTCTTCTCATTGGATCTCCTGGGTCCTGCTCAGTCATCCTCCTCTCCTGTACCACTTGTCTGTGGCTCAGCCATCCTCTTCTCCTGTGCCACTTGTCTTGTCTGTGGCTCTTGTGGGCGTAGTCCTGGGTCACTGGGCCTGCCAGGGCGTTGAGTCAATCCTGTCCAGCGGCTCCAGCTATTCCAGCGCGGCCACCTGCTGCTGGCCTGACAGCCACAGCTCATCAGCGCGCGCCGCTAGCCGGATGGGATCTTCAAAACTTTACCCCGCGAGCTGTCGGCGGATGACTCGCGGCAACTGCTGCAAGTAAGTAAATTCAAAGAGCGGGCAGGGCAGGTGGTCACCCATGAGCGTGAGCTCATGAGGGCCGAGGGCATCCGGTCGCCGAGCCCACCCCTGTTAAGGACCTGACAGGCGCGCTGCATTTGGCTCGGCCCGTAGATCCGGACGGAGCAGCAGCTCCTTGAGGCCTGTGTATTTCCCCACGACCGGCGGGTTATCCAGGTAAGGAATGACCCAACCGGCCGTCTGCTGGTCAAGAGCGCTTACCACATAGTGATAGCAAGTCTCGTCGGCTGTAACGCTGCGGATGTAAAATTGGGATTCTGCCTGTCGAAAGCAAACCCCCGGCTGCCAAAATGGTCCAAAACTGTTGGTAGCTTTAGGGAGACCATGTTGAGTCCGGTCTCGTAGGCGGCAGTGGCAGAATGCATTGTTTCCTCAAATTTCCCTTCCAGGATTACACTCCTGGGCGTTGGGGGTCACCAGTGTAGCGGGGCCTCGCAGGAGTCCAGCCAAAAACTAGTCGGACACGAGTTGTGTGCACTAGACGTGTTTAATCTCTCCAATACAGCTCCCTACTCCAAAAACACGGGAGTTTCCCGGCCTTAAATACCAAATCAGGTACCGACCCAGTGACTAGCGCCTCCCACACCAAGAAGCCACCCTCTGGAGCTGATGATTCGTTGTGACCTTGGTTTGTCACCAGGTGCTGCCACATGCCCCCCAAACACCTGTCCGACAGATCAGAAACACTCTTCAGGAGGAAGGTGTGGATTTGTCAATGACCTCGATCCGCAGAAGACTTCTTGAACAAAAATGCAGAGGCTACACTGCAAGATGCAAACCACTGGTTAGCTGCAAAAATCAGACGGCCAGGTTACAGTTTGCCAAGAAGTACTTAAAAGCAAGGGTGTGGAGTCGCAGCATTTTGGTGGGGGATAGCCAGCTGTGTGTGTGTGTGTGCCCGATGGGTGAGAATTATGTATGTGTGGCTCTTTGTTAATATGCCTGAGGGGTGATCACAGTGGATGTGTATGTGTGAAAGGGAGAGAGAGAGATAGTGTGAGAGAACCTGTATGTGTGAGTCTGTGTGTGTGTGTGTGTGTGTGTGTGTCAGTGTGCAGGTCTATGTGTCTGTTTTTTTATGTGGGAGTCCACTGTGCATGCGCGTTTGTGTGTATGTGTGCATGTGTCAGTGTGTCCATGTCACAGTGGGTGTGAGAGTGAGTGTGAGAGACATTTCTTTATATTTTCCTACGTCCCGCAAAAATGTGCCAAATGTATCTGGTCCTCATGCGAAAATGTTTGGAGCCCCCTGCTCTATACTCAATGCTCTGACTGATGAAGGACAATGTACCAAACGCCTTCTTGACCACCCCGTCTATCAGTGACTCCACTTTCAAGGAGCTATATACCTGCAATTGAATTTCGATCACAAAAATTACCTGTTTTTAAAAACACAGCAGACAGCTCTCCCACATGCGACATTTTTAGGCCAATTATCCACAATAATAGGTGGAGTGGGCAAGAGATTGTGCATCTACCCGATCTATTCCTTTCATGATTTTACTCATCACCCCTCATCCTTCTGTGCTCCAAGGAATAGAGTCCTAGCCGACACAACCTCTCCCGACAGTTCAGACCCTCTAGTCCTGGCAACATCCTCAATAATCTTCTCTGTGCTCTTTCCAGCTTGTCGACATCTTTCCTGTAACATAGTGGCCAAAATTGAACACAAATCGCTAAATGTGGCCTCACCAACGTCTTATACAACTGCAACATGACAACCCAACTTCTATATTCAATACTCTGACTGACAAAAGCCAATGTGCCAAAAGCCTTTTTGACCACCTTATCTACCTGTGATGCCACTTTCAATGAACTATGTTCCTGTACTCCTAGATCCCTCTGCTCCACAACATTTCCCAGAGCCCTTCATTTCACTGTGTAGGTCCTGTCCATGTTAGACTTCCCAAAATTCAACACCTCACATTTCTCTGTATTAAATTCCATCAATCATTCAACAGCCCACCCAGCCAAATGGCCTACGATCCAGATCCTGCTGCAACTTTTCACAATCACCTTCACTATCTGCAAAACTACCCACTTTTGTATCATCAGCAAACTTGAAGCACACCACTAGTAACAGGCCTCCAGCCCAGTCCATCACTCTCTGCTACCTTCCTGGAAGCCAATTTTCTATCCATTCAGCAATCTGTTCTTGGATGTTATATGTACCGACAGTAGAACAATTACATTTTTACAGTGCAGATTTACAGGCCTATTAACCCAATATACGGATACCATGCAACAAACAAAAATGCAATAAATTAATAACACCAATTCCATTGCATAAAAGCCCTACAAGTGCATAAAATGTTGAGGGGAATAGAGTGAATAGTGTAGATGACGCACAGAAACATAGAAAATAGGTGCAGGAGGAGGCCATTTGGCCATCGCCATTCAGTGTGATCATGGCTGATCATCCACAATCAGTAGAAGGAGGGTCTCGACCCGAAACGTCGCCTATCTCCTTCGCTCCTTAGATGCTGCTGCACCCGCTGAGTTTCTCCAGCTTTTTGTGTACCCCCATCCACAATCAGTAACCTGTGCCTGCCTTCTCCAAGGACCCCTTGATTCCGCTAACCTCAAGAGCTCTATCTAACTCTCTTTCAAATTCATCCATTGAATTGGCTTCCACTGTCTTCTGTGGCAGAGAATTCCACAAATTCACAACTCTCTGGGTGAAAACATTTTTTTTCTCACCTTGACTTTATATGGCCTCCCCTTTATTCTTAGAAGGAGTCCCTGGTTCTGGACTCCCCCAACATGGAGAACATTTTTCCTGTATCTGGCTTGTCCAGTCCTTTTATAATTTTATGTGTTTCTATAAGATACCCTCTCATCCTAAATTCCAGTGAATACAACCCCAGTCTTTCCAATCTTTTCTCAGATGACAGTCCCGCCATCCCGGGGATTAACATTGGAACCAACGCTGCACTGCCTCAATAGCAAGAATGTCCTTCCTCAAATTTGGAGACCAAAATTGCACAAAATACTCCAGATGTGGTCTCACCAGGGCCCGGTACAACTGCAGAAGGATCTCTTTACTCCCATACTCAAATCCTCTCGTTATGAAGGCCAACATGCCCATTAGCTTTCTTCACTGCCTGCTGTACTTGCATGGTTACTTTCAGTGATCGGTGTACGGACACCCAGGTCTCGTTGTACTTCCCTTTTTCTTAATCCAACAACATTGAGACAATATCTGCCTCCTTGTTCTTACTGCCAAAGTGGATAACCCCACATTTATCTGACAGGGACCTGTTTATTCCTACTCTTTGTTTTCCTGTCTGCCAACCAATTCTCTATCCATGTCAATACCCTACCCACAATACCATGTGCTCTAATTTTGCCCACTAATCTCCCGCGTGGGACCTTATCAAAGGCTTTCTGAAAGTCCAGTTACACTACATCCACTGGCTCTCCTTCATCCATTTTACTCGTCACATTATCAAATAATTCCAGAAGATTAATCAAGCGTAAATTTCCCCTTCATAAATCCATGCAGACTTGGACCAATCCTTTTACTGCTATCCAAATGTGCCGTTATTACATCTTTAATAATTGACTCCAGATCTTCCCCACCATCGATGTCAGGCTAACTGGTCTATAAATCCCCGTCATCCCTGCTTATCCAGAAATAGTAAAATTTGCGGCTATGATAGTAACAGCCATACCACCCACTCAGGTCAGCGTAGTAAGACTGTTTTCCGTACTGAAAATAATTAAATCAGATTTAAGGGCTTCAATGAACGAGGATCTGGCAGAAGCAATTCTGTTCCTAAGGACAAGTTATTAATAAATTTTAGGTATGTACCTTTGTAACAAACCTAACAACCTATGCATTTACCTTTAATTTCTATTGCACAAGAATGTTTTGTCATTATTTAGCCATTTAGCTCAAACTTGTGGCCTTAGTTTAATACATTTTGGAGTAATGCTTTTATAATTTTTAGTTAATTCAAATGGAATTTCAATTTTGTCATAGTCCTTTCTGTATTTTTTTTTCTTTAAGCATAATAATGAATTATGGTTTTATTTCCCCAAGAATAAACAATTTAAAAGCAACAAATAGCATAGCTACAACCAATAGGCTCAAAACTTTAAGGACATGGGTTTAAAAGGTAGCCTTTTAATGTGGTAGCCTTTGACGATTCATGTGGTTCTGATGAAATGCCATCTTGTGTAATGTCATCATAGCAGATTTAGAATTATTATACCTAGGTGTCAGGGTCGGATACACAAGAAAACAAGGATTTGGAGTCGAGTGTTTTGGTTATCAACTCCACAGCCCTGCTTAAAAGAGCAACCAGAGTTCTGGAAAAGGGTTTTGTGGACAGGTGAGACGAAGATTAACCTATATCAGAGTGATGGCAAGAGCAAAGTATGGAGGAGAGAAGGAACTGCCCAAGATCCAAAGCATACCACCTCATCTGTGAAACACGGTGGTGGGGGTGTTATGGCCTGGGCATGTATGGCTGTTGAAGGTAATGGCTCACTTATCTTCATTGATGATACAACTGCTGATGGTAGTAGTGAAAAACCACAATACACACCACCACATAAAATAAAATTGAACATAAACATCCACCACAGCGGAATCCACATTCCTCACTGTGATGGAAGGTAATAAAGTACAGCCATCTTCCTACTTGTTCACCCATGATTGGGGCCATGAACCAACCCTCCACAGTTCGCCAGCTGTCGACGGTCCAATGGCCAAAGTCCTCGCGTCGGGATGATGGAAACTCAGGCGTCGGGATGGATTGGAACTCCCGAGTCGGCCTCTTCTTACAGGAGAGGTAAGAATCCTTGGCAAAGGATCACGGCTCCCAATGTTAAAGTCCGCGCCGCTCCGGGCCGGTCTTCAAGAAAGGCTGCACCACTCCGTTGTTAGGCCGTGGGGTGGGTGGGGGGAGGACGGAAAAAAAACGCATCTCCATCGAGGTAAGTGACTGGAGAAAGTTCCCCCCCCCCCCCCCCCGATTCCCCCCCCCCGATTCCCCCCCCCCCCCCCGATTCCCCCCCACGTAAGATGTACTAAGAGACATTAAAACAAACATTCAAGACCTACTTAAAATAATACAAACAGGGAATGGACGAGACAGACGGCTGGTGAGGCAGACATTACGGGCACCACACGGTGGATAGGCACGTCCTATCTGCTCAAGTTCAAACAAATGCCTCAAAACTCATTGGCCAGCGGTTCATTCTACAGCAAGAAGACAATGATCTCAAATATACTGCTAAAGGAACAAAGGAGTTTTTCAAAGCTAAAAAATGGTCAAATCTTGAGTGACCAAGTCAATCACCCAATCTGAATCCAATTGAGCATGCCTTTTATATGCTGGGGCCCAACCCCCAAAACAAGTTTATGCTAAAGATGGCTGCACCATCAGAGAACTGGTGATGTCCATGAATCAGACTTCAAGCAGTCATTGCAAGCAAAGGATAGGCAACAAAATACTAAACATGACTACTTTCAGTGTCATGACATTGCTGTGTCCCAAACATTATGGTGCCCTGAAATGGGGGACTATGTATAAACACTGCTGTCATTTCTACTTGGTGAAACCAAAAGGTATAAAAATGGTTTTATTAAAATCTGACAATGCGCACTGTAACCACATGTGATTTTTTTCTATTGCAAATCTCAAATAGTGGACGACAGAGGCAAATAAATAAATGATGGGTCTTTGCCCCACACATTATGGAGTGCACTGTACATTCCTGGTGCCTCGAGGTTGGTGTTGGTGCATTACAGTGAGTTACATTGCTGGAGCCTCTAGGTTGGTGTTGGTGCATTACAATGAGTTTTGGTGCCTCTAGATTGGTGTTGGTGCATTACAATGTGTTTTCGTGCCTCTAGATTGGTGTTGGTGCATTACAATGAGTTACATTGCTGGTGCCTCTAGATTGGTGTTGGTGCGTTACAATGAATGTTGGTGCATTAAGGTTGGTGTCGGTGCATTACAATGAGTGTTGGTGCCTCTAGGTTGGTGTTCGGTGCATTACAATGAGTGTTGGTGCCTCTAGATTGGTGTTGGTGCATTACAATGAGTGTTGGTGCGTTACAATGGATGTTGGTGCATTACAATAAGTGTTGGTGCCTCTAGATTGGTGTTGGTGCATTACAATGAGTGTTGGTGCCTCTAGGTTGGTGTTGGTGTGCTACAGTGAGTTACATTGCTGGTGCCTCTAGGTTGGTGTTGGTGTGCTACAGTGAGTTACATTGCTGGTGCCTCTAGGTTGGTGTTGGTGTGTTAGTGAGTTACATTGTTGGTGCCTCTAGGTTGGTGTTGGTGTGTTAGTGAGTTACATTGCTGGTGCCTCTAGGTTGGTGTTGGTGTGCTACAGTGAGTTACATTGCTGGTGCCTCTAGGTTGGTGTTGGTGTGTTAGTGAGTTACATTGTTGGTGCCTCTAGGTTGGTGTTGGTGCAATACAATGAGTGTTGGTGCCTCTAGATTGGTGTTGGTGTGCTACAGTGAGTTACATTGCTGGTGCCTCTAGGTTGGTGTTGGTGTGTTAGTGAGTTACATTGCTGGTGCCTCTAGGTTGGTGTTGGTGTGTTGCAGTGAGTTACATTGTTGGTGCCTCTAGGTTGGTGTTGGTGTGCTACAGTGAGTTACATTGCTGGTGCCTCTAGATTGGTGTTGGTGTGTTACAGTGAGTTACATTGCTGGTGCCTCTAGATTGGTGTTGGTGTGCTACAGTGAGTTACATTGCTGGTGCCTCTAGGTTGGTGTTGGTGTGCTACAGTGAGTTACATTGCTGGTGCCAGGGGGTTACAATGAGGCGAGGCGGGGTGGGCAGTGGTCCCCGCGGTTACCTGGTACTCTTTGTGCAGGGAGATGGAGTTGACCAGGCTCTTATCCACGCACAGGGCCGCCAACTTTCTGCTCACTCTCCTGACGTTGAGCAGCAGGTCGCAGCTGGGCACGAAGCCCAGGATGTTCAGCAGGATCTCGTCCGAGAACTCGGTGAGGTTGTGGGCTTGTCCGAGGCCGCTCTCCGGGTACTGGCGCCCGGGCCCGGGCCCAGACTCCGCCTCAGCCTCGGCGTCATCCCCGCTCTCCATCAGCGGCGGGACGCGGGACACGGGCCGGAAACCTCCTCCCCCGGCCGCACGGTTCGTAACACAGCCGGGCGAGTGCGCGCTTCCCCAAGGCGGCGGCGGCAGCAGCGACTGCGCGTCTCCTCACGGCCACGGACCGACATAGGCCGAAGGCGCCGCCGCTCCGGAAGGAACCTCCCGCCAACCCGTGCAGGCTCACTTCCGGCGGATGGAGCGACGCAAGCGGCGGCCCCTCAGCCCGGCGCGCCCGTACTAGCCCTCCCGCCCTCAGCCCGGCGCGCCCGTACTAGCCCTCCCGCCCTCAGCCCGGCGCGCCCGTACTAGCCCTCCCGCCCTCAGCCCGCGGCGGCCCTTCAGCCCGGCGTGCCCAACCCCCCCTCAGCCCGCGGCGGCCCCTCAGCCCGGCGCGCCCGTACTAGCCCTCCCGCCCTCAGCCCGGCGCGCCCAACCCCCCCCTCAGCCCGCGGCGGCCCCTCAGCCCGGCGCGCCCGTACTAGCCCTCCCGCCCTCAGCCCGCGGCGGCCCCTCAGCCCGGCGCGCCCGTACTAGCCCAGCCGGGGAGATCATTAGCTAAACTGTGCGGAGACGGACCAACATATCGAAAAATAAGACAAATTAACCAACGCAGATCAAACCAAATGCAGTTTATTGTCAAATGCGTAAGTGGGTTTTAGTTTTAGGTTTGTTATAATATTTAATATTTATATACATATATCATTATATATTATGTGTTATCAATATATTATGTTTTATTTTATTTATATATAATTATATTACATATTTTGTATATATTATTTTTCCACTATTTGTTATACATTTACTATACATTAAATATATATTTAAATTTAACGTATATGATAGATATTGTGTATATATATATATAATCTTCATTTTTAGTTATGTATTTGATTTATATATATTTATTATTCATTAAAGGTAGACACTGGAGTAACTCGGTGGGACGGGCAGCTTCTCTGGAGAGAAGGAATGGGTGATGTTTCGGGTCGAGACCCTTCTTCAGACTGTTTTTATTATTCATCAATATAATTTATTTGATATATTTATATATTTGCACACACACCTGAGTCTTCTGGTGCGCACTTTCACGCTTCTGTAACTTTGCCCCTCTCACTTTAAACCTATGCCCTCTAGTATTTGATTTTTCCATCCGGGGAAAAAGGATCTGACCTCTCATAATTGAATATATCAGAGCAAATGCTGATTAACCTACTATGGAAGATCAAAGACTATCCTAGTCAGGAGACTGAGCTCTAACTAAACAGATATGGTAATGGTAAGCAAACGCCTGGCATAGCTGCATAACATGTCAAATGGTCAGGGAACATTCTCGTGGGAACATGTTGGAAAGGTCTCTGATACTTTGTCTTTAAAACAAAATTATTCTAATCTGTGTCAGCAAGATTTCCTGATTTCTGGGCAGACTTCGATTTTTCCAATGAGAGTTCTGAGTTGAAGTATACAGTCCGCCAAGGTTTACTGGATCTCCTGGTTTCTAATTACTTCCCTCTCATTCCCATACTGACCTGGCATTACAGTCTATATCTCACATTTCCCTTATCCCAACCCTAACCAGTCTGAAGAAGGGCCTCGACCCGAAACGTCACCCATTCTTTCTCTCCAGAAATGCTACCTGTCCCGCTGAGTTACTCCAGCCTTTTGCGTCTATCTTTCTGTCCTGGGGCTCCTCTAATAATAATAATAATAATAATAATAATATTAATAATAATATATTTTATTGTCATTACACATAAGTGCAACGAGATTTGGTTTGCAACTCCATCCGATGTCATAACTTAAACGACTAATAAAATTTAGGTTTAGATACCCCGAGAACAAGGTTTGTGAAAAGAACATTAGAACAGTAAAACAGTCAAAATCAAAACAGACTAAAGTGCAGATGTGTTTGTGCGACGTTGCTATTGCTGGAGTGGGGCTACACGCAAACTGGAGGAACAGCACCTCATATTCCACTTAGACAGCTTACAACCCAGAGGTTTTAAAGTTGAATTCTCCACTTTTAGGCAACCTTTAACAAACCCCCCTCCACTTTCTCCCACACATTATCCACCCCCCACCACCACCGCCACCCCCATACCGTGTCCTACCGCGACTAGCACCTATTTCTACCCTGCACCTCTTCCTACATCCCTTCTTCTGACTTCACAATTTGCAACTCTGAAGAAGGGTCTCGACCCGAAACGTCGCGGTCTGAAGAAGGGTCTCGACCCGAAACGTCGCCTATCTCCTTCGCTCCTTAGATGCTGCTGCACCTGCTGAGTTTCTCCAGCTTTTTGTGTACCCTTGCAACTCTTCAATCCTTCTTTCTCACACCTTCTGCTTTTATCTCTGGCCTTTGTTCCAACCATCTGCTCTATCTGCCTGTCATGCTTTTTCATGCTCCTCCTCTCCTCCAGCTTTCTTCCACCCCCATCAGGCTGAAGAAAGCTCCCGACTCCAAACGTCACCTATCTGTGTTCTCCAAAGATGTTGCTTGAACAGCTGAGTAACTCCAGCACTTTGTGTCCTTTAAAGTACAATAACATTACAGATGTGAGCAAAGCCTAATATGAAAAGACTGTCTCGCAGCACCACCTACAGGTGTCTCAGATGTCAGAGAAAAGGCAAACCTCTCCACAGAGAAACAACTGGGGTTGCTGGAAAAATTAATTTTTAAAATTGTGGAAATTTGAATTATATGTAAAAGATGCTGGAAATCTGAAATGTATGTTCAGTAGGTTTGTGTACATGCACCGATATTCTATCTTAGGACATTTTTGTTTTAGTTTACTTTGCCCGCAATGCCCGGATGTCCATCGTCCTGGATCACCAACTACCTGACTGGACGACCACAATATGTCAGGCTACCATCTACACCTCGGACTTCTGATATAACTCGGACTCCTGCCATCTGCAGAAGCTTTCGGGTGACTCTGCCCATTGTGGGCTGCATCAGTGAGGGGAGGGAAGCTGAATACAGAGGTGTAGTCAATGACTTTGCTGAATCACCTGCAGCTCAACCGGCAAGACTAAGGAGTTAATGGTGGACCTCAGGAGGAGAGGAACATCCCCTGTCCCTGGTCTCCATCAATGGTGTGGATGTGCAGTTTACCAGGGAGTACAAATATCTTGGAGTGTACCCGGACAGTAAACTGGACAGAAGGGACAGAGCCACCTGTACTTTTTGAGAAGGCTCCGCTCCTTCAATGTCTGCAGTAAGATGCTGCAGATGTTCTACCAATCGGTGGTGGCCAGCGCCATCTTCTTCGCTGCCGTGTGCCGGGGCAGCAGGGCGAAGGCTGCGGACACCAACAGGATTAACAAACTCATCAGGAAGGCTGGCTCTGCGTGGGGGCAGAGTTGGATTCATGCGAGGTGGTCTTGGAGGGGAGGATGCTCCTCAAACTGCGGAGCATCCTGGACAATACAGCTCACCGCCTCCACGACACACTGGTCAACCTGAGGAGCACCTTCAGCAACAGACTGGTTCCACCAAGATGCAGCACAGAACGTCCCAGGAGATCCTTGTGGCTATCAAACTTTGCAACTCTTCCCCCTGCTGTCATGGGGTAGACTGACTTCCCTTCCCCCGACTCCCCCCCAAATCTTTGCACATCCCCAATCCTTTCCACTCGTCACTTTAATCTCATGTATCTTGTGGTTTATGACTGTTGGCAGATCAATCTCACTCCTGGGATAAATAAAGTTCTATCATTCGTATCGTATCGTTTACTTGTATAGCATGGAAATAGGCTCTGTAGCCCACCGGGCCTATGCCGATCATCGATTACTAATCACATTAGCTCTATGTTACACAGTGCCTCTTTCTCATCCACTCCAGACACACTAGGGACAATTTACAGAAGCTAACTAACCTACAAACCTGCATGTCTTTGGGGTGTGAGAGGAAACCAGAGCGCCCTGAGTACATGGTCACATGGAGAACCTGCAAACTTCACACAGACAGCACCCAGGGTGATGATCAAACCCAGGTCTCTGGCATTGTGAGGCAGCTGCTCTACCAGTTGCGCCACTAAAAAAAGACATAAAATATGACCACTAGGAGGCATTTGGTGACTCTGTCATTTATCAATTTCTTGGCTGAGTTGCTGCTTCAACATCATGTTGCTTACCTATCTGAATATTCCTTGATTGCCCTAATATCCAGAACCCTATTCATCTCTGTTTAAAATACAATCAATCCCTTCTTTCCCCTGTTCCTCTGCACACTGCTACCAAAAATACAATTTTATTTTTGGTAGCAGTGTGCAGAGGAACAGGGGAAAAGAAGTAACCTTCTCTGGATTGATCGCTGCCTATTTGGCTAAACCATGAGAGATGAATAGGGTTGCCTGTGGGATCATTACATCCTTGTTGTGCCTTTTTGCAATCAAGTCCTTGGAGATATGGTTCCCAGAACAGACACATACAGCTCTACTAAATACACATACATACATACATGATTATACATATATATATGTATATAGATACATACACGCACATATTTACACATGAAAACAAGCAAACAATAATCGTGCAAAAAACTAAACCAATGCCCCAAAGTTTATGCAGTTTTGAACTTTTTGGAGGTTTACTAATGCTATTTTTTCAATTGGGGTAGGAAATATAGAACAGGAGAAAGTAGGAGACACAAGGCAGTCTACAGATGCTGGGATCTTGTGTAAACCACAAAGCGGCGGAGTAACTCTCTGGAATGGCGGAGGTTGTGGGGAGACCTGTTAGAAGTACATATAATTATGTGAAGGTTGCAATCTCCCACCCCAGCTTTAACGTGCGAGGGACAAAGATTAAAGGAGATGTTTAAGAAGGAACTGCAGATGCTGGAAAATCGAAGGTAGACATAAATGCTGGAGAAACTCAGCGGGTGAGGCAGCATCTATGGAGAGAAGGAAATAGGTGTCGAGACCCTTCTTCGGACTGATGTGGGGGTGGAAGAAGAAAGGAAGGTGCGGAGACAGTGGGCTGTGGGAGAGCCGGGAAGTGGAGGGGAAAAGAAGAAGAAAGCAGGGACTACCTAAACTTGGAGGTCAATGTTCATACCGCTGGGGTGTAAACCAAGGTGGGGAAGAAGCTGGAGCTGTGGAAGCAACGCTCCCTCTCCATAACGGGGAAAAATGTGGTCATCGGGTGTGAGGTGCTCTCGGGGCTGCTGTACTTGGCACAGGTGTGGCCTGTCCCCCCCCTCCTATGTCACAGGGATCACCCGGTCCATCTTCCAGTTCATCTGGGGGTCGAGGATAGATCGGGTGCGACGGGCCACAATGTACAAGTCAGCAGACAACGGGGGTAAAAGCGTGCCCAACGTCGCCCTCATTCTGATGGCCACCTTTGTGTGTGGCTGCATCAGGCGGAGTGTAGAGCCAAGGCACGTGGGCACCAAGTGTCACTACTTGCTGAGGTTCTACCTGTCCCCGGTGTTGCGAAGGATGGGCCTGGCGCAGGTGCCACGCAATGTGCCAGTCAGCTGGACATCGCCGCCCCATCTGTCGTTTGTGGAAAGGTTCTTCCAGACCAACACCTTTGACCACATGTCCATTGGGCAGTGGTCAGCACAGAATGTCCTGCAGGCACTGCAGGGAAAGGACTCTATGGACCCAGTGGCGTGATTCCCACAGCAGACGGCCCAGCTTGTCTGGCAAAATGCCTCATCGCTAGAACTCACCAACAAGCACCAAGACCTGACTTGGCTGGCGGGAGGGGAGCCCTCCCAGTTAGATCCTTCCTGCACCGTCAAAACCTCACTGCCAGCACAAGCTGCCCGCGGGACGGCTGCTATGGAGAAGAGACAGTTGCCCACCTCTTTGCAAAGTGTGGATTTGCAAAGAGAGTTTGGAGAGGTCTGCAAGGGTCCCTGTCACAGTTTATTCCGAACAGCTCCGTCACAGAGGACTCTGATTTACGGACTGTTCCCTGGGAAGCATTCAGAGACTGACATCGACCGGGGGTCAAATGAGATGGAGGAACTGAGTGAAATCCAGGTTAGGCGGGAAGTGATATTAGGTAAATTGAATGGATTAAAGGCCGATAAATCCCCAGGGCCAGATAAGCTGCATCCCAGAGTACTTAAGGAAGTAGCCCCAGAAATAGTGGATGCATTAATGACAATTTCAAAACTCTTTAGATTGTGTAGTTCCTGAGGATTGGAGGGTAGCTAATGTAACCCCACTTTTTAAAAATGGAGGGAGAGAGAAAACGGGGAATTACAGACCAGTTAGTCTAACATCGGTAGTGGGGAAAATGCTAGAGTCAGTTATTAAAGATGGGATAGCAGCACATTTGGAAAGTGGTGAAATCATTGGACAAAGTCAGCATGGATTTACGAAAGGTAAATCATGTCTGACGAATCTTATAGAATTTTTCGAGGATGTAACTAGTAGAGTGGATAAGGAAGAACCTGTGGATGTGTTATATCTGGACTTTCAGAAGGCTTTCGACAAGGTCCCACATAAGAGATTAGCATACAAACTTAAAGCACACGGTATTGGGGGTTCAGTATTGATGTGGATAGAGAACTGGCTGGCAGACAGGAAGCAAAGAGTAGGAGTAAACGGGTCATTTTCAGAATGGCAGGCAGTGACTAGTGGGGTACCGCAAGGCTCAGTGCTGGGACCCCAGTTATTTACAATATATATTAATGATCTGGATGAGGGAAGTGAATGCAACATCTCCAAGTTTGCGGATGACACGAAGCTGGGGTTCAGTGTTAGCTGTGAGAAGGATGCTAGGAGACTGCAAGGTGACTTGGATAGGTTGGGTGAATGGGCAAATGCATGGCAGATGCAGTATAATGTGGATAAATGTGAGGTTATCCACTTTGATGGCAAAAACAGGAGGGTAGATTATTATCTGAATGGTGGCCGATTAGGAAAAGGGGAGATGCAACGAGACCTGGGTGACATGGTACACCAGTCATTGAAAGTAGGCATGTAGGTGCAGCAGGCTGTGAAGAAAGCGAATGGTATGTTGGCATTCATAGCAAAAGGATTTGAGTACAAGAGCAGGGAGGTGCTACTGCAGCTGTACAGGGTCTTGGTGAGGCCACACCTGGAGTGTTGCGTACAGGTTTGGTCTCCTAATCTGAGGAAAGACATTCTTGCCATAGAGGGAGTACAGAGAAGGTTCACCAGACTGATTCCTGGGATGGCAGGACTTCCATATGAAGAAAGACTGGATAGACTCGGCTTGTACTCGCTGGAATTTAGGAGTGTTGAGGAGGGATCTTATAGAGACTTGCAAAATTCTTAAGGGGTTGGACAGGCTAGATGCAGGATTGTTCCTGATGTTGGGCAACTCCAGAACAAGGGGTCACAGTTTAAGGATAAGGGGGAAATCTTTTAGGACCGAGATGAGAAGATCTTTTTTCACACAGAGAGTGGTGAGTCTGTGAAATTCTCTGCACAGAAGGTAGTTGAGGCCAGTTCATTGGCTATATTTAAGAGGGAGTTAGATGTGGCCCTTGTGGCTAAAGGGATCAGTGGGTATGGAGAGAAGGCAGGTACAGGATACTGAGTTGGATGATCAGCCATGATCATATTGAATAGCGGTGCAGGCTCGAAGGGCCGAATGGCCTATTTCCTGCACCTATTTTCTATGATTCTATGAGTGCTGCTGGAGAGTCATCAACTCAGTGAAAGATGCTCTTTGGTCTGCCCGAGCGTTGTTTGCCACCCAGCAGAGCGAGATGTCCGTCAGGGAATGTTGCCGACTGCCGGCTGCAGCTGGGTGCTGCCAACGCCAAGGCTTGGTGGGGGAGGACCACAGTCTAGGGTTCTTCCGCTGCTGGACATGGGGGGCACGGTATGGTGGAGACGCCCCTCAAAATAAGGGAAGGGATTCCACGGCAGTGGGCCACATGAGTGGCAAGGGTGGGGGACAAATTTGTTAAATTTGAGCAATGTATGTAGACTGTATCGAACAATTTGTATAGCCTCCAAAAATGTCGGGTGAATTTTTTGCATGTTCATGTATTTATTACCTTAATTAAAGTCTATTTTGAAATTTAAAAAAAATTAAAAATTGCGAACCGAGCAGAGGTGTTGGGCGAAGCGATCGCCAAGCCTACGCTTGGTCTCACCGATGTAGAGCAGCTGACACCTAGAGCAGCGGATGTAATAGTTGAGGTTGGAGGAGGTGCAGGTGAACCTCTGCTTACCTGGAAAGACTGCTTGGGTCCTTGGATGGAGTCAAGGGGGGAGGTAAAGCGACAAGTGTAGCTTTCCATGCGGATGCAGGGGAAAGTGCCAGGAGAGGGAGTGGTTTGGGTGGGAAGGGACAAATTGACCGGCGAGTTACAGAGGGAGCGATCTCTGCGGAAAGCCGAAAGGGGAGGAGATGGGAAAATGTGGCCAGTGGTGGGATCCAGTTGGAGGTGGCGAAAATGTTGGAGGATTATTTGTTGTATGTGAAGGCGGAAGGTGAGGACAAGGGGGACTCTGCCCTTGTTACGAGTGGGGGGATGGGGAGTGAGAGCAGAGTTACGGGGTATAGAAGAGACCCTCGTGAGAGCCTCATCTATAGGGGAAGAGGGGAACCCCCGTTCCCTAAAGAATGATGACATCTCCGATGCCCTGGTTTGGAACACCTCATCCTGGTGCAGATGCGGTGTATACGGAGGAATTGGGAGTAAGATGTGCGGGGCAACTTTTTTACACAGAGGGCAGTGAATGCCTGGAATGCGTAGCCAGGGTTGGTGGTTGAGGTGGATGTAATAGAGATATTGAAGAGGCTTTTGGACCAGCACATGGACATGCGTGGAATGGAGGGGATTATGCGCCGAGAGATAAGAGATGGTCATGGTATCATGTGGTCAAGATGTTGTGGGCCAAAGAGCCTATTCTTATGCTGTACTGTTCTACATTCTAACTCAGAGGGTCAGTCAAATTTCTGGAGAATGTTGATAGACAACATTTTGGGTCACGACCTTCCTTCAGACTCAGACTTGGGTCGGTTAGACAAACACTTGTATTAATATCTAAAGTCACAGCCTAGATCTCAATACCATCCTGGGTTTCAACCTAAATGGTTGAATGGCTGGGCTTGTATACTTTGGCATTTTGAAGGATGAGAGGGGATCTTATTGAAACATTATTAAGCGATTGGACATGCTAGAGGTAGGGAACATGTTCCCGATGTTGGGGGAGTCCAGAACCAGGGGCCACTGTTTAAGATTAAGAGGGTAGGCCATTTAGAATGGAAATGAGGAAAAACCTTTTCACCCAGAGAGTTGTGAATCTGTGGAATTCACTATCTTAGAAGCAGTGGAGGCCAATTCTCTGGATGCTTTCAAGAGAGTTGGATAGAGCTCTTAAAGATAGCGGAGTCAAGGGATAGGGTGAGAAGGCACTAACGGGGTACTGAATGTGGATGATCACAGTGAATGGCGGTGCTGGCTCGAAGGGCTGAATGGCCTACTCCTGCACCTATTGTCTATTGTCTGCCTCCGTTGCATCTATTAGAATGCAGTCACATTACAGGCATGGTAAAAATGTGTTTTGTTAAACTAATTCGACTACAGTTGGAAACCTAATGATACAATCCTGGCACTGGTACTGAGAGCCCATGTATCTCATGGGGTGGAAACATAAGATCCTACTGAATTATTCATAATCAGCGAGCAAATTGTCCGATCTTGCTTTCTGCAAATTACCTCAAGAATCTCAAGTGTTTAATTGCCATATGTACCGACAACGGAACAATAACAGGTCCACGAACACAATACCCATAGATAATATATAATAAGCAAAAGACCAATAAGTTAATAATGACAATAACAGTGCAAATGTCCTTAGTGCAACCAAAGACAGTCCATCGAAGTTCATAGTTGAGGTTAGTGTTGTGTAGTGTTCAAAAGCCTGATGGGCGCTGGGAAGAAGCTGTTCTTCAGCCTGTAGGCCACGCTCTCCTTATTATGAGCAGTGCCTGTTCCAGGCAAGCCCAAGACTGCTGCGGGCCTCCAGCCGACAATAGTGTAGGAACGAACCGCAGATGCTGGTTTAAACCAAAGATAGACATAAAATGGTGGAGTAACTCAGCGGGACAGGCAGCATCTCTGGTGAGAAGGAATGGGTGACGTTGCAGGCCGAGGCTCCGCTTCAGACTGATGTCAGTGGAGAGGGAGATACATAGATAAGGAACTGTAAGATGTGAAAATAGGACATAGGGGATGGAGATAAAGGAAAATGTAGAATAGATCATTGTTAGCTAGGAGAAGGTAACAACAAAGCAAACAGAGATAAAATGTAGTCGGGGACTAACACTGGACAGAGAACTGGGAAGGACCTGGGATGGAGAGAGAGAGGGAAAGCAAGCGTTACTTGAAGTTAGAGAAGTCAATGTTTATATCGCTGGGGTGTAAGCTGCTCAAGTGAAATATGACGTAATGTTCCTCCAATTTGCGCTGGGCCGCAGTTTGACAATGGAGGAAGCCCAGGACAGAACAGTCAGTGTGGGAATGAGAGGAGGAGCTAAAGTGTTTAGCAACCGGGAGATCAGGTAGGTTTCGACAGATTGAGCGGAGGTGTTCAGCGAAACATTCTTTATCGTCACATGTAGTGTCACATGTAGTGAGGTACAGTGAAATTATTTATTTTGCATACAGTTCAAAAAGTAATACTATACATAAACATGATCTTAGATTAAGTATAAAGTATAAGTAGAAATAGTCCACAGACAATATACAAGTGTGGCCAGGGTTTGGCGCCATTTACAAAGTCCTAGTTGCTTTTAGTGCAGCCGGCGCTGGTACTGTTGCCCTGGCAACGTTGGCCTTCCTGTGGACGTGCAGGCCGACCTGTGAACGGACGTCCCTCTCCTCGCCCGCCTGCCATTGTTTGGGAACAAGTCAGATGTCACCGTTGAGGGACCGACCACGACGAAGATCTGAATTTAAATTTCTGTTGCTATGGAATATAAAACAGTACAGCGCCAGAACAGGCCCTCCAGCCCACAATGCCAGTGCTGAACATGGTGCCAGGATCCTCATCTACTCCATAATCCACATCCCTTCATTCCTTGTATATCCATATGCCTATTCAAAAGCCTCTTTAATGCCACTGTTGCATCTGCCTCAACCATCACCCCCGGCAGCCCGTTCCATGCACCCACCTGTAAAAAGTTGCCCCCTTTGCCCCTCACCTTAGGGGCAAAGAGGGCCACTTGATTGTAGACCTGGATTACATGTTTGTTAATGTAACTGCTGCAGTATCACTGTATCCGATTTTCATTTTATTAATACAATGAAATAAAACTCCACATGGATTTATGAAAGGAGGATGGTGTTCATTTTAATTCTCTGGGAGGGGACAAAAGGAAGCCGATGAATATAGTGTGCTTGCATAATGCATTTGATTAGTATTGGATGAAAGGCAATTGTGCACAAGTTTTTTTTGTATTGGCCACTATACCCTTGTATGGGTAGAGGATTAGCTAATTAACACAAAAGAGAATGGGACAAAGAATTGATTTTCAGGTCAGCGAGTTGCCACAACGTAGCATCATCCTACTCCTGATCTTTAATTTACAAATATATTGTAAGATACGCACGGGTGTTTGGGCTAAAATGTAACACACCTATGCTGCTGGTTCTGCAACAAAGATATTTGGATTTACCGGAGTATATGCTGGGGAACTGAGACATAGGAGTAAATGCCTCTCCATTGAAATGGCCATTTCTACGACTGTTGGTTCAACCCATTGTCTCCATTTAGATTGATTACAAAGACAAGCCAGATTGAACTTGTATGGACATTAAATTAATACAGAGTGCAGTGGGGTGTAATATTCATAATTCTGAGGTCTGAGAACAGGGACAGCACAGTGGTGTTGGGTAGAGTGGCTGCCTCAATCCATCCCTCAGGTGCTGCTTGCACACACTCCATGAGTGCGTGGGTTTCCTCGGTGAACTCTGGCTTCCTCCCACATCTCAAAGACGGGCGAGTAATTGAGGCCAAGGTAACATTAGGAAGTGTTACTGAATATTACAGCAGGCTCCAAGGGCTGAGTGAATTATTATTTCTTGCTCTTACAAAGAGATCATCGGGCCTCAAGTCAGCCCTCAAATAATATGATCAATTCTTGTATCATATTGTGTAAGAAGGAACTGAAGTTGCTGCTGGTTGAAACCGTACACAAAAAGCTGGAGTAACTCAGCAGGACAGGCAGCATATCTGTATAAGGAATGGGTGACATTTAGGGTCTCACACCTAACTGTCACCCATTCCTTCTCGCCAGTGCTGCCTGTCCCGCTGAGTTACCAGCTTTGTTTGTCTATCTTGTATATTACTTAGCATTATTGGAATGTCTGTCAACGTTTGATCTTGCTACCGAGTTGTTGATTGAGCCGACAAGTAACTCAAACTCCAATGTTACTCAAGATTTTAGATCTTGATCTCTTAGACTACCCAAGTCTTCCAAACCCAAGATAGTTTCATAGTTGCCAGTAAAGGAACACTTGAGCCCAGCAAATTTCATGTCAAGCATCAGCTTCAGAATGGAATGTCAATAGTGCCAACATGATTCCAATGACCAAATACTCATTGCAACAGAACTATCAGTTAATAGTTGAAAATATTAAACAAAGAGGGCCTTATTGAATAAATATTAGTTTAGCAATATCACCTCCTGAAACCCAATTCTCCACTCCATATCATACAAAATGGCATGTAAATTGAGGAGGCTCAATAGAGCTTATTTAGTCTGTTAATGGGTCAAAATGTCTGTTTGATTCTATTTTATTTTCTCACAATGTATGAGCTTACCAGTTGTTGCCATGGATACTTAATAGTCCCAGGATTTAAGGAATAGCTGAATGCTGCAGTTGATGTGTGGTGTGATATATAAATACATTGTCCCACTTACCTACAATTCTGACCCAAGACTCAAGTCCTCAGTGAATATATGCAGTATAGCCTCATGTCATTCTGATCACCAAAATTACAATTCAATGGGATCAAACTTTACCCAGAATATCAGATAAATCCATCAAGTCCTTAAATTGACCAATAATGTAGTAACAGTTTGTACTCCAAGTTGGTAAATTCCTCATTCTAGAATGCAGATGATTTTTTAACTGTGAAATTTGAATTTTGAAGGAACAATGTAACTTAATTGAGGAAAGATGTATCTTGTACACCCATTGCAAGTCAAGGGCAGAGTAAGGTTACAAGGTAGACAACAGAATCTGAGCAGGGGCTAATAAACAACCAAAAATAAGCACTTTGAATTGCAGTCCAGCCTGCACCTAACAAAGGAATTCAGGTTAGCGCAGTAAAAGATCTTAAAAACAACAAATGTACACAAAGCTCAAATGTTCCATTTAAACATGTGCACTTTATTGTATTAGTCAGTGTAGGGTCCCACAAACTGGCATCATCAAGTTTTAAACGGTTTGTCTTGTGCCCGGGGATGTAAACCTCACTTGTGTGTTTGTATAAAGGTAAAGCTTTTGCATACCAAAATCAAAGAGGACCGAAAATTTAAGGCGGAAAAGTACAAAACGGGACATTTTTTTTTCCGGTTACATAATTTACATATAAGCAATACTACACAAGGTTAAGTATTTGCTCCCACTTTGGGCAGCCTTCACAGAGGCTTTATAACCTTAAGACAATGCAATCCTTTACATCAATATTTGGAATGCCTAAATGTACAATTCAGTCCGTGAAACTCATTGTAGAACTTCTGGGATGCTTGTTGCCAAAAATACCACCAACACCTTCACTGTTCCAGTTTTTATTCCTGAGACAAGCACTAAAGCCATGCCAATTCATCTCGCGCAATCACTTGTGATAGTTACAGTCCACTTAGAAGCATTTACGGTGGACAATGGAAGGTCCAGACTCATCATATTCTTGTTTGCTAATCCACATCTGCTGGAAGGTGGAGAGGGAAGCGAGGATGGAACCTCCAATCCAGACAGAGTACTTGCGCTCAGGTGGGGCAATAATCTGGAACAAAATTAAGTTCATTAATACACAACAGCAATGGCTTTAATCAGCCCAACTTCAATGTCACCCATCAACTTTATCCAAAGCAATTCAAATATAGAATTCAATTTAAATTACCTTGATTTTCATGGTGCTTGGAGCCAAAGCTGTGATTTCCTTCTGCATTCGGTCAGCAATACCAGGGTACATAGTAGTACCACCAGACAGGACAGTGTTCGCATACAGGTCCTTCCTAATATCGACATCACACTTCATGATGGAGTTAAAAGTGGTCTCATGTATACCACAGGATTCCATACCTATTGGCACAAACATTTTTAATCAACAATAACAAACTGCCTTCTTATCATAAGAGCCAAGTGCTAGTGAAATTCACTGTTTATAAAGTGTTGGTAATGGTGATCTACATACCCAAGAAAGATGGTTGGAAGAGGGCCTCTGGACATCTGAATCGCTCATTGCCAATGGTGATCACTTGCCCATCAGGCAACTCGTAGCTTTTCTCCAGGAGAGGACGATGAAGCAGCAGTGGCCATCTCTTGTTCAAAGTCCAGTGCAACGTAGCAGAGTTTCTCCTTGATGTCACGGACAATTTCCCTCTCAGCTGTGGTGGTGAACGAGTAGCCTCTTTCTGTCAGAATCTTCATGAGGTAGTCTGTCAGATCACGGCCAGCCAAATCCAGACGCAAAATAGCGTGAGGCAGGGCATAACCTTCGTAGATGGGCACAGTGTGGGTTACACCATCACCAGAGTCCATCACGATACCAGTGGTTCTACCAGAGGCATACAGGGACAGCACAGCCTGGATGGCAACATACATTGCAGGGGTATTGAAGGTTTCAAACATGATCTGCAAAGAGACGAGCAAACATTCAGTGTGATGTTTATTGGTCCTAAATCTCAGTTAAATGGAAGGAAATCAACTATTAAGAAATTAGAGGCATCCACAAGCTGAACCAAGACCTTGTGTATCATAACCAGTCAAAAAGTTAAGCATGCAACGGTTTACAACAAAATACTATTCCAGTTATGAAAATGCCAACTTGCTCCTACTAGTTCATATCCCACCTACAGAAACTTTTAGTCACCTTCCCCAAATCCCTGAAATCGTAGTTGGGTTCAAATCAATACCCACATCCCCAAAGACAACCTGCAATACCAGCTAAGACAACTGAAGATTAGATCAGCACACAACATGCATAAGTTAATGGAACTCAGTGAGAAAGCAAATTAAACCTTGAAATTTCCAGGAAAGAATGTCACCTTTGAAAGATTCCCTGTGAACAAGGATAGGAAAGAATGAAAGAGTTTTCAGAGAAAGAAAAAGGAAAGGACAACAAGGTCACACAATGTGATCACTTTAATTATCAGTACCTGTGTCATCTTTTCTCTGTTGGCTTTGGGGTTCAGGGGAGCTTCAGTGAGCAGGACTGGGTGTTCTTCAGGTGCGACTCTCAGTTCATTGTAGAAAGTATGATGCCAGATCTTCTCCATGTCATCCCAGTTGGTTACAATGCCATGCTCAATGGGGTATTTCAATGTCAGGATACCCCTTTTACTCTGGGCTTCATCACCAACGTAGCTGTCTTTCTGTCCCATGCCAACCATCACACCCTGAAGAACATAAAGACATTTATAGCAACCAGCTAACATGAAAAAAAGAATCTAGAGCGGAAAAGCATCCTGTCATTTCCATACCTGATGTCTTGGGCGGCCAACAATGGAAGGAAAGACAGCTCGTGGGGCATCATCTCCAGCGAAGCCAGCCTTGCACATACCAGAGCCATTGTCAACCACCAGTGCTGCAATTTCATCATCCATGGCTGTATTTTACCTGGAGGGAAAAAAAGCAAAAAAATAGTTTAACAAAAAAAAATCCGATTGCGTGTGAAAACGAAAGCTGGAAATTTGGCAGTCTCTTGCCGGCTGGACAATGGTTCTGCGGGGATCTCGGCTTGGCCGCCCGAGTCCTGTGCAGACTTGCCCCATCCCTGCACGGGCAGCAGAGGGCGCAGTCACTGCAGTCCCGACAGACAAAGGAGCGCCGGCCGGCCGGCCGAACCTCGCACTACCATAAAAGGCAATGGCTGGTAGTGGGCACTCGGCCAGACTGGGAGACGGCTACTGCCACTCCCTGAACACAAGAGTCCACACACGCCCAAGTCTCCACAGGATGCCTTGCCACCAGCCTCCCCCACCGCTGGGAGATGTGGCTCAACCCCCCCCCCCCCCCCGCACGACGCAGCCTTCTCTAAACATGCACTCCCAAACTAACCAGGAATGCCGGGAGATGTAGTTCCCCCACCCCCAAGACACGCACCACGCAAGCTCCCCAGCTCCCGGGGAGTGATGGGAGATGTAGTCGCCCCGATTGGCGACGCATGTGCGGAGTCAACCCTCGCGGGGGCAGGCTGGGAGTTGTAGTTCCAAAGGGCGCGGCGCAAGCGCAGACAAAGCCTCGCCCGCCGCGGCACACGCTGAACTAACTGTCGTTGGAACTACGCAGCGCGGCGCATGCGCCGGCCAGCGGACCGTTACCCGTGAGGAGCCGGCGGCGTCACATCTGCGTCTCCCCCCCCCCCCCTCCTCCTGCTGCTGCTGCCCGCTTTGTGCTCGGGATAGCGAGGCTTTGTCCCCCATAACACCATCCATCGCTCCCTCCCTCGGCAAGAGAGAGCGAGTGGAGTGAAGTCAAAGGAGACGAGCCACGCCCCCGGACTGTTAACGGTCCGCAGCCGCCCGCTCGTCCACCCGCCATCGCCTCTCTCTCCCCCTGCGTCCGTTCCGCCCGAGCCAGCGCTTCCAGAAAGATCCATGGGCAGCCCCGCCCGCCCCTCACAGCCGGCAAGCGGGCGCGGACACCGCCAGCTGCACCAGCCCAGCACCCACGGTAAATACCGGCCAGAGTTTAAAACGTACATACAATTTAATATCTAAACACCGATAACCAGACGACCGGCCCGTCGGGAGAATAAAACCCCTCTTGAATTCACCCACCCACTCACCAGAGCGCATTGATGGGTGGGTGGTGCATTTAATTTTTTCTTTACCGCCCCCTCCCCCGCCTTCTTTTTAAAAGGTGAGGTGGGCTCGAGATAGTTCACGGGCCCCCTTTGTTAGTGATTTGGGTGCTTACCGTTTGGTTTCCTTCTACAAGTGTAATTTACAGAAAAAAAAAGCCGAGCTCCGCTGGATGGATGGTTGGGTGAGTGGTGCCGGTACGAGTTCCCGACGCCGCGCCTCAGAGAGAGTGCGGGCAGCCGGCGCGCCGCCGCTCTTATACCCGGCCCCGGACACGCCCACTCCCCGCCACCGCCATAAAAGGGAAGGTTTGCGAAACCGCCACCGCCATTGGCCGAGCGTCACCGGGATTGGCCCCTCCCCCCGCTCGCTCTGCCCGAGCGACCCCCCCCCCCCCCCCCCACCCCCCCCAATACACACACACGTCAACCCCCTCCCCCCCACCCAACGTCAACCCCCCCCCCCCCAACATCACCCCTTCATTTCTCCCTCCCATACCCCCCACCCACTCCCACCCCGCAAGCGCTCTGCTCGAGCGACCCCCGCCATACACACACGTCAACCCCTTCCCCCCCCAACATCACCCCCTTCATTTCTCCCTCCCATACCCCCGCAAGCGCTCTGCTCGAGCGACCCCCCCCCCACCTTCCCCATACACACACGTCAACCCCTCCCCCCCAACATCACCCTCTTCATTTCCCCCTCCCATACCCCCCCCACTCCCACCCCGCAAGCGCACGCTGTGATCGAGCGACCCCCTCCCCCCCACACACATCACCCATTCCCAACCCTCCCCCCCCCCAACAACACCCTCCTCAACTCCCTCCCAACATCACCCCCTCCACTTCCATCCACCTCCTCATCACCCCCCTCCCCAGCCTCACCCCAACATCACCTCTCCCAGCCTCTCCCCGTCACCCCCTCCTTCTCCGACATCACCTTCCCCTTCCCCTCACCCACCTTGCCCCCTTCCTCTATCACCTACATAATTTCCCCCCATCTCTATCACCCCCCCTCCACCGGTAACACAGGACCATCTCACGGCCTCGGGGCAGCAGCAGCAGCGGATGCCCCTGTTGCACTCTGCATCCTCAATGCATGAACATTGGAAATAGCTACCCAACCCCCCCCCCCCCTTTTTCTTGCTTCCTCCATATCTTCCGTCCACCACCTCTTCTCCTCTTCCTCTCCCCTCTTCTTCTTCCCCTTCTGTTCTCCCCATCTTTTCTCCCCCATGTTCCCTTCCACTTTTCCCCATCTTCCCCGTACTCCTCTTCTCCCCCTTCCCCCCACTTCTCCCCTCCGCTACTCACCCCGGTAACAGGGCAGGATCATTGCTCTACATCGGGGCCTCGGCGTCCAAGGCGCCCGCTGCTCTCCCATCCCTAATGCAATCACGTTGGATAGGGCGATACCTCTCTCCTCCTCCCCAGCGGTAATTGCTCTTCCTCTGGGGCCTCAACGCCCGCTGCTCTCCCCATCCCAAATCCCTAATACATTCACATGGGAAATAACACTCAACCCACCCCACCAGTAACAGTCAGGGTCATTACCCCACCTCGGGGCCACCGTGTCTGAAGCCCTGTTGCTCTCCCAAACCCTAATGCATTCACACTGTAAATGGCTACACTACCCTCCCCGCCCACCCCTTTCCCTCTCCACTCCCCAACCTCCCCTCGCCTTATCCACCCACCACAGGATCATTGCTCTACCTCGGGGCCGCAGTGTCCACAGCCACTAGTGGACTCCGCATGCCCAATACATTGGGAATGACTACCCTACCTCCGGAGTCCTCCCCTTGGTAATTTTATCTACATTTAAGAACAAAATGCATATGCAAATAGGTGAAAACAGTGCACGTTACAGATTTAGTGGATAAATATTTTAAAAAGGATGAATAAAACAAAGGGCTCCCTGAGAATGGGTGGGGTTTTTTCTGTCTTGCAAACAGGATGGGCCAAATGATCTTTCCGTATGGTGCAGTTCTCCAATTCCATTTTCTCGTTAATTACAGATCAGTGCGCTCCACTTGTGGAACCGAACAGCCAGACAGGGCTTACTGTAAAACATGGTAGTTAAGTGAAACAAGAAACCTGCAATGCATAAAGAAATATTATTGCTCAGACTCTTAACATTATTTGCTTAAGGGTGGTTTATAATCAGTGAAAAGGGCTGAGATTAATCCACTGACTAACCATATTTATATATGTTTTTGGTTCCGCTATTTATAATTCTTAATGAAATGTTTGTGATGGGGGAGGTGAGGAGAGAAACACTTCTACTTTCTGCAATTCAGAGGAGTGAAAAAATCTCTGTTAACCACGTGTTTTGCTGCACTCGAACTTCAGGATGCAGTGTGGCAACGCTAAAATGTTTAGACAAAAATACATTCAATATACTGTGTGCAGGGCATCTATCCGGTCATCAAGAGGCCTTTAATTTTCAACTGAGATGCAATCAAAAACAGCTTAACAATTTGCCCTGGCAGACCCATTGTCTCTGCCTGTTCGTGCCCCACCGAACACATTTCCACATACCTTGACGCCATCCTATCCCCCTTTGTTAAATCCCTCCCCACCTATGTTCAAGACACCTCAGACACTCTCCGTCGGCTCCGTGCATTCCATTCTCCAGGCCCCCATCCTCTCATCTTTACCATGGACGTCCAGTCACTCTACACCTCCATCCCCCACCAGGACGGTCTCAAAGCCCTCCGGTTCTTCCTCGACCAGAGGAGCAACCCATACCCGTCCACTGACACCCTCCTCCGCCTAGCAGAGTTGGTCCTCACCCTCAATAACTTCTCTTTTGATTCCTCCCATTTCCTCCAAACACAAGGTGTATCTATGGGCACACGCATGGGCCCCAGCTACGCTTGCCTCTTTGTTGGGTACGTCGAACAATCCTTGTTCTCGGCGTACCAGGGCCCCATCCCCGACCTCTACCTCCGTTACATCGACGACTGCTTTGGTGTCACCTCCTGCACCCACACACAACTGACTAACTTCATTCATTTCACCACCAACTTCCATCCGGCACTCAAATACACTTGGACCATTTCCGACATTTCCCTACCATTCCTTGACCTCACCATCTCTATTGCAGGTGATACGCTCCTGACCGACATCCACTACAAACCAACTGACTCCCACAGCTACCTGGACTACTCTTCCTCCCACCCTGCTTCCTGTAAGGACTCCATCCCCTATTCCCAATTCCTCCGTCTACGCCGCATCTGCTCCCAGGATGAGGTGTTCCACACCAGGTCATCACAAATGGCCTCATTCTTCAGAGAACGGGGATTCCCCTCCCCCACTATTGATGAGGCTCGCACCAGGGTCTCCTCCATAACCCACAACACTGCCCTCGCTCCCCATTCCCCCACTCGCAAACAGGGCAGAGTCCCCCTGGTCCTCACCTTTCACCCCACCAGCCGGCAAATACAACATATAGTCCTCCGCCAGTTTCGCCACCTCCAACGTGACCCCTCCACCCGCCACATCTTCCCATTTCCCCCCCTGTCTGCCTTCCGCAAAGACCGCTCCCTCCGCAACTCCCTTGTCAATTCTTCCCTCCCCTCCCGCTCTACCCCTTCCCCGGGCACTTTCCCTTGCAACCGCAAGAAATGCAACACTTGTCCCTTCACCTCCCCCCTCCACTCCTTTCAGGGACCCAAGCAGTCCTTCCAGGTCCGACAGAGGTTCACCTGCACCTCCTCCAACCTCATCTACTGCATCCGCTGCTCCAGATGCCAGATGATCTATATCGGTGAGACCAAGCGGAGGCTTGGCGATCGCTTCGCCGAACACCTCCGCTCGGTCCGCAAAAACCAACCCGACCTCCCGGTGGCTCAGCACTTCAACTCCCCCTCCCATTCCGCAGCCGACCTCTCGGTCCTGGGCCTCCTCCACGGCCAGAGTGAGCAACACCGCAAGCTGGAGGAACAGCACCTCATATTCCGCTTGGGGAGTCTGCATCCTTTGGGCTTGAACATTGAATTTTCTCAATTCTGTTAACCCTTGCTGTCTCCTCCCCTTCCCACCTCTCCCTCAGCCCTCGGGCCCTGGCATTCCCTCTATCTCTATCTCCCTCCCCCACCCCAGTCGCACCAGCTTCTCATTTTCACACCACAAACAGCTTACAATTGCTTGTTCCCTTTATCATCGATACTTTTTTGCATATCTTTCATTCATTGTTCCTTATCTCTCCACATCACCGTCTATATCTCTCGTTTCCCTGATCCCTGACCAGTCTGAAGAAGGGTCTCGACCCGAAACGTCGCCTATCTCCTTCGCTCCTTAGATGCTGCTGCACCCGCTGAGTTTCTCCAGCTTTTTGTGTACCCACAGCTTAACAATTGTTAGCTGCCCCATCTCTACACTGGCTGGGGAAAAATAAATTATCTTAATTATTGTTGTTAACACAGATAAAGCGACCAGGAACATTTATTGGACTTTTAAAAATCGTCCTTGAGGAGTAAAAACCAACTATTTAAGCCACTTATTAAATCGCTATTATTAAAAGCACTATTTTTTTAAAATAAATGAACCATGATTTTAACATTCTCAGACAATCTCATATTTATATCACTAAACAAGTCTAGAACCCTCAATCCAACCTCGATAGGTTCCATCTCCTATTATCCCCATAAATGTCAGCTGAATGAATTGCGTCATTTAAGAGAGGAACTTGATATAGCAATTGAATGGTGGTGCATCTTCCTTCCCTACACTAACCACATGCTTGTGCTTTTGAACAAGGATATGTATTAAAATAAAAACAGTTTACTCGTCCTCAGGATGCCCCAGAAAGGTTTACTGGTGAGGTTTTACATAAGGATCAGTGTTGACTCCCAAGCTATTTGCAATCCATGTACATGATGAATTGTAGTGTCTCCATATTTGATGGTAATGCATAACAGAATGCTGGTAATAGTTAGAAGCTCGGCAAGCATCCATAGAGAGAGAAACAGTTCATGTTTTATGCCAATGATTTTAATCTTCTCAATGAGTCAATGATAAGATTATACGTTATTGTCACATATAACTAGGTGCAGTGAAATTCTTGTTTTTGTATACAATCTGATAAAATCATACAGCAGACTTTACTTACGCAGTCCTTATAATGACATGTGTAGGAAGGAACTGCAGATGCAGGTTAAAAACCGAAGATAGACACAAAATGTTGGAGTAACTCAACAGGACAGGTAGCATCTCTGGAGAGAAGGAATGAGTGATCTTTCGGGTCAAGTTCCTTCTTCAGTGAGGTAATTTCATCCATGCTGTCTATCAGAGGAACAATCTTATTTATTCCCATACCATCCCCTTCCCCTTTTTTCCTGCACCCTGGCAAAGTATTCTATCTCACACTTGCCCATCAGCTTCTGTTTTGATTTTTTTGCCATTAAGTTGAGCGTACATGAGCCGGTTTACTATTATCAGATCTTTGAGATATGAGCGGAAACCAGCATACCCAAAGGAAACCCACACAGCCACAGAAAGAGAAGTTGCAGAGACAACACTCAAGGTCAGGATCAAACCACAGTTCCTAAAGCTGCAACCTAGCAGCACCATGCCATACCTGAGAAAGTGATCTGTATGAGGATCTAATGAGTTTGTGGGTTAAAAGGGTGGCCAATAACACAGTAGGTGGCATTTCATATATGAGGAAGAATAGATAAAATGGTGATAATTCGTAAATATTGGTGTTTGGGATTGCAGCTTACACAATGTTAGCCAGGTACAACAAACCATGAAGACACAAAGTCCAGGTACAACAAACCATGAAGACAAATGGAAAACACAAAAAGCTGGAATAACTCAGTGGCATTGGCAGCATCACTGGAGAGTCGGTGATGTTTCAGGAAAGAAGTTGACTTTTCAGGAAACATCACCTATTTCTCTTCTCCAGAGAAGCTGCCTGACACGCTGAATTAATCCAGCATTTTGTGTCTATCTTCAGTGTAAACCAGTATCTGCAGTTCCTTCCTACACAAGACAAATGGTAATATTGCAAGGGTATTGGAGTACTAGAATAAAGATTAAATGGTTCAGTTATACAGGACTTGGATGTGGCAATTGAAGAGTAGCCACAATATCCATAACCAAAGAAGGACATAATAACCCCTGAAACAGAGCAGACTAGATACACCAGGTTGATTCTTGAAAAGAGTAATTAATTCTATGAGGATAAAATGCATACGATATGTTAATACTCAATGAAACTTAAAGAATAAGTGGCGATCTTAATCAATTGTAGGATTCTGATCGGGAGTGACAGGGTAAACACTGAGAAGTTGTTTCTTCTGTCCAGAATATTTAGATAAGGAATTGTTGGCTCAAGGAATGCTTTTGATTACGTTAAAACATTTTTATTTTTTGCCCGTGCTATTTAAAAAATCCCATAAACATGATGATCTTCAATTGCAAAGGTTCCAGAACAGTGTTGTCTGGTTTCCCCCTGCAGTACCATTCTGTGTCATTTTCAGACCCTGTTAATCTATTGCAAAATCTTGCAACTGCTGGCGCTTAGCCTAGCAGCTGCAACCTTGGCAGACAGACTTTAATGGGTATGCCACATTACAAGAGCATACTTTTGGCTAATGGATTGTGCATCTGCTTAAACAATGATGCTGCATTAATGGGAAGGAGGGCTTTGGAATAATCTGGACAGGGTGGTAAAAGCACTATAAAGGAGCCACAAAAGCTCATCAGGTCCTCAGTCATTCTAGATGATCACAGTCTATGGCTAAGAGAGATACAAAAGGCTGGAGTAACTCAGCGGGACAGGCAGCGTATCTGGAGAGAAGGAATGGGTGATGTTTCGGGTTGAGACCCTTCTTCAGTCTATGGCTGTCTGCAATTCTAGAATATATATTTTTATTAGAGTATTTAGACAGTGAATTAGCAAACATATGTTATGATAGCAATATTTCATGTTCAACAAGCATACATTATTAATATTATCAAGTGTATCATTTTGACTAATAGTTTTTTTTTATAAAGAGAGGAGAACAGTAAGAAAAATAAAATAAAAATCAACATCGAAAATGAAAATCATAAAGAAAGGAATAATTTACTATTAATACATCGTAGGAGATAAGATCAAGGAATATAAAATATAACTTTTCATCTATTCCTAAATCCAAGTTTCAGTTAGGGTTCCTTGCCGAACCATTCTACCCATTTAAGTAATCAATGAAAGAAGACCATATTCTAACGAAAACTTCTTGTTTGTCCATTAAGGCAAATCTGATTCTTTCCAGATGTAGGGTCTCCGACATTTCCGTAATCCACATATTAGTTGTGGGGGATATAGGGCCCTTCCAAAATTTTAATATTAGTTTCTTCCCAATTATTATACTGTAATCTAGGAAATTTTTTTGACTTGTTGTAAGAGTTAAACTTTGTTCTGATGTTCCAAGTATTATTAATTTTGGGTCCGGATCCAGTTTAGTATTAATAACTTCAGAAGTTATTCTAAAAATCTCAGTCCAGAAATTCTTAATTTTTATACAATTTGCAAAGGTATGTGTTAAATTAGCCTCTGGATGTTGACATTTATCGCAGGTAGACGATATTTGTGGAAAGATTCTATTTAATTTAACTTTGGAATAATGTAATCTATGTAAAACTTTAAATTGTATTAGAGCATGTCTGGAGTTTAGCGAGCATTGATGTATGTATTGTAAACTTTTGTCCCATATATCTTTCGTTATGGATTGATTTATTTCATTTTCCCATGTGTGTCTATATGATTCCGTCGATTGTATCTCGCTATCTAAAAGGGTGTTGTAAATATAAGTTGTTAATTTTTCTGTGTTAGGATGCTTATTCAGACATTCATCTAGGATTTCTGGTTCCCTATTCCTATAATCTTGTGTATTTGACCTAACATAATCTCTGAGTTGTAGGTATCGAAAAAAAATATTTGAGTGTAATCCATAAATCTGTTGCAGATCCTGAAATGAGAGATAAGTGCCTTTCTTATAAAGGTGTTCCACCCTTTTGATTCCATAGTTTTTCCATTGTATACAGCCTTTATCTAGCATGGAAGGTTTGAATAAGGGATTGTTTACAATAGGGAGACAGAGTGGTATATTATCCAGTTTTAGAGTCTTTTTAAGTTGTTTCCAGATTCGTGTACCACTATATATTATAGGGTTTTCCCCATAAGTTTTTTTAGTGCAATTTTGTCGGTGCAAATATAATCAAACCGATTTCAAAAGGTAGACAATCCTCCTTTTCCATCCTTAACCATTCTGGTTGTTGATCCATTTCTTCCAGCCAAAAATTCATGTTTTTAATATAAACTGCCCAGAAATAACTGTCTGCAATTCTAACAAATTCTAATTCTGCTGTGGGCAAAAAGCAAAGTAGACAAAATCTTCTCTGATTAGATGGTCCGAGTCTGAAGAATTCAAATGGGTGGTCTCCGACCTGCACAGGGAATCTGCAATGACCTTCGCAAAGCCATCAGGAATGTCAAGAAACCTTGCTGAACCAGGCTAGAGTCCTGGATCAATGACACAAATTGGCAAAGCTTGCATGCAATAAAGAGCTATACAAAGTGAAATTGGGCAGATTCGTTGGCACTATGCATCCCTCCCCAATGAGCTCAACGCATTCTATGCTAGTTCAGAACAGAAAGACAGCGGAATAATGTAAACCTATCCTGGCAGTCATGGGTGAACTTGTACCCTCGCTCACCATCAAAGACATCAGATCACCTTCCTGAGAGCAAACCTACAAAAGCGACTAGCCCGGATGGAGTCCCCAGCCATGTTCTCAGAACCTGCATGGATTAGCTGGCAGGAGTATTTGTTGGAACATTTAACCTCTCCATACTTCAATCTGTGGTTTCCACCTGCTTTACAAAGACTACTACTACTTCCGTCTAAATCTAGTCTCATTTCCCCACGCTTGGCCCATTGTGCATATTTCTCTGCTTCTTTGTAACTGACGGGAAACTTGATGCTTGACATTCGATCGGGATTTCCGTTAACACTGGAAACTTGTCATTAAACTCTCCAAATGAAGTCAACACTGTAATAGACAAAATGTATCTCCACCATCACTTATAACCTCCTTAGGTTCACTGATGAAAATCATTGGTGTAGTTGACAGGTTATTGGGCCGAAGACACATTGCTGAGAATTTATGCATCAAATGACCTGTGGCAGTGATGCTTGACCTTCAACAACTGCAACCACCTTCTTCTGTTGAGAAATGATTGCAATCAGTGAAGAGTTTTCCTGTTGATGCTCATTGACTCCAGTTTGACCAGACCTCTGCACTCAGTTAATCTCTGCACTGAAGGCAGGGATGGTCTCGCTGACCTCCCCAGTGGAACTCAGCTCTTTGGTTTGGATTGATCTGAGATCTAGAGTCAAGTGATCCACACAGAACCTGAGCCTAAGCATTAGTGAGCAACTTATTACCAGTAAGTGCTGCAAAATTATATATTTGGTCACTTTGTTAGTGATTCAGTTGATCGATTAGACGGTAATTAGCTGGGTTGGATTTGTTGTGCTTTTTATGGACAGGACACACTGGGCAATTTCCCACAATGTCAGGTGGATGTCAGTATTGAAACCACCAATCGTGTGGTCAGAGTTCTGGGAAATAAACTGGAATGTTGTGTGGTCCCATCATTCGTGTTGTATTCTGGGCATTCAGCCATTTCCATCACTTGAAGTAAATTGAATTGGCTGAACACTGGTGACTGTGATGGCGAGGATCTTGAGGAAGCTGCAGTGGATCAACTATCTGGCATTTGTCACTGAAGATGATTGAAAACATTTTATCCTTTTTAGCAGTCACTTACTGGGCTCCACTGTCATTGAGGATGAGTAGCTCTTTGGAGTCTCCTTTGCTTATAAGCTGTTTAAATGTCCACTCACATTGATGGCTGGATTTGCCAGAACCATGGAGCTTTGATCTAATCTGTTATATACAGATCATTTAGCTCTGCCTTTGTTGTTGAGCATGCATTTGTCTTGTGTTTGTTCCGATTTCAATAGCTTGGATTCTCACATATATGTGACAATATACAAAATCATGAGAGGAATAGATCAGGTAGATGCACAGTCTTTTACCCAGAGTAGGGGAATCGAGGACCAGAGGACATAGGTTCAAGGTGAAGGGGAAAATAATTAATAGGAATCGAGGGGTAACTTTTATCACAAAGAGGGTGGTGGGTGTATGGAACAAGCTGCCAGAGGAGGTAGTTGAGGCTGGGAATATCCCATTGTTTTGGAAACAGTTGGACAGGTACATGGATAGGACAGGTTTGGAGGTGATGGACTAAGCACAGGTAAGTGGGTAGCTAGGACATTGTTGGCTGGTGTGGGCGAGTTGGGCCAAAGGGCCTGTTTCCACACTGTATTACTCTATGACTCTATGACTATGAGTATACCTAAACATATTTTAGTATGTTTGGTGCTATTCCAAGCACGTTCTTCTGCATACATCATCAGTGATAGTAGAACAAGGGATCTTGTAGACCGTGAAGATGTCTGAAGTAGGGTCTCAACCCGAAACGTCACCTATTCCTTTTCTCCAGAGATGCTGCCTGTCCCATTACTGCAGCTTTTTGTGTCTATCTTCCATTTCAATGTAGATCAGGTATTTGCTGTTCCTAGTAGAAAGCTGCACATTCTCACCACTCTTTGAGTAAACATGTTTCCCCTGAATTTGCTATTGGATTACTTGATGACTGTCACATTTTGACAGCCTCTACGAATGTTCCTTTTCACAAGTGTAAATTCTTTCTCTGCAACCATTCTACCAAAGTCCTTCATCATTTTGAAGACCTCTATTGGTTCGTACTACGACCTTTTCTGAAGAGGAGAAACACAGTGTTTTATGCTTCCCTGACATGTTCACCCTTGTATTTCTGGTATCTTCCTTGCAAGTGGAAATGACGCCACTGTATACTGTCTCAGTGTACTATGGCTAGACACTTGTACAGTATCTGAGAAGCTTATCTAGGATCTATCTGTACATATGTATTATATAGTAATATTTGTACTGAACTACGTACAAAAATGAATTTCACTGTACCTCGCTACATGTGACAACTAAAGTGCCATACCATATTATATCATACCATACCATATCATACCATACCATATCATACCATACTATACCATCCAGTACCATACCATACCGTACCGTACCATGTCATACCATACCATACCATATTATACCATACCATAGCATAACATACTATACCATATCATGCCATACAATACCATACAGTAAATTGCACAGAATCACAATAATGGTACAGTGTGGAAGAAGGTCATTTATCCTATCGAAACTATACTGGGTCTATGTTGGAACAAACCAGCTTGTCGTTTTCCTCTATCTTCTCGCCAAATATTTACAATTTTGTTCAGATACTTATCTAACTACCATTTAAACACTGCAATCTATGATGCATCGCAGCAGCATGTGCTTCATGCATCATGTTGACAGACCTGGTTAGATCTCTTCCTTATCATGTTTTATCCCATCCAGAATCTCAACCACATTTCTGTTGTTTCTTAATTAAAAATTGAGTTTATTTTTTTGATCGTTCAAGGGCATCCACTTTCTGCAATAGTGCAACATTTGCCTTCATCATTAATGCCACATCCTATCTTTTTTCCCTTTGTCATCTTTCCTACATATCCAGTATCTAGGAATATTTACAATCCAATCCTGCCTTTTTTTAATGTCTGTTTTTATGCCATGACATTGTGCTCCCTCCTGGTCAATGTTGCGGCAACTCACCAATCTTGTTCATCAGATGTGGAGCATCTTATTTAGACCTTATAACACCATCTTTGGCTGATCCTATATACAACACGAATTATCTCTCCTAATCATTTTTGCATCTAATTCTCCTTTGTTAATGCTACATTCGCCATTATTAATTACATCCCCTCGATTTGGAATCACCTGCAAAATTAGAAATTATGTAGACAAAAGTGCTGGAGAAACTCAGCGGGTGAGGCAGCATCTATGGAGTGAAGGAAATAGGCAACGTTTTGGGCCGTAACCCCTCTTCAGAATTTATGTGTTTGATTCCACGATCCATATCGTCAATGCTAGCTGCGAACCGTTATATACTGTGGAAAGCCATCCATTGCTCCCACAAGAAATCTATTCTGTTACTATCCTGACTCTGAATTCTCTGACCATAGTGTTTTATGGAGTACCTTATCAAAGGCCTTTTGAAATCCTAGATAAATTCAAATCGACTGCATTACCATAGTTTTCTTTCTGTCAGCTCAAACATTTCAAGTGAGTTTTCCCTTTTGAAATGATCATTCATTATTATACTTTTCATCTCTGGAGATTCTTCTATCCTAGTAAAGATTCTGTCTGTTATTTTTACTACAACTGAGGGTAAGCTGATTGATCCATAATTCTCTGAACATTAATCCACTTCTTCAATAAAGGTATTGCATTAACTATCGAGCAGTCATCTGGCATGACATCTATTTTTGGGCAAATTATTAAATATTTGTAGTGATGCATCTTTTATCTGTGGCTTAGATTTTTCTTTTAAACGCATGGATGGAATTCCCAATATGCAGAAGTTGCATCCCTGAGAAGAGGGTTTCTCACAGAAGGCATAACCTGCTCAGTAGAGTCCAGACTGATCTATGGAGCAGTGCCTAAGGACTAAACTTATTTCTGACCTTTGCCACTTCCAACAGTAAAACTTGTTCTCTGTCACACTGGTGAATATAGTGACTCTAAATCTAGTGGCTGTTAATTGCTAGTGGTTGTTAAAATAACAACCATTGCTTGTTTCTGTAACTTTCCAAGGTATAGGATATTGTGTATCACGCACTCAGCAATGTGTAGGCTTACCACAAGGAGACCAATGATGTTTTTAAATGGTGGCAGCAGTAATGATCATTCACCAATACCTAACATTCTATGTATGATGCTGTTGACTGGGCTCATGAACGACAAGTTTCCAATGTAGAATGGAATCTTTTTATCTTCTTAGCATATGTCCTCTGTTTCAGTTTTTCTTTAGTTTATTGTCACATGTACTGAGGTACAGTGAAAGACTTTTGTGAAAAGCAATGTAATCATTGAAGGTAACTGCAGTTTGACTTTCTGCAACAAAGTTAATAAGTTGTAGGAGCAGAATTAGGCCATTCGGCCCATCAAGTCTACACCGCCATTCAATCATGGCAGATCCATCTTTCCCTCTCAACCCCATTCTCCTGCCTTCTCCCCATAACTCCTGTTACCACTGAAGTGGTGTTGCCGATATAGAATGAAAGGTATGCTATAAGAGTTAGAATGACCATGATAATTTGTATGTATATTCATTGACCATCATGGTTGTGCTGTGAATTTGGTTTAACCTGTAATTTTCCATGGTTTATAAAGAGTACAAGTGAAAAGCAGCTCTTTTCCCGATGGTCCACCAGTCTATAATATCTAATATGCCTGCTTTAGATTTTCCACATCGCCTTCACCATCTGAACCACTTAGTTGTCGGTCACAATTTGTAATGCTCCCTCATGTTTCATGGTGCCTTTTGCTACAGCATGGTAAAGAGGGAGTTTCAGATGTCTAAGCAGAAGGAGGTATATGTGTGAAGCTTTACATGCAGTGTCTAAGACGGAAAGGAAAAAAAAGAATAGCTCCATCATGATTTAAGGAAGTGCTGTTAGGAAGAGAAGTGGTTAATAAAAAGAGCAGATGGGAGCAAAATGTTATGAGTAGAAGAAATGAAGGTAGCAAGCAGAAAGTATGTGTGTGTAGGGAATGAATGCAAGAGATGGCATGGAGTTCACTTGTAGTGGTGAGGGATATGATACAAGCTGATAATTGCTGAAGAGAATGTACTAACCAGTTCCAGTGATACATAGAAGCAAATGATCTATTCAGACTGAAGAAGGGTCCCAATATGAAAGGCATCTTCCCATTCCCTCCACAGATGCTGCCTGACCCACTGAGTTCCACCAGCACTTTGTGCTTCGGTCGTTGTAAACATACCCGAGGAAGGTAATAAAAAGGAACTGCAGATGCTGGTTTGTACCAAAGAAAGACACAAAATGCTGGAGTAACTCAGAAGGCCAGGCAGCATCTCTGGACAACATGGACAGGTGTGTTATGTCTGAAGAAGGGTCCCATTCCGAAATGTCACCTAGATGCTGCCTGGCCCGTCGAGTTACTCCAGCATTTTGTATCTACCTGTGGGAAGCACTGCATTACTTCAAGAAGATAGTTTACCACCACCTTCTGAAGGGCAGTCACAGAGGGGTAATAAATGCTAGTCTTACCAGTGATCTTGCACCCTGAATAATGAATAGAAAAAGATTCCAGTTGTGTTATCCTACAACTTTAAGATGCAACACAATTGCCACTGAGCTCCATGTAATACAACCACCATAGATCTCCTGCAATAATTAACAGCTATCGCAATATTCATCCCATCCTGTCTGATTCAACCTACAACTCTGGACCCATTTAATACATACCATCGTTCACCAGTGCTGGGTGGCACTGCACTGTCTGTTTTCATGTTCCCCTCTTGTCTATCCAGTCATAGGTATGAAATCATATGATCTGTTACCTCTGGTGCCTCTCAAGGATCCATGCTTGGTTCTCTCTTGGGTCTCATCTCTGTGATGTCCCTTGGCAATATTGCCTGGAGACATAACTTTAGTATGCCCTATCTCACCAGGGACTAACTTACTGTGCCAATTTACTGTTGTCTGGTGTATGTTTAAAATTGCTGTTTTTTCTTTTTTTCCCTCCCACAAATAAGTAATATGTGAATATGTGACTCTGTTCCATTCTGTTTTATAGTTTTTTTGCACAATCCGCAAGCATTGCCACTTTTCATTTCACTGCACTTCTCTATGCGTATGTGATGAATAAACTTGACTTGACTTGAACACCCTGCTTTTCTTGACCACGATTAGTCTTGAATTACCAGATTGTGTGACCAACATAAGCCGGTGAGGAGAAATTGCCAGCAATTAAATATGGACAGGATTGAGATGATTACTTTACACAACCGACCCTGCGTCGTAACTACTGGGACCATTTCTCAGCTTGGTATCTGTGAAACCAAACTGTTGCAGGTACGGTTCATGGTTAATCTCAGGAGAATCCTCAGCTCTCCTTGACAAAAGTCCAAAACCATAAACACTATTTTTGGGAGCAGTTAATTTAAAGTGAACAATATACTTCGAACCATGAGGAACACTTTTAGAAAAGTCTATTGGATATTTAGGTATGAGTGCTGGCTAGCTGACTGAAAAGCCACCTAAAAAGTCTGAATAATTTCAGGTCCAAAATGGTGCCCGTCCAAATCCTCCACAGGTGTTGCCTGACCCACCTTCCAGCATTTGCAGTTCCTTGTTGCGCCTTAAAAGTAAGATGGGTAAATGAATGCACAAATTCTAAAGCTTTTATTGCTGGTCGTGCTTTATTATACGCAAGAAATGACTGAATTATAGAAATTCATCTCCTGCTCATAAGCAGTCCAACATGGTAGCCTCAGCAGAATGAAAAGCAAGCGTTGATGTATACATTCTGAGAATTGAAAATATATTGCCTGATGGAAGACAAGGCAACAAAGGAGAGATTATCCACAGAATATTCATGGTAGTCAGAGCATCATATTTAGACAAATTCCCCCACACCCATTCCTGATCCCTCCCACTCATGTGACCTCCCTGGCTAATGCCAAAAATGAAGAAAAATCAAGTGCCAAGGGAAATAATACTCTGAAAAATTCCCTCCGGCGATCAAAACTTGTTTAGAAGATCACATGGACAATATGATATCTGTTAATTCTCCTTAAAGAACACTAGTAGAACTGTGTTCCACTATCCGCGGTATTTGTACTGGGCTTAAACTAATTTAAACATTGGTTTCCTTCATCTGATGCATGGCAACAATAATAGGAATAAGACTTGAACATACCTATGATAGTCTCCCAGAGGGAGCGGTAGGTGTTCAATGAGAAAGTTTGATGTGTCTTTAAAGCAAATGTATTTAAAACACAGCATGAACATTATGGGAAGAAGGGCCTGTTCATGTGGTGTAATGGTGTATAAAATCACCAAAGTTCATCTGTCTTTTGTTTAAAGCATTCAAAAGGGCTTCATATTGCTCAGGAATTTCAACTAAATGACCTTCAAGCCCTAACATGGAAATGGATGAAAACAGGATATGGACCAGGGAAACTCATGAAAAAATCTTTCTTTATATGGACTTTTCTAAAGTTGATTTTTTTTTTTTAAAGAGACAGTGTGTGAAGTACATTAACCAATCAATATCATCAAAGAACCAGAAGTGCTCTGAAGCTGAAACTAACATCCTGTAATAATGAAAAGTTCAACTCGGGCAAACATACAATATCCTCTCGTGACCGAAGAAAAGGTCGAAATGTTATAGCCTCCTTGAGAATGAAACTTTATTTAACATGTTATTTTACCTCCTATTTATAATTTGCATTTTCAGTTACAACTTGATAAGAGCAAGGCTTTAAAAAATATTATTTATTTTAGAAATAGCCTATAAATTGATATGATCTTTCAGTTTTATTGCAGCTTTATATACACTCCAAAACTCACAAATTGTTGAATGGATAGCCAGTTAATAAGTAAACAATTTTGAAAGTAAATAGTTGGAAAACTACTTACTATTCCAAGTACATGTTGGAAAAGCCTAGCTGATTGTAAAGTTGCAAACTTTTGCATGGGCTTTATGAATATCTAGCAAAATTATGCATGTTTCACTCTAACTCTATTAGTGCTTTACGGTTTTCAATATTGTGCAGTTCACCAATTCAAATTAGATTTTTATAGTGCATATTTTCTTAACCTTAAACATATTTTCCAACATTCATCCACTTTAATTTACTTTGAAATTGTTACATTTGCACACCTGCACTCAGGCATACATTGCATAGATTTGCAAAGACAACAGCGAGGAAAGGCGTTTGCTCCCATTGAGGAATCGGTATGGGTGATTCTAAAAAAACACGAGAGGGCAGGAAATATTGGCGGATTTTTTATGTAGACCCCCAAACAGATGTAGTAATGTAGGAGGTTGCATTAAACAGGAAACTAGAAACACATGCTTTGAAGGTATGACTTCAATTATGAGTGCCTGCAATCTACATAATCCACATAAAGATTGAGCAATCCAATTTAATAGGAATTTCTGGTCTGCATTTGTGATGACATTTCGAACGAATATGCTGAGAAACCAACCTGAAAGAGGACCATCCTAGAGTGAGTCCTAGAATCTCATTTCCCACCAAGGGGAAAAGATTCATAAAAGATTCATAAACAGACTTGCTGTGCAGGGTCCCCTGTGATGAGCAGCCAGAAATGATAGAATTCTTCAGTAAGATGAAGAGCGAGGGAGCAGATTCTGCAACTCGGATCCTGAATCCACACAGAAGAAACAATGAAAGAATGAGATGTGAGTTCCCGATGATCGATCGGGGAATATTACATAAAGCCTTCACAGTGGTTAGCCAATAGCTTTCATCCAAGGAGTGCATGAATGAATCACAACTGTTGTTCAATCCTGTCTGGCACAAAACTAAAACAGAAAAAGTAGCACGACCATGTTTCAACATTTCATTTGACACAGAAGAAGCCCGTTCAGTCCATTAAGTCAATACTGGCCCACAGAAATATCCCATTTCCCCACACTTAACCACATTTCCATCAATTCTACTATCAACCTACACCAGAGGCAAATTATAGAGGCCTAATGAACCTACCAACCCACAAAGTCTTTCGGAGGTGTGAGCACGCAGAGGAAACCCTTGTGGTCACTGGGAGAACATGCAATGTCCACACAGACAGCGACAGAGGTCAGGATTGAGTCCAGCTCGCTGCAGTTGTGTGGAAGCAGTTCCGCCGCTGATTTCAAAAGGAATTATAAATGGTATTTGTTCCAAATAGAGAAAAATAAAAAGGCCTGCAAAAGTACCAAACCTGAGGACTAGGAGAAGTTTAGAATTCAGCAAAGGAGAGCAAAGGGCGTCTTGAGGAAGGGAAAAGGAAATAAGACGGAGAATGTTAAGAAAGATTGCAGGGAACATAAACATTGACTATGAACATTTGTGAAGAAGAGAAAGACTAGAGAAGACAAATGTAGGTCCCGTACTGTCAGAAGTGGATGAGGTTACAATGGGAAGCAAAGAAATGTAGATCAATGAAATATATACTTCATTTTGGTCTTCACAAAGGAGCCTACATATATGGGAATGTTAGAGAATCCAGAATCCAGTGAGAGAGAACTAAATAGGGGTGTTACGGAAAATGAAGGGATTAAAGATCAATAAAGGTCTAGGAACTAATAGTCATGTCATAAGTGATAGGAGCCGAATTAGGCCATTCGGCTCATCAAGTCTACTCCACCATCTAATCATGGCTGATCTATCTTTCCCTCCTAACCCCATTCTCCTGCCTTCTCCCCATTACACCTGACACCCGTCTGCACCTGAGAATCCTAAGGAAAATAGCCCTAAAAAATGTGGCTGCATTGGAGGTCATTTTCCAAAATTCTTTAGACTATGGAATAGTTCCAACAATTGGAGGGTTGCTAATGTAATCCCAATCATCATAGTAAAAGGCAGAGAGATAACAGGGAGTTATAGATGGGTTTGTCATATAACAACGGTGGGGATGGGAGATTGCTAGTCCATAAGAGATGTAATAGCAGAACACTCAGAGAAATGTTACACGATTAGACAAAGCCAATGTGGATTTGCAAAATGATAATCATGCATGACAAATCTACTGAACATTCTTTGAAGGTGTAACTGGCAGAATATAACTGACAGAAATTGGCGGCAAAAACAAGGGGGCAGATTTTTATCTCAATGGAGTTAGGTTAGGTAAGGGGGAGGTACAGCGAGACCTGGGTGTCCTTGTACACCAGTCCCTTAAAGTTGGCATGCAGGTACAACAGGCAGTGAAGAAAGCTAATGGAATGTTGGCCTTCATAACAAGAGGATTTCAGTACCGGAGTAAGGAGGTTCTTCTGCACTTGTATAGGGCTCTGGTGAGGCCACATCTGGAGTATTGTGTACAGTTTTGGTCTCCTAATTTGAGGAAGGACATCCTTGTGATTGAGGCAGTGCAGCGTAGGTTCACGAGATTAATCCCTGGATGGCGGGACTGTCATATGAGAAAAGATTGAAAAGACTAGGCTTGTATTCACTGGAGTTTAGAAGGATGAGGGGGGATCTTATAGAAACATATAAAATTATAAAAGGACTGGATAAGCTAGATGCAGGAAAAATGTTCCCAATGTTGGGTGAGTCCAGAACCAGGGGCCACAGTCTTAGAATAAAGGGGAGGTCATTTAAGACTGAGTTGAGAAAAAACTTTTTTACCCAGAGAGTTGTGAATTTATGGAATTCCCTGCCACAGAGGGCAGTGGAGGCCAAATCACTGGATGGATTTATTAGAGAGTTGGATAGAGCTCTAGGGGCTAGTCGAATCAAGGGATATGGGGAGAAGGCAGGCACGGGTTATTGATAGCGGACGATCAGCCATGATCACAATGAATGGTGCTGCTGGCTCGAAGGGCCGAATGGCCTCCTCCTGCACCTATTTTCTATGTTTCTATGTTTCTATATGAGGGAAAACTGGTGGATGTGTGTATTTGGAGTCCTATGTTTACAAACCTGTTGTGCTGCTGCAAGGAAGAATTTAATTGTTCCGGTACAGATGACAATAAAACACTCGACTTTTTACTCTTGGGTTTTGGAAGGTTTTTATAAAGATCCCATGTAGAATGTTAGCATGCAGAAAAGGACAGAAAGCAAACAATAGGAATATTTTTCGCACTAAAGGCAGGCAGTGACTGTTGGGGAATCACAGTGATTAGTACTAGGACCTAAACTATTTAACATAGAAACATAGAAAATAGGTGCAGGAGTAGGCCATTCGGCCCTTCGAGCCAGCACCACCATTCAATATGATCATGGCTGATCATCCAAAATCAGTACCCCGTTCCTGCTTTCTCCCCATATCCCTTGATTCCATTAGCCCTACGAGCTATATCTAACTTGAATACATCCAGTGAATTGGCTTCCACTGCCTTCTGTGGCAGAGAATTCCACAGATTCACAACTCTTTAGAATGTATATTGATGATTTTGATGAGCGAATTGGGTGTATTAACTCCACGTTTGTGTATAACACAAAGCCTAATGCTGGAGTGTGAGAAAATTGAGTGAGTGATTAGATATATATTAAAATGAGTATAATGTAGACAAATGTGAGGTTAACCACTGTGGCGACAATAACAGGAAGGCAGATTACGGTTAGAATGGTGATAGATTGGGAAAGGGTAGGTTGCAACATGACCTTCATGTCCTTTCATCAGTCACGGAATTTAAGCAATAGGTGCAGCACTCGATTGAGAAGGCAAATGGTTCGCAAGCTTTGGTCGCAAGTGATTTCAAGTGTAGGAGCAAAGATGTCTTGAATCAACTATACAGGACCTTGGTGAGATTGCACCTTGATGTTTGTTTACACTTTTGGTCATAAATGAGAAAGGATGCCCGAGCTATGGAGTGAGTTCAGCCAAAGTTCACCTGGCTGCAGGGGGACATGTACGGAGAGAGATGGATTAGGCTTACATTCACGGAGTTTACAAGAGTGGGTAGGGATATTATTAAAAAATGCAACATTCCAACAAGCCAAAGCAGATTAGATGTAGGAAGGATGTTCCCGATGTTGGGGAATTTTTGTGAGAGTGGAAGACAATTGGATCACAACTTTGATAAGGGATTGGTGTAGGTAAAGTGTGGGTAAATTGCATTTAACATAAAGGTTAACTCAGGGAGAACGCTACACTGGCAAAACTGAAGGCTTGAGTTTCCTGAACGTTGGAAAGAGTGAAGAATACAGTAGTCAGGATCTTTGATCAGAACATCACTGGTTCAGGATCTGAGCTAATCAAAAGGACAAGTCCGCAGGGACTACGCTTACACAAAACTATGAGTGGGTTTTGGGGGGAGGGGAGGTTGTGAAAGCTCAAAGGATAACAGATAACCGAAGTACAAAAAGCCACAACGTTCTGGAGTAACCAAGCGGGTCAGGCAGCATCTCTGGAGAAACGGCTAGGTGATGTTTCGGGTCGGGATCTTTCTTCGGACTGATAGTGTTGGTGGGGGGGAGAAAGCTAGGAGAGAGGAGGGGCAGGTAAAAGCCAGGCGAGTGATAGGTGGATACAGGTGAGTGAAAGTTTTGATTGCCAGAGGTGAAAAGACAAAAGATGTGATATAAGGATTGAGGAGGGACGAATTGTGAAGCCTGAGGAAGGAACATATGTGCAAGTGCAGGTTGGGCACAGGGAAGGGGGGAGGGGTAGAAGAACAAGAGGGTTGTCTTTTTTTGTAAACCAGCACCTACAGTTCCTTGTGTCTCCAGATAACTATGGCACTCGACTTTGTAAGGTAGTTTTGTGCCGCAAAAGTAAAGCACGATTAACTGTGGAATAATTAATGACGATCACTCACATCAGTGTGGGATATTTTTTTGGCCGTGCTTCAAATGGAACATTGTATGATGATGCATGCTAGTAATACCTGTCAGATATTAAAGTAGCATCAATTCACAGCAAAGTGCCCAGTACAGTAAAACAGTGATGAGAAATGAATCAAATGTTGTTGTGATTGCGTTGTTCTTTCCATTCAAATGTTTCAATTTGCATTGCGATGAAATAAGCAGAGTTGCTCCATTTATATGCTTCAGCGTCTCGAGGATCTTAGCATGGGAGGCCTGTTTCCTTTATCATCGTTACTTTTTTGCATATCTTTCATTCAGTTCTATATCTCTCTACATCACTGTCTATATTTCTTCTTTCCCTTTCCCCTGACTAGTCTGATGAAGGATCTCAACCCGAAACGTCACCCATTCCTTCTCTCCAGAGACGCTGCCTGTCCCGCTGAGTTACTCCTGCATTTTGTATCTACACTCGGTTTAAAAAAGTATCTGCAGTTCGTTTCTACTCCAGGACATTTTTAATTGTTGGTTGGGAAGATAAAGAAAAATGGCAAGGAAAATAGAAGCGTCATTACAACAGACACGTAGACGTGGAAAATTACAATAAATTCCTATTTGTTTTTATTTAAGATGGTGTTGTATTTGTAGGTGTCGGGGGACTGTCATTATTTCCACAGATCCACACCTTCAGAACTGTTATAAGCATTTGCTTCAGTCCCTTGGCTCCTGTTGTGGTGGTGATGCTGCAATAACAAACTGAACGATCAAATGACATTTTGCGCTTGAATTTCCTTGCAAAGCACTTCCCACTACGTACAGAGAGCGGGAAAATCTAATCCCACTAAAACTAGGAATTACTCGGATCTATGCTACTGGGTTTTACGTTGACAGAAGAGCAATAGTTTGCACAATTTTATCATGCCTTAATGAACCTAAATGTCATGACAAATAATAGGATATTTTATGGTCCAAAGTAGCATATTTGGACAATTCAGCGGCAAACTAATGTGGAGCGTTATCATTTTGTCTGTGCTTTTTCATATCAAACAACATAGGCATATCTGAAGGAACTACAGATACTGGTTTACACCGAAGATAGACACAAATTGCTAGAGTAACTCTGCGGGACAGGCAGCATCTCTGGAGAGAAGGAATGGGTGATGTTTTGGGTCAAAGAAGGCCCTGAAGAAGGGTCTCCACCAGAAAACATCACCCATTCCTTCTCTCCAGGGATGCTGCCTGTCTTGCTGTGTTACTCCGGCATTTTGTGTCCATCTGAAGCATATCTGAGGTCAATCACATTATTACTGCTATTGTGGGGATTAGTTAACCAGGGTCTGGGCTGCAGTTGAGCCAAAGACCATCATGACTTGTGTGGCTTAGTGCAACACAAAAAAACATACGTACAAACAATGGTTACAAAAGAAGGCTCGCTGGGATTGATTTACTCATGGTCACTATGTGATTGTTAGTTGGCTGGAGATAACCATTTATTGAGCCTCATTTGCATCGTTGGCACAGCCCACTTGAACAAAAATAATCTTACTCACTATTTAAGACAAGTAAAAAAAAAATACTTTACTGATAAATTCATGCAAGCGTCAAATGACATCAAATCAACTTGGAACCTCATCAACCAAGTGCTAAATCGCAAAAAAGCCCCACCTGCTGTGCTCACAGAGATGTTAGGAAGAGATGGTACTATTCATAACCCAAAGGAGATAATTGATGGTTTTAATGATTTTTTTGTCAATGTTGGGTCCTCCTTGGCTTCAACCATTAAGGACTCTAATGAAGACCCTTGTAAATTGATTAATGGTCAATTCTCTACTTTGTCCACCTTCCATTCCCCTTGTCCCAAAGAAGTCTACAACATAATTGGGAGTCTAAAGAACTCTGCTGAAGGCCATGATGGAGTTAGAACCACTCTCTTAAAAAAAGTTATTGATCATATTACTGAGCCACTAGTACATATTTTTTCTTTATCTCTCCAAGCTGGTGTCATTCCTCAAGATTTAAAGATTGCCAAAGTCATACCTATCTATAAATCAGGTGACCCTAAAGATTTTGGTAATTACCGCCCAATATCTATTCTCCCATGTCTCTCAAAAATCATAGAAAGACTAGTGTACACAAGAATCCTAAACCATCTAACTGTGAATAATATTTTATATAACCATCAATATGGCTTTAGCAAGAAGTACTCTTCGGAGCATGCATTATTACAACTTATTAATAACATCTCTACTGCTCTAGATGAAAATAAATTTGCTCTTGGTGTCTTTCTAGATCTATCCAAGGCATTTGATACAGTCAACCATTCAATCTTAATGCAGAGGGGGGTGGTTCTGGGACGGCAGAATGCACCGCTGAGCCTACTGGAGATGTCGTGGGTTCAATCAGCGAAACGTTGATGAAAGTAGGTGCCCACTTGATAACCCCAATGACGTGTCTGCCTAGCCTTTCTCAACATCGGAGGAGCATAGGTGAGTGCAGAAGGCTCCCATCACCATCGGGAGTAAATTGATATTTGGCACCTTTGATTTTAACATCTAGTCCTGTGTATTTGCAAAATCTCTAAACTCAATAGATATGGGGTAAAGGATGTAGCGCTTCTATGGTTAACCAACTATTTAGCAAATAGAGTGCAATTTGTCTATCTAAATGGAAGCTCATCCAAAAAATTGATAATTCACTGTGGGGTACCACAAGGCTCCATCCTTGGTCCTTTACTATTCTTGATCTATATAAATGACTTATCCTATACCTGTAGAGTACTTCTACCTATCCTGTTTGCCGATGACACCAATCTTATAGCTTCACATAGTGATCTAAAATCATTGGGTTGAATTAGTTATTGAAGAAATGCCTCATGTCTCTAAGTGGTTTGAAGTGGACAGGCTCTCTCTCAATATCAAAAAATGCAATTACATGATCTTCTGCAATAAAAACAAAATTTTTCCCAAGGACAAATCTAAAATTTTTATCAATGGACATCAAATTCCTGAAGTAACATATACAACATTTTTAGGAGTAACCATTGATCAAAATTTAACTTGGAAAGAACATATCAATATTGTCTGTAGAAGATCAATGAAAATGCTTGGTATTCTGAGAAAGGTTTGTGCATTTATTCACCCGTCTTCCCATCTAACAATATATTACAGTTTGATTTTTCCTTATTTCAATTATTGTAATGTTGTTTGGGGTTCTACCTATCCTTCCTATCTTTCTAAGCTACTCATCATACAGTAGAAATTTATGAGATTAATTTCTCATTCAAATTTACTAGAACCTTCTGCCCCTCTCTTCAAAAGTACTCAATTTTGTCTGTAGATAAACTGAATGCATTCCAAATATGTATTTTTATTTTCAAATATCTTAAATGTAAACATGATTTGCCTGTTTCTCTTCATGATCTTTTCACCCTTTCTTCTAATATTCACCATTACCCAACCAGAAGAAGAAATGATCTTCATCTTCCGTTTTGTCGAACATCCAAACACCAACATTGCATTACTTTTAAAGGTCCTAAATTTTGGAATACCCTGCCTCTGTCATTAAAGTCTCACACCTCCTTAGCCACCTTTAAGATTGAGCTTAAAAAGTTTCTCATCATGTCCTGAGTTCTGACCTCCAGCTTTTTGTAATGCTCTTTATGAGCTCAAACTACTTCTGTTGACTCTTATCTCATACTATACATTATTTTATTTATTTTCATATTTTTAATTTCATATTTTTAATTTTCTTTCTTAAACTGTATGATTGTTTATTATTGTCTTTTTCATTTCTCCTACCCCCTGATTTGCCATTAACGCTAATTTTCAGATGGGAGCGGACTTTGTATAAGCCCTCTGGGCTTCCCTTCCCTCCCAGCACTGTATGGTATTATAAATTGATCGTTTGTCTTCTTTTAAAACATGGTGCAAATAAACAATAACAATAAACAATAACAATAACAATAACCCGTCAGAAAAGAACAAGCAGAAATCACGCTGCTAGTTGGATAAGAAGGAGGAAGAAGCCAAGGGTGATGGAGGTGAAGTGGTAGACTAGTAATCTCAGACCATGGGATGAGCGAAGAAGTCATGGACTTAGGATACAGTGACACACTGTCATAGAATCAGTCAAAATGGAAACAGGCTCTTCGGCCCAACTCATTAATGCTGTCCAAGATATCCATCTAAGCTCATCCCACTTGCCCTTGTGCCACTAAATCTCATTCGTGACTCACAGACTATCTTTGATCGGACTTTACTGGCTTTACCTTGCACTAGACGTTATTCCCTTATCATGTATCTATAAACTGTAAATGGCTCGCTCGATCGATAGGTCTTTCCTATGACTGGTTTGCATGCAACAAAAGCTTTTCACTGTACGTCAGTACATGTGACAATAAACTCAACTGAACTAAACCTTTCCTATTCATGTACCTGTCCAAATATCTCTTAAATGTTATTATTGTACCTGCCTCAACTACCTCATCTGGTGGAAGTTGAGGGTTGGGGTAATGAGAAACCAGATCAGGAAGGCCAGTGTCCCACTTTCATTAAAGATGAGATTGTGAAGAATGCTGCTTACTCCCCTGGTGCTATGTACAAGATTCAAGATACAACATGGGTTTATTGTCACATGCACCATAGGGTACAGTGAAAGTCGAGTTACCATATGGCCACACCAAGTGAAAAACAGAAAGTCACACAATCGCATAAAATCAAATTTAACATAAACATCCACCACAGAGGCTCCCCACATTCCTCACTGTGATGGAAGGCAATAAAGCATATTATATTGATGTCTCAGATAAGCTTCTAGGCAATGCTTGGCCCACAAGTGTTATTTATATTTGTTAACTATTTCAAATATGTGCACCGCATGATGATTTATTTTCCTTTTTGTGACTAGAATTGCAGCTCGTTTCTGGCCATAACTGCGTGAAAACCTTATGCAGAGAACTACCTGAACAGTGCAATGGGAGCCTTAATTGGTCATTGTGTCACTTATCAAACTCTGTATCTTCCTACGAACTGGGTTGGAAAATATATGCACTTACACAGAATCCATAAAGTTAATAGGAATGAGCAGATAACAAGGCCTTGACTATGCATTTAGCTCAGGGATTGTTTCTACCTTGTTTCAAGGCACCATTGTTGTCTCTAGCCTTTCAGTAAAAGTTCTACAGTATATCAAAAGTCAGTCATTAAATCTCTTCACAGGCCTGTAAAAGCTAAGGTTAACAGAGTCTAAAGGGCATTATACTGTCAGGCTCCAAAACAATCACCATAAAAGGAAAGAAAAATGCAGGTACAATCTGCACTCGAGACTTGGTGATCAAAGGAACCAATCCTCACTACTTCCTCATCTGATAATCTGACGCAGCTATCATAAAGTGACTTATTAGAGTTGTTTGAGTTGGCCATAAAACAGAGCTATGTTGCAATTATTAAAAACAAACTAACTAGCTTGTACTGACACTGCGCTCCATGGAGACCTCTGTAAGATATCGCTTGCATTGAAAGAGACCAATACATGACTGCACACAGACAGTACAGGACACCGACACACAGCTGAAAGTCCTGTTGTGTTCCATACCAATGGAGGCCACTGTTCATCTTCACCATTCTCTATTCATTAGTAAAATAGAACATAGAAAAATAGGTGCAGAAGTAGGCCATTCAGCCCTTCAAGCCAGCACCGCCATTCAATAAGATCATGGCTAATCATCTAAAATCAGTACCCCATTCCTGCTTTCTCCTCATATCCCTTTACTCCTTTAGCCCTAAGAGCTAAATCTAACTCTCTCTTGATTATATATAGACTATAGAAGATTATATATTTTACTTATAAGACTTGTGACTGCTCCTAGAACAAAATAAACAGGGACTTTGACTACACTGTGGTAAGTCCCCAAATCTCTTAGGTTTTTTTTTAAATGTAGAAAATGGCTTACCTGAAACACAAACATGCCTTGTGGAGAATGGGTTTTAGGTCCTGCATCAGCCCAACACTGGCATTATCATCATATCCAAGTTCGGCTATGTGTGTTAGACGGGATGTCTCATACACATAAGTTCGATTATGTGTATTAGACAGGAATCTTTAGTTTCCTCACTCCCTTTTCATGTATTTATTGGAAATTTCTTACAAAAGCTTTGATGTGAGTGGTTGTGAATTCAGTTGGGAGTCTGTTTAATTCCCAGTGCTGTAGCACTGAAGGGAAACAAGCACAGTGGTTGAAGGCTATAGTAGAAAATAGATTTTCTCCAGGTTCCTTTATCACAGACTAAGTGTCGTTGAGAGTAAAGCATGACACAGCTGTTTTATAACTGCTGTATCACCACTGGGTGGCAGAATTCTTTCTCCCTCCTGGTTTCACTACATCGTGGCTTTCAAATCAAGACTTACTGTACGATGAAGATAGACACAAAATGCTGGAGTAACTCTGCGAGACAGACAGCATCTATGAATAGAAGGAATGGGTGACCTTTCGGGTCTGAAGGCTGAGGATGTCTGAAGAAGGTTCCCGACCCGAAATGTCACCCATTTCATCTCTCCAGAGATGCTGCCTGTCCCGCTGAGTTACTCCAGCACTTTGTGTCTATGTTTGGTGTCGACCAGCATTTGCAGTCCTTTCGACACTGACTGTTTGATTTCCTATGAAATGAAAATTAAGTTCATCTTAAACATGAACATTCAGAAGCAACACCCGCAAAAAAATACATTTGGAATTGATTTCTCAAAAAGATCGCAGGGGCTATTTTACGAATGTTTTTCCACTACTGTGCCTGAAGTGCTGATCCTTGGATTATTTACTTAGAGAAGTAAATTTACTTTAACTTCAAACGTCTTGCTGTTCCAAGGCTGTTTGGTTGTGCAGACTAGCACCTGTGTGTGATTTTATGTTCAGCGGGTTGGATCAGTGCAACTTCTTTGTTATAGCACATGCAGTGAAAGCTAAACTTGCGCTTCTTGTGACAGTGTGGGCCAAAGGGCTTGCTCCTGCGCTGAACTCTCCACGCTTTCTGTTCTTACATGGAGACACAAGAAACTGCAGATGCTGGAATTTTGAGCAAAACACAAAGTGCTGGTGGAACTCATTGGGCCAGGCAGCATCTGGAGAGGGAACGGACAGATGACATTTCTCGTAATAAGCTTTATTCTTCTTGCACTAAACATTATTCCCTTTATCATGTACCTGTACACTATGGGTGGCTCGATCGTAATCATGTACAGTCTTTCCGCTGACTGGTTAGCACGCGACAAAAGCTTTTCACTTTACCTTGGTACACGTGACAAACTAAATAAAACTGATATTGATCACTGTTGATGTCCAGAAAACTAGCCTATAACTGTGCTGTTGTTTTTCGCATTGGTTTGGCCTCAGCTGGAATATTCTGTTCACCTTTAGACCACACTCTTAAGGAAGAATGCTTGGACAGGGTGCACTGGAGGTTTATCAGAATGCTCCCTTCTTCTTAGAATATCTCGTAGGATTAAGAATGACAGGTGCTAAAGGTAATACACATGAGGGTCCTCACTAATGCAGAGGATCTGGAGAAACTAGGCTTGTTCTCCACAGAGCAGTGAGATAAAAGACAGATTTAATAGTAACGTCTTACATTGAGAAAGTGTAGTTTAGTTTAATTTAGAGATACAGCGCGGAAACAGGCACTTCAGCCCACCAAACCCGCGCCGACCAGCGATCTCCGTACATTAACACTATCCTACACACACTAGGAACAATTTACACTTACTATATACCGAGCCAATTAACGTACAAACTTGTACGTCTTTGGAGTGTGGGAGGAAACCGAAGATCTCAGAGAAAACCCACGCAAGTCACGGGGAGAGCGTACAAACTCTGTACAGACAGCGCCCGTAGTCGGGATCGAACCCGGGTCTCCAGAGTTGCAAGAGCTGTAAGGCAGCAACTCTACCGCTGCACCACCGTGCCGTCCACATTAAATACATTACAAGTGTTTCTATAAAATAAACACTTTTTTGATTTTCAATTCCAAGTGAACGGCAGAGGGTTGATTGGTCTGCCTGTTGTCTTCCTGATCCCAATTGACTAGATGTAGGGGTCCATGAAAATAAAAAAGCACTGATGCTGGAAATCTAAAATCAAATCAGAACACGCTGTAAATACTCAGCAGGCCAGGCAGCATCTGTGGAACAAGAAACAAACTTGTTGTGGGTAGTCTGGGTACTGCCCTACCAGAAAATGAAATCCTTCTTTCCAGAGATGCTGCCTGTCCTGCTGAGGTACTCCAGCTTTTGTATCTATCATCAGAGATTAAACTAATCTCCGATGTTTAGCTTGGCGTCATGGTCGGCACCGACATTGTGGGCCAAAGGACCTGTTCCTGTGCTGTACTGTTCAATGTATAAAAATCTGAAATACAAGCAGAAAAGACCAGGTACTCGGCAGATCAGACAGCAGTGTGGCTTCGCTTAAAAGGTCATCAGTCTGAAACATTCGCTCTGCTTCACTCTTTCTAGATGCTGCCTGACCTGATGGGAAATGTTCTCATTTGCCGTTTGTTTCAGATGTAGTGGACATCTGGAATTTACTGAAGGGAGAGCTCATTTGCTCCTTTGTTTCCATGTTGCTGGCACAAAGAAAGAGCTCTCAGCTTGCTGAAAAAACATTCACTGAAGACTTTGGAATGAAGGCAAAAGGGAAAGACTAATATCAGAGAATATTAAATGGCATTTCTTCTGTAAAAATTACATACTTCCAGATATAATTTTAGTTTTGGATCACTGCTCTGAAGTAATTAAAGGAAAATTTCACATATATCCAGCAAATGTATTGTCTTTGAAAAGACACATTTCTATGCAGATCGTAATTTTTGGTTGAGTACTTTGTTCTCTTGAGTAGAAAGGAACTGCAGATGCTGGTTTATTCCAAAGATAGACACAAAGTGCTGATTCAGCGAATCAGGCAGCATCATGCTACCAGACCCGCTGAGTTACTCCAGCAGGGTACACAGAAGGCTGGAGAAACTCAGCGGGTGCAGCAGCATCTAAGGAGCGAAGGAGATAGGCGACGTTTCGGGTCGAGACCCTTCTTCAGACTGGTTACTCCAAAGAGTTACTCCAGCATTTTGATCTACACAAAGAACTGCAGATGCTGGAAACATTGAAGGTAGACAAAAATGCTGGAGCAACTCAGCGGGTGAGGCAGCATCTGAAGAAGGGACTCGACCCGAAACGTCGCCTATTCCTTTGCTCCATAGATGCTGCCTCACCCGCTGAGTTTCTCCAGCATGTTTGTCTACCAGCACTTTGTGTCTTCTATCTTCTTTGTTCTCTTTCTCTCTAGCTGTAATAGCAGCTGGTTGCCTGTAGGTGCCACAATGGAGTTACTTTGGGAATGTAGGCTAGAACCGACAATTTTATTTTGTTCATGTTGAAATGGATTGTGACAATGTGCTGGGATTTCTATTGAAAATAAGAAAATAGTTTCTGAAAAGTTGTCAGAAAATGTTTCCTTCAGAAATGTGTATAATCTAATCATTTTGGACCCAAAAGTAACTCAACGGTCAGTCAGCATCTTTGGAAGGTCTCGACCCGAAACGTCACCAAGAGATGCTGCCTGTCCCTCTAATTTATTCCAGCATATTGTGTCTCTCTCTAGAGAACATGGTAGGTGATGTTTTGTGTCGGGACCCTTCTTCAGATTGATTGTAAGGGGGGAGAGGGGGTGGCAAGGTGGGAGAGGAGAGAATGGACTTCCTCTTCTCCTCCCCCTGCCCCATCTGTACTCACATCTACTTCTCTACTCCCCCCCCCCTCCCCTCCCCCTTCATTCCTTCCTCTGGCTTCACAATTAGCAACTCTTCAATCAGTCTGTCTGACACCTGCTGCCACTCTGAACCAAAGATCCCAAAGCGGATCATTGCTCTGAACTGCATGAATTTCATTGCACCTGGTGTCCATGACCACTCTGAATGAAATGGGCTTGGAGACAGATTCTATAGAGGTTGTGAAGGGGAATTAGAATTTGAAAGGTGAAAGGGAAATTGTGGGGGAAGTGGGGAAGAGTGTGGGACTAACAAGAAGGCAAATGGCCTTTTGTGCTGTTTGATTTTGAGTTGGATGAAGTAAAGGCAGACTAGTGATTATATCAGGTCTTCCACAAAACCAAGAAGCCCTAAAGTTCCTACAATCAATTAAATATTTTTGCATTATTATAATGCAGGAAACACCGAGGCAATTTGCACACAGCAAAATAATAATAACTGCTTATTAATTATTTTTTTAAAAGACACAAAGGGCTGGAGTAACTCAGTGGGTCAGGCAGTATCTTTGGAGAACACGGTATGGTGATGTTGGGAGTCAGGACCCTTCTTGTGGGGGGGGGGATCCTGATATGGGGCGTGAGGACAGGACAAAACCTAGCAGGTATTAGGTTGATATAGACGAGGCGGGGGGGTTGATGGGCAAATGGTGGCTAAAAGGCCAGAGGTTGAAAAACAGAAAGACATATTAAGGGCGGCACGGTGGCACAGTAGTTGAGTTGTTGCCTTTCAGTGCTTGCAGCACCAGAGACTGGGTTCAATCCACACCATGGGTGCTGTCAGTATGGAGTTTGTATGTTCTCCCTGTGGGGACCGCGTGGGTTTTCTCCCTAGTGTGTGTAGGATAGTGTTAATGTGTGGGGATCGTTTGTCGGTGTGGACTTGGTGGGCCGAAGGACCTGTCTCCACGCTGTATCTCTAAACTAAACAGAAGGTGTGAGACAAAAGGATTGAAAAATTGCGAATTGTGAAGCTCGAGGAAGGAATGTAGGTGGAAGTGGAGGGAGAGGGGTAGAAACAGATGTGAGTCCAGGTGGGGCACAGGAAGGGGGGGGAAGAAGGGAGAGGGGGAAGGTTACATGAAATGTCCTAAAATTGATTTATTAAACTCCTCAAAGGTGTTTGAGGGATAAATAGGCCCAAGTCACTGGGGAGAGCTCTCCTGTTCTTCAGCAAAATAGGGCAATGATTGTTTTGTTTACGTCCATCTGAAAGAACAGATGCAGGTTGTACTTAGCGGCTCATTCAAAAGAAGGACGTGAACTCTGGCCGGCAGTGGTGAACGGAGGGCAGTCATTGGGCACATGTGGAGGGAGGAGAGGAGGGCCAATGAAGAGAATGGATGGAGATAGAGCCCAGCTCCACTGCAGCAGATGCCTCCCTTCCCCTCCCCCTTGTGTTAATTGTCGCCATTAGTAGGAGGTTTGTTTCCATCGGTCCCAGTGGGAAGAGCTGAGATGTTGAAGTTTCCATTGATGAAGACCAGCTGCATTAGCCGAGCGCTGGAGTCAATGACGGGGAGCATTTTGCTGATTTTCTTTCTGGCACAACGAGTGCAATTCATTGCGTTTTGGCACAACTTGCTTGACAGGGATTTTTATCTCATTTATCAAATCATTTCTGAAAGCAGTCCAGCGACCAGCATGCATTGCAAAGAGCAGCCATTGTGAATAAGAAACTAGGAGAGCTGTCAAAGTTACAAACCGTTCAAGATCACGAGTCAAGAGTCAAGAGTCAAGAGTGTTTTCACGGAGGTACAGTGAAAACCTTTTGTTGTGCGCTAACCAGTTTTATTCACACATATCGCGCAACATCACGTATTATACGTTCATAAGTGACAGGAGCAGAATTAGGCTATTCGGCCCATCAGGTCTACTGCGCAGTTCAATCGTGGCTGATACATCCCTACCTCCCAACCTCATTCTCCTGCCTTCTCCCCATAACCTCCGACACACAAATTGCCTTTCCGCTAACTGGTTAGCACGCAATCTACACTTACCATGCTACACGTGACAATAAACCAAACTCAAATGGAACAATTTAATTCTTAGAAACATAGAAATTAGGTGCAGGATTAGGCCATTTGACCCTTTGAGCCTGCACCGCCATTCAATATGATCATGGCTGATCATCCAACTCAGTATCCCGTACCTGCCTTCTCTCCATACCCTCTGATCCCCTTAGCCACAAGGGCCACATCTAACTCCCTCTTAAATATAGCCAATAAACTGGCCTCCACTACCCTCTGTGGCAGAGTGTTCCAGAGACCCACCACTCTCTCTGTGTGAAAAAAGTCCTTCTCATCTCGGTCCTAAAGGATTTCCCCCTTATCCTTAAGCTGTGATCCCTTTCCTGGACCTCCCCAACATTGGGAACAATCTTCCTGCATCTAGCCTGTCCAACCCCTTAAGAATTTTGTAAGTTTCTATAAGATTCCCTCTCAATCTCCTAAATTGTAGAGAGTATAAACCGAGTCTATCCAGTGTTTCTTCATAAGACAGCCCTGACATCCCAGGAATCAGTCTGGTGAACCTTCTCTGCACTCCCTCTATGGCAATAATGTCCTTCCTCAGATTTGGAGACCAGAACTGTATGCAATACTCCAGGTGTGGTCTCACCAAGACCCTATACAACTGAAATAGAACCTCCCTGCTCCTATACTCAAATCCTTTTGCTATGAAAGCTAACATACCATTCGCTTTCTTCACTGCCTGCTGCACCTGCATGCCTTCTTTCAATGACTGGTGTACCATGACACCCAGGTCGCGCTGCATCTCCCCTTTTCCTAATCGGACACCATTTAGATAATAGTCTGCTTTCCTGTTTTTGCCACCAAGTGGATAACCTCACATTCATCCACATTATACTGCATCTGCCAAACATTTGCCCACTCACCCAGCCTATCCAAGTCACCTTGCAGTCACCTAGCATCCTCCTCACAGCTAACACTGCCCCCCAGCTTAGTGTCATCTGCAAACTTGGAGATATTGCCTTCAATTCCCTCATCCAGATCATTCATGTATATTGTAAATAGCTGGGGTCCCAGCACTGAGCCTTACGGTACCCCACTAGTCACTTGCAGTTTTTGCATTCCCAGGACAGCATTCCTCCTCCCTGTTTTGTACTTATGTTTCTGCTAACAGGATACATGTAGTCATATTATTAATAATGGAAGATAGACTTATAATGCTGGAGTAACTCGGGACAGCGGGACAGGCAGCATTTCTGGATAGAAGGAATGGGTGACATTTCGGGTCGGGACCCTTCTTCAGACTCTGACGTCGCGCTGAGTTACTCCAGCATTTTGTGTCCATCTTCAGCGTAAACCAGCATCTGCAGTTCCTTCTTACTTATTATTGATGAATCAGTTGTGCATAGTTTGCGAATGCATTTCTCCAGTGCAATGTCAGGCTATGGAGACCAGGAAGATCTCAGTGCAGTTTGGAGTAAATAGATTCAACCAGGGTATGGTAGCTACTCCACTTGATCCCGGCCACAGAAACACACTGCATCTAACAGGTGTGGATAAGTGTTAGTGTGATGGCTTTATGGAGTTTAGCTTTTGGTGGGCGGAGAGTGGGTGGGGGTGGGAGTGTGGAGAGTATGACTAATGTGCCATAAAATTTGTGAGGATATGAGTCATAGAGTCATACAGCGTGGAAACAGGCCCTTCGGCCCAACTTGCCCACATCAATTCCATCCATACTAGTCCCACCTTCCTGCGTTTGGTCCATATCCCTCTAAACCTATTCTATCCATGTAACTGTCCAAATCTTTCTTAAACACTGCAAAACTACCTGCTTCAACTGACTCCTCTGGTAGCTCGTTCCATACACCCACCACCCTTTATGTTAAAAAATTACGCTTCAGGTTCCTATTAAATCATTACCCCATCACCTGAAAGCCTGGGGCTCTGGTTCTCGATTCCCCTACTCTGGGCCAGAGACTGTGCGTTTACCCAAACTATTGCGAGTTATATTAAATCTAAATCATTACAAGAATACAATGAGAAATGGAGCGGCATAGCGGTAGAGTTGCTGCCTTACAGCGCCAGACACCCGAGTTTGATCCTGACCCTGGGTGCTGTCTGTATGGAGTTTGTACGTTCTCCCTGTGACCGCGCAGGTTTTCTCTGGGTGCACTGGTTTCCTCTCAAATTCCAAAGACGTACAGGTTTGTAGGTTAATTATCCTCTGTATATTGTCCCTAGTGTGTAGGATTAAAAACTGGGATAACATGGACCTAGAGTGAACAGGTCAGCGTGGACTTGGTGGGCTCAAGGACCTGTTTCCACGCTGTGTCTCTAAAACTAAAACTAAAACTAAAATGAAATTAATCCTGGAAGATTTCACTGTGTCTAATTTTTCAAGTGAGGCACCTTCCACAATATATTTTGCCATTATTTTATGTTATGAAGGTACCATAATCAGTAGGAATGAAGGATACTGTCAGACATGAATCATTGACAAACCAGGAAACTGGATCATTACATTTATTATGTGCAGGCAGGTAAGGGTAGGTCTTGGCATCATGGCCCACATCAGGCAATGTGGGCCGAAGGGCCTGTTCCTGTCCTGCACTGCTCTATGCTCTACTTTTCATGAGGTAATTCAGTGTATTGATGTGATCTTGACAAGAAGATTCATAGTAACCTTCAGGTGGAACTTGACTGGGAAATATTGGCTGTTATGGGATTTAATCACTGGCTCTTTCAGCACAAGTGGATGGATGTACTAATGTATTAATTTATTATTAATGGATCAATTGTGCTCCATCTGAATGTGCATTTGTGCAGTGCACTTGGAGGCTAGGAGGTTCTTAGCATAGATTGGGGCCAATGGATTCAGTTATATCACGCGCTTGATGCGAACAGGCTGAGGGAACTAGTGACACAAGCAACTGCAGATGCAGGTTTACAAAAATAAAGTGCTGGAGGAACCTGTCCCGGTCAGGCAGCATCTTCCATGGTGGAGTTAGGGTTGCTGTTCCATTTGTTCATCACTGAGGCAAGTTAATAATGTTAGGGCCCAGTAATTGTGCCAAAGACAACGTTGGAGAGTTCACAGCTAGCGGTGCCAAGCAGATGAGCCATCCAAACCTCCCCAGAAGATCCCAGACTTCTGCACATTTAATTTACTCCACATGGTATAAACAAATGCCTGAGATCCCTAGAGATGCTAAGGCTGTTAAAAAAGAAAACATTGTGACTGCAGTAGTGAACACTAGCCACACCTCCATCCTTCCACACAGTTACAACACAGGCATCTACTTGGCCGAGGGTTGCCAACTTTCTCACTCCCAAATAAGGAACAAAAAGGTCAAAATAAGGGACAAATTCCCGACCGCAATTCGTTGACCAACTCGGCCGTGGCTGAGTGAATGATGAGTTGGCCCGGGTACTGGACTGTACACAAAGTCCACCCCGGCGGGCCAGCTGAGCACCCCTACCAACTCATGAACCGATGATCGGCCATGAGAAGGAGGGGTGGTGGTGTCGGCAGTAAGCGAAGACCCGAAGGTCGGACATCTGGCCAGGCTGACGACCGACGGGGCCACGGGCGAGGCGCTGCTGCTGCACTCCATGGGCTGCACTAGGTCGGGACGGGTGAGGCGGGGCTGGACGCGGCGCTCCAACCTGACAGTCCCCTCGACCCGAGTAGTCGCAGTCAAATACGGGACAATGGCGGTCCCGTATGGGACAAACCAATTTAGCCCAATGTATGGGATGTCCCGGCTAATACGGGACAGTTGGCAAGCCTAACTTGGCCCCATCTACGGCTGGGCCACAAGATGGAGGACAAATCAACAAAATAATGCAACAGCAGCTTTACTGGCCCCCCCAGTAACATATAGAAGCTCCAGTCTCTGGTTTTATTTCATATTTTCAGCATCGGCAGAAATTTGATTTTTAATTTAAAAAAAAAAATTTTTGGAAATATCAATTAATTCTTACACATTAATTTTTTCTTCCTTATTTATCTTCTAGTTATTCATTGCTGTTTCACATGTCCGCTCCAATCCTCTGATTTGCCACTGTAGCTGCATAGCTGGCTGTTAAACCTCTATGGAGAATGGCGGGAAAGGAAGCCAAGTCTACATGGCGACTGGTCTTTCGAGAGAAGGAAGGTGGATACAGGTGAGGGGGGGTATTGGTGGGTAGATGGTTAGGCAAAGCCAGACATGGAGAGACTAAATTGGTGAGAAAAGGATTGAAGAAATGCAAATTGTGAAGCAAGAAGAAGGAACATATGCGAAAGGGAAGAAATGTCCAAGTCCAGGCGGGGCACATAGAAAGTGGGGGGTGGGGGTGGGAGAGAAGAAAAAAGGGTTGTTTAGCTTAATTTAGTTTTGAGATATAGTGTGGAAACAGGCTCTTCGGACCACTGAGTCCGCTCCGACCAGCGATCCCTGTACACTCACTAGGGACAATTTACAATCCTTACCAAAGCCAAATAACCTGCAAACCTGTATGTCTTTGGAGTGTGGGGGGAAACCGGAGCGCCCGGGAAAAATCCACGTGGTCACAGAGAGAACGTATAAACCCGTGGTCAGGATCGAACCCGACCAGGATCGCTGGTCAGCACGTGCTCAGTGGGCCGAAGGGTCTGTTTCTGTGCTGTATCTCTACACTAAACTAAACTAAAAAGCTAGTTCATGATTTGGACCAAATTGGATCTGAAAGATGAACTGTACTCTTAGTTCCCTGTACATTACTCATATTATGCAAAACCAGAATGCTTATGCAGGCTTAGGCGAGAGATTTATATACACATGACTATGGTTTCACATCAGTGATTTTAAGTCTCTGGTTTATGCTGTCTTAAAGTAACCAAATGCAAATACTGACTCGCATATGAATTAAACCAATTGCAGTTGCATGCAATAATAAAATTTGCAAATACATTCCAAACATCCCTCCTATTAATCCTACAATAATATTTCATATTCTTTTCAAAATTCTGCATCAGGGTCACAAATGCCAGGCATCCTATGAATATTTCAGTATCACAAGAAACAGCTGGCGATAGAAAGATGAAATGACCTTCCTGCTACCTCAATATGCAAGGATTCGAACCGAATCTAAGAATATTTTAAATACACCAAGGGCTGGAGGAGGTCAGCGGGTCAGGCAGCATCCAGGGTGGGAATGGACTGACGATGTTTCGGGTTGGGACCCTTCAGTCATTTTGTCTCCTTTTCACCTCTGAGCAATGTCACTACCGCCACCCATCTGCCAATCACCTCTCCCCTCACCTGTACCCACCGATCACTCTACCTACCGTATGCCCGATATCACTCATTTCTCGTTTTCAGCCTGAAGAAGGGTCTCAACCTGAAACGTCACCTATTCCTTTTCTCCATGGATGTTGCCTGACCCGCTGAGTTACTCCAGCATTTTGTGTCTGTCCACCTATCGCTCGCCAGGCATTGCCTCAGCCCCATCTCTCTTTTTCTGCTTTCATCCCTCTACTCCATCAGCTTGAAGAAGGGTCGAAATGTCATCTGTCCATTCACATCCCAGATGCCGTATGACCCACTGAGTCCCTCCAGCACTTTGTGCTTTGCTCAGTATGCAAATACTTGATCGCTGGTCGGCACGGACTCGACCTATTTCCCCGCTGTATCTCTAAGCTAAAGGGACTGTCCCACTGTACGAGGTAATTCTAGAGTTCCCCCGAGTTTCCCCTGATTCGAACTCGGAGAATTACGGTAATAGCCGCTCGTAGGTAGTCGGGGCTCTCGTGAACATTTTTCAACGTTGAAAAAACCTCACGAGTTTACCACGTTTCCTGAGTACCTGACGTTAGCGTTACGAGCCACTAAGAGACGTCCCGAGCTCCGACGTACCCGCTACGTACATTCTACGTACTTACCACGAGTTTGATTTTTTTTTAACTCGGGAGAGCTCTTGGGTAAACTGGTATAGTGGGACAGGCCCATTAACCAAACTAAACTAAAAGTTCTTTATGATATCATTCATCTCATTGCAGAAATTCCGAGTGCTTCATGTAATATTTCAACATGGTTTGTGGTTGCTGTTTGTGGTCTCACTTTCTTCATACTTTACATTCTTTGGTCATTGTGAAAGAACATAATCATCTTCTTATTGGACTTTGAGGTATTTGGATGCAAAACCTTCATATTTACTGTCAATTCACAGCTAATGAGAGAGAAAGGTTGGCAACAAAGATATTGGTATCTTTAGAGACATAATCCCCTGCCTCTAACGCCCCTGTCTGACCAGCCTTATGACTAATGTACAGAAGTACCGAAGGAAAAGTGAAACCAAATGTGTTTTTGAAATACCCTGATGATTTTTCTCCTTATAGCAACATCTAAAAGACTCATCTTTTAGAAGCATGGAAAATAGGTGCAGGAGTAGGCCATTGAATATGATCATGGCTGAACCAAAATCTTTTCACTGTACCTCGGTACACGTGGCAAACTAAACTACCCTGGAGAGCTGGCTATCTTAGTACACAATATATTTTCACTGTGTCATGTATAAGCAATGCTTTGAGGCAAGTGTTTTTTGCTCAAATCTACACTTTGTTAATTTTCTCAACTTTAAATGTTTTGCTTTCACTGAATTAGGCTTTGGTGGGGTAGCTTTTAAAAAAAATAAATGTTACCGATTTATCAAGAATTTCTGACTCCAGTGCAACGTTGACGACATCACGGCATAAAACATTTTGAGAAGGCACTTTTGATTGATTGAGAATACAGGCTCTTCAGCCCACTGAGTCCACACCGACCATCAATCACTCGTTCACACTCGTTCCATGTTAGCCCACTTTCTCATCCACTCCCTGCACACTAGGGGCAATTTACAGTGGGCAATTGACCAACAAACCCGCACGTATTTGGGACGTGGGAGGAAACCGTAGCATACGGAAGAAACCCAGGCAGTCATAGAGAGAACGTTCAAACTCCACACTGACAGCACCTGAAGTCAGGATTGAGCCCGGGTTTCTAGCGCTGCGAGGCTGCAACTCTACCAGCTGCGCTACTGTGCCTTCCTGAGAGATGTCCTGGATAGTAGAACAGCAAGACATTGCTACAATCATAGACAACGGTTCCAATTAGTGTCTGGTTGATCACACGGAATGGTTGCAGGTCCTGATCTCAACTAAGGTAGCCCGTGTGTTCCACAAATGGCCTGAGGGCTTAGTTTAATTTAGTTTAGAGATATAGCGCAGAAACTGGCCCTTCGGCCCACCAAGTCCGCACCGACCAGCGATTCCCGCATGCTAACACTACCCTACTCACACTAGGGACAATTTTACATTTACACCAAGCCACTTAATCTACAAACCTATGCGTTTTGGAGAGTGGGAGGTAACCGAAGATCTTGGAGAAAATGCACGCAGCTCATGGGGAGAATGAACATATTAGACAATCACCCGTAGTCAGGATGGAACCCGGGTCTCTGGCGCTGTAAGGCAGCAACTCTACCACTGCGCCACCAAGCCGTCCTTTCATCTTAATTCTCCAAGTGAGTTGGAAGTGCGGTTCCCTGCCCACAATGATGCAAATTCAACTAAATCACAGCTGCTAACTGTGATTTCATTAAATGATCTCCCGTCTCCATCTGCCCTGATGCTGTTAGTCTGACTTACTCCCCCCTTTCCAACTGAAACTGGAGCAGCTACATAAGGATGTCAAGGGGTAGTGGATGTGGAATAGTCATGAGAAAGGCTCCATTCTAACTTTGAGATTCACACCATAAATCACAGTATTGGCAAATATTCCAATAGGTCAAAATCATTGTACAATCCCTCTGTTTACTAAGCGGGACAGGCGGCATTTCAGGTGAGAATGATTATGTTTCAGGTCGAGGCTCTTCTACAGCCGTCTTGACCCAAAACGCCACCCATTCATTCTCTTCAGTGATGTTAAAGAAGGAACTGCAGATGCTAGAAAATCGAGGGTACACAAAAAGCTGGAGAAACTCAGTGGGTGCAGCAGCATCTAAGGAGCGAAGGAGATAGGCAATGTTTCGGGTCGAAACCCTTCTTCAGACTTGATGCTGCCTGTCCCGCTGAGTCACTGCAGCATTTTGTGTCTATCTTTGGTGTAAACCAGTATCTGCAATTCCTTCCTACACACCTCTGCTTACAGGTGGGTTTTCTGAGGGTGCTCCAGTTTCTCAACATCTCAAAGACGTGCCTGTTTGTAGGTTAAATGACCTCTGTAAATTGCCCTTAGTGTGTAGAGAGTGGATGAGAAAGTGGGTTAACATAGAACTGGTATGAACGGATGATCGATGGTCGGCATGGACTTGGCAGGCCGAAGGGCCTGTTTCCACGCTGTATTATTCAATCAATCACAATCACACTAATGAGGAAGATAGCCCAGAGTGGCAGTTCTAAAAAACATGTACGAATGGATGTCAGAACATAAAGTTGGACTTGGGGCTTCATGTGAATAATATTTGGTAATATGTAGTACCCACACGTCAAAACAGAGGAAATATGCTGATGAAGCCCAATTGTTGTCACGCATGGGATATTTCAATTCCAAATTCCCTTTTTACTTGCAAAACAGCTCCTTGCCAATTGGTAATATTAATACAACTGCCAACTTTCAAGTTGATTGCAATTTTCCATTCCTTTGGCATAGTTTCTTCTTCCCCCCACAGGCTGTGTGTTTAGCTACCTCTTTAAAACAATGAGCGTTTGATTAGCAACTATGTTCCACTCACCTAACGGAGGTCCTTGGTTCCCTTTGATCATTCCTTGCTAATGAGGTGATTTATGCATTATATAACTACTGTAATGAAGGAAATTTCTTCAGAACTTCCTTATGAGGTTGGAGTGTGGGGTTAAAATGTTGAACAAGGAACGCAATTACCTTTAATTACATGATGCATTATATATCAACAACATCAGAAAATGCTCTGAGTGTACTATTTGTGCTTGAGGTCTCCACACCAAGCCATGAAATCTGATGTCTGAAGTCTCTTGCCTCCTAACGTTGGCCCTTCCTTTACTTAACCACACATTCTTTGTGTAGGAATCTGGGCACCGAGAACTGGCTTGAAGCATCCAATCTAAGTTTGACTCCCCTTCCAAATCTGACCTTTTTTAGAAGGGTCTCGACCCGAAACGTCACCGATTCCTTTTCTCCAGAGATGCTGTATGACCTGCTGAGTTACTCCAGCTTTTTGTGTCTATCTAAGTCTGATCCTGTTCATCCAGAACATCTATATACCTTTTCTAGAACAGGAGACAGAAACGGATGGCACCTATGTGCCAGGACGTTCTTTTAGGAAGGAGATGAGGAGAAATTCCTTTAGTCCAAGGTTGGTGAATTTGTGGAATTCCTTGTCACAGAAGACTGTGGAGGCCAAGTCAGTGGATATATTTACGGCCGAGATAGATAGATTCTTGATTAGTGCGGGTGTCAGATGTTATGGGGAGAAGGCAGGAGAATGGGGTTAGGAGGAAAAGATAGATCAGCCATGATTGAATGGCGGAGTAGACTTGATGGGCCGAATGGCCTAATTCTACTTCTATTCCTTATGACCTTATGTGCTTCAGTTCTGCACCAGGGCATTGGAAAGAACTGTGCAAAAATTAGAAAACAGATACTGGAAATCAAAAACAAAAACTGAAAGTACGGAGGGTAACCAGCTGGTCAAGCAGCGTCCGTGGTTAGAAAAACAGAGTCCACTTATCATCGGTCAAAGGGCCATCCATCTGAAATGTAGTCTCTGGTTTTCTCTCTCTCTCTGATCTATTGAATTCCCCCTTAGTTCTCCCTGTTTCTATCCACACTAAAATCAAGTAAAGTAACGGGATTATTGCAGGGGTTTGCAAATGGCACTGGTGTCTTACAGAGAAATAATGGGGTTATTCTGGAGTTGATGGATTTAGTTCATTTAAAAAGCCGTTAACTACTTGATAATGGGTCTGCTGAACACTGATCAAGACCTGGGTAGAGTGGATGTGGAGAGGGTGTTTCCATTAGTGGGAGAGTCCAGGACCAGAGGCCATAGCCACAGGGTAAAAGAACCTACCTTCGGAAAGGAGATGAGGAGGAATTTCTTGGAAATCTGTGAATCTGTGGAATTCATTGCCACCGATGGCGGCTTGAGGCCAAGTCAACGGATATTTTAATGGGGGGGATTGATAGATTCTTGATAAGTAAGAGTGTCAGGGTTTATGGGGAGAAGGCAGGAAGGGCTGAGAGATTATAGATCAGCCATGATTGAAGGGCAGAGTAGACTTGAAGGGCCAAATGGCCTAATTCTGCTCCTACAACATACGAGAACAGCTTGAGAACAGTTTCAACTAATAAGGACCTAGACAGTAGACACAAAATGCCAGAGTAACTCAGCAGGTTAGGCAGCATCCATGGATAGAAGGAATGGGTGTCATTTCGATCCAAAACATCACCCATTCCTTCTCTCCATAGATGCTGCCTCACTCGCTGACAATCCACCACTTGTTACAAATAGATGACGGTGGTAGCAGAATTAGCTCGGGACACTTCCAGTTTCCAGCCCCGTGACGTGGACGCTTTGCTATGGGGCCATCATACACCATACAATGTTAACTATGTATAGACCTGTATTGCAGGCAGAGGCAGCCCACGTAATTCAGAGCAAAGCTGCTGGAGGAACTCAGTTGCCAAACTAATGCCCCGTCAAAGTTAGTCCCATTTACCTATATTTGGCCCATTCCTGTGAACCTTTCCTATCCATGTACCCGTTCTTAACTCTGTCATTATCATTGTAGTTTATTGTCATGTGTATCGAGGTACAGTGAAAAGCTTTTGTTGCGTGCCACCCAATCACACGTTCATGTGTTAAGAGTAGAATTAGGCCATTTGGCCCATCAAGTCTACTCCACCATTCAATCATGGCTGATCTATCTCTCCCTCCTAACCCCATTCTCCTGCCTTCTCCCCATAACCTCTGACACCCGTACAAATCAAGAATCTATCTATCTCGGCCTTAAAAATAGCTGGTGGGGTGAAAGGTGAGGACCAGGGGGACTCTGCCCTTGTTGCGAGTGGGGGAATGGGGAGAGAGGGCAGTGTTGCGGGGTATGGAGGAGACCCTGGTGCAAGTCTCATCTATAGTAGGGGAGGGGAATCCCCGTTCTCTGAAGAATTAGGCCATTTGTGATGTCCTGTGGTGGAACACCTCATCCTGGGAGCAGATGCGGCGTAGACGGAGGAATGGGAATAGGGGATAGAGTCCTTACAGGAAGCAGGGTGGGAGGAAGAGTAGTCCAGGTAGCTGTGGGAGTCAGTTGGTTTGTAGTGGATGTCGGTCAGGAGTGTATCACCTGCAATAGAGATGGTGAGGTCAAGGAATGGTAGGGAAATGTCGGAAATGGTCCAAGTGTATTTGAGTGCCAGATGGAAGTTGGTGGTGAAATGGTTGAAGTCAGTCAGTTGTGTATGGGTGCAGGAGGTGACACCAAAGCAGTCATCGATGTAACGGAGGTAGAGGTCGGGGATGGGGCCCTGGTACGCCGAGAACAAGGATTGTTCGATGTACCCGACAAAGAGGCAAGCATAGTTGGGGCCCATGCGTGTGCCCATAGCTACGCCTTGTGTTTGGAGGAAATGGGAGGAGTCAAAAGAGAAGTTATAGTCCGAGGGTCTCCAATGAGGTAGATAGTAGTTGAGGACCGCTCTCTAGTTGTTGGTAGGCTGGTTCAGTTGTCTGATAACAGTGGGGAAGAAACTGTCCCTGAATCTGGAGATGTGTATTTTCACAATATTCCTAAAGACGGGAACACAACAAGGTGTGGCAAAAGATACAGAAATGTGAAAACACACAGCAGGGAGTTTGAAACGCAGTTTGGAAATATACTAGATGGCTCCCAGTAACCTCTGGAACCACAAACTCATTATGATGCCTCAGAACAAGCAAAAACCAGACAAAAGAAAAACAGTGAAAAGCAAAGTGAAAAACAAGTGCCTCATTTCAGCCACAAAGTAACCTCAGTTATATTTCTGGATTCCTTCCCTGCTCCAATATGAGATATAAATAACTTTTAAAAAAGGGAAAACACGAGCCTCCATGTTATAAAAATATTGGAAGCTATGTGAAAAGCACCTTCAGAAAATGTGCTGTCAACTACTTTTTTTCCACAGTCTAAACATAGCTGTGATCTGAATCACCGTCTTCCACAGGAAGTCTTAAATCTTTAACAATAAGTGAAACCAAATGTGTGGAAAGGAACTGTAGATGCTGGTTTAAGCCCAAGATAGACACAAAATGCTGAAGTAACCCATCGGGACAGGCAGCATCTCTGGAGAGAAGGGATGGGTGACGCTTCTTCAGACTTCCGTCCCGCTGAGTCACTCAGACCTTTTGTATCTATCTTCAATAAAACCAGGTGGTGAATGTGGTCCTTATGGAGATTTCAAAAACACATACACGAAGGAAACTCAGTCCTGACACACTTCCTATCTTTCTTTTGCCAATTAGTACCAAACATGGATGTTGTTTCATGGTAACTCAGTGGAGATTGGGAAGCTCCTGTCCATGTATACCCCGTGGAACACCTTGGAATGAACAACCTAATAAACAGCAATCAAGAGTCAAGAGTGTTTTATTGGCATATGTTCTGAAAAGCAACAATGAAATTCTTACTAAGTGGGACCATTGTGTCCCAGCATCACACAGGAGGGCTGGTCCCCCAACGCAATATTCCACCTCTCCACCAATTCCAATATTGGTGCCAGTAGAAGGGGGGGGGGACTTTCTGGAGCGCTAGTATGGGTGTTGTGAGCTGATGGGACTGGTTTCCAGAGGGCTAGTATGGACATTGTGGGCCTAATGGATTCTTGGGCTGGCAGCTCAGTCACTCAAGCCTGTTGTGCTGACAGCTCACTCACTCACGGCTGGTGAGCTGGCAGTTGACTCATGGCTAGTCCTTGAAATTCCATTTCAAACAGGGTGCAAGGCCACCATATTCAAGTGCAGTTTCTTACCACTTCAAGCAGGGTGCAAGGCCACTAAAGACAGCGAGTCATGACCTCCCCCTCTTCCATCTTGCAGAGACTGAGCCACGCCCACACTTCTGGGTTTTAGAGTCTCTCCCCCCTCCCACCAGAAGGGGCGTGCCCTTCGTGGAATGATTGACAGGAGAGAGAATCTCAACATTTTTTAAACACTAATAACTCTTATTTTTCATCGATGGGAAAAATCCTCGGCACCTGATGAGCTTAGGGGGACCCCGAGTAAGATGGCCAAAAATCACAGCCGTACGTGGTAGCGTTTTTTCTAAAATCAATATAAAGCGCAAACAGGAAGTGGTCAAGATTAGACTTTTAATTATATAGAAGGCAAGGCAACTTTAATTAGGCAAGGCAACTTTAATTAGGCAAGGCAACTTTAGCATTTACAAACCAAAGGCAACACAGCTTTAGTATTTCTAAACTATATTTTCAAACCACATTAAGGGCACTGACAGGTCAGTAAAACCACTCACAGTTTAGTAGACATGTGTTCAGTGTTATTCACAGCTCAGACTGAGAGACATGACCCTCTAGCTCCCCCATCTTGCAGAGACTGACTGAGGCACTCAACACTTCCGGGTTTTACAGTCCCTCCAGAAGGGATGTGGCCTTCACGAGAGAGTATCTCAACATTTTTTAAACACTAATAACTCTTTGGTTTTTCATCGATGTGAAAAATCCTCTTGTCCTGTGCAGCGGAGGGGGACTCTGAGTAAGATGGCCAAAAATCACAGCCGTAAGTGGCAGCGTTTTTTCTAAAATCATATACAGAACAACAGGAAGTGGTCAAGATCACACAGGGAGGGGGGGGGGAGGTCAGGCAGCATCTCTGGAGAACATGGATAGGTGACATTTCGGGTCGGGACCCTTCTTCAGACTGATTGTGGCGGTGGAATGGGGAGAAAGCTGGAAGAGAGGAGGGGCAGGACAATGCCCTGCGTGTGATAACCTCTGACACCCATCTTCTTAAACCACTGCGACTGTAAGAAAAAGCTGCTGTCACCTTGCTATTGTGATGTGAGCAGAAAAATGTCTCAGCAAACTGAAGACATAAAACATCTCGACCTAAGTCAGGATGGGGTGTGACCAAGAAGCCAGCACTGCACAGTCTGAGATGGATATCAACTGCTACACCAGGCTTTAGACAAACAGCATTGACACAGGCCCTTCGGCCCACCGAGTCTGTGCCCACCCAGCACACTAACACTATCCTATACATACTAAGGACAATTTACAATTTAACCAAAGCCAATTAACCTACAAACCTGCTCGTCTTTGGAGTGTGGGAGGAAACCAGTGCACCCAGAGGAAACCCACGCGGTCATGGGGAGAACGAGCAATCTCCGTACAGACAGCATGCGTAGTCAGGATCAAACTCAGGTCTCTGGCACTGTGAGGCAGCAACTCTACCATGGCGCCACCGTGCCTCTGCTCAAGCCTCTCCAGTCTGAAGAACGGTCTCGACCCGAAACAGTCACCCATTCCTTCTCTCCAGAGATGCTGCCTGTCCTGCTGAGTTACTCCAGCTTTTTGTGTCTATCTTCAGTTTAAACCAGCATCTGCAGTTCTTCCTACATAGCTGTTCTTTGGTCCATTCAATGCAACCAGCAGCCTCATGGCAGGAGCAGGGATTTTGCTGATGTGTTACCCAGCCCCAACCCTTCCCACTAAATATCCTTTGTCTCAGGTGCCTCAGCAAAACCATAGCATTTTATTAAGCAGCTGAGGCAAAATTAGTGCAACCCAGGAATAGGAATAGTGACCTTTGGCCAGTGTGGATTAGCTCCACTCTCTGGAGTGCTTTCCCCAATCTGTGGAAAGCTATTGATCAGCTATTGACCAGCTATTACCTTAGTGCAGATCAAGAGTCAAGAGTGTTTTATTGTCATATGTCCCAAAAAGAACAATGAAATTCTTATTTGCAGCAACACAACAGAATATGTAAACATAGTGCCCTGTTATCAATATAAAAAACTCAAAAAGTTATATATATTATATATATATATGTGTGTGTATGTATATATAAAACATTTTATATATAACTTTAGATATATGTGTGTATGTGCGTGTATATGTATACACATATATGTATGTGCATGTATGTGTAAGAAAGAATTGCAGATGCTGGTTTAAATCTTATGGGGATATGGGGAGAAGGCAGGAACGGGGTACTGATTGGGAATGATCAGCCATGATCATATTGAATGGCGGTTCTGGCTCGAAGGGCCAAATGGCCTACTCCTGCACCTATTGTCTATTGTCTATAAATCAAAGGTAGACACAAAATGCTGGAGTGACTCAGCGGGTGAGGCAGCATCTCTGGAGAGAAGGAATGGGCGACGTTTCGGGTTGAGACGTCTGAAGTCTGAAGAAGGGTCGTCACCCGAAACATCGGCCATTCCTTCTCTCCAGAGAAGCTGCACGTCACCCATTCCTTCTCTCCAGATGCTGCCTGTCCTGCTGAGTTACTTCAGCATTTTGTGTCTACCTTACATACATTACATTCATACATATATACATATATACATATACATACATTCACACATACATTACATTCATACATATATACATACATAAATAAATACATACTTACATACATACATACATAAATACATGCTTACATACATACATAAATACATACTTACATACATACATACATACATACATAAATACATACTTACACACATAAATACATACATACATCCATACATACATTTCAGGCCACTTGAGTTAAACATTGTCTGTCCCCTCATCCAGTGGGAGTGTACAATGCTGCAACAGGGAGGGGTCTGAACTGCTGCACACTCCACACACACTAGACCTCCACACAGTTGCAGTTCATTCATTGTTGCAATCCTCCAACACTATTCACTGAGCCCGGGTCACCGGGGCGGTGCCAAGAAGCAGAGTTTTCTACATCGAGAGAAGCTGAATTGTATTCCTCAGCACAGGGAGGATTAAGGGTGATTTAATAGAGGTTGTCACAATTATGAAGAGTCGATTAAGTGTGTTTCCTCAGACTGGCAGCTCAGTTACAGAAGATTGCCTTTAAGGTAGTTGGCAAAAAGAAACAGAGGGGAGACGCAGCCATTTTATGCAGTGATTTGTTTTGATAAGGGAAGTGCTGGTTGAAATGATGATGAGAAGCAGATTTAGCGTTAACTTTCAAATGAGAATAGGGAAGAAAAAACTGGCGAGTTGTGGAAAAATGCAGTGATTAAACTAATTGGACATATTGTCAAACCTCTGACACAGACAAGAAAGGTTAAATATGAAGGAAGGAACTGCAGATGTTGGTTTACATCAAAGTTAGACACAAAGGCTGGAGTAACTCAGCGGGTCAGGCAGCATCTCTGGATAGAAGGAATGGGTGACGTTTCTGGTCGAGACCCTCCTTCAGAATCTATCTTCTGTGAAAGGTTAAATAGACTCTTTCAGTGTTGTGTGATTCCATGACTGCTTGGTCATCTTTGCTCTATAATGTTATGGTGTCACAGTGGCGCAGCGGTAGAGCTGCTGCCTTTACAGTGCCAGCGACCCGAGTTTGACCCGACTACGGGTGCCTTCTGTACAGAGTTTGTACGTTCTCTCTTTGATCACATGGGTTTTCTCCGGGTGCTCGAGTTTCCTCTCACCAAAGACATGCAGGGTTGTAGATTAATTGGTTTCTGTAAATTATCCCCAGTATGTAGGATAGAACTAGTGTATCGGTGATCGCTGGTCGGCGTGGACTTGTGTGGGCCGAAGGGCCTGTTTCCACACTGTATCACTAACTAACTAACTGTATCTGAGTTGCTTATCAAATATGTATTTAAGTGCTTATGTATAGTGATACTTGTACTGAACCATATACAAAAATGAAGTTCACTGTACCTCAGTACGTGACAAATAAAGTACCATAACTAGCTAACTAACTAACTTACTCTGAAGAAGGGTCTCGACCCGAAACGTCACCTATCTTCTTCGCCTCTTAGATGCTGCTGCACCCGCTGAGTTTCTCCAGCTTTTTGTGTAACCCCTAACTAACTTACTGACTGACCGACTAACTTAATTTTTCCCTCCCAATGACAGGGCAATGTTCACCCTCAACATGTGTAGGAAGGAACTGCAGATGCTGGTTTACATCGAAAGACACAAAATGATGAACTCAGCGGGTCAGGCATCTTCTCTGGAGAGAAGGAATGGGTGACGTTTTGGGTCGAGACCCATTCCTTCTTTCCAGAGATGCTGCGTGGCCCGCTGAGTTCCTCCAGCATTCTGTGTCATACTAAGTATGATAGACTCAAAATGCTGGAGTAACTCAGCAGGACAGGCAGCCTCTCTGGAGAGAAGGAATGGGTAACTTTTCGGGTCGAGACCCTTCTTCAGACTCATCGGACTCAGCAGCCTCTTCAGACTTGCTAAGTATCCCGTCGTAAGCAGCAATTGCTGACAGTAATATTATATGCTATTCCTGCTCTGGAACGGAAGAGACCGAGTGAAATAAACCAGAGACAAGGTAATGGATAAATAAGGAAGCCATAGACTGCTGCTTCTGCTTAATGTCGAGCAACCTCCCACCTTTCTGTACATTACTATGAATCCTGCACAACATCTTTGAACATATCAAATATTTACAGCTTATTTAAGTTGCCACAATGTCAGTTGAGAGGAAGTAATTTTTTTGAATGGACAAACAGCTGGCAGAATCTGCGGGGCCACTGTCTGCGGTTGAGGGAGGTCAACCAATGTTGCCATTGCCTCTGTCATGAATGCATATGAGTGGGTTAGACAAGGACGGAAGTCTCTCCGAGCAAGGTTGACAGCTTTACTGGCCCATAAACACCAGCTATGCAGGTGGCTCCATTTTGAGTGGAGCCCGGCACCTGTTTTAATGTTTGAGTTTCATTTTAAGACGGAAACCTCATTTCCTACGACACAATAGGGATTCAGTTCATAAGTCATAGGAGCAGAAAAAGGGGCGGCATGGTAGCGCAGTGGTAGAGTTGCTGCCTCACAGAGACCCGAGTTCGATCCTGACTATGGGTGCTGTCGGTATGGAGTTCTCCCTGTGACCGGCCTGGGTTTTCTCCGGGTGCTCCGGTTTCGAAGGACCTGTGGGCCGAAGGACCTGTTTCGGGGGTGTATCCCTGAAGTCTAAATCTCTCAACCGGCTTCCTTTGTCTGATTTGTACACCATCTCTAACCTGCTCCCTGCACCATCAATTATTAGTGAGTGGCATTAAAAATTATACAACGTGCAATATCACGAGCCACTCAATCTCTCTCCCTTTCTCACGCGCGCACGCCCCACAGCTGCAGACTGAACAACACGCCGGGTAAAGTCTACAAATCAGATGCTGGACCCGGGAGCAAGGAAAAAAAAACACCAAATGCTGGGGGAACTCAGCGGTCACTGGGCTGTTCTGCCACTCCATCCTCCCATTCAGTAGTCTGACTGCCACTATTGTGAAGGGCAACCATAGCCTCTCACATCGCACTGCCACGTTACCATGGGAACCCGCCAATGCCCCTCCCCCACCATCTCAGATGGTTCGCTACCATCCCCTGTCTGTGGGGTTCTCGCCAGCAGCGTGGAAAATATTTGTAGGAAGGAACCACACATGATGCTGCTTTAAACCGAAGACAGGCACAAAAAGCTGGAAGAACTCAGCGGGTCAGGGCAGCTTCTCCGGGAGAAGAGGAGTAGGTGACGTTTCGAGTCGAGGCCCTTCTTCAGACTGGGAGTCAGGGGAAAAGGGAATCTGGAGATGCAGGCGGTTAAAAAGGACAAATGAATGGAAGATATGCAAAAAGCAACGATGATCGTCAGTCTGAAGAAGGGCTTCGACCCGAAATGTCACCCATTCCTTCTCTCCAGAGATGCTGCCTGTCCCGCTGAGTTACTCCAGCATTTTGTGTGTATCTTCGATAATCAAGGAAAGGTGGAGTCCACAATGATCCATTGTGGAAAAATATTTGCAAAACGTAGTTGCTTGCATCAAACCCTTTTACTCTTCATGAGCAGAGCAGTCCCTCTTGAAGCTCTCCTGGTTGCTCAGTCCATGCTTTCCTCCTGTCACAGGGGATGGGAGAAATTTAGTGCCGCCTTCATTTTGCTGCATTAAACAGAGCGATGGTGCGGCAGGATAAACCCCAGTGCAATGGCACTTAGTTCCCATCCTCCTGATTCATACTGAATGCAATCTCTCTGGGGGTCTGCGGAATAAATGCATCGAGCGGTTATAATTGAACTGCTTTATGTTATGGCCTAGGATCACATTAATGAGATTTGACCATGTAGCAATTATAATTCATGGGCTGACATGTTTGGTTCGCTCTAAGTGACGATTTGCTTTATTGATGTCAAAATTAAGTATCTCCTCCTTTGCTCAATGTGAATTAAGATGTGCTTTTTGCAGCTGCCACAGTAATATGCCTGGTCTGTGCCGGCCTGTCTGTGTGGAGTTTGCACGTTCTCTCTGTGGCCGCGTGTTTTGCCCACAGAGAGAACATGCAAACTCCACGCAGACAGGGCAGCACAGTGGCACAGCGGTAGAGCCGCTGCCTTACAGGGCCAGAGTCCCCGGTTCGATTCTGACTGCTACTTGTACGTTCTCCCTGTGACCGCGTGGGTTTTCTCCGGGCACTCCGGTTTTATCCCACATCCCGAAAACGTACGGGTTTGGTGGTTAATTGGCCCTCTGTAAATTGTCCCTAGTGTGTAGGGAGTGGATGAGAGAGTGGAATAACATAGAACTAGTGTGAACGGGTGGGCCTTTCAAGTTGAACTTTGACATTACACAATTGGTGCAGCCTATGCGTTCTGAGGACACTTATTGGCCATGAATATCATTTGAAATGAACATACTGCTGCCTGTGCAATAGACATCTGCAATATCGTGGTAGAGAACCCAATGAATATGGAATTGATCTACACAGTGAAAGGACTAGTTATACATGTCAGCACTTAATGGAGGTCATGCAATGTCACTTACATAAGATTACATTACATCAGTCTCTATTCTACCACACAGCATATTTTTCAATTCAGAAGTAAGAAAAATGCATAAAGTTAAAAAGAAGATTGACAAAATGCTGAGTAACTCAGTGGGACAGGCAGCATCTCTGGAGAGAAGGAATGGGTGATGTAGAGACCCTTCTTCAGACTGGTTAGGGATAAGGGAAATGAGAGATATGGACGGTGATGTGGAGAGATAAAGAACAATGAGTGAAAGATATCCAAAACATAACGATGATAAAGGAAACAGGCCAATGTTAACTGTTTGTAGGGTGAAAATGAGAAGCTAGTGCGACTTGGGTGGGGGAGGGATAGAGAGAGAGGGAATGCCAGGGCTACTTGGTGAGAGAAATCAATATTCACACCACTGGGATGTAAGCTGCCCAAGCAAAATATTAGATGCTGTTCCTCCAATTTGCGTTTAGCCTCCCTCCGACAATGGAGGAGACCGAGGACAGAAAGGTCTGTGGGGGAATGGGAAGGAGAATTAAAGTGTCCGGCAACCGGGAGATCAGGTTGGTTCACGCGGGCTGAGCGAAGGTGTTCCGTGAAACGATCGCCCAGTCTGCGTTTGGTCTCGCCGATGTATAAGAGAACACATCTTGAACAACAGATACGGTAGATGAGATTGTAGTAGGTGCAAGTGAACTTCTGCCTAACCTGAAAGGACTGTCAGGGTTTTGCTAGACAGTCGAGGTAGAAGGTATAGTGACAGGTGTAGCATCTTCTGCAGTTGCAGGGGAAGGTACCTGGGGAGGGGGTGGTTTGGGTGGGAAGGGATGAGTTAACCAGGGAGTTGTGGAGGTGACTGCCTTTGTGGAAGGCGGTAAGGGGTGGAGATGGGAACATGTGGCTAGTCGTGGGATTCTGTTGGAGGTGGCGGAAATTGCGGAGGATTATGTGTCGTATGCGACGGCTGAAGGGGTGGAAGGTAAGGACTAGGGGGACTCGTGTCTCTGTTGTGACTAGGGGGAGGGGGAGCAAGGGCTGAGTTACGGGGCGCCGCGGGGACACGAGTGAGAGCCTCATCTATGAAAAGATCTGTCTCACCAATGACAACATTTGCAAAGTATCTGGAACTACTCCTTGGAATCTGCCTTATTATAGGACATAGAGATTTACAATCACCCTCAGTATGTAATGGCAGAAAACTTAATTGAATAGGGGCTTCATATTTCGGGGGGCACGGTGGAACAGCAGTAGAGCTGCTGCCTTACAGCACCACAGACCCTGGTTCAATCCAGACTACGGATGCAGAGTTTGTTCGCTCGCCATGTGACCACGTGGGTTTTCTCTGGGTGCTCCGGTTTCCTCCTACACTCCAAAGACGTACAGGTTTGTAAGTTAATTGGCTCTGGTAAAAATAGTAAATTACCCTCGCGTGTGTAGGATAGTATAAGTGAGCAAGGATCGCTGGTCAGCACGCTCAGTGGGCCGAAGGGCCTGTTTCCGCACTGTTTCTCTAAACTAAACTAAAAATCATCTAAAATAACGGCAACAGATTTTATCTCCTTTTCACCTCTTGCCTTGGTCACCATCACCACCCATCTGCTAATAACCCCCCTCACCTGTATCTCCTGTTCCCGTTTCTTAACAATTCTTTGTGTAAGAAAGAACTACAGATGCTGGTTTAAATCGACGAACTGCAGATGCTGGTTTAGACACAAAATGCTGGAGTAACTCAGTGGGTAAGGCAGCATCTCCGGAGAGTCTGAAGGAGGGTCTCGACCCGAAACGTCGCCCATTCCTTCTCTCCAGAAATAGTCTCACCCGCTGAGTTACTCCACCATTTGTTTTGTGTCTTAAATATTCCTAGCACCTAATTAATTTGAATTATTTTTTCCGTCACGCCACTCACGTGTTAGACTGATAACTTAATTTTTTTGCATACCTTGTTTGGACAAAATTCGGACGAAGAACCAGCCTTGACAGTTACGTTTTACAAATTGTGATGTAGGGTGATGGTTTCCTTCCTTAATATTATTTTTGGCATCCCTATCTTCGCCTTTTTCTTCCTGTCCGTTGTTGGCTGCGGAATAGGAAAGTGTCTGGGATGCAAATTATCTGAAGATAATGGATTCTGAATTCCTGCATTGAAATGTCAAAGTGTTTATCCAGTGCAGAACTCACTGTGGGCTACATGGGTCTGTGTCGAAAGGTGAAAGGGTGAATGCTCAGAGTGTTTTACCCCGAGCAGGTGAATCAAAACAAAAACAGAGGATATTATTTTAAGATCAGTGAAGAAAAGATTTAATATGAAACTGAGGGGGAAATTTTTTCACAGAGAGGGTGGTGGGTGTGTGGAACGAGCTGCCAGAGGAGGTAGTTGAGACAGGTGATATACTGTAAAACCATTTAAAAGACATTTGGACAGGTGCATGGATAGGAAAGATTGAGATGGATATGGTCCAAAAGGGTGCAGTGTAGATGGGGCATCTTGGTCGGCATGGGCAGGTTTGGCTGAAGGGCCTGTTTCAATGCTGTATGACTCTATGACGGATATTTATATATATACTAGACCAGGTGGGACCCAAATATTTGTCATAAACAAACAATAATAGTGTTAAGACAAAACCAATGCCCCAAGTCTATATCTTCTATATAGTTCAGCATTTATTTGTGGTGTTCAATAGCATGATAGGGAAGAAGCTGCTCCAGAATCTGGATGTTACAGTTTTCATGCTCCTGTACCTTCCTCCCGATGGCTAAGAGGGAGACTAAGTGTGCGTTTACAGGAACTTTCATCAGCAGATAGACCCAAAAATGCTTGACTCAGTGGGACAGGCAGCATCTCTGGAGGGAAGGAACGGGTGACATTTCTGATGAGACACTTCTTCAGACATCAGCAGAGCAGGCGTTTAAGATGCCTGCCAGTGGAGAATGTCAGTGTGCTTGTGGTGTCTGGTGTGGTTCAGGGCTGTGGATGGATTAGGGAGTTGACAGGAGTTATCTTTTCCTGGTGCACTGGGCTTCAACTTATTTATGCTTTGGACATATTATCAACTGCTTAGTCATCTAGCCAAAGCACCGTTCCATCACAGTATCTCTGCGACAGAGGTGGAACGCCAGCATTGCCAACCTTCCAGGAAGGGGTTCATGTCCTGGGTGCTGCAGCAAGCAGCCTGGAATAAAAATGATAGACGTGAAAGCATTTATTATTATTATTTTTTAAATATTTTTATTAGAGGTAAAAATAAATTGACAAACACATATCATGGTAGAAATATTTTGTGTACATCAATCATACATTATTAATATTATCAATTGAATCATTCTGCCTCTAATAGTTTAAAATAAATATATAGATTAAGATTAATAAAAAAAGAGAGAAAAAAAAAGAATTTAAATAAAAATCATAAGGAATGGAATAATTTACCGTTAATACATCGTTGGAGATAGGATCAAGGAATATAGAGTATAACTTTTCATCTGATCCTGAGTCCAAGTTTCAGTTAGGTCCCCCTGCCGAACCAATCTACCCTTTTAAATAATCGATGAAAGAAGACCATATTCTAACAAAGAGTTCTGTTTGTCCATTAAGGCAAATTGATTCTTTCCAGGTGTAGGGTCTCCGACATTTCCATAATCCACATTTTAATTGTGGGGTTTATAGGGTCTTTCCAAAAATTTAATATTAATTTCTTCCCGATTATTATACTGTAATCTAGGAAATTTATTTGGCTTGTTGTAAGTGTTAAACTTTGTTCTGATATTCCAAGTATTATTAGTTTTGAGTCCGGATCCAGTTTAGTATTAATAACTTCAGAAGTTATTCTAAGAATCTCAATCCAGAAATTTTTAATTTTTATACAATTTGCAAAAGTATGTGTTAAGTTAGCCTCTAGATGCTGACATTTATCGCAGATAGGAGAGACATGTGGAAAGATTCTATTCAGTTTTACTTTTGAGTAATGTAATCTGTGTAATACTTTAAATTGTATTAAAGCATGTCTGGCATTTAACGAGCATTGATGTATATATTGTAAACTTTTGTCCCAAATATCTTTCGTTATGGGTTGGCTTAATTCATTTCCCCATGTATGTCTATGTGATTCCGTCGATGGTACCTCACTATCTAAAAGGATATTAAAAATATAAGTTGTTAGTTTTTCTGTATTAGGATGCTTATTCAAACATTCATCAAGGATTTCTGGTTCCCTATTCCTATAATCTTGTGTATTTGATTTACCATAATCTCTGAGTTGTAGATATCGAAAAAAATATTTGAGTGTAGTCCATAAATCTGTTGTAACTCCTGAAATAAAAGAAAAGTGTCTTTCTTATAAAGATGTTCCATCTTTTTAATTCCATAATTTTTCCATTGTGTGAAACCTTTATCCAGCATGGAAGGTTTGAATAAGGGACTGTTTACAATAGGGAGACAGAGTGGTATATTATCCAATTTTAAAGCCTTTTTTAATTGTTTCCAGATTCATGTACCACTATGTATTATAGGGTTTTCCCTATAGGTTTTTTTTGTGCAGTTTTTGTCGGTGCAAACATAATCGAACCGATTTCAAAAGGTAAACAGTCCTCCTTTTCCATCCTTAACCAGTCTGGTTGTTGATCCATTTCTTCCAGCAGAGGTCAAAGCATTTAAAAATTCACTGTTAACACTTTCATCTGTTGGTTAAATATACCGAGCTGACAAAGTTATGAAAGGCAAGTTCGCTTTACGGTTTAGGTTCAAAAGACAAGCGTCAAGAATGTTTTATTGACATATGTCCTGAAACGGAACAATAAAATTCTTACTTGCAGCAGCATAACAGGTATGTTGTGGTTTAGATTTATCACGTGTACCGAGGTACAGGTGCGAAACTGGTGTGCTACCACGGAGAAAACTATATTCTGCACTCTGTATCTTCCTCTTTACTCTACCTATTGTACTTGAGTGTGACATGATAGTATTTGTGTTTTTATGTAATGTATATCTGATCTATCTGGATAAAAGTTTTATTTTGCATGGTATCCAAATAGATACATGCTGTACATGTTATTCACGCTACTCCCTTTATCATGTATCTGTACACTGTGAATGGCTCGATTGTAATCATGTATTGTATTTCCACTGACAGGTTAGCACGTGACAAAAGCTTTTCACTGTACCTCGGCATACGTGACAATAAACTAATTTCAAACGTAGGTCAGATATACAATCATGTCAAACTCATGTACAATAGATAGAGCAAAGGGGAAGATACATATAGTTCTCAGCATTGTAGTGTATAATTTCCATAGACAAAGTGCAGATTCGTTGAGATGAATCAGACAGCATCCTATTCATTCTTTCCCATAGATGGACCCAAGAGTGGATAATCTTCATTTATTTGTGTTCATAAGTGATAGGAGTAGAATTAGGCCATTCAGCCCATCGAGTCCACACCGCCATTCAATCTTGGCTAAAGATAGACACAAAATGCTGGAGTAACTCAGTGGGACAGGCAGCATCTCTGGATAGAAGGAATGGGTGACCTTTCAGGTCGAGACCCTTCTTCAGACTGGTTAGGGATAAGGGAAACAAGAGATATAGATGGTGATGTGGAGAGATAAAGAACAATGAATGAAAGATATCCAAAAACATACAACGTAATGGCAGAAGTGAAGATTTGAGCAGGAAGATGAACAGCAAAACGTTCAGTCCACTCATGTTTAGAATGGATATTTTCAGCTGCTGATCATTGTTAATGATGGCTCATGTTTCAAACCAAGTGTAAGGTATGTAAAGGGGTGAGTTGATTTAAAATCCACTGACATGCTCCCTTAAATATAAAGCAGCAGCATTTGCGAGTGAGCAGGCAATAGCTGACGGCAGCTGCAGCAATAACAACAACGCCCCTTTATTTAATGCCATCAACGTAGCAAAAATGTGTGAAGCAATTCATTAGAGCCCTATCGAAGAAAACAATCATACTAAGTCACAGAGAGCGATACGAAAACAAATAGCCAAAACATTAGTCAAAGAGGCAAATACAAAAGCTGGAGTAACTCAGCAGGTCAGGCAGCATCTCTGGAGAAAAGGAATGGGTGACGTTTCGGGTCGAGACCGTTGCTCAGACTGAGAGTCAGGGGAAAGAGAAACGAGAGATTATAGAAGGTACATAAAACAAATGAATGAAAGATATGCAAAAAGCAATGATGATTAAGGAAAGGTGGAGCCCACAATTGTCTGTTGTTGGATGTGGAGTAGGTTATGCACACACAGTGAAACTCAACAGGACGACAGTGAAACCAGTACCATGACTAGGGTGGGGAGGGATAGAGAGAGAGGGGATGCAAGGGTTACTTGAAGTTAGAGTAAATAAATATTCATGCCGCTGCTTTGTAAGCTGCTCAAGAGGTGAGTTATACAGAGTCTTTTATAGGAAGATATATGGGTGAAACAGTGGCCTAGTGGTAGAGTTGCTGCCTCACAGTGCTTGCAGTGCCAGAGACCCGGGTTCAATCCCGACTACGTTTGCGGTCTGTATGGAGTTTGTACATTCTTCCTGTGAAGGCGTGGGTTTTCTCCAAGATCTTCGGTTTCCTCCCACACTCCAAAGACATACAGGTATGTAGGTTAATCGGCTTGTTATAAGTGTAAATTGTCCCTAGTGTGTGCAGGATAGTGTTAATGTGCGGGGATCGATGGACGGTGCGGACTGAATGGGCCGAATGGCCTGTTTCCGTGCTGTATCTCTAAACTAAACAAAAAGCAGGAGATAATTGGATAGCAATGTGAACGGGTGATTGATAGTCAGTAGGCACTTGTTGGGCTGAAGGGTCTGTTACCATGCTGTATTTGTAAACTAAAACCTATAAGTCACACACCAGTAACTTACATTATTCAATATGAAGTCCTTTCGGTCCCTGTTATTTCCAAAGCTAGTTGACCCGAAAGGTTAACGCTGTTAGACAAAAGTGCTGGAGAAACTCAGCAGGTGCAGCAGCATCAATGGAGCGAAGGAAATAGGCAACGTTGGACTAAGATGCTGGAGAAACTCAGCAGGTGAGGCAGCATCTATGGAGCGAAGGAAATAGGCAAGTTACTGGTTCGGTTCGGGTTTCGGCCCGAAACGTTGCCTATTTCCTATTTTGTTGCCTATTTCCCCGGAAGGGTTTCGGCCCGAAACGTTGCCTATTTCCTCCGCTCCATAGATGCTGCTGCACCCGCTGAGTTTCTCCAGCACTTTTGTCTACCTTTGATTTTCCAGCATCTGCAGTTCCTTCTGAAACAGGTTCACGCTGTTTCTCTTTCCGCAGATGCTGCCCTGACCTGCCTGGCGCTTCCTGTGTTTTTGTGGCTTTGGACAAGGCAGAGTTACTGGGTGTGACTGGGAAATAGCGCTCTACGGTATTAATCAGAGCCGGATTTCGATGCAGCTCTTTGTTTTTACAAAAGGTGTGTCTCACAAGCTTTGTGGTCTTTGGCCAAGAATCAGTCTGCTCGTCCTGAAAGCAGGTATCAGTTTCCCAGTCCCAACTAATTCCCAGCATGGTTCAGTTGTACTAGCCTTCTGCATGAAGGCATGGTTTAAGATCATTAGCAATAGAACCAGAAGAATAAAAAAGCTTCACGCAAGGCAGCTTACACGCCAGCGGTACGGACATTGACATTGTACACTGTAAATGGATTGATTGTAATCATGTATTGTCTTTCTGCTGACTAGATAGCAGGCAACAAAAGCTTTTCACTGTACCTCAGTACACATTATAAAGATATTTGATTTTAAAATTTTATTTAGTTTAGTTTAGAGATGCAGCATGGAAGCAGAGGCCACCTAGTCCACATCGACCGCTGATCGCCCGTTCACACTAGTTCTATGTTATCTCAAAGACGGGCTAGAACCCGTGGCATGGGAGGGCCGCCAAGAGGACCGCCAAGAGGAAAAAGGACCTGCATGGGGGCGGGGACATGGAGAGAAGAAGGACAATATTGGATACTTTTGTAATTTTATCTGCGCCTGTTAATGTTTAGTGTTTTCTGAGTCATTCGTATCTGTCATTGCATGTCATGTTGTTACTTGTGGATGGAGCACCAAGGCAAATTCCTTGTATGTGAATACTTGGCCAATAAACTTACTTACTTACTTTACTTACATGGCGACTCTTTCATACTTAAGATAGACACAAAATGCTGGAGTAACTCGGCGGGACAGGCAGCATCTCTGGAGAGAAGGAATGGGTGACGTTTCGGGTCAGGGGAGAGGGGGATACAGAGATAAGGAAGTGTAAGGTGTGAAAATAGGACAAAGGGAAATGAGGTCAAGGAAAATGTAGAATAGATCATTGTTAACTGGGAGAAGGTAACAACAAAGCAAACAGAGATAAAATGTAGTAAGAGACAGTCAGATTGGTCAGAGAACTGGGAAGAGGGAGGGATAGAGAGAGAGAAAAAATAAGGGATGCTTGAAGTTAGGGAAGTCAATGTCCGTACCGCTGGGGTGTAAGCTGCCCAAGTGAAATATGAGGTGCTGTTCCTCCAATTTGCGCTGGGTCTGACAATGTAGGAGGCCCAGGACAGAAAGGTCAATGTAGGAATGGGAGCGGAAGTTACTGGGAGATCAGCTAGGTTTAGATAGACTGAGCGGAGGTGTTCAGCGAAGCAATCACCGAGCCTCCTCTTGCTCTCATCAATATTTATGGTCCCGACCACAGGGAAAAATGGAGGAGGACTGACTAAACTTTGTGCCTTAGACCACAGTGATGAATGCTGTGGTGGGTGTTTTGTGTTACTTTTTTAAAAATTGTGTATTATGTGTTCTTTTTGATTGTACCGCTGCTGGCAAGTTCATTTCACTGCACTTCATTGTGTATGTGACAAATAAATCTGACTATTGACTATTGACTATTGATATACAGGAGTCCATATCTGGAACAGCGGATATAGAAGACGAGGTTGTAGGAGGTGCAAGTGAACCTCCATAAGCTAAAAAAACCTGCCTCACCTAAAATAACTGTCGGGGTCCTTGGACGAGTCGAGTGGGGGAGGTTTAGGGGCAGGTATGGCATCTCCTTCTTTTGGAGTGGAAAGTACCTGGTTTGGGTGGGAAGAGACGAGCTGACCATTGAGTTGTGGGGGGGGGAACGGTCTCTGCGGAAAGCGTAAAGGGGTGGAGATGGGAAGATGCGGCTAGTGGTGGGATCCCGTTGGAGGTGGCAAAAATGTTGGAAGATTATGTGCGGAATCTACTATATCCACTGTTCTTGGTGCGGAACCAGAACCGATGGAATTCTGTTCAGAATGTCTCCTGCACCCACAACAATGTAGTTTATCCCTTGGGGACACAGTGACGTCAACAATGGAATTGTTGGCCCTTTAATGTGAACCTCTTGTCTTGTCTGGAAGGATTACTGGGGTCCATGAATGGATGCGAGGGAGGAGGGATGGGTAGATGTGACCCGTGGTGGGATCACCTTGAAGTACAGAGAAGGTTCACCAGACTGATTCCTGGGATGGCAGGACTTTCATATGAAGAAAGACTGGATAGACTCGGCTTGTACTCGCTAGAATTTAGAAGATTGAGGGAGGATCTTATAGAAACTTACAAAATTCTTAAGGGGTTGGACAGGCTAGATGCAGGAAGATTGTTCCCGATGTTGGGGAAGTCCAGAACAAGGGGTCACAGTTTAAGGATAAGTGGGAAGTCTTTTAGGACCGAGATGAGAATTTTTTTTTTCACACAGAGAGTGATGAATCTGTAGAATTCTCTGTCGCAGAAAGTAGTTGAGGCCAGTTAATTGGCTATATTTAAGAGGGAGTTAGATGTGACCCTTGTGGCTAAAGGGATCAGGGGGTATGGAGAGAAGGCAGGTACAGGATACTGAGTTGGATGGTCAGTCATGATCATATTGAATGACGATGCAGGCTCGATGGGCCGAATGGCCTACTCCTGCACCTATTTTCTATGTTTCTATGAAGGTGGCAGATGTGTACGTCATCAATAGACAATAGGTGCAGAAATAGACCCCCACCTCTCTTCCAGCTTTCTTCCTCCCCCCCCACCCCCTCCCCCCATCACTACAATCAGTCTGAAGAAGGGTCCCGACCCAAAAGTCACCTACCAGTGTCTTCCAGAGATACCGCCTGACTCGCTGAGTTACTCCAGCACTTCTGACAGTAGTCCTTTCTATTCGTGCAGCCTTAGGTCATGCAATTGAATCCTAATGAAGCCGCGCGAGAGATTTACGTGCACTTTGCTGCGATCTCTTCACACCACCCACAGCTCCCTCCCCTCCCTCTGTAAGCCAGAGTCTTGTTTTTCCTCAGTTATTCTCAAACTTTATCTATTGTATTCATAACTGCCTCAGTAACAATTTACAACGCAATTAGAACCTATAATATTTATATGATACATCCACATCAAGAATTTAAGAAAACATTTATAGCTGATTGTATTAATCAGCCAAAACAGCAGCCCTATCCATCTCACTGGAGACCCACGGACGATCTTTAATCAGACTTTACTGGACTTCGACTTGCAGTAAACTTTATTCCCTTTGTTCTGTAACTGTACACTGTAGACAGCTTTATTGTAATCATGTATAGTCCTTCAGCTGGCTGGATAGCACGCTACTAAAGCTTTTCACTCTACGTCGGTAAACGTGACAATAACCCAAACTAAACTAAACTGAACTCAACTTTACGGGCGGCACAGTTTTATTTTACAATACAATAGAACAAAACAGAACCCACCACCATAATACAAGACAAACAAGAATACTAAATAAACTACTATACAACTATGTTACAATCCTTGTCAAGGATGCATTCAACCCCCCCCCCCCCCCCCCCCCCCCCCCGCGGTGCCCAGCGGTCCCAGAAACCCTGCAGGGTGCCCGTGGACAGTGCGTAGTCCCTCTCTAACACCACCCGGGCACGGATGGAACCCCGGAAAAGGGACAGGCAGCCGGCTCGAGCAGAGCCCTCTTCCGCCTGGCGCCAACGGGCGTCACTGTGGCACAGCGGTAGAGTTACCGCCTTACAGTGCTTGTAACACCGGAGACCCGGGTTCGATCCCGGCTATGGGTGCTGTCTGCACGGAGTTTGTACGTTCTCCCCATGACCGCGTGGGTTTTCTCAGAGATCTTCGGGTTCCTCCCACACTCCAAAGCCATACAAATGTGTCGGTGAATTGGCTTGGTAAATGTAAAAATTGTCCCGAGAGTGTATGCGTTAGTGTTAATATGCGGGGATCGCTGGTCGGCGCAGACCCGGTGGGCAGAAGGGCCTGTTTCCACACTGTATCTCTAAACTAAACTAAACGCGAGAAATGGCCACGTATGTTTCCTGGTTCTGAAACACAAACTCTGGCTGACGGAGAGGCCAGAAGCATGTCTGTAATCTCGGCAATTTCACATCTGGAATAATCTACAAACACACTGGGAATGCAGAGCAATCCCGTGCTCTGCCTCCACCAAGCCCACTGTGGCCCACTGCAGCTACAGGGCCACACAGACCACTTTGATCATCAGCATATGGATCTCCTCACTTACAGTACGAACGCCCTAGTAGTGGAAGAGAGGGCTGGATGTGTAGGACAGAACCGCAGTTGCCGGTTTGAACCAAAGATAGACACAAAATGCTGGAGTAACCCAGCGGGACAGGCAGCATCTCTGGAGAGAAGGAATGGGTGACGTTTTTGGTCGAGACCCTTCTTCAGACCAGTCAGGGCAGAGGGAAACGAGAGATATAGACGATGATGTAGAGAGGTAAAGAACACTGAATGAAATAAATGCAAAAAAGTCACGATGTTAAAGGAAACAGGCCATTGTCAGCTGTTGCTGGGTGAAAACGAGACGTTGATGCGGCTTGGGTGGGGAGAGGGAGAGGTAATGCCGAGGTTACTTAAAGTTAGAGAAATCAAAATTCATACTGAAGGTAGACACAAAGTGCCAGAGTAACTCAGCGGGACAGGCAGCATCTCTGGAGAGAAGGAATGGGTGACTTTTCGGGTCGAGACTCTTCTTCAGACTGGTTAGGGATAAGGGAAATGAGAGATATAGACGATGATGAATTCTCCTACCCATTCCTGCACAGACCTTTCTGTCCCAGGTCTCCTCCATTGTGCATATATTCATACCACTGGGCTGTGAGCTGCCCAAGTGACGGGGACTGGACGTTCAGCTCTCACCCTCCTGGTGTGCCCCCCCCCCCCCCCCCCCCCAAGGGGACAGGGCATACAAAGTTAACAATAGACTGACAGGTTAATGTTTTTGTCTCTGCACCCTCCCCACCTCCTGAATGCAGTGATTCTATCGGGGATTAACACACACCAAGTGTTGATCTCAGATTTCTCCAAAAGAGGAACTTTTTTTTGTCAGGATGCAAAATACATTCGCTATTGAGCAGTTTGCATTTTATATCGCATCATCATAATCTTATAGATCTGATGAATTTGAATGAGGAATTTGGCACAATGTGGTGTATCTGCACTTGAAACAGATCTACAGTGGACAAGAGTCTCAAGAATGAACGGAACGAGCTGCCAGAGGAGGTAGTTGAGTCAGGTAGAACAACAACATTTAAAAGACACTTGGACAGATGGATGGACAAGGAAGGTTTAGAGGGATACGGAGGCAAATGGGGAACATAGGTCACCATGGGTGCGTTAGGCTGAAGGGCCTGTTTCCACGCAGTGTGTCTCCATGACTCTACAGCTCAGCCTTGAACACCTTTAGATTTTACTGAGCATCGACACAAAATGCTGGAGTAATGGGCCTGTCCCACATGGCAATTTTTTAGGCGGCTGCCGGCGACTCTCATAGTCGTAGCAGGGTCGCCGAGAAACCGGCGCCAAACTACGTCATCCTGACGTCATCCGGACAGCGCCGACGTCAGGAGAAGTCAAGCTACGCTCATTGGCGCCAAACCCACTGTCGCCGAAGACGTTTCAACATGTTGAAAATGTAGCGGTGAAAGACGCCACGACTTTTTGCGTGACTGAGGAGACTACTCCCGGCGACCGCCGGCGAACGTGTGGCGTCAAACTAGTCGCCTGCAGTTACTTAAAAAAAATCGCCTAAGTGGGACAGGCCCATAACTCAGTGGGTCAGGCTGCATCTCTGCAGAAAAGGAATAGGTGACTATCTTTACACCATTCTGCTGCTTTGCATTCCTAGTGAATGCGGAATTCATTGTTGTCCGTGTTGTATTTATAGATGTCATTGTGTATGCCGTACTCTCCATGAGCTTCATGTCAACAAGTAACTTTATTGCACCCTGGTGTATACGACAATAAACTAATCTGAATCGGAATCTGCTCCTTAACTATTCAACAAAAAACAGAACATGATTGGGACAAACTGAAGGGAAGGAGATTCTGCTGAAACTTTAATTATATGGCTCAGTCCTCGCTTTCATCTCCTCCCATCAATTATCAGTCTCTCTCTCTCCTCTGAAAGCAAGGGCTTATGTGAGAGGCACCAGAAACCCATTCAGTCAGTACTTTGTCAAACATCCTTTCTTTGTGCAAGGGCCCCCGAACGCTGCGACACAAGCCGGGGTCTGAAGCACCATCTGTTCCCACAGGATGTTTATTTCCTCTCTTTATTGTCATCAGCCTGTAAAGTTCCTGCAAAAATATAGATTTGCGGCAAACATAAACTTTTATTTGATGCAGCTCGTGTTCTGTTTATTTTGCGACAGGGGGGGTTGAACATATAAACATAAAGACTCGGTGCAGGAGTAGGCCATTCGGCCCTTCGAGCCAGCACCGCCATTCAATATGATCATGGCTGATCATCCAGAATCAGTACCCCGTTCCCAGGGTGGGAGATTGCAACCTTCACGTGGTCCGCCCTGTTTCAGCTAATGCAATCAACTCGACGTGCACAAACGGAAATCAAATAGAACGAGTTGTCCAACAACTTTAGGCTGTGCACGCCACACGAAAGAAGAAGAAGTGCCCTTCCCCGGGCACTTTCCCTTGCAACCGCAAGAGATGCTACACTTGTCCCTTTACCTCCCCCCTCCACTCCTTTCAGGAACCCAAGCAGTCCTTCCAGGTCCGACAGAGGTTCACCTGCACCTCCTCCGGCCTCATCTACTGCATCCGCTGCTCTAGATGCCAGCTGATCTATATCTGTGAGACCAAGTGGAGGCTTGGCGATCGTTTCGCTGAACACCTCCGCTCGGTCCTTTTTATTTCAAAATATACTTTATTCGAATGATAAATATATACAATACATTAACCTTGCGGAAAATCCATCCGACATTTTCGGAGGCTGTACAATAGATCAATACAGTTTAGACATTTTCTTTTTCCCAAGTTTCCACAAATCAGTCCCCCACTCATGCCACAATGGCGTGGGATACCTTCCCTTATATTGAGGGGCGTCTCCACAATACTGTACCCCCCCATGTCCAGCAGCAGAAGGGCGTTAGACTGTGGCCCTCCCCCACCGAGCCTTGGCGTTGGCTGCACCGAGCTTCAGTGCGTCCCTCAGCACGTACTCCTGCAGTCTGCAGCGGGCCAGTCGGCAACATTCCCTGACGGACATCTCGCTCTGCTGGGTGGTGAACAATGCTCGGGCAGACCAAAGGGCGTCTTTTACCGAGTTGATGACCCTCCAGCAGCACTCGATGTCAGTCTCTGAATGTGTCCCTGGGAACAGTCCGTAAATCACAGAGTCCTCTGTGACGGAGCTGTTCGGGATAAAGCGTACCAGGGACCCTTGCATTTTTCTCCAGACTCTTTTAGCAAAACCCACACTCTGTGAAGAGGTGGGCAACCGTCTCCTCGCCATAGCAGCCGTCCCGAGGGCAGCGTGCGCTGGTAGTGAGGTTCCGACGGTGCAGGAAGGATCTGACTGGGAGGGCTCCCCTCACCGCCAGCCAAGCCAGGTCTTGGTGCTTGTTGGTGAGTTTCTGGCGATGAGGCATTTTGCCAGACGAGCTGGGCAGTCTGCTCAGGGAACCACGCCACCGGGTCCATAGAGTCCTTTCCCTGCAGTGCCTGCAGGACATTCTGTGCTGACCACTGCCCGATGGACATGTGGTCAAAGGTGTTGGTCCGGAAGAACCCTTCCACCGACGACAGATGGGGCGGCAATGTCCAGCTGACTGGCACATTGCGTGGCACCTGTGCCAGGCCCATCCTTCTCAACACCGGGGACAGGTAGAACCTCAGCAGGTAGTGACACTTGGTGCCCACGTGCCTTGGCTCTACACTCCGCCTGATGCAGCCACACACGAAGGTGGCCATCAGAATGAGGGCGACGTTGGGCACGCTTTTACCCCCGTTGTCTGCCGACTTGTACATTGTAGCCCGTCGCACCCGGTCCATCCTCGACCCCCAGATGAAGTGGAAGATGGCCCGGGTGATCCCTGTGGCGTATGAGGGAGGGACAGGCCACACTTGTGCCAAGTACAGCAGCCCCGAGAGCACCTCACACCTGATGACCAAATTCTTTCCCGTTATGGAGAGGGAGCGTTGCCTCCACAGCTCCAGCTTCCTCCCCACCCTGGCTATCCGCTCCAGCCAATTTTTGTTACATGCCTCAGCCCCCCCGAACCAGATCCCCAGCACCTTCAAGAAGTCAGGCTTGATGGTGAAGGGGACGGAAGATCTGTCAGGCCAGTTGCCAAAGAGCATGGCCTCGCTCTTCCTGCGGTTCACCCTGGCTCCCGTGGCCGACTCAAACTGGTCGCAGATACTAATCAGTCTGCGAACCGACCCTGGATCCGAGCAGAAGACAGCGACATCGTCCATGTACAGGGAGGTCTTTACTTGAATGCCCCCACTGCCTGGCAATGTCACTCCTCTTATGCCAGCATCCTTCCTGATGGATTCAGCAAAAGGTTCAATACAGCAGACAAACAAGACAGGAGCGAGAGGGCAACCCTGCCTAACTCCAGACCTTACAGGGAAACTGTCTGATTCCCACCCATTGATTTGGACTGCACTACGGATGTTGGTGTAGAGCAGTTTGATCCAATTTCTGATTCCCTCCCCAAAACCCATTTTGGAGAGCACGTCCCTCATGTACGTGTGCGAAATCCTGTCGAAGGCCTTCTCCTGGTCCAAGCTGACTAGGCAGGCATCCACCCGTCTGTCCTGCACGTAGGCGATGGTATCTCTCAGCAGCGCTAGGCTGTCTGAGATTTTCCTGCTAGGTACAGCACAGGTTTGGTCCGGGTGGATCACCTGTCCCAGAGCAGACTTGACCCGGTTGGCGATGGCCTTGGACAGGATCTTGTAGTCCACATTCAAGAGTGTTATGGGTCTCCAATTCTTTATGTCCTTCATCTCCCCCTTCTGCTTGTAGATTAGGGTGATGTTGCCCTTCCTCATGGAGTCTGACATGCTACCAGCCAGAAGCATGTTGTTGTACACTTCTAGCAGGTCCGGGCCCATCCAGTCCCACAGAGCCAAATACAACTCGGCCGGTAAGCCATCGCTTCCGGGAGTTTTATTCGAGTCAAAGGAACGGATGGAGCCAGTCAGCTCCTCTAGGGTCAGTGGTTGGTCCAGACTCTCCCGCTTGCTGTCCTCCAAGACCTCCGTGATTGAGGACAGGAAGTTCTGGGAGGAGGTACTGTCTGTGGTCTTTTGGTCATACAAATCTGTGTAAAAGGATTTGCAGATCCTCAGCACGTCTGTCTGTGAGGATGCTACCGTGCCGTCCTCCTCCCTAAGGCTGTTCATCACAGAGCTCCCCCTGTGAACCTTATGGAAGAAGAAACGTGAGCACGTCTCATCCTGCTCCACATGGCTGACCCTAGATCGGAAGATGCGCAGTGGCAGTATCGTAGCGATGAGGTTTACCCGAGCAGGGGAGAAACCTTGATCACTAAGGAGGTTCTCCCAGGACGATCGCTTCTCGGCCTTTTGGCTAAGATCAAGTGTAGTATCTGTTCCTTATGTGAAAGAGACTATCTGTTCTTATCAGAACAGTTCTGGCGGTTCCTTGGGGACAAGGGCTGTGGATTGCGGAGCGAAATCGTTGAGGAGTCGGTCGGCTGCAGGCTTAGAGGTGGATCCATGCTGGTTGGGAAACCAACCTAACACCTTATTCAGCCACAATGTCAGCAGGAGCAGGAGCAGGAGCAGGAGTGCAGGGTATTCGGAATACCCTGCGAATAAGCGTCAAGGACCTCAGCAAGGGGGAACCCCTTCTCACGAGACCTGTTCGTGAAGAAGGTCTTGCTAGAGGCCTGCAAATTCGAGGCCAAGGACATCTACTGCCTCCAGGATTTTCCGGGTAACGGATATTTTGATGTTACCTTCAAGTATCCAACGGGATGGCAGAAGGTGATGGAAGTCTTCCGGGAGAGGGGAAATGAAGCTCCGCTGTCGCTGCTGAAAGTGCAGCCGCTCTTCACCCTCCCCACCCAGAAGGAAAGGTTCATTACGGTGCACATGTTTAACCCACATGTGCCCGTAGTGGATGTCCTCACCTTCCTTGCTCGTTACGTTGAGGGAACAGGAAACTGTGTGGACGTCAAGGACATGCACGGGATTTGGACCAGCAAGCGGCAAGTCAAGGTAAAGCTGAGGGTGGACAAGAATGGAGAAATCGTCCACCCCCCCTCGGTTTTCGCGATTGGAGGAAACCGAGGGTACTTGAGCTATGTAGGGCAACCCAGGGTGTGCAGGAAATGCAACAAGCCTGGGCATGTGATGGCCCAATGCACTGCAGTTGTCTGCAAAAACTGCAAGATGGAGGGCCATGAGACAAAGGACTGTCAGGCCAGCAAGAACTGCAACCTGTGCGGGGAGGCAGGCCACCTTTACAGGGCTTGCCCTAAAAGAGCCTGCACCTACGCACAGGCAACAAGAGGAGCTGCTGCCAGCACCCCAAAGGGGGGTGAGGCACCTCCCACCACTGCCAAGACCCCAGCAGAAAGAGGGAACACGGACGAGGACAGCCCGACCACCTCGAGGCCCCAAGTGCCAGAAGGAGACACCCAGCATCCTGCCCAGGAGGGAGAGTCGATGGAGGAGGAGGAACAGCAGGAGAAATGGACAATGGTGAAGTATAAGAAGAGGGGTCAGCCTAAAGAGCCAAGGCCAGAAAAGAGTGGTAAGTCCAAAAGAAAATCACAAAAAAGGTGTCTTTCTCTTACAGAAGGCAGCAACCTCTCCTCCTCGTCGGAGGATGAGGCGACCGGGAAGTCCCAACGAGGGAGGCAGAGGAAGAAAACGGGGGAGGAAAAAGGAGACCGAGAGCAGAGAAGTGGCCGAGGGGCTCCAGCCCCAGGACATCGGGAGCAGCGCAGTGGTTGAGGGGCTCCAGGCCCCGGAAACAGGAATCATCACAACGGCAAGTGGACCCCAGCTCCAGGGGACTGGGAGCAGTGTAACGGCCGATGGGCCCCAGCTCCGGGCGACCGGGAGCATTGCAGTGGCCAATGGGCCACAGCTCCGGGCGACCGGGAGCATTGCAGCGGCCCATGGGCCCCAGCTCCGGGCGACCGGGAGCAGCGCAGAGGCCATTGGGCCCCAGCTACAGAAGACAAAGGAAGCGGCATGCCCAAAAGGGGGTGGAATGAGAAGGCCCCTCCCAATGACAACTTTGGCTACGCCACCTGATACTCACCTCACCGCTGGATTCCTGAGCCAGGAAAGCTGAGGCAATTCACCGAAGCAGTGGGGATGATGGGACATGGAAATGGCCAGTGACTCTAAAGCCAATGGAGCTCAAACTGGCATCTTTAAACGTGCGCAGTATAAAGAGCACTGCGCGATGTGTTAATGCCTTACAGTACCTGGCCAAGGTCAAGGCAGATGTGACTTTTCTTCAGGAGTGCGGGCTGCCACACCTCCGCTGCTATCGGAGGTGGTCGCGATGGTGGCCCCACGGACTGTCGGTGTGGTCGGGGGGAAATGACTGTCGTGCTTCCGGCCTGGGGATTTTGCTGCGGGGAGGGAACTTCACCATCACTGAGGTCAAGGAAGTGGTTGGAGGGCGTCTCCTCGTGGTGGATGTTATGTACCGTGGCTCTCCGCTCCGGCTGATAAATGTGTATGCCTCACCCACGCAGAGCGAGCGGCTGGCCGTTCTCCAGCAGCTCCCAGTGCTGCTGGCCACGTCCCGGCAGCTCGTTCTGGCCGGTGACTTCAACTGCATCATTGATGCGGCTGGACGATCCGGCAGTGCCGACAGCAGACTGGACAGCACGTCCAAGTTTCTGATGGAGATGGTAAAAGACGCAAAGCTGCGTGACGCCTTCAGCGACCCTGCAGGCGGGTCCCAGCCGCAGTTCACTTGGTCGAGATCGGACGGTTTAGCCCGATCCCGGATAGACTTCGTCTTCACGACGAAGGCCGTCACAGTGAGACACACTGACCTCACGCCAGTGTTCTTCTCCGACCACTGCCTCCTTCAGGCTTCCTGTCACCTACGGGAGGACCGGAAGGCAGGCAGAGGGACGTGGAAGTTAAACACGAAACTGTTGACCCCAGAGAATGTCGAGGAGCTAAAGAGGGACTACGCATGTTGGAGAACGGTGAAGCCCCTCTTTGACTCCCCCACACTCTGGTGGGAAGCAACCAAGGAGAACATTAAGAGGTTCTTCATAATTAAAGGGGTTCAGAGAGCAAAGACAGAGTCAGAGGGAATTGTGCCAACTCCAGACAGATTTGCAGCAACTGCTCCTTCTGCAGTCGAGCGGGGTGGAGGTGAGGGAGGAACTTAGAGAGTTGAAGGACCGGCAAGCTCAGCTCTTCACCTCTGAATCCTCCAAGATCATCTTCCGATCTAGGGTCACCTCCGCTCGGTCCGCAATAACCAACCCGACCTCCCGGTGGCTCAGCACTTCAACTCCCCCTTCCATCCCGTATCCGACCTCTCTGTCCTGGGCCTCCTCCACGGCCAGAGTGAGCAACACCGCAAATTGGAGGAACAGCACCTCATATTCCGCTTGGGGAGTCTGCATCCTCTGGGCCTGAACATTGAATTTTCTCAATTCTGTTAACCCTTGCTGTCTGCTCCCCTTCCCACCTCTCCCTCAGCCCTCGGGCTCCTCCTCCTCCTTTTTCCTTTCTTCTCCCCGCCCCCCCACCTCCCATCAGTCTGAAGAAGGGTTTTGGCCCGAAACGTTGCCTATCTACTTCGCTCCTTAGATGCTGCTGCACCCGCTGAGTTTCTCCAGCCTTTTGTGTTCCCTCGATTTTCCAGCATCTGCAGTTCCTTCTTTAACAACGATGAAGTACCCTGTTCCCACTTTTTCCTCATATCCCTTGATTCCGTTAGCCCCAAGAGCTCTGTCTAACTCACTCTTGAATACCTCAGTAGTAAATGTTCAAGATGGAACTGCAGTTGCTGGAAAATCAAAGGTAGACAAAAGTGCTGGAGAAACTCAGCGGGTGCAGCAGCATCTATGGAGCGAAGGAAATAGGCAACGTTTCGGGCCGAAACCCAGAAGGGTTTCGGGCTGAAACATTGCCTATTTCCTATTTCATTGCCTATTTCCCCGGAAGGGTTTCGGGCCGAAACGTTGCCTATTTCCTTCGCTCCATAGATGCTGCCGCGCCCGCTGAGTTTCTCCAGCACTTTTGTCTACATTCAGTAGTAAACGTCACCCATCCCTTTTCCCTGAGATGCTGCCTGACCCGCCGAGTTACTTCAGCTTTTTGTGTCTTTCTTTAGTGTGGGAGCCAGTCTGAAAGGAGTTATTCTTTACGACCGAGATGAGACAGAATCGGACACGCTGTTTAAAAGCTTATTTATGCTCCCTCTCCCCTTAAACCCACGAGAGTTAAGTTACAGGAGCAGTATGCAAGAGCCTGGATACTTAAGGAGAGGCATGTGTTTGAATTGCTCCACGGCAGATGGACTATTTAGTATCAGTTGATTAAAACAATCTGGGTAGCAAAGATCACATTAGTATTGAAGGTAGACGTAAAGTGCTGGAGTAACTCTGCGGGTCAGGCAGCATCTCTGGAGAAAAGGAACCCTTTTGGGTCGGAACCCTTCATCATAAAGGTGACGGACTAAGCTACATCCAGCTATTGAGTCTGAAGAAGGGTCTCGACCCGAGACGTCATCTATTCCTTTTCTCCAGAGATTCTGCCTGACCCACTGAGTTACTCCAGCACTTTGTGTCTCTCTTCAGTATAAACCTGGAATGTAATGCCGAGTCTCTATAAGGCGCTGGTCAGGTCACATTTGGAGAATTGTGAACAATTTTGGGCAGCATATCTGAGGAAGGATGTGCTGGCTCTGGAGAGGGTCCAGAGGAGGTTTACGAGAATTATCCCAGGAATGAGTAGGTTAACATATGATGAGCGTTTGTCGGCACTGGGCCTGTACTCGCTGGAGTTTAGAAGATTGAGGGGGGACCTCATTGAAACATACAAAATAGTGAAAGGCTTGGATAGAGTGGATGTGGAGAGGATGTTTCCACTAGTGGAAGAGTCTAGGATCAGAGGTCAAAGCCTCAGAATCAGGAAGGAGATGAGGAGAAATGTCTGTAGTCTGAGGGTGGTGAATCTGTGGAAGGCTGTGGAGGCCAAGTCAGTGGATATTTTTAAGGCAGAGATAGATAGATTCTTGATTAGTACGGCTGTCAGAGGTTATGGGGAGAAGGCAGGAAAATGGGGTTGGGAGGGAGAGATAGATTAGCCATGATTGAATGGTGGATTAGACTTGATGGGCCGAATGGCCTAATTCTACTCCTATCATTTGTGATCTCATGATCTTAAACCAGCATCTGGTTCGTGCCTTGGTATTAGTATTGTTTTATTAGTGTCACGTACCGAGGTACAGTGAAACGGTTTTGTTTGCGTGCTATCCAATGTAATCAGATCATACTATACTAGTCTACAATCAAGTTGTACACAATGACAACAGGTAAAACAAACAGAAAAATACCAGGAGTGGAGAATATAGTTCCTCAGCATTGCAGCGTTATAGTTCCAGAAAAAAAAATCCTTGGCCTTAATGATCTGCCCGACAGGAAGATACAAAAAGAGGGAATGACTGGGGTGAGAAGGGTCTTTGACGATGTAGACTGTCACTCTGAAACAGCGTGAATTGTAGATGGAGTGAATGTTGGAAAGTCTGGTCTGTGTGGTGGACTGGGCTACATCCACAACTCTCGACATTTCCGTGCAGTATTGGGCAGAGCTGTTCCACCAAGCTGTCATGCAACCCAATAGTGCAGCGCCATTGTGGAAGCTGGAGACGTGCACAGTGTACACAACTGGTGGAGAGGCCGCCTCACAGTTCCAGAGACCCAGGTTCAGTCCTGACATCAGGTGTGTCCTCTTCCTTCCCAAAGACATACGGGTTGGGAGGTGAATTGGCTCGTGTAAATTGCTCTCGCAGTGGAGATGAGTGGTGGAACCTGGGAGCAGTTGAAGAGAAAGAGTGGAGAATTTAAAAAAAAAATAAAAATTACTGTTGGATTAGTGCGCATGGGTGATTGATGGTCAGTACACTCGGCGAGCCAAAGAGTCTTTCTCCAGTCAGAGTGATCTATGACACTTGTTGGCATCCATCCATCTGTGAAAGATAATGGTGCACCTTTGACATGGTCTTGTACCCATGACTCTAATCTGGAATAAAGAATGCTAGTTATGATGACTATGAACCTGCAGAACATTTTGGCTGCACTACACACTTAGGTTTTTCACTATTATAGTCTAGTTTAGTTCAGTACAAAGATACAGCATGGGTCCCTTGGCCCACATTAGTTTAGTTTAGTTTAGTTTAGAGATACTGCTGGTCCACACCAACCACTGATCACCTGTTTACATTAGTTCAATGTTATCCCACTTTCTCATCCACTCCCTGCACACTAGGGGCAATTTACTAAGGCCTATTAACCCACTGGTTATTCATTTTTTGTATTATTCATTATCGTTATGTGCATTATTGCGTTAATAGTCAATAGACAATAAGTGCAGGAGTAGGCCATTTGGCCCTTCGAGCCAGCACCGCCATTCAAAGTGATCATGGCTGATCATCCCCAATCAATACCCAGTTCCTGCCTTCTCCCCATATCCCCTGACTCCACTATTTTTAAGAGCCCTATCTAGCTCTCTCTTTAAATTATCCAGAGAACTGGCCTCCACTGCCCTCTGAGGCAGAGAATTCCACAGATTCACAACTCTCTGTGATTGAGAACGATGAAAAGGCCTACCGGGAGGAGGTGGCTGATCTGGCACTCTGGTGTCAGGACAACAGCCTCCTCTTGAACATCAAAAAAACGAAGGAGCTGATCGTGGGCACATCATCCGAGGACGTACACACCATCGAGGGGGATACTGTGGATAGGGTGAGCTGTTTTAAATACCTGGGAGTCCACATCTCTGAGGATATGACATGGACATCGCACGCTGCAGCACTGGTGAGTAAGGCAAAGCAGCGCCTTTACCACCTCAGGCAATTGAGGAAATTCAGAGTGTCTCCGAGGAACCTCCAGTGCTTCTACTCTGCGGCTGTGGAAAGCATCGTGTCGGGAAATATCACGATCTGGTTTGGGAACTGCTCTGCCCAGGACTGGAAGGCTCTGCAGAGAGTAGTGCGTTCGGCCGAACGCACTATGGGAATTACACTCGCCCCTCTGCAGGAACTATACATCAGGAGGTGCAACTCCAGAGCCAACAAGATCATGGGGGACCTCTTCCACCCCTGCAACGGACTGTTCCAGCTGCTACGGTCAGGAAAACGCCTCCGTTGCCATGCTGTGAGAACGGAGAGGTTGAGAAGGAGTTTCTTCCCAGAGGCCATTAGGACTGTAAACTCCTATCACACCAGGGACTAACTTCACTGTACCATTCTACTGTTTTTTAAAATTGCTGTTTTTTTTCCTTTTTCTTTCCTCCCACAATATGCAATATGTGAATATGTGATTCTGTTCCATTCTGTTTGTAGTTTGTAGTTTGTTTGTTTGTTTTTTGCACAAAGTCCGCGAGCATTGCCACTTTTCATTTCACTGCACATCTCGTATGTGTATGTGACGAATAAACTTGACTTGACTTGGATCTAGACTCCCCCAACATCGGGAACATGTTTCCTGCTTCTAGCATGTCCAATCCCTTAATAATCTTATATGTTTCAATAAGATCCCCTCTCATCCTTCTAAACTCCAGAGTGTACAAGCCCAGAACATCACTACATTTCCACATGGGCCCTTTCCATCTTAAGAGAGCCGACCCTGATCCTTTTTGAGTTATGGAGAAATGTAGTGATATTCTGGGCTTGTATACAGTCCCGCCATCCTGGGAATTAACCTTGTAAACTTACGCTGCACTCCCTCATGTGTCTGTAAAACTGCAGCAAATAAGAATTTCATTGGTCCTACGCACGTACATGTGACAATTAAACACTCTTGACTCTTGAATATATTTCATGACAAACAAAGGCATTCAAAGGAAACAAAAAGAAAACATTAGTTTAATTCCCTGATGATTTGTCTTTCAGGACCAGTGTCCTGATGACTAACCTTTGAAGTCAGGAGACTCAAAAAATATCTTTGGCCACTTGGCCATCCTGGCTGGATATCCAATTATTAAAAGCAACACTACATCAAAAGAACTCCATTGTCTGTGGGACGCTGAGGTCATGTTTACATGGCACAAAAAACAAGACTTTCTTTGCACCTCTGCATAGGTCGTGGAGTGAACCTGAGCTGGCCGCGGTAATTTATGGCAGAGCAAGAGAGCTTTCACATCCCACTCTTTGCCCTACAAAGTGTACGGTCACAAAGGCCTCTCGGATTTTAGTCAAGTATCAAGTTATTGCAGGTCTCAAATTTATGACTGTGTTTCCCAATGATCAAACCCAGTAGGTGTTCATGTTTCCATGGTTTCGGCAGACATTAGCATTCCAATGGCACAATCCAAATGAGAACAAAGTTCTCACAACCTATTTCAATTATTCAATTAATTTAGGATGAGGGGGGATCTTATAGAGACGTATAAAATTATAAAAGGACTGGACAAGCTAGATGCAGGGAAAATGTTCCCAATGTTGGGAGAGTCCAGAACCAGGGGCCACAGTCTTAAGAATAAAGGGGAGGCCATTTAAAACTGAGATGAGAAAAAAACGTTTTCATCCAGAGAGTTGTGAATTTGTGGAATTCTCTGCCACAGAAGGCAGTGGAGGCCAATTCACTGGATGAATTAAAAAGAGAGTTCGATAGAGCTCCAGGGGCTCACGGAATTAAGGGGATATGGGGAGAAGGCAGGAACGGGGTACTGATTGTGGATGATCACAATTATCACAATGAATGGCGGTGCTGGCTTGAAGGGTCAAATGGCCCCCTCCAGCACCTATTTTCTATGTTTTTATGTTAATAATACATTATTGTCACGTATCTAGGTACAGCTAAATTCTTTGTTTTTGCGTATAATCCAGTAAAATCATACAGCAGACCTCACCAAAGTAGTACACAAAGAGTTGCCATATTTCTGGCACTAACAAAGTTACCAAAAGTTCACCGTACAGTCTTATCTTCTCACAGCAGCACACCTGGCTTACCAGAGACGATTTACAGAAGCCAATTAGCCTACAAACCTGTTGTTCCCCAAACCATCTCAAACAGATCAGTTGGTTTATTCACCTCCTTGCTGTCCAGGGATCCTGCCATTAACAGGGCAGTTTTAATATTAATCTGTACAATATTTTTTTTTAAACTGGCATCAGTGACGGTGACTCTGTACAAATACCAGCGGCACATGGCACAGCAGTAGAGCCGCTGCCTCAAAACGTTGGTGACCCGGGCTCGATACTGACTGCCAGTGCTGTCTGCACGGAGTTTGCATGTTCTCTTCGTGACCGTGTGGGTTTCCTCCCACATCCCAAAGACGTGCAGGTTTGTAGGTTAATTGGCTTCTGTAAATTGCCTCGAGTGTGCAGGGATTGGGATGAGGGGGGGGGGAGGGGGAGATAACATTGAACTGTGAACGGGTGATCAAAGGTCACTGTGGACTCAGTGGGACGGTGGGAAGAGCATGTTTCCCTGCTGTATCTCTACACTAAACTAAGCGAAGAACGGCAAAATAAAATGCTAGAGATTCCACAGATGGCAGTGAAAATGTAAAATGGTATTCTAAACAATTCATTGTTTGCAGAATGCTGTGGAATATTTGTGGGAGAGCTGGAGATACATTATATTCATGCAAATTCCGTTATTAGTGCAACGGTAGAATTGCCTTACATCGCCAGAGACCCTGCGTCTCTGGCTCGATCCTGACTACAGGTGTTGTCTGTATGGAGTTTGCACGTTCTCCCTGTGACCACATGGCTTTTCTCCAGGTGCTCCCACACGCCAAAGATGTACAGATTTGTAGGCTAATGGGCTTCGGTAAGTTGTAAAATTGTCGCGCAGGTGATCGCTCTTTATCGCGGACTCGGTGGGCCGTAGGGCCTGTTTCCGCGGACACTGTATCTCTAAAGTCTAAAGTAAAGTGTCGAGTCAGTGAAGGTATCCTGTGTGCAGTGTGATGGCAGAGTCCGAGTTTGCACATGACCTTTCCTGTCATGCTTTACGATATCCTCTGAACTCCGAGATTAACCTACAAACTGATTATTCATCCCCATCTAACCGACGCTCCCCTTGTTATGCAACACACCAAGTCCGTTCTCCACATTATGCAGGCTGTGATTAATAGTTGCATATATTCCCCTTGGCATTCAACATTAGATATTAATCCTTTGTCATGCTGGAGCAGAAATATATGGGTGCTGCTTACTGAATAATGTATAAATGTTATTAATGGACTGCTTGATTTATTCATCATCCATTCATATGAAATCCTGAGATTACCACTTATTGGCCTTTCAAACCCAGCACGTCGTCCCCCACAGGGCTCGGAAAATAATGGAAATTCTGCTCTCAGGCAAGATATTTCCTCTTTTCACCTTAATTTAGGTTGGCAGCTTTCTCCCTTCTTGTTAAGATGGTATATTTAGTAAAACTAGAATCCACCTCTCTTGCTAAGTATTTCCAGGATTTTCGGTTTTCACCGTATACATTCGCGAGACGTCAGTTGCCACCCTTTGGTACAGCTGGAATAGAGTCACAGTCACACAGTACGGAAACAGGCCCTTCGGCCCATCTCATCCATGCCAACCAAAATACCTCATCTGAGCTAGATCCATTTGCCAGTGTTTGGCCCATATCCCTCAAAACCTTTCCTATTCACGCACCTGTCCAATTGCCTTTTAAATGCTATTATATACCAGAGCAATTTTCGAAGACATGGATTCCATTCATTGATTCATTACAAGGATAGTATGGTGCAACACAACTTCGGAATTAAACCGATTTGCGGGTAGGGTGATGGGTGGGGAAAGATAAGACGCAGGTATATCATCACTCTTTGTTTCTCTTTCTTGTTTTTGTCTTTTTATTTTTTTACGTTTTTCTCATTTCATTTTTTCTTACTTTTCGACTACACTTATTTGGTAGTCTAGGGGTTCTATTCTTACACATTCACTTTCTCTTTCGTTTTCTATCTTTCTTGCTTTTTTCTCTCTTTTTCTATTTCATCTTAGCTAAAAATTAAAATTGAAGCTGTACAATAAATATACTTTTGTACACGGCTTCTAATATAAAAAAATAAATTAAATAAAATAATAAATGCTATTATATTACCTGCCTCAACTACCTCCTTTAGACTTTAGAGATACAACATGGAAACAGGCCCTTCGGCCCACTTATACTATCCTACATTCTAGGGACAATTTACATTTTTCTTTACTGAAGCCAATTAACTTACAAGCTTGTACATCTTTGGAGGGTACACCCGGAGAAAACCCACGCGGTCACAGGGAGAACATACAAACTCCGTACAGACAGCACCGGTAGTCAGGATTGAACCAGGGTCCCTTGCGCTGTAAGGCAGCAGCTGTATCGCTGCACCACCGTGCACCCTTAAATCTGAACAGAAGTCAAAATATATTTAGTAAAACTAGAATACACCTCACTTGCTAAGTATTTCCAGTATTTTTGTTTTTCACCATTCATATTCGCAAGACATCAGTCGCTACTCTTTAGTACAGTTGGAATAGATTCACATTCATAGAACACGGAAACAGGCCGTTCAGCCCAACTTGTCCATACCAACCAAGATGCCTCATCTAAGTTAGTTCCAATTGCCAGTGTTTGGCACACATCCCTCAAAACCTTTCCTATTCCATGTACCTGCCTCAACTACCTCCTCTGCCAATTCATTCCATATACTCCCCACCATCTGCTGGATAAAATTGTCCCTCAGGTTCCTTTTAAATCTTGCCTTAAACCTCTCATCTTAATCCTATGAAAACCATCTCAGCCTTCAGACACATGACACAAGAGGCATTTATCATCAATGTCTGTGTTTGTTGAGCAGTAGATCCCAGGCTTTGGCAACTTGACCAAAACATCAACGAGTTAAGGCAAGTCTTTTCCCATTGAAGCAGAGCTGACAAAAGATTAAAGTTTGAAACCATTCAACGAGGTGTGCCACTTATGGATATTCAGGGATGCTATAAAAACTGTCTCTCCTTTCCCCTGACCCTTCCACCTGCAGTATGTCCCTTCCTCTGGATTCACATTGCAAGCCTCGTCGCTCCTTATCTCACAGCCTTTTCTCTTCTTCTCATCTCTGGCCTTTGTCCAACCATCTGCTAACCAAGCCCTACTCACCAGTATCCACCTATCACTCTGAAGAAGGGTCTCGACCCGAAATGTCATCCATTCCTTCCCTCCACAGATGCTGCCTGACCCGCTGAGTTACTCCAGCACTTTGTATCTATCTTTGGTTTAAACCAGCATCTGCGGTTCCTTCCTACACAGAGATTAGTTTAACTTGGCACCGTGTTAGGTACCGACATTGTGGGTACTTGGATCATGTTAGGTAAAGACATTGTGGGTAAAAAGGGCCTGTTCAGGTGCCATAATGTTCATGTAGAGATGTTTTTTTTGAGCTACAGTTCAAAACCACTCATAACTGGAATCCATCCGAATGAAATTGGATCAACCACAAAATTGGACTGGGCAATGATGATCTTGGGTAAAGTAGCAATGCTTACAGTATCCAAGTAGGCATCGGATTTTCATAATGTTCATAAGTTATAGGAGCAGAATTAGGTCATTCGGCCCACTAAGACTACACCGCCATTCAATCATGGCTGATCTCGCTTTCCCTCTCAGCCCCATTCTCCTGCCTTCTCCCCATAACCCCTGATTTCCGTACTAATCAACAGAAGGCTGTGGAAGCCAAGTCAGTGTAGATGGATAGATTCTTGATTAGTACGAGTGTCAGGAGTTACGGGGAGAAGGCAGGAAAATGGGGTTAGGAGGGAGAGATAGATCAGCCATGATTGAGTGGCGGAGTAGACTTGATGGGCAAAATGATGCAGGTGGTGCATGCACCATTCTCCATGGCCTCCTCCGGCACCTATTTTCTATGTTGCTATGTAACCTACTCATTCCTGAGATCATTCTTGTAAACCTCCAGAGTCGGCACATCCTTCCTCAGACGTGGTGCTCAAAATTGCTCACAATACTCTAAATGTGGCCTGACCAGCGCCTTATGGAGCCTCAACATTACATCCCTACTTCTGTATACAAAAGCTCGGGGCAGGTGGTCACTTCATGATACCTCAAGGAACAGGTCCAAGCTGAGAATGCATTCCCACTAGTGAAGTGCAGATTCAATCATCAATAATTCCATTTCCTTTTGTTCCCTTTTGCTTTCATCCCATGTTCCTTTATAGATTCCAGGGAATTAAATTGCCAGAGCTTAGGGAAACTAAACCCTGGGATTTAACTGGGTTGAGAACCTTAATTCACGAAACACAAAGGCTTTGTGCACCTTTTGAACTTTTGGAGCATTTATATGAGCCTGGAGCAAACTTCAAACAGCCCTGGCACGATCAAGTAGGATACAGGAGGTGAGAGTGAGCATAGAGAGTACATTAATCACCCTTGACTTGCGTCAATGTATCCCTGCACCTTGAGTGAAGTGGGGTTGGGTAATTTGAGGGGACTATTTTCTCTCCAACAATAAATGTTGATGCAGATTTTGTTCATATTTCACAAATGGCTTATTCATAACTCGGGGCGAATTTGGGATTTTATTAACTTTCCCTTGGGATAGCTGTGCAGATTTATGTCCCGGTCTAAAATCTGAGGAAATTCAACCCTATTAATTGGTTCCCAATGGTTAATGTGGCACCGACACCAGTTCAAAGTCTATGGATCTGAATATAAATTGAAGCTATTGGATATCAATTTGTCGGCTTTTGTGTGGAAACAGGCCCTTTGGCCCATCGAGTCCGCACCGACCAGCAATCACCACAAATATTAGCATTATCCTGCACTCTAGGGATAATTTACCAAAGCCAATTAACCCACGAACCCGCACGTCTTCCGAGTGCGGGAGGAAACCAGACCACCCGGAGAAAACCCATGCGGTCACAGGGAGAACGTGCAAACCCCGTACGGACAGCATCCGCAGGCAGGATCGAACCCGGGTCTCTGCCGCTGCGAGGCAGCAACTCTATCGCTGCGCAACTGTGCCGGCCTTCTCATCCATTCCCTGGGACTTTTTCTATTAGATACAAGGAACTGCAGATGCTGGTTTACAAAAATAAAAGTGCTGGAGTAACTCAGCGGGTCAGGCAGCATCTCTGGAGAACATGCATAGGTGACGTTTTGGTTGTCCCTTCCGAATATCCTTCGCCTTCTGAGGAAGCAGTGGTGTAGTTTGTTAACCTTATTCTCTAGTTCCTTAACATAATTGCTCTCTGATCATTGGTAATATTCTAGTAAATCTTCTCTGTATACTTTCCAGCTCTTGACAACTGTGTAAATGGCACAGTGTCTTGAAGGTTAATTCACACTGTGCCACATGCATGACTCACTTATATCACAAATGACCCTGGTAACCTGGTTAGACCAGGTGTACGCTTGTGGGCACCTGGCACAGCTGTATGCCCTGTTAATTGTCCCTTGTGGGGAATGTGGGGAATCAGCTGTGGTGGATGTTTACATTAACTTTTATGTGGTTGTGTGTTTTGATGCTTTTTTTAACGTATGGCTGTATGGTAATTCACATATCACTGTACCTTAATTGGTACATGTGACAATAAACTGACGTTTGAACCTTTGTTTTCTTTCATTCTAAGATCAAAACAAGTCTCATCTGCCGTACAGGGTGGTTTGGCAAGGTGCCGTAAACCTAAACTGCTCTCGACGCAAATAAACAGCTCCAGCAATGGACCGACCTGATGCACTTCTAGATGGGACATGTTTATTCAAGCAAAGAACATGTTTTGTGTGTACAGCCACCAATCCCAGACATTACTAATATAATGAATCATTCAAGGAGCAACATATACGTTTTCACACCGAGTTGTAGTCTGGATATTAGTTTAGAGATACAGCGTGGAAACGGGGCCGACCATAAATCACCCGTTCGCACGAGTTCTTTGTTATCCCACTTTCACATCCACTCCCGCCACACAAGCGACATTTCAGGGAGGCCAATTAACCGACAAACCTGCACGTCTTTGGGATGTGGGAGGAAACCAAAGCACGCAGGGGGAACCCCCCCGGTCCCGGGGAGAACGTGCGCAAAGACACCACCCGAGGTCAGGATCGAACCTGGGTCTCTGGCGCTACCAGGCATATGTGCAGGAAATGGACAGCTGTCATTGTGAGTCAGGACCCTTCTTCAGATGATTATATTGGCAAGGGTGTAAGAGTAAAGTCGTTATCCTTCTTCAAAATATTGACATGAATTTGTTTGCATCCAGCAAAGAGCAACAGGGACGGGGACCCTGATTTGTTGTTACGTCCAAAATATGGAACCATTGAAGATGCAGCATTGAGAAGCAGATAACACCAATGCGTGCGGCAATATAATTATGAACCGATTACAACAGATTTTGAAGGAAGTCAGTCAAACCCAAATAATGTATTGTAGGTATACTATATTTGATTAATACATTTAAAACACACAGCCATCATTGAATCTACAAACGGACTCACTAACCAAACACAAGTTAAGTCCACTGAGACAGAACACACAACACAGCTAGATTCCCTTTACAGTGCAGTTGTTGGATTATGTCCACATACCTGGCCCCATTCCCCAAAATATTCCATCTGAAAGTTGACCTCATTCCAAGCCTTCCCATCTCAACGTTGACCCCATTCCACAAAATATTCCCATCCCAAACTATTTCTATCCCATTCCAAAGGATTTCCATCCCAAACAATTCCCAGCCCAAACTATTCTCATCCAAAGTTGACCCCATTCCCCAAATTACTTCCATCCCAAAGTTTTCCCATCCAAAAGTTGACCCCATTCCCCAAACTATTCCCAGTCCAAACTATTCCCAGTCCAAATTATTCCCATCCCAACATATTCCCATTCCAAAGTTGACCCCATTGCCCAAAGTATTCCCACCCCAACACTGGCCCCATTCCCCACTTCCACAGCCCGATGCCTGTCCACCTCCCATCAGTACCTGTGATCCAGCTCCCAGCCACAATGTTGGCCACATACCTGTTCCCAATCCTCTGTTGCACCCTGTCAGAGAAGGGTCTCCATGCTACAGAGGATGGCCATTGCCGAGGTCCTCCCCAATCAGCTGGCCCCTATGGCAGAGAGCTGCTCCCCAAATTGCTGCACAACTAGGAAGTACAGATGAAAACGGAGCACCCGGAGAAAACCCACGCTGTCACAGGGAGAACGTGCAAACTCCATACACCCGTAGTCAGGATTGAACCCGGGTCTCTGGCGCTGTGAGGCAGCAACTCTACCGCTGCGCCACTGTGCCACCCAACAGCTGTACAGGACGTTGGTGAGACCCTGTTTGGAATATTGTGTACAGTTCTGGCAACAATGCTGCACAAGGGCGACATTAAGCTGGAAGGGGTAGCAGTAAAGATTCATGAGGATTTGGCCAGGGGTTGAGTTGCAAAGAGAAATTGGATAGACAAGGACATCTTTCCCCTGGAGCACAACAGGCTGAGGCATGACCTTCTAGAGGTTTACAAAATAATAATAGGCATAGATAAGGTGAACCCACAAGCTTTTTCCAGGCTACAACAGTCCAGAACCAAATAGAACTCAGCGGGACAGGCAGCATCTCTGGGGAACAGGAATGGGCCGTTTTGGATCGAGACTCTTCTTCAGCATTTGTGGATAATTGTGGATCAGTGGATATTTTTAAGGCCGAGATAGATAGATTCGTGATTAGTACGGGTGTGAGAGGTTATGGGGAGAAGGCAGGGGAATGGGATTAGGAGGGAGAGATAGATCAGCCAGATTGAATGGTGGAGTAGACTTGATGGGCTGAATGGCCTAATTCTACTCCTATCCCATATGACCGTAGTTAATTCTATTATGATTATTATATATTTATCTGTGTAATTGTGTAAACAGGCTTGCAAAGCTGCAGCAAGTAAGAATTCCTTGTTCTGTTATAAACACTCTCAACTCTCTCTCTATGCACTGTCTTTGTTTGCTCTAAGGCCTTCGGGTTTTTGTGTCATGATATTGGGATTATGGATTTATTGAATTTTTCTTTATGATATATTATCTAAGTATTGTGCTTACAGAGCTGCTCTGCAGCTGCAAGTCAGAATTTCATTGTTCCATTGTTGGTACATACGACATTTAAACACTCTCGACTCTCTCTCTTAACTCTTGAATTGGTGATATCGCAGAGGAATACAAATCAAGCCCATTTTTGGAGAGGTAACACACATAGAAACATAGAAAATAGGTGCAGGAGTAGGCCATTCAACCCTTCACCGGCATTCAATATGATCATGGCTGATCACCCAACTCAGTATCCCGTACCTGCCTTCTCTCCATACCCCCTGATCCCTTTAGCCACAAGGGCCACATCTAACTCCCTCTTAAATATAGCCAATGAACTGGCCTCAACTACTTTCATTGGCAGAGGATTCCACAGATTCACCACTCATTGTGTGAATTTTTCTTTCTCATCTCGGTCCTAAAAGACTTCCCCCTTATCCTTAAACTGTGACCCCTTGTTCTGGACTTCCCCAACATCGGGAACAATCTTCCTGCATCTAGCCTGCCCAACCCCTTAAGAATTTTGTACGTTTCTATAAGATCCCCCCTCAATCTTCTAAATTCAAAAGTCGTTAAGAAAGACACAAAGTGCTGGAGTAACTCAGCGGGTCAGGCAGCGTCGCTGGGGAACGTGGATCGGTGATGCTTCGAGTCAGGACCCTTCTTCGGACTGATAAGAAACTGCTTCTGTAAATGGGATCCACAAAGGACAGAAATTGAGCTCACATTTAGTGCACTGCCATTTTTTAAATTCATTTGGTTTAGTTTAACAGCGCAGAAACATGTCCTTTGGCCCACCGAGTCCGCACCAACCAGAGATCACCCCGTACACTAACACTATATCCTATACACACGGGACAATTTACAATCTTTATCGGAGCCAGTTACACTACAAAACCCAGGAGAGTGGGAACCGGAGCACCTGGCGAAAGCCCACGCGGTCACAGGGAGAACGTGTAAACTCCGCAGAGGCAGCACCCGTAGTCAGGATCGAAACCGGGTGTGTGGCGCAGCGAGGCCACAACGCAACGGCGGAGCTGCAGCAAGTAAGAATTAATAGTGAGATCCCAACTAAAAGGATGTGGAGCAATGGCCTTGAGCACTTGTGAATGATCCAAAGCCACAACTGAGTATGTAACTGACGCTAAACACCAAAGCAGGCTTTATAAAACAGCACTCAGACAGACAACTCCTGGTGATAAATACTAGCCATAACAATCAATACTGTTGACACAACTGCTTATTTTCACATTTTATGACGATGGCATTAACACATTCTGCGGCTTTTATTGCACGACTATGGCTGATTAACTAATGATTAATGGCAGACTACACAATAAAAGGGTGTAAGGTCATTTTGGGTCATTGAGGTGTACTGCAGTTGAAACATCCTCGGCATAAACAAGAAGATTACTCTTTTAGTAAGAATAAAAGATAGATTACAGAGGTATGGAACGCACGGCTGGAGGAGCGAGTCAATGCAGGGACTATCGCAGCTTTTGAGAAACATTTGGACAGGTACATGGATAGGGCAGGTTTAGCGGGATTTGGGCCAAACGCAGGCAAGTAGATGGGAGATATTGGTCGGTGTGGGCAAGTTGGGCCGAAGGCCCTGTTTCCATACTGTTCGACTATCTCATTTTGTATATATATATATATATATATAGCTTATTATATATATATATATGTGTGTGTGTGTGTGTGTATAGCTTATAATATTCCACACTGGAGTAGCTCAGCGGGACAGGCAGCATCTCTGGAGAGAAGGAGTGGGTGATGTTTCGGGTCGAGACCCTTCTTCAGACTGTGAGTCAGGGGAGATAGAGACTGGGATATAGATTGGAGTTTCAGTGATGTTGAGGCCAGGCCACCACGATAACTCCAATGCCTTTCTTCAAAATAATGCCATAGATTCTTTCACATTCACCCAACAGAGCAAATGGATTATTGACAATGCAGTCTTTTAGTCTGATCTGAAAGACAGCTTTGTCTGGAACAGTGCCTCTCAGTACTGCACTGCAGTGTTAGCTTAGACTGATCATGTCTCAATTTAACCCATAGTCTTCTGATTCAGGTCCACCCACCAGGAGCATGGCAGAGATGCAGACCCGAGGACACAGATACTGCAAGTGCTATACTTTGCAAGTGCTATAATGCTGGTTTAATTTAGTTTAGTTTAGAGCTACAGTGCGGAAACAGGCCCTTCGGCCCACCGAGTCCGCACCGACCAGCCATCACCCCGTACACTAGCACAATGCTGCATACAACACCAGGGAACAATTTACAATCTTTTTTTACCAGAGCCAAATTCACCTACAAACCTGTACGTCTTTGGGGTGTGGGAGGAAACTGGAGCACGCGGGGAAAACCCACGCGGTCACGGGGAGAACGTACAAACTCCGTACAGACTTGGATGGTTAGAATCAGAGGCTAGCGGCATAGCTATAACAGGTGGCGTATTCACCATGGTTACCGTTACGTGGCGGCACCTGGAAGTGTGGTGGTGTGGGGGTGAAGTGACACAGCCCAGCATCATCAGAGACCCACACCACCCTGGCTGGCCATGCTCTCTTTTCACCCCTGCCATCGGGAAGAAGGTACAGGAGCCTGAAAACTGTAACGTCCAGGTTCAGGAGCTGCTTCTGCCCTACAGCCATCAGGCTATTAAACACTACGACCTCCAAATATGCTCTTATCTACATAGACTGGGGGACATTGGTTTTGTGTTTTTGCACTATTATTATTTGTTTGTTTTATGTGTATGTGTGCGTTTGTATGTTTATATGTATATAAACACACATATATATTTGTTTATTTATATGTGTGTGGGTGTATAGAAGATAGACACAAAAAGCTGGAGTAACTCAGCAGGTCAGACAGCATCTCTGGAGAAAAAGGATAGGTCCTAATTTGAGGAAAGACATTCTTGCTATTGAGGGAGTGCAGCGTAGGTTCACAAGGTTAATTTCCAGGATGGTGGGACTGTCATATGATGAAAGAATGGAGCGTCTGGGTTTGTATTCACTGGAATTTAGAAGGATGACAGGAGATCTTATAGAAACGAACAAAATTATTAAGGGATTGGACACGATAGATGCAAGAAACATGTTAGAACCAGGGGTCACAGTTTAAGAATAAGGGGTGGGACATTTAGAAGTGAGATGAGGAAAAACGTTTTCTCACAGAGAGTTGTGAATTTGTGGAATTCTCTGCCTCAAAAGGCAGAGGAGGCCGATTCACTGGATACATTCAAAAGAGTTATATAGAGCTATTAGGGTAGCGGAACCAAGCGATATGGGGAAAAGGCAGGAATGGGGCATGATCACATTGAATGGCGATGCTGGCTCGAAGGGCCAAATGCCCTACTCCTGCACCTATTCTCTATGTATCTACGTGACATATGGAAACATATGTGACATATGTAAACTTATTACTCTGTAAACAATATAATAAGCAAGAGAAACAAACCAGTATCTTGTTTATTATATTGTTTACAGAGTTATGTGTTTACATATTCTGTTGTGCTGCTGCAAATAAGAATTCCATTGTTCTATCTGGGACATGTGGCAATAAAACACTCTTGACTCCAAAAACAGACGTTTCTTACCCAGCTTTTTGGAAGCATGAGGCAAGTGGGTTGGCAACAAACTGCAAGGAAGAGAAAGAGTTTAGAAGTAATCTCAATGTTACATTTAATGAATCAGTCTAAAGAAGGGTCTCGACCTGAAACATCACCCATTCCTTCTGTCCAGAGATGCTGCCTGACCTGCTGAGTTCCTCCAGCATTTTGTGTCTACCTTACATTAATGTTCATCTGTAGAGGTGTCATTAACCAGTCCTGACCTGCCATGAATCCAGGGAATGAATCACAAAGTGCTGGAGTTTGCAGATTATACAAAAGTGGGTGGTTTTGCAGATGGTGAAGGTGGTTGTGAAAAATTGCAGCAGGATCTTGACCGATTGGCCAGGTGGGCTGAGGAATGGTTGATAATTTAATACAGAGAAATGTGAGGTGTTGCATTTTGGGAAGTCTACCATGGGCAGGACCTACACGGTGAATGGTAGGGCTCTGTGTTGTAGAGCAGAGGGATCTAGGAGTGCAGGTGCATGGTTCCTTGGTGGAGTTGCAGCTAGATAAGGTGGTCAAAAAGGCTTTGGGCTTGTTGGCCTTCATCAGTCAGAGTATTGAGTATAAAAGTTGCCGCCTGTCCTGCTGAGTTACTCCAGCTATTTGTGTCTATCTTAGAAGTTGGGAGGTCAAGTTGCAGTTGTATAAGACGTTGGCGAGGCCGCATTCAGAGTAATGTGTTCAGGTCTCTGTACCATGTTATAGGAAATATGTTGTCAAGCCGGAAAGGGTACAGAGAAGATTTACAAAGATGTGTAAGATGGAAATGCAGATGCTGGTTTAAACAGAAGTTAGACAAAAAAAAGCTGGAGTAACTCAGCGGGATAGGCAGCATCTCTGGAGAGAAGGAATGGGTGATGTTTCGGGTCAAGAACCTTCTTCAGATTCTACAAGGATGTTGCCATGACTAGGGGGTCTGAGCTATAGGGAGATGTTGAGTAGACTGGGTCTCTATTCCATGGAGCGCAAGAGAATGAGGGGCGATCTTACAGAGGTATATAAAATCATGAGAGGAATAGATCAGCTAGATGCACAGAGTATCTTGCCCAGAGTAGATAAATCGATGACAAGATGGCATAGGTTTAAGGTGAAAAGATTTAATAGGAATAAGACAGGTACCTTTTTCACACAAAGGGTGGTGTGTGTCTGGAACAAGCTGGTAGTTGAGGCAGAGACTACCCCAACATTTAAGAAACAGACAGGTACATTGATCGGACAGGTTTAAAGGGATATGAGTCAAATGCGGGTAGGTTGGACTAGTGTAGCTGGGACATGTTGGCCGGTTTGGGCAATTTGGGCCGAAGGGCCTGCTTCCAAGCTGTATGACTCTAACTGTATGATTATAACTCAGCGGGTCAGGCAGCATCTCTGAAGAACGTGGATATGTGATGTTTCGGGTCGAGGCCCTTCTTCGGAATGAAGACACTGCCCGACCCGTTGAGTTCCTCCAGTACTTTGTGCTTTGCACTGGGATGAAGATTGCACTTTCAGTGACGTTGATGAGGGGCCAGGCCACTGTAATAACTCCCATTCCCTTCAGCCTGAAGAAACGTCACCTATCCATGTTCTCCAGGCTTGCTGCCTGGCCCGAAGATAGACTGATAGTCAGTCCGAAGAAGGGTCTCAGCCTGAAACGTCTCCCATTCCTTCTGTCCAGGGATGCTGCCTGACCCGCTGAGTTACTCCAGCACTTTGTGTTTTTCCCCCACCGTTAATATGGACGGGCTTATGGTGGAGAATTATCCAAAAGAAAAAGCCAAAAGTAACGACATGGAAAGATAAATGGTGTGCAGAGAGAAAAGAGGGGAAATTAATAACACCCACCAATTGATTGAACCTCAAACACAATTGTAACAGCTATCCAGAAATGCATTGGATGTTGCCAGTTACACAGTCTGAAAATTCCCCCCCCCCCTTCTCTTCCATCTACATCCCTCCCTCTGACTCCCTCTACAAGGTTAATTCCCGGGATGGCAGGACCGTCATATGGAGAGAATGGAGCAGCTGGGCTTGTACACTCTGGGGTTTAGAAGGATGAGAGGGGATCTCATTGAAACATATAAGATTGTTAAGGGTTTGGACACGCTAGAGGCAGGAAACATGTTTCCGGTGTTGGGGGAGTCCAGAACCAGAGGCCACAGTTTAAGAATAAGGGGTAAGCCATTTAGAACGGAGACAAGGAAACACGTTTTCTCACAGAGAGTTGTGAGTCTGTGGAATTCTCTGCCTCAGAGGGCGGTGGAGGCCGGTTCTCTTGATGCTTTCAAGAGAGAGCTAGATAGGGCTCTTAAAGATAGCGGAGTCAGGGGATATGGGGAGAAGGCAGGAACGGGGTACTGATTGGGGATGATCAGCCATGATCACATTGAATGGCGGTGCTGGCTCGAAGGGCCGAATGGCCTCCTCCTGCACCTGTTGTCTATTTACTTTTTGCTCCTTTTCTTGCCTTATCTGACAGCTTTTGTCTGCTTATGTCACCCTGGTGCGTCCCTTTCATCTCCAGCCTTTCAGCGGGCAGGGAGGTGACGGGCCGAAGGGCTATGGTTGTTCTTTCTTCGACAGGTACAGACGGCTGGTGGTGCGAGGAGGGGGGGGGGGGGTGGGGGGAGGAGAGCGAGTGGATGGACCACTTTACTGCACCATTTTAGTGTTGCGTGGTGTCTTTTTAAAATTGCTGTGTTTTTTTTTCCTTTTCTCTTCCCTCCCACAAATACGTAATATGTGAATATGTGATTCTGTCCCATTTATTTATTTATTTATTTATTTATTTTAATTCTTTATTTCGAACAGAATAAAATAATAAAAAGCAAGTGTGAAACAGCATACAAAAAAACAAAACAAGAATATTTATAAAATGTCATAAACAGTATCTATAAATAAATGAAATCGTATGTGTCTGAAAAGGAGCAGGAAGAAGCCAAGGCTTATTAATTCCCACCCCTTATTCAACTGCTTGTAATTATCTTATACAAACTTAGCAGCTATATGTACACCATATGTACACCAGCAGCTATACAGTGGCTTGCAAAAGTTTTCATACACCTTGAACTTTTCCACATTTTGTCACGTTACAACCACAAACGTAAATGTATTTTATTGGGATTTTGAGATAGACCAACACAAAGTGGCGCATAATTGTGAAGTGGAAGGAAGTGTTACATATATTTCAAATTTTTTTACAAGTAAAAAACTGAAAAATGTGGCATGCAAAAGTATTCAGCTCCCTTTACTCTGATACCCCTAAATAAAATCCAGTGCAACCAATTGCCTTCAGAAGTCACCTAATTAGTAAATAGAGTCCACTTGTGTGTAATCTAATCTCAGTATAAATACAGCTGTTCTGTGACGGCCTCAGAGGTTTGTTAGATAACATTAGTGAATAAACAGCATCATGAAGCCCAAGGAACACACCAGACAGGTCAGGGATAAAGTTGTGGAGATGTTTAAAGCAGGGTTAGGTTATAAAAAAATATCCCAAGCTTTGAACATCTCACGGAGCACTGTTCAATCCATCATCCGAAAATGGAAAGAGTATGGCACAACTGCAAACCTACCAAGACATGGCCGTCCACCTAAACTGACAGGCCTGGCAAGGAGAGCATTGATCAGAGAAGCTGCCAAGAGGCCCATGGTAACTCTGGAGGAGCTGCAGAGATCCACAACTCAGGTGGGAGAATCTGTCCACAGGACAACTATTAGTCGTGCACTCCACAAATCGGGTCTTTATGGAAGAGTGGCAAGAAAAAAGCCATTGTTGATACAAAGCCATAAGAAGTCCCGTTTGCAGTTTGCCACAAGCCATGTAGGGGACACAGCAAACATGCGGAGGAAGGTGCTCTGATCTGCTGAGATCAAAATTGAAGTTTTTGGCCTAAATGCAAAACGTTATGTGTGGCGGAAAACTAACACTGCACATCACCCTGAACACACCATCCCCACTGTGAAACATGGTGGTGGCAGCATCATGCTGTGGGGATGCTTTTCCTCAGCAGGGACAGGGAAGCTGGTCAGAGTAGATGGGAAGATGGATGGAGCCAAATACAGGGCAATCTTGGAAGAAAACCTGTTCGAGTCTGCAAAAGACTTGAGACTGGGGCGGAGGTTCACCTTCCCGCAGAACAACCCTAAACATACAGCCAGAGCTACATTGGAATGGTTTAGATCAAAGCATATTAATGTGTTAGAATGGCCCAGTCAAAGTCAAGACCTAAATCCAATTGAGAATCTCTGACAAGACTTGAAAATTGCTGTTCACAGACGCTCTCCATCCAATCTGACTGACCTTGAGCTATTTTGCAAAGAAGAATGGGCAAACATTTCAGTCTCTAGATGTGCAAAGCTGGTAGAGACATACCCCAAAAGACTTGCAGCTGTAATTGCAGCAAAAGGTGGTTCTACAAAGTATTGACTCAGGGGGGCTGAATACTTTTGCACGCCACACTTTTCAGTTTTTTATTTGTAATAAAATTTGGAAACCATGTATAATTTTCCTTCCACTTCACAATTATGCACCACTTTGTGTTGGTCTATCACAAAAAATCCCAATAAAATACATTTATGTTTGTGGTTATAATGTGACAAAATGTGGAAAGGTTCAAGGGGTATGAATACTTTTGCAAGCCACTGTATGTTCACCATATGTACACCAGCAGCTGTATGTACACCAGCAGCTATATGTACACCAGCATCTATATGTACACCATATGTACACCAGCAGCTGTATGTACACCAGCAGCTGTATGTACACCAGCATCTATATGTACACCATATGTACACCAGCAGCTGTATGTACACCAGCATCTACATGTACACCATATGTACACCAGCATCTACATGTACACCATATGTACACCAGCAGCTGTATGTACACCAGCATCTATATGTACACCATATGTACACCAGCATCTATATGTACACCATATGTACACCAGCAGCTGTATGTACACCAGCATCTACATGTACACCATATGTACACCAGCATCTATATGTTCACCATATGTACACCAGCATCTATATGTACACCATATGTACACCAGCAGCTGTATGTTCACCATATGTACACCAGCAGCTATATGTACACCAGCATCTATATGTACACCATATGTACACCAGCAGCTGTATGTACACCAGCATCTATATGTACACCATATGTACACCAGCAGCTGTATGTACACCAGCATCTATATGTACACCATATGTACACCAGCAGCTATATGTACACCAGCAGCTATATGTACACCAGCATCTATATGTACACCATATGTACACCAGCAGCTGTATGTTCACCATATGTACACCAGCAGCTATATGTTCACCATATGTACACCAGCATCTATATGTACACCATATGTACACCAGCAGCTGTATGTACACCAGCATCTATATGTACACCATATGTACACCAGCAGCTGTATGTACACCAGCATCTATATGTACACCATATGTACACCAGCAGCTGTATGTACACCAGCAGCTATATGTACACCATATGTACACCAGCAGCTGTATGTACACCAGCAGCTATATGTACACCAGCATCTATATGTACACCATATGTACACCAACAGCTGTATGTTCACCATATGTACACCAGCAGCTACCACGGGTGAACAGTGGGGAACATCAGGGGAAGAGACTGACGTTGGTGCCTTCCCTCGCAGTGGGAAACTTTGATGCTGCTGTGTGGGGATGTTTTATGTTGTATTCTATCTATTCTGTGTGTTCTTTATTTTTACTGTATGGCTGCATGGTGATTTCATTTCAGTGTGCCAATTGGCGCACGTGACAAATAAATGTATCTTATATCTTGTATCTATATGTACACCAAATTATTTAAATTTATACACTAATCAAATATTTACAAACTATATGTAGTTTGTTTGTTTGTTTGTTTGTTTGTTTTTTGCACAATTCGCGAGCATTGCCACTTTTCATTTCACTGCACATCTGTATGTGTATGTGCCCGAATAAACTTGGCTTGGATGGATGGATGGATGGATGAATGAATGAAGGTGTCGGTAGGAGCAAAGACTGGGCGGTCTGTCTCAGGGCACCGCCCGCCAGCGCTGCGTCAGGCGCGGTATAAGAGCGGAGGCGGCAGCAACGCCAGCCCTGGCGGTGGAGGTCGCATCGCATCGCATCCCATCGTGGTGTTACTTGGAACAGGGGGTCTGCAGGCGAACAAAGGCAGGCGGACTGAGCGCAGACCGCCACATAAACATCTCGAGAGGCTGAAGCGAAAGGTTGCCGGCTCGCCCAGCCCAGCCCAGCCCAGCCCAGACACACATCTCGTCCACCCAACATCTGCCCGTTCCTCAACATCGACCATGCCGTCTAACGACAACAGCCACCGCTTGCAGATCCAGTTCGGCCTCATCAACTGCGGCAAGAAGTACCTGACGGCCGAGGCTTTCGGCTTCAAGATCAACGCTTCGGCCACCGCCATGAAGAAGAAGCAGATCTGGACCCTGGAGCAGAAGGGCGAGGACACCAGCGCCGTCTTCCTCAAGAGCCACCTGGGCAGATACCTGGCGGCAGACAAGGACGGCAAGGTGTCGTGCGACAGCGAGGAGCCGGCGGGCGACTGCCGCTTCCTCATCGTGGCCCACGACGACGGCCGCTGGTCGCTGCAGTCCGAGCCTCACCGGCGCTACTTCGGGGGGACCGAGGACCGCATCCAGTGCTTCGCCCAGACCATCTCGGCGGCCGAGAAGTGGAGCCTCCACATCGCCATGCACCCGCAGGCCAACATCTTCAGCGTGACCAGGAAGAGGTACGCTCACCTCAGCTCGTCCAAGGACGAGATCGCCATCGACCGCGACTGTCCCTGGGGGCTGGACTCGCTCATCACCTTGGTCTTCCAGGACCAGAAGTACAGCGTGCAGACCAGCGACCACCGCCTCCTTCGCAGCGACGGGCAGCTGGTGGAGCTGCCCGAGCCGGCCACCGGCTACACCCTGGAGTTCAGGTCCGGCAAGGTGGCCTTCCGGGACAGCGAGGGCAAGTACCTGGCTCCCTCCGGCCCCACCGGCACCATGAAGTCCGGCAAAAGCACCAAGGTGAACAAGGACGAGCTCTTCGTTCTGGAGCAAAGCTACCCACAGGTGGTCCTCATGGCTGCCAATGGCAGGAACGTCTCCATCCGCCAAGGTAAAAAAGGGATTTAATTAAATATTGTAGCAGAAATCCATCATAGAAACATAGAAAAAAAGGTGCAGGAGGAGGCCATTCGGCCCTTCGAGCCTGCACCACCATTCATTGTGACATTCCCCTATCAATAACCCGTGCCTGCCTTCTCCCCATATCCCTTGACTCCACTAGCCCCTGGAGCTCTATCTAACTCTTATCTTATCGTTGGTAGACAAAAGTGCTGGAGAAACTCAGCGGGTGCAGCAGCAGCACCCCTCTTCCCATCAGAACTGCCCCCTCCATCGAATCCTTTAAGTCGAGACTAAAAACTCATCTCTGCTCTCAAGCCTTTCTTGGCGTCCTCTGAGCGAGGGCTATATGCATGTAGTGATGTTTGTATTTAATCTCTGAACCACTGTTGTTTGTTATACTACTCTTGTACCAAATGTAAAGCACTTTGGCCAACGAGAGTTGTTTTTAAAATTTGCTATAGAAATAAAAGTGACTTGACTTGACTTGACTATGGAGCGAAGGAAATAGGCAATGTTTCGGTCCGAAACCCTGAAGGAAATGGGCAACTTTTCGGGCCGAAACCCTGAAGGAAATAGGGAACGTTTCGGCCCGAAACGTTGCCCATTTCCTTCGCTCCATAGATGCTGCCTCACCCGCTGCGTTTCTCCAGCATTTTTGTCTACCTTCGATTTTCCAGCATCTGCAGTTCCTACTTAAACACATCCATCTTATCGTTGATGTGATCAGAATTTCAATATTGCCAAAGAAGAGACAATAATCATACTTTTAGACAATAGGTGCAGGAGTAGGCCATTCGGCCCTTCGAGCCAGCACCGCCATTCAATGTGATCATGGCCAATCAGTACCCCGTTCCTGCCTTCTCCCCATATCCCCTGACTCCGCTATCTTTGAAGAGCCCTATCTAGTTCTCTCTTGAAAGTATCCAGAGAACCGGCCTCCACCGCCCTCTGAGGCTGATAATTCCACAGACTCACAATTCTCTGTGGAAAAAGCATTTTGAAGAAGGGTCTCGACGCATTCCTTCTCTCCAGAGATGCTGCCTGTCCTGCTGAAGTGACTCCAGCAATTTGTGTGTCTCCTCGGTTTAAACCAGCATCTGCAGTTCCTTCCAACACCTAATCATGCTTTTCCAAAATGTGCTAGTGGCCGGCTATTGGCAGCCTTTATGTTATAAAACATTATCAAAGTAGTTCTAATCCACTGCAACACACGACACGTGACTAAAATGAGAAGTAACAAGAAACTGCAGATGCTGGTTCACACTGAAGTCAGACACAAAATGCCTCAGTCTGAAGAAGGGTCTCGACCCCATTCATTCTCTACAGAGATGCTGCTTGTCCTGCAGAGTTACTCCAGCATTATGTGTCTATCTTTGATCTTTAAAGGCAAGGGTTAATGTCAGGACTGACTGGGCGGATGATTCATACAATCCCTTCTCCTGTCTACAGAGGAGCTCCTAAACCGAGAATATACGATCCATGTGTTTAAAAAAAAAAGTGCTGGAGTAACTCGGAGAGTGAGTGAATGACTCCAACACTTTGTATCTATTTTGTTGTGAACCAGCATCTCCAGTTCCTTGTGTCTCCAATGTATGATCCACTTATGATGCATAGATGAAGTAGGAGAGTGCGTTTCTCCTCCCCCCCCCACACCCACCTCCACTTAAACTGAAAGTGCATACATTTTGTAACAATAGAGTTTAATAAATTTGATACTGAAATGATGCCCGTTAACTATTTACTAAAACACGAGTTGAATCTCAACAGTCCCGCTTTGCTGAGCAACTAACTGCTGAAATTCGTCTAGCTAATTTTATAGAGGTGTTCTTTCTTCCCCAACCCAAAACATCACCTATCCGTGTCCTTCAGCGATGCTGACTGACCAGCTGAGTAACTCCAGTATTTTTTGTTGTTATTTTTTAAAGTTTAATATATCATGACCATCTACGAAATGTGTTTCCTTTCCCCAAGATATCAAACATTCCAGATGACCACATTGCCTGTGGCTTGTATTGCTCAGTTGGAAGAGTTTCAACAATATGGCTCCTATGTTTCTTTCCGAAGCAGATCTTTTTGGGTTGCTGAATGAAACGACCCCGGAGAGATTCCGTGAATATGCATCGGCTATTTCACCCCCCCCTCCCTCCCAAATATCTGCATTTAATTACTCGGTAAGGGAAAGGTCAGTTGCCTCGACACAGTCCTCACTCCACCATCTTGTTGATTTACAAGACCTCCCCGTGTAAAACCAGATCCTATTGTATGCAATGTGTGTTATCATAACTTTGTAAGTGTGCAGAAGGCTTGCACGCAACAGTTTAATTCCACCAGCATAATATATAAGGGGGGGGGGGGGGTATTAAACGAGGTCTCTTTGCAGCTGCCCACGGTTGCTTTGTCCCCACATTGCATCCCAGGCATTGAGCAGCGACCAATCCTAAAATGTCCTTACCAGCGCCCCAACCCCCACCACCGTTTTTGAGGGTGAGCGTGGAATAAAAGGGCTTCCAAAACGCGAACCGTTTGAGCATATCGACGGTCGCACGCCTGCAGAATGATTTAATGCACTCATTCTCTCTGCATGCATTAAAAAAAACCCTTGATGCTGAAACGCATCCTGTTAACGGTATTTGTAAAGCGGTCCGGAAAACGAGTTTTAAAAAATGTCAATGGGTTCCGCCTTGGTAAATAAACCGCATGCAGAAATCCGTCCGGCTAATTGGCTTCATTTTAAAGAGGTGCCAAGTAACACATTTGGCATGCCACGCAACAAAGGGACTGTGTGCTGGGGGGGGGGGGGGGGGGGTTGGATACAAGTCGTGGAGGCTGAGATACAAAGGGGCGCTCCCGCCTCTCCTGCCCTTTGGATTAAACTGCTCCCCACCCCCCCCCCCCCCCCCTTATTTTTCTACAAAGCGATTCTCATTTACAAACCCCTTTCCAGTCGTGCAAAAGAGGGCGAAAAAATGAAAACCGAAGCGATCTCTCGCCCGTCAATAGCGAACAAAACCAGATGTGTGTTATTTGAGCTCTTAAAGGAAGTATTTTGTTGCTGCATGTTTCGGGTCTGCAGCCGCAGATGAAATCAGCATCAATATACAATTAATTGCTGCATTCCGGTTGCGTTTCTGCAAAAAAAAAAAAAATCCAGTCTACCGTTTATGAATATGTCCTCACGATTTAATATTCACGAACAGATTAGCTCTCATTGTCATTTCACCAACCCATGTTTTTGATTATTTCCCCCCCCCCCCCTTATTTTTTTTAACATGGGTTTAGTATAGTTTTCCTCAAATGTAATTTTCAATCGTTTTTCAAATTCAGGATTGTATTTGAGGCAAGCAAGCTGGAGTAACTCAGCAGGTCACACAGCATCTCTGGAGAAAATGAATAGGTGATGTTTCCGGTCGAGGGTCTCCAGTCTGAAGAAGGGTCTCAACCTGAACCGTCGCCTATTCCTTTTTGCCAGAGCTGCTGACCCGCTGAGCTACTCCTATTTTTGTGTCTATCTTCGGTGTAAACCAGCATCTGCAGTTCTTTCCTACACCAACTTCTGAATTTTCTCTGCAGAAAGAGCTTCCATTACTTTGGTATCTCGAGGCTATGGGAGTCCGTCCTTGCTTTGAATGTTAGCTGTGGGCACACAGGACATCACAGCAACAGGCCCTTTGGCCCACAGTACCTATCCCCAACATCATGCTAAACTAATCTCTGTCTACATGTGATCCATATCCCTCTACTTTCTGCATCTCCATGTGCCTATCTGATAATCTCACCATCGTGTTTATGTCCATCGCCATCCCTGGCAGTGTGTTCCAGGCACCCACCATTCTGTGTACAAAACAAAAACTTTCCTCACACATCTCCTCTGACCAGAAAGCAATGCCTTCTACTCATTGACATTCCATCCTGGTCAAAAGGTTCTGTCTGTCCACTTGCGTTGTAAATGCCTTTCATAATGTGGTGTACTTCTATCAGGTCTCCCATCAACTGCACATGCTTGGGAGAAAGCAATCCAAGTTAGTCCAAAATGTGTAGGAAAGAGCTGCAGATGCTGGTTTAAATCCAAGGTAGACACAAAATGCTGGAGTACCTCAGCGGGACAGGAGAGAAGAATCTGGGAGTCCCGAAACGTCACCCATCCCTTTTCTCTCCAGAGATGCTGCCTGCCCCATTGAGTTACTCCAGCATTTTGTGTCGACCCATGTTAGCCCAACCTCTGCCTTTCAAACTGTCCAGCTTTCTGATAAACCTTCTGTCACCAACTTCAAAGCCTCACATCCTTCCTGTAATAGGGCAACCTGAACTGCACGCAACACTCCAAATGTGGCCTAAGCAGAGATTTATAGAGCTACAATGTGACTTCCTGACTTTTATACTCCAGACCCATAACAGTAAACATACCATATTACTGCCCACCACAGTCGAGCAACAGGAAACATAAAAGGTTGGTAAGTGTATTTGAATGAGAAGAGCAGAGTCCAGAACCAGGGGCCACAGTTTAAGAATAAGGGGTAAGCCATTTAGAGCGGAGATGAGGAAACACTTTTTCACCCAGAGAGTTATGAGTCTGTGGAATTCTCTACCTCAGAGTGCGGTGGAGGCCGGTTCTCTGGATATGTTCAAGAGAGAGCTGGATAGGGCTCTTAAAGATAGCAGAGTCGGGGGATATGGGGAGAAGGCAGGAACGGGGTACTGATTATGGATGATCAGCCACATTGAATGGCGGTGCTGGCTCGAAGGACCGAATGGCTTACTCCTGCACCTATTGACTATAGGCAGAGATGTTTGGAATGAATTCAAATGTTCTGGCTCAAGAGAAATAAGGGCACAGTCATCAGTAGTGGTGATGAAAAGTGCTAAAGCTTGCATTTATAAGACTGGAGGATGACACAATTAAAATGAAACAAGGAATTTAAGAACAGAAGCAGGATTGACCGCTTGACCCATTGTGCCTGCTCCATAGTTCAAGAGGATCATGACCTTGTACCTTTGTGCCAACTTCTTCCAGTAACCCCATATCAACGATTCTCTCAATGCAAACCTTGGTGACATTTGTCTCTAGTCTCCTATATCAGGGTATCTCTTAGTCTATCTTTACTTGGTGACTGCACGTCCAGAGCGAAGAAGAATATCTATCACACATTTAAATGAACATCTTGTCTTTTCTGAATCAAATCAGTACCAGGGTATTACCAGTCTGAAGAAGGGTCTCGACCAGAAACGTTGCCCATTTCCTTCGCTCCATAGATGCTGCTGCACCCACTGAGTTTCTCCGGAGTTTTTGTCTACCTTCGATTTTCCAACATCTGCAGTTCCTTCTTAAACAGGGTATTTAAGTGCTACAGTGAGGTCACTTTTTACTCTTGAATACTTGAAAGACAATGCTGGCTTAATTATGACACAATTACTATTCCAGGAGTTAACTTCCATTTCATGTCACTCAATCACAAAGAGGTATATTTTGGCAGGGAGATCAGTCCCGTACATAACATTCGAGATGTAGCCGCACCAAGCGCTGTATAATGAGAACAAGATGTCTGGTGTATTGAATAAAGGACTGTACTTCCTGACACAAAGTGCTGGAATAACTCGGCTGGTCGGGCAGCATCCTTGGAGAAAATGGATGGGGTGATGTTTTCAGCTGGGACCCCTCTTAAAGGGGGTGGGAGCAGCTGATGGTGGGAAAAGACCAGGACCACTCCGTGCCAGCTACAAAGGACATTTTTTTTGTGGTCCTGGTATTCTCACGCCTCTGGCTTTTCATCACTTTTCAACATTTCAATGAGTGTGCCAGACTTGATGTTGAGAGAAGGCAGGAGCGGGGTACCGATTGGGGATAATCAGCCATGATCACATTGAATGGCGGAGCTGGCTCGAAGGGCCAAATGGCCTACTCCTGCACCTATTGTCTATTGAGACCATTACTCATCTGCCTGCACATAATCCATATCCCTCCGGTCCCTGCATCGCCCATGTGCCTATCCAAAAACCACTTAGTGCCTCTATCGTATCTTCCTCAACCACTACCTCTGGCAGCATGTTCCAGCAACACACCATCCTCTGCGCGTAAAATAAATAAATAAATAGATAAATAAAAATGTTAAAAAACTTGCTCTGCACATCTCCTTTGAACTTTGCCGTTCACTTTAAAGATATGCCCTTGAGTATTTGATTTTTCCATCCTGGGGAAAACCGTGTTGACTGTCAAACCCTATCTATGCCATCTACTTCTATCACACGCCTCTGGTGTTCCAGGGAAAGCAATTCCAAGTCTGTCCAGCCTCTCCCTGCACCCAATACCTCCCTAATCCAGGCATTGTGGCAATTTTTTATAAAAGGCTGCAAATAGTTCATATCAACAAGTATCAATTCTGATTTGGTACGTTCTCGCAAGATTTCCCCTGTTCTGGATGTTGTGCTAATTGTCCGTTCTGTATTATCTGTCTCCCTCAGTGTTCCTAAACACTGTACGGGTGCTCCCCGATTTACGATGCTTCGACTTGCGATATTTTGACTTTACGATCGGGCAACAGCAGCGAGCCGCACGCCACTTCCGGTCACGCCATCGCGATGTATTAAATGCGTTTTCGACGTGATATTTTTGGTTTACGATGGGTTTATCAGAACGTAACCCCACCTTAGACCGAGGAGCAGCTGTAGTTAGATTTGCTGCTTTCCAATTTGGAGATACCATTCAGAAACTGTAGAATTTTGGAAGATAACAATGACTGCACTTATTGACTCCACATCCATCGCCTTAAAAACTCTTAGCCGGTCCAGAACTGGGCCCGTACTCGCTGGAGTTCAGAAGGATGGGGCTGGGACCTCATTGAAACTTTCTGAATAATGAAAGGTCTGGCTATAGTGGATGTGGAGAGGATGTTTCCACTAGTGGGAGAGTCTAGGACCAGAGCCCATAGCTTCAGAATGAAAGGACGTACCTTTAGAAAGGAGATGAGGAGGAATCTTTTTAGTTAGAGGGTGGTGAATCTGTGGAATTAATTGCCACAGATGGCTGTGGAGTCCGTCAATGGATATTTTTAAGGCGGAGATTGACATGGGTGTTGGGGGTTATTGGGAGAAGGCAGGAGAATGGGGTTGAGAGGGAGAGATAGATCAGCCAAGATTGAATGGCGGAGTAGACTTGATGGACCGAATGGCCTAATGCTGCTCCTTCACTTATGAACTTCATATGAACACCCAATGCCTACTTGGATATTGTAAGCAACCCAATAAATCTATCTGGTAATTTTTAAACAGATGTAATTGTTCTTGTTTATGATGGACCTTCAGTTCTCTATTCCTGGCAAATTTTCCATCTTCCCACCATAAAGGAATGCACAAAATGTTTCCTTAATTTCTCTCTTGCCATTTTTCCCTTCCTTCTACCTTGCTTTGTATGAAAACTTGTGCTAATCTTGTATCCTTTGGGCATCTACACAAGTTCACAGCCTGTTTTCCTCCCCCCCTCCCCCACTAACTTACTGTAGAATGCCACTGTCACCACATCAATGCATTTTCCACCTCTGAATTCCAAAGTATTTTCCCCACAGTGAGAGCCCCCTTTTTGGCAACAATGTGTACAATTTCCTTTTGATCTAAGACTATTTTAAGCAAAGAGAAAACTCGGACTGCTGGAGGAATTCAGCGGGTTCACAACAATTTGTTTCTGGCTCAAGATTCCAGCATCTGCAGTCTCCTTGTCTCCATAATGTTATTTTAAGTTCTCTTAACAGTTCCAGCTGGGCCACTTTTCCTGTTGGATTTTTACCTCAGAATACCACGTCTTTTTAAATATTAGCCGTTTCACATATTTGAATGTATTTTCTCAGTCCACCAGAACCAACTCTTTATTCTGATTTTTTTTAAACACTGGTTTCAGGTGGAAATAAAATATCAGACCATTGTTCCTAAAAGTCTCCTTAACCACCAGATTAATCGACCGGCCTTTTCTTGGTGTACTATATGGGTTCGTCAACACACTGATCTCGAAAACCATTTCTATTTTTTAGTTTAGTTTAAAGACACAGCATGGAAACAGGCCCCGTCAGTGTCCGCGCTGACCAGCGATACCTGTACACTAGTAATATCCTACGCCAGGCGTCGCCAACCTACGGCCCCCGGGCCCAATGTGGCCCATTACCCGAAATCATCCACCCGCAGGCGGATTGTTTCCCCCGTAACCATCCGGCCGGGCGCTGGCTGTACCGTATCCTGCGCAAAGCCGCCAGCTCGGCTGCGCACCCTCTGTGAACAAGATGTCGGGTGGGCGCGCCCCTTTGTGAACTATAAGAAAGAACTGTAGATGCTGGAAAAATCGAAGGTAGACAGAAATGCTGGAGAAACTCAGCGGGTGAGACATGCAAGGATTGCATGAGGCTGCCTCACCTGCTGAGTTTCTCCAGCATTTTTGTCTACCTGTGAGCAGGTGGTTTGTTTAACCTGGCATCCTGTTTGGTACAGACATGATGGGCCAAAGGGCCTGTTCCTGTGCTCTACTATTCTATGGTATACACTCCTTCAAATCCTCATTTGATTATATGTAGATAAGGCCCTGCTAATCATTGTATTTGCCTTGCTACATGCACCTAATTTCCTGATTTTTGTTTAGTTTTTGCATAGCATTACCTTGCCACTACTGTTTGGGGATGTGTACAAATCCTACCAACCTTTTCTGTTTTATAGCCCCAGTCAAAGTTATTCTGTTTGACGGTATACAAAAATGCTGGAGAAACTCAGCGGGTGAGGCATCCTCTATGGAGCGAAGGAAATGGGCAACGTTTCGGGCCGAAACCCTAGATCCATAGATGCTGCTGCACCCGTTGAGTTTCTCCAGCATTTTTGTGTACCTTCGATTTTTCAGCATCTGCAGTTCCTTCTTTAGCACTTATTCTGTTTGACATTGAGTTGTGATTGCTCCTGTCCACTGCCTCCGTCTCCTTTGCCCTTTTCCTCTGAACATCAAGTATCCTGGAGTGTGGACCCGAGGAACTGCAGACGCTGGTGTACAAACAAGACACAAAGTGCTGGAATAACTCAGAGGGTCAGGCACCATGCTTGGAGAACATGGATAGGCGCTGCTTTGGGTCCAATGAATCTTTAGACTCTTCCTCTTGAGGATGGTGGAAACATACCTTTGATATTCTAAGGCAGTGGTTGATAGATTCTTGCTGAACAAATGGAGTAAAGGCATCCTGGAGTGTTGAAATTATGAAGCCTGGTCATTTTGCAAATCTATATCTGATTACTTATTTATTTTTATTTGTACCATTAATTCTCCAGCACCTATCATGTTATAGACAATAGACAACTGATAATAGGGGCAGGAGTAGGCCATTCGGCCCTTCGAGCCAGCAACACCATTCAATGTGATCATGGCAGATTGAAGTTTTAAAGAGTGGGGATGACTTGATTAACGTGCATGGCCATGATGCAAGGATGCAGAGCGACTGTTTTCTTATGGGGAAAATTTAGAACCAGTGGTTAACTTACTTCAGACAGAAAATTATTGCTGTGATGCTTTGAAGGCTGGTGGAAGTAGAGTCCTTGAATGCTTAAGGCAGTCGTTAAGTTCATACGTGGTACACTCTGGAGTTTAGAAGGATGAGAGGGGATCTTATTGAAACATAAGATTATTAAGGGTTTGGACACGCTAGAGGCAGGAAACATGTTCCCGATGTTGGGGGAGTCCAGAACCAGGGGCCACAGTTTAAGAATCAGGGGTAAGCCATTTAGAACGGAGATGAGGAAACACATTTTCACACAGAGAGTTGTGAGTCTGTGGAATTCTCTGCCTCGGAGGGCGGTGGAGGCCGGTTCTCTGGATGCTTTCAAGGGAGAGCTAGATAGGGCTCTTAAAGGTAGCGGAGTCGGGGGATATGGGGAGAAGGCAGGAACGGGGTACTGATTGGGGATGATCAGCCATGATCACATTGAATGGTGGTCCTGGCTCGAAAGGCCGACTGGCCTACTCCTGCACCTATTGCCTGTGTATTTTGAATAAAATCCTTTTTTTTTCCCTATGCTATTTTTGAAACAATTTTACACAGTCCATTAGAGTCAATGCACCATCCCTTCTTTGTTAAAATACACATTTTGCTGTTGATAGCGAATCCTCTAATTTCCCAATTTACCCCTCGGATGGGAACAGCCTGCCCCTTCCCACTGTTTCTTGTGTGGAAAATTTAGCTTCTCCCTGCCCCCCCCCCCCCCACCCCACTACATCCGACTGAAGAGGGGTTTCGACCCAAAAGGTTCCCTATTTCCTTCGCTCCATAGATGCTGCCGCACCCGCTGAGTTTCTCCAGCATCTTTGTCTACCGTGGAAAATTTAGAACCAGGGGCTATTTATTTGAAGCATAAATTTAGGGTTGTGATGCTTTGGCCTCTCCCTCAGAGGGCTGCTGGATGCAGAGTCCCACCAATCTTCATGGCCTGAAATAGTACAGGCTATTCAAGTGTAGCTAAATACATTTCCTAAGACCCTTTCCCCTGCTGTGCCAAACAATGACTTCAATCCAATAGAATATTCTCTGCCGTGGATATTCCCCACTGTTTCATTGATAACGTTGCGCTGTGGCACAACGCACTCTGGCTTCAACTTGTGTTTTACTTTCGTCATTTGTCCTAGAACTGCTTTGTCTTAAAGTTCAGCAGCAAACGTCTTGCGACACAAGGGCAGAGGGGAGGACTTCTCAAGCCGACTGGAGCCGGACATATTTACTGCACTGGATTCCAGCCAATTTGAATCGTTTAGCCCATAAATCTATCTTGGCTATAAATGTGGACAAGATCTCTGTATTGGACACAAGATGCTGGAGTAACTGAAGGTCAGGCAGCATCTCTGGAGAAAAGGAAGAGGTGACATTTCCAGTTGGAACCCTTCTTCAGACCGGGAAGGATTCCAACTCGAAATGTGGCCTATTCCTTTTCTCCTGCGATGCTGCCTGACCCACTGAGTTACTCCAGCATTTTGTGTCTATATCTTCAGTGTAAGCCAGCATCTGCTGTTCCTTACTCCATATCTCTATATTGGAAGCAGACCAACAGGTGCTGGGCGATATAATATAATATTTTCCTTTGTATGGATATCTTTGGAATTTATATTAGCTACTCAAGTACCATGTGGCGTGACTTGTTCACAGTTGCACTTAGGAATGTGTGTGCAATAAAATCCTAAGTTGCTCTAATGCATTCTGTTGTATATCTTAATATTCAAAATCACTCCATACATGTGGCTCCAGTGTGTGTTATATAAGGGGTGCAGTAAAACAATTGGCTTCTTCATCCATCCAACGTGAAGATAAAGCAAGATGTAGAAATAGGAAGCATCGGCAACTTGAGACGGCTCTGCCTTTCACTAAGATCGTGGCCACACACCTGCCCTGGTGCCAGCTTGCTGTCCCCCTTCCATAGATTCCATTAATAACCAGAAATCTAATACATTTCTTGTAAATGAATTGGATGACCGAGCCTGTGGGGTATATAGTTCAAAGATTCACCACCCTCCACATGAACAAACTTCTCATCTCGGTCCCATTGAGAGCAGCCATAACACTAGCCATTTAGGACGTTGGATGGATATCTGGAAAGGAAGAGTGTGGGCCAAATGCAGGCAAATGGGACCAGCTCAGTATACCAAGTTGGTTCAGCATGGACAATGTGGGCCAAAGGGCCTGTTTCCACGGTGTACGGTCTGACTGTGACTAGACACATGAGGGAGATAATATTTAAATCTTTGTGTGGCCATTTCTGCTGGACGCTTTACAAATTGACCCACGTACATATCAACCTTTGCACAGTTTAACTCTCTGATCACTTAATTTGATTGCTTAACATTTCCAAGCTGACAATGTCTCGTGGACACACTTACCGAGTGTGCAGAGGTGCAGAGGAAGCTTGAGGTCTACCTCGGATACTGACCTTTCTGCAAGTACATGACAGGAACTGCTGCTGAAGGCTGCTTGCTTGGTTTGAGTTTGCAACTAACTTGACCTGGATAGAGTGGGTGTGGAGAGGATGTTTCCACTAGCGGGTGAGTCTAGGACCAGATGTCTTAGCTCAGAATTGAAGGGAGTTCCTTTAGGAAGATGAGGAGGAATTTCTGTAGTCAGAGGGTGGTGAATATGAAATTCATTGCCACAGAAGGCGGCAGAGGCCAAGTCAGTGGATATTTTTAAGGCAGAAATAGATAGATTATTGATTATTACAGGTGTCTGGGTTATGGGGAGAAGGCAGGAGAATGGGGTGGGGGAGGGGGAGAGGGAGAGAAAGATCAGCCAGGATTGAATAGCAGAATAGACGTGATGGGCCAAATGGTCTAATTCTGCTCCTATCTGTAATGAACTTATGAACATGTGTCATTCATTGAGGTTTGCAGACGAGAATGAAGGCGGATCAAGTGGGGCGAGGGGTGCCGAGAACGAGGGGGGAACTAGTGGGGGTGGGGGGGGGCAGACAGTGGACAGGACTGTGCCGGAAAATGTGGCGGCACTTGTGTACAACCCAGGTGAGGTCTGCTGTCTGATTTTACCGGCGTGTATGCAGAACCACATTTATTGTACCTCGGTACATGTGACAACAACGTATCTGTGAAATGGCAATATATGGAATCGATAATGTTTTATTATTAGTGTTTTATGTGTTATTCCTAACTGTCACTGTATGTCTTGTTGTCACTTGCGGGCGGAGCACCAAGGCAAATTCCTTGTATGTGAATACTTGGCCAATTAACTTATTCATTGTAACTATTAATTAGGATAAATGGCCTCTGTAAATTGTCCCCAGTGTGTGGGGAATGGATGACAAAAGCAGGATTGCAGAACTAGTGTGAACGGGTGATCAATAGTCTTGAGTGGGCTGAAGGGCCTGTTTCCGTGCTTGGTCTCTAAACTAAACTAATAAATGTAGTGGCTGTGAATTTGGTTGAGTCGGTGATCAACTGTAGACTTTGAGGTAACAATAGACAATAGGTGCAGGAGTCTGAAGAAGGGTTTCGGCCCGAAACGTTGCCTATTTCCTTCGCTCCATAGATGCTGCTGCACCCGCTGAGTTTCTCCAGCACTTTTGTCTACCTTCGATTTTCCAGCATCTGCAGTTCCTTCTTAAACACAGGTGCAGGAGTAGGCCATTCGGCCCTTCGAGCCAGCACCGCCATTCAACTTGGCAAGAATGCTTGTTTTAAAGTCAGCCTTTTTTCTGTGACTAGTTTTTTTTTTGTTAGTTGTATTTTTCTCTCTCCCAGACAAGGGGAATCTCATTGTTGCTAGCAAAAGGACTCGAGACTGTACAATTGTCACGTGTGCTGGCAACAGGACAATTGCGTCATTCTTGCTTGCTGCAGTTTCACCGACCCATCACGGCAATCACACATTGATCGACGAGAAAAGTGTGCTGCAACTGACAGAATACGATTGCTTCAAATTCTGTTTGAGGGCAATGGAATAGGTTTTTAACTGGAAGATAGTGAACGGGCAAAGACAAGGGGTGGAGCTACCACCTCACAGCGCCAGAGACCAGGGTTCGATCCTGACTACGGGTGCTGTCTGTACGGAGTTTGTACGTTTCTCCCCGTGACCTGCGTGGGTTTCCCCCGGGTGCTCCGGTTTCCCCCCACACTCCAAAGATGTAAAGGTTATTGGCATCTGTAATGTTGAAAATTGTCCCTAGTGTGTAGGATAGTGTTATTGTGAGGGGGATCGCTGGTCGGCGCGGACTCAGTGGGCCAGAGGGCAGGGTTTCTGTGCTGTATCTCTGAAACTAGAAAAAAACAAGCAGCGATCTGGATTCTCCTTTCCCTAAGATCTGGGCATTGGGTGAGCTCTGCTTTAGATGGGCGTGGGTCATGAGTTATAGAGCGATGGTACAAAGTGAGGGATAGATAACCGCTGATAAGATGGTGAGAGAGGGCGTTTGGGGGTCTGTACAGGAATTAGTTCTCCACAATATTTCACTGGTATGAGCCGAGTGCCTCGTTGAAACGGACACTGATTTTAGTTTGTCAGCCTTTGGACACAAGGAACTGCAGATGCTGGAATCATGTGTAGAACACCAAGTGCTGGAGTAACTGGGCGGGTCAAGCAGCATCTCTGGAGGACGTGGATAGGTGATGTTTTGGGTCGGCACCCTTCTGCAGACCTCAACCTGGCTCGAAGCAAGGTTTTGCCAGCAGCAGTAATCTCTGGCTTCCTATATGTTTCTAAGACTCGGCCTAGCCTAGCCATCCTACACCTTGTTATACTGCACCAAGACCAGCCAGCCCTGTACGAAATCTTTATTTACATCCACTGGCTGGATAAACATTGAATAAACACCATTGACCTCTCTGTGGCCAAACATCTTCATGGGGCTCAAGGGGGCGAGCAGAAACGATGGATATGGGGAGAAGGCAGGCACGGGGTATTGGTTGTGGATGATCAGCCATGATCACAATGAATGGCGGTGCTGGCTCGAAGGGCCAAATGGCCTACTCCTGCACCCATTTGCTATGTTTCACCAGACTGATTCCTGGGATGTCAGGACTGTCTTATGAAGAAAGACTGGATAGACTCGGTTTATACTCTCTGGAATTTAGGAGATTGAGAGGGGATCTTATAGAAACTTACAAAATTCTTAAGGGGTTGGACAGGCTAGATGCAGGAAGATTGTTCCCGATGTTGGGGAAGTCCAGGACAAGGGGTCACAGCTTAAGGATAAGGGGGAAATCCTTTAAGACCGAGATGAGAAAGACTTTTTTCACACAGAGAGTGGTGAGTCTCTGGAACTCTCTGCCACAGAGGGTAGTTGAGGCCAGTTCATTGGCTATATTTAAGAGTGAGTTGGATGTGGCCCTTGTGGCTAAGGGGATCAGAGGGTATGGAGAGAAGGCAGGTACGGGATACTGAGTTGGATGATCAGCCATGATCATATTGAATGGCGGTGCAGGCTCGAAGGGCTGAATGGCCTACTCCTGCACCTAATTTCTATGTTTCTATGTCTATGTTTCTATGTTTCTATGAAACGAAACGCAGCTCCTAAAGTCTAATCACAGAGTCAGGCTAGCGAGAGCTTGCTCGTCTGGAGGGGGCGGGTGCTGTTGGGTGGGTGTGCGAATGTGAAGGTGAATTTCGCAGGAATGTTGGAGTTGTTTGATCAAACCAAAGAAAAATCCAAGTGTTTCTCAAGAGACCCAATTAGCAGAAGGTTCCCACCTGTGCACCTGTTGCAACTCTTGGTGTGGAGTAAGTAATTCTCACCTCTTCATTTTGAACCGTGGATAAATGCATGATGTTGCAGCTGCTAGATCCGCTGCGTCTCAGCGCCAGTGACTCTGGCTCCTTTCTGTATCTCTGAGCAGAATTTCTAACTAGGTAGGGACGAATGCAGGAAACGTGCCGACCAGGTTGGCACCTAGCAAGCTTCCACCTTGTCTCGTGTATATTATTACCTGAAACCATTGCCGCCAAATGAAAAATAATCTATCTGGCACAAGGCATTCTTGTTGCTGTGAGTCATACCAGTGAGCCCTGTGCAAGCAATTAAGGTGTCTATTGTAATGCGACATTTCCTGAGCATTTGACAACTTTAAGTGGGGGGGGGGGGGGGGGTTGAAGCTCTTTAAATGTGTTTTGTTCGTTCGGCGGCAACATTTGTGGTAGTTTTGAGTTTCGGAGACGGGCACAGGAAACGAGGCCGCACCAAGCCGGCGGTCGCCCATACACTAGCTCTGCCCGGCACACTAGGAGCCAATCAACCCACAGACCTGCACGTCGTCTTTAGAGTGTGGGAGGAAACCGGAGCACCCGGAGAAAACCCACGAGGTCACGGGGAGAAGGTGCAAACTACAGACGACACCGGAGGTCAGGATCGAACCGGGTCTCCAGGTGCTGTGAGGCAGCAGCTCTACCATCTCTCCCACTGTGCTGTGCACAGGTTGGTGAATCAGAAATGTCTCCCACACAGCTCAAAATGAGATTAATGCTTCCCAAATGAAATAGGAATATTTAATAGTATAAATGGGTCGCTTCTGGGGACGAGTCTCTGGACACGTCAACTAATGATCACTTAGTTTAGATTTCCCCAAGATGTACTGATGACTGCTCTCTAAAGGAGATTAGTGTCTGTCCTGATTGTCTGCAATTACCTTAAATTTCATTCATTGCATTCTTCTTGTTTCTGTTCCTACAGAAGGGATTGTCCAGTCTTTTGGAGCCGTCTGCTCTGTAGATATGCAGAACTTTGTGGGGCTCCACTTTGAGCATCTGGTGAATACTCATCGGCTCCTGTATTGACTTTAGTTGTATCCTAACCTACAAACCTGTACGTCTTTGGGGTGTGGGGTGGAAACCAGGGAAAACCCACAGTATGTGCAACCCTGAACTGACGGCGCCCGTAGTCGGGTTCGAACTCCGGGTCTCTGGCGCTGTGAGGCAGCAACTCTATCGCAGTGCCACCCCAGGAATAGAACCCCATTCAGAGCTGCAGATGCTGGTAAATCGAAGGGAGACACAAAATGCTGGAGTAACTCGGCGGGTGAGGCAGCATCTATGGAGAGAAGGACTTGGCGGCGTTTCGGGTCGAGATGTGGGGGCGTGAAGAAGAAAGGAAGAGGCGGAGACAGTGGGCTGTGGGAGAGCTGGGGAGGGGAGGGGAAGGAGGGAGAAAGCAGGGACTACCTGAAATTGGAGATGTCAATGTTCATACCGCAGGGGTGTAAACTACCCAAGCGAAATATGAGGTGCTGCTCCTCCAATTTAGGGTGGGACTCACTCTGGCCATGGAGGGGGCCCAGGGCAGAAAGGTTGGATTCGGAATGGGAGTGGGAGTTGAAGTGCGATATTTTATTCTCACATTGTACAGCAAAATTCTTTGTTCTGCATTCAATCCGGTAAAATCATGCAATGGATGAGCACAACCAAATAAGTGCAAGGGTACGTGGAGATCTCTGGTTGTTGACCGGCTCCTTGTAAATTAAGTATCTTACGGAGACAAAATTACGAGTTTAAGAGCACACGTTAGATTACCTTTATGCCCCTCCATACTGATGGGTAAAATTGGACATGGTAGTTCTGATGGAAACAGGATATCGCGGGCCAAAAATATCTAATATGTGAGGACGTGCACCAAACGCTGCCATTTCTGGGCCGCGAGGTATATGTGTACGCTGGCAACACCAATCCTGGGTCTTTATGCTGTTACACAAAGCCAAGTGTGTAATTTCAGACGCAGAAAATCGCTGTGTAATCAATGTCCCGACGTCGAGAGCCAAAACTGTCTGCATGCCTGCGCATTGTGATGAAGGAGGCACTCCACCAGAGCACTGGTGTAACAGGGGCTCCCTGGAAGGGAAACGCCGTTTCTGCAACACCAGAATAAAATCCCACAGCTGAGGGGCGGCACGGTGGCGCCTTGTGCCCCTGGCCCACTTCGGAAACCTGAACGGAAACCCCTGGAGACTTTGCGCCCCACCTAAGGTTTCCGTGCGGTTCCCGGAGGTTTTTGTCAGTCTCCCTAATGGCTGAAAGTGGTTTCCGTTTTAAAAATCGGTAATTTTTTAGTCGAAGCCGGTTGCGATGCTAGTTGAAGGTGGTTGCCGGAGGACAAAAACCTCCGGGAACCGCACGGAAACCTTGGGTGTGGCGCAAAGTCTCCAGAGGTTTCCGTTCAGGTTTCCTAAGTGGGACAGGGGCATTATTGCACTTGCGGCGCTGGAGACCCAGGTTCGATCCCGACTATGGGTGCTATCTGTACAGAGTTTGTACGTTCTACCCATGACTGTATGGGGCTTTCTCCGAGATCTTCGGTTTCCTCCCACGCTCCAAAGACGTACAGGTTCATTGGCTTGGTGTAAGTGTAAATTGTCCCTAGGGTGTGTAGTGTAGTATTAGTGTGCAGGGATCGCTGGTTGGTACGGACCTGGTGGGTTGAAGGGCCTGTTTTTGCACTGTATCTCTAAACCAAACTAAACTAAATCTGGGCGAGTAGTTCCTAAAGTAGTTTAAATAAGCGCAGTTTATTCATTGTTACAGGGGTGCCTTGGGTGTTGAATGACTGGACGTAAAAGTCCCAATGCACACATTCTCCTGTACAACGTGAAAGCATTTTGCAAGCTAGTAGACTAATATGTTTAATGGCATTCATTATTGACCATATATATATATTCAATTAGTTTAATTATGGGTAGAGTGGGGTGATTATTCTGTGAAATGGAAGAGTTGTAGTAAGTACATGTCGAGTGATTTACGGTGAGGGGTGGCTCTAGAAAGTGGACGTTTCTGCAGAGAAATCTCATGGGCAGTTCTTGGGGAATGGATCCCTATTGTAACCAGGGGACCTCCAGTGTTTAAATGAGCCTTTGTCCTCGATTAAACTTGCTTTCTGCAGCTGCTCTGCTCTTCACCACGAGTGTTAAAGCAGTGATGTAAAACAGACTGCCGTTTGCTGGTATACATTAGGCACTCAAGACTGGAAATTTATTTCGTCTTAAATGCGTTGCACTGTTGAAAGTGCGGGGATCATATTTTTTAATTTACTTGTGTGTTCCATGTAATCTCAATGAGCGGCGGGCTTTCCAGGCTCGCTGTTTTGTACACGTTTCTTGGAATCATTTGCTTCCATGTCAGGTCTGGTGGCACAGTCTGTGTGTGATGAAAGATTTGGTGAGCATGGCATAGGCAACTTGAGCGGCCACGGTGGCGCAGCGGTAGAGTTTCTGCCTCACAGCGCCAGAGACCCCGGTTCCATCCCGCCCACGGGCGCTGTCTGTACGGAGTTTGCACGTTCTCCTGGTGCCCGCGTGGGTTTTCTCTGAGATCTTCGGTTTCCTCCCACACTCCAAAGACGTACAGGTCTGTCGGTTAATTGGTGTATTTGTAAATTGTCCCTAGTGTGTGTAGGATAGTGTTAATATGCGGGGGATCGCTGGTCAGTGCGGACTCAGTGGGCCAAAGGGCCTGTTTCCGTGCTGTATCTCTAAACTAAACGATTGTCCTGCATCTGCAGAAATTATAAGATCTTGACATGGGAGCAGAATTAAATCATTCAGATTTCATTCTTTGCCAACAGAGCCACCCCACCCCATCTGCCTGTAGTCTGAAGAAGGGACTCGAACCGAAACGTCACCCATTCCTTCTTTCCAGTCTCGCTGAGTTACTCCAGCATTTTGTGTCTATCTTCGTTCTAACCACGTTTTCTTTGCCCTGTTAATGCACCATCTCCATAAATGTTGAACGAGGTGGGGGGTGGGGGTCAAATGGCCCTCCCTAGTCCTGGCCCTGCTGTGGCATTCAAGATAGTGTTGAACCTTGCATCGGGCACATCCCCCAGCCTGTGCTTGGTATTGGTTAAGAAAAACGGCAGATGCTGGTAAAGTCAAAGGTAGACACAAAATGCTGGAGAAACTCAACGGGTGAGGCAGCATCTATGGAGAGAAGGAATTGGCGAGGTAGATGCTGCCTCACCCGCTGAGTTCCTCCAGCATTTTGTGTCTACCTGTGCATGGTATGATTAGCCCGTGTAGCTAGTCTTAACTCTTGTCACAGTTTAATGACCATATTCAAGATTGTTTTAAACTGATGGAGTGCTGTATTTTGTATGAGGTGAATTAGTATGTGTCAGATATACCTCCTTTTTCTAATCGGTTTGGTTTGTGGATGCGGAGTTAAAGGATATGGAGAGAAGGCAGGAACGGGGTACTGATTGTGGATGATCTGCCATGATCACATTGAATGGTGGTGCTGGCTAGAAGGGCCGAATGGCCTACTCCTGCACCTATTGTCTATTGTCTATTGTGACAGGACCAGGGAGTAGTTATTGCTAACTCTCTTGTTGGATTCCATTTCTGTTGCTGACTCCTGTAAACCACATGCATATTATGACTTTTTAAAGTCCTGACGCATGGGTTTCATGGACCTGTGAGCCCTTTACTTGATTTTCACGTAGGTGTAATTGTGGTTTTGTTCAGCGTTCTGTTCATGAAAGCTGCCTTGTCTATCTGCGGTAAGCACTCACTGAGAGGGAAGGACCATTACTAATGCTGCAGGAATGATCAGCATTGAATCTGCACCTTTCACAAGTCCACGAGTTAAAGACAATAGACAATAGGTGCTGGAGTAGGCCATTCGGCCCTTCAAGCCAGCACCGCCATTCAATGTGATAGTTATAGGAGTATAATTAATCCACTCTGCTATTCAATCTCTGCCTCCTAATCTCATTCTCCTGCCTTCCCCCCCACCCCCCCCATAACCCCCGACATAATTTCTAATCAAGAATTTGTCTATCCCTGCCTTAAAAATATCCACTGACTTGGCCTCCACATACCCCTATGGCACAGATTAACTACCCTCTCACTAAAGAAGTTCCTCCTCACCTCCTTTCTAAAAGAGCGCCCTTTAATTCTGAGGCTGTGCCCTCTGGTCCTAGACTCTCCCACCAGTGGAAACATCCTCTCCACATCCACTCCATCTATGCCGTTCATTATTCTGTAAGTTTCAATGAGGTCCCCCCTCAACCTTCTAAACTCCAGCGAGTACAGGTCCAGTGCTGTCAAACACTCCTCGTATGCTAACCTACTCATTCCTGGAATCATTCTTGTAGCCCTCCTCTCCAGACCTAGTACACTTAAGCCCCTGTCTCACTTAGGAGACCTAAACAGCAACCTCTGGTGACCTTGGGTGGCGGGCAATCCATGGGGTCACCGGAGGTTTTGGTCACTCTCCCTAATGGTGGAAAGTGGTTTCCGCTTCATGCTTCATCTACGTTGCTGCTATTTTTTCATCATGATTAAAACCAGCCTCGACTAAAAATAGGTTGTTGATTTGAAAATTTATAATTTTTTAGTCGCAGGTCTAGTCGAAGCTGGTTTTCTTCATAGTCGAGGAAGGTTTTCAACATATGTGTGGGAGGTGGTAGGAGGTTGCAGGTCACCTCCACCCTTTTTTATTTTTTATTTTTTATTTTTTTGGGTGGCGGCAAGGTCACCAGAGGTTGCTGTTTAGGTCTCCTAAGTGGGACGGGCTTTACTTTCATTTTACAAAACAAATGGCTGGATGTCATGTGGACTGTGCCAGACTGGTCATTTACTTTTTCTTCCCCCCACACCCCCCATATTCCTAAATGGCATTCAAGAGTTAATGCTGCTCTCATGGTCTCGTCTTAGCTAAGGTGTCATGGTTGAACATTATTCTGACTTGTATTAGCAAGCAGTAACCGGGAAATATCATACATTAAAAAAAATAGAACAGTACAGCACAGCAACAGGCCATTCGGCCCACAATGTCTGTGTTGAACTTGATGCCAAATTTAACTGATCAGTCCTTAATGGCCTATTCTTAAACTGTGACCCCTATTTCTGGACTCTCCCAACATCGGGAACATTTTTCCTCCATCTAGACTGTCCAATCCTTTAAGAATTTGAAATGTTTCTATAAGATACCCTCTCATCTCACAGAGAGTGGCGAATCTGTGGAGTTCTCTGCCTCAGAGGGCGGTGGAGGCCCAGGTTCTCTGGATGCTTTCAAGAGAGAGCTAGATAGGGCTCATAAAGATAGCGGAGTCAGGGGATATGGGGAGAAGGCAGGAACGTGGAACTAATTGTGGATGATCACATTGAATGGCGGTGCTGGCTCGAAGGGCCGAATGGCCTACTCCTGCACCTCTTGTCTATGAGATTGTCCAACACACCCACTGCAAATATCTGAACCACTACTGCGAACTAGAGAGCGATCCTGACCTCCCATCTACCGCATTGGAGACCCTGGGACTGTCATTAATCGGACCTTATCTTGCACTAAACATATTCCCTTTATCCTGTAACAGTACAATGTGGATTGTAATCGTGCGTTGTCTTTCCAGTGACTGGTTAGCTTGCAACGGAAGGTTTTCACTGTATTTTGGTCTTTGGAGTGTGGAAGGAAGCCGAAGATCTCAGAGAAAACCCACGTGGTCACGGGGAGAACGTACAAACTCCGTACAGACAGCACCCGTAGCCAGGATCCGACCCGAATGGCCTAATTCTTCTCCCATATGTTATGATCCCATGACCTATTAAATGGTTAAAACCTGTGATATTGCTCCGTTTCGGAGTACATCAGGCTCCCACAAGATCTAAAATGTTCAAGAAGGAACTACAGATGCTGGAAAATCAAAGGTAGACAAAGTTGCTGGAGGAAATGCAAATGTGGCTGTACAATGAAATTGCAAATGTGACAAATTTCTCCAGCAAATTTGTCTTCCCACAAGATCTATTTTAGTACTATGCCAGTATTAAAACCCCTCTCCCCACCTGGGAGTACCATGCCTCTCACATACATTTTATTTCTAAGCCACACTGAGCAAAGCCCAGAGCGCTCCTCTTTGTCAGTTTTCCACGAACCTGTGCTGCCGTTGTGTGAGGTTATGCCTCGAGGCCAAATGCTTTGTTGGATTACTGTGCGGTGAAGTGTTTGTGCATCGTCTGGTCGTGCTGACACTTGTAAAATGGGTCCTGGATTGCTCTCTCCCATCTCGGCTTGCAAAGCCTTTTGTGCTCTTGGCAAATGTTCCTTTTTTCCCCCCCACTGGCGCTTTGGTTGGGGTTTCTCCTTGAACCCGTTTAAGTTGAAGGAGCCTGACCCATGCTTGGCAGCCTCTGTGTTTAAGGAGGAACTGCAGACGCTGGAAAATCGAAGGTAGACAAAAGCTCAGCGGGTGCGGCAGCATCCATGGAGCGATGGAAATGGGCATCGTTTCGGGCCGCAAAACCCTTGGGTCTCGGCCCAAAACGTTGCCTATTTCCTTAGGTCTGAAGAAGGGTTTCGGCCCGAAACTTTGCCTATTTCCTTTGCTCCATAGATACTGCTGCACCCGCTGAGTTTCCCCTTGGCAACCTTTGCATGACCAGGTATATTGGGAAAAGAAGCTAAAATATGAATAGAAGTAAATGACTTCCATTTTCATTTCAGCTCTGACTCCCAGTGGCAGGTTGTTGGGGCATTGAAAATATATTGGATGTAGTTGGCCTTATTTTGGTACAGCACCAGGGACACTACAGTGAAACCCTCTCGAATCAGTTAGTGTTATTCTAAAGGTAGACAACAGTGCTGGGGAAACTCAGCGGGTGCAGCAGCATCCACGGAGCGAAGGAAATAGGCAACTTTTCGGGCCGAAACCCTTCTTCAGACTATTCGGACTCTATTCTAAAAAATAGGTGCAGGAGTAGGCCATTCAGTCCTTCGAGCCAGGACCGCCAATCAAATTGATCATCTAAAATCAGTACCCCGTTCCTGCTTTTCCCCCCATATCCCTTGATTCCTTCAGCCCTAAGAGCTAAATCTGACTTGAAAACATCCAGTGAATTGGCCTCCACTGCCTTCTGTGGCAGAGAATTCCACAGGTTCACAACTCTCTGGGTGAAAAAGTGTTTCTTCATCTCAGTCCTAAATGGTCCACCCCTTATTCTTAAACTGTGACCCCTGGTTCTGGACTCCCCCCAACATCGGGAACATTCTAGAAATGAATAACCAAAATGCTGATATAGGTTGCACCGCTGGAACCTCAATAAAGGAAGTCCTATGGTTGTGGTCGTACAGAACAGAAACAGGATGTATGGCTCAACTCTTCCACGCCAACCAAGATGCCTCATCGAAGCCAGTCCAACTAGCCCCTCTCCCTCTAAACCTTTGCTATCCATGTTCCTGTCCAAGTGTCTTTTAAATGTTACTAAAACAAGTGGGACCCGTTGGGTGCCTTTCACACGGGAGGCCTGGTCCCCCAACGCAACCCATTCCCCAACGCAACATTCCACCACCAACCCGTTCACCCGACATAATATTCCGCCACTCACCCATAGCCCCCAACTGCACAGGGGCGGCTCATTTCCCCTTATCCCCCAGCACTCCCTCCACCCTCCCTCCCTCAGCCTCCCAATTGCACTTGCTGCCAGGACTTTAAAAAAGAATCCAATTGCACTTCCCCTGCCTCTCCCCAGCATTCCCACCCCCTCCTCTTCAGCCTCCCGGTTTTTAAACTTTAAACTTGCTGGCAGGACTCGGTGTTCTGTGATTGCAACATTTTTTTGCGGGGAGGGCCAGCAAGGATTTGGATCCCAATATGACGCATCGATGTAACTGCCAGTGTGCAGATGGAAGAAATTTTTCTCAAACTGGATATTGTAAAATTAAAAATGTGAATACCTTGTAAAATATAACATCAATCAGAACAAAACTTGATAAAAACACACCACAAGACAATTGTGAGTAAGGTTGTCCAAAAATCGCGTACCATTTTGGCATAATTCAGGGCATGACTCGCAGACAGACTCACTAACAAACAAGATGAGAGTTTTGGTAATATATAGATATTAAACCTGCCTCGACTACCTCCTCTGGCAGCTTGTTCCACATACCCAGTACCCTCTGAGTGGAAAAAGTTGCCCCTCGGGTTCCTATTAAATATTGCCCCCCCCCCCCCCCCCCCCCCCCACACACCTTAAACTATGTCCCCTGGTTCTTGATTTCCTGATCCAGGTTAATAGACTCTGTATTCACCCTCTTAATTCCTCATGATTTTAAACTCCGCCAAGTGCACCTTTATACATCTCCGCCTCCTGCTCTACAAGTTATAAAGTCCAGGCCCTTAATCAGGCTGTCAAGGATTATGGGGAGAAGGCAAGTAGAATGGGTTTCTAAGAGGGAGAGAGAGATCAGCCATGATTGAATGGCGGAGTAGACTTGATGGGCCGACTGGCCTAATTCTGCTCCCATCACTTATCACCTTATACAGCGCAGGAACAGGCCACAGCAGGTCGAGTCCGCACCGACCAGAGATCCCCGCACATTAACACTATCGTACACACACACATGTACACCAAGCCAATTAACCTACAAACCTGTACGTCTTTGGAGTGTGGGAGGAAACCGAAGATCTCAGAGAAAACCCACGGGGAGAACGTGCAAACTCCGTACAGACAGCACCCGTAGTCGGGATCGAACCCGGGTCTCTGGCGCTGTGAGGCAGCAACTCTTTCGATGCTCCACCGTGTCACCCCTATACTTGCCCTCCTCCCTCTTTCAGTCCCTTTTCTTCCACCATCCCAGACCTCTGCGGGAATCCTGGACACAGGTTTTGATGCTCCTGTGGTTTACTGTTACGAGCCCATGAATCAACCATTTAAACTGGTGCCCTGTGACTCCAAGCCCTGTAGTTTTCCATTCACAAATACATTTGACTACAAGTAATTATGCAGCTGCTTCCTCGCTGCAGTTCCAACAAGTTGATCAGAATCCCTTTGATTCCTTTTCCGGCCACTCCTCAAAAGAATTAGTGTTGCTGTTTTAATTTCCTCCAGGTTATTTGGGCGAGTGTTGGTGCAGGAAACAGTTGGGAGGTTTCCATCAAAATCCTTGCCTTTCTAAAGCCAAACGGACATTTCTATAGTTTGGTTTAGAGATACGGCGCGGAAACAGGCCCTTCGGCCCACTGAGTCCGTGCCGACCAGCGATCCCCGCACACTAACACTATCCTGCACACACACGGGACAAGTTACACTTATACCAAGCCAAGTAACCTGCAAACCTGCACGTCTTTGGAGTGTGGGAGGAGACGGAAGATCCCGGAGAAAACCCACATGGTCACGGGGAGAAGGTACAAACCCCTGGAATGTACAGACCCCTTGCTGAACTTAATTTTGAAACTAATTCTAAGATGCAGTACGGTTAAACGGCCTTTCAATGTTCTTAAAAATTGTTTCAAAGCATGGTTGTGTTAAGTACTGGAAAGTTGAACTGGCCAGAAGTTTGGAGGCTAACTCTAGTCTGCCCGGCTGTGTCTTTAGATGGGATCATAATGTTAAACTAGAACATACCATATTTGAACCATTTGAACTATTTGGTGTCCATCTTCGGTGGAATCTGAAGAAGAGTCTCGAACTGAAATGTCGCCCATTCCTTATTTCCAGAGATGCTGCCTGTCCACTGGGATACTCCAGCATTTTGTGTCTGTCTTTGGTGTAAACCAGCATCTGCGATTGCTTCCTATATTTAAATACTGCATCACCAGTAGAAATGGGGCCCCTTCCTTCTTAAGAGATCCGATCCTGATCCTTTTTCAGTTCATTAACTTATAATTGCATGCCAGGTGTGGAGCATAAGTGCAGGGATATAAACTGCGCTCTATTCAGGTGGTGTTTTCAAAGGCCCAAAGATTACAATAAATAACCTCCTTTTTAAATTGTGATTCATGGCCATCTTGTAATCTCCCATTTTCCTGTTTCTAGGACAACGCTACATGATTAGCAGATCGTGTCGTATTTAATTGCTGTCTTTTTGGGGGTGGACGTGGTTCAAAGAATCTCATATTGGGTGTTAACTTGCTATCGGGTAGACTCGAAATGCCAGAGTAACTCAGCGGGACAGGCAGCATCTCTGCAGAGAAGGAAGGGGTGATGTTTCTGACAATAGACAATAGGTGCAGGAGGAGGCCATTTGGCCCTTCGAGCCAGCACCGCCATTCAATGTGACCATGGCTGATCGTCCCCAATCAGTACCCCGTTCCTGCCTTCTCCCCATATCCCCTGACTCCGCTATCTTTAAGAGCCCTATCTAGCTCTCTCTTGAAAGCATCCAGAGAACCAGCCTCCACCGCCCTCTGAGGCAGAGAATTCCACAGACTTCTGGTTGAGACCCTTCTTCAGAACCTGTCCTGTTACACTGCCTGTTTGCTGCCTGGCCCACAGAGTTACTCCAACGTTTCGTATCCATCTTTGGTGTAGATCAAACCTGCTCAGTTACTCCAGCACTTTGTTTTTGTCTTGTTTTTAAACCAACATCTGCAGCTCCATGTTGGCTTTGAAGAAATATCAAGCTTATAAATAGCAGGTGTACAAAAATGCTGGAGAAACTCAGCGGGTGAGGCAGCATCTATGGAGCGAAGGAGTAGGTGACGTTTCGGGTCTCGAGCATTTCTTCGCTCCAGCATTTTTGTCTACCTTCGATGTTTCCAGCATCTGCAGTTCCTTCTTAAGCTGATAAATAGTTGTCTCTTTGCAATTGGCCCGTTGAAACCGTGGATTGGATATTCTGTAACAGACTAGAGCTAAATAGGTGGAAAACATTTAAACAAAGTCCCAGTGAAACAAAGATTGATACAAACGGCTGGCGTAACTCGGGGGTTCAGGAGAACATCTCGGGAGGAAATGGATAGGTGACGTTTCTGGTCGGGACCCTCCCTCAGACTGATGACACGTCACCCATCCTTTTTCTCCAGAGATGCCTTTCTTTCCCCTTATATTCCTTCGCTCCATAGATGCTGCCTCGCCCGCTGAGTTTCTCCAGCATTTTTGTCTACCTGCTATTTATAAGCGTGATATTTTTTCAAGGCCATTCACAACATGGAACTGCAGATGTTGGTTTAGGGGGAGACACAAAAACAAAGTGCTGGAGTAACTCAGCAGGTCCTTGGTTCACTACAGAAAATGAGTGCCCCGATTTATTATAATTTTTTTTTTTTTTTTTTTTAAATGCTGGAGGAACTCAGCAGGTGAAGCAGTATCTATGAGTTACTCCGACACTTTGCGTCTATCTTTGGTATAAACCAGCATTCTTTCTTCCCCATGAAACAAATCAGATGGGGTGCGGTGCAAGAAAACGCCCAATATGATTTGATTCTTGTGCATTTTCCCGTGGCTTTTATTTTCAGTTCAGTTTTGTTTCCGCACGAGAAGAGGTGAGCCTGTCTATCTGGGATCTCCTTGTCTGAAGTGAATCAAGAAACATTTGGTCAGTTTGCTGTCCATTCCGTCATGGCCTTGGTCTGCTTCCTAACTGTGTGATTTGTTCTTGAAAGGTATGGACCTGTCTGCTAACCAGGATGAAGAAAGTGACCAGGAAACCTTTCAGATAGAAATCAACAAAGAAACCAAGAAATGCGCTTTCCGGACCTGCAATGGGAAATATTGGACGCTGACTTCCAATGGAGGAGTGCAGTCCACTGCTTCGATAAAGTAAGGGTTCTCCTTTGGCATCATGTTGGGCTCGTGTCTTCTGGGCTGAAGAGCCCATCCCTGTGCTGTATGTACAGTTCTAGGTTGTAATTGCAATGTTCCTTTGAGATAATACCACCAGAAACCTTTGTACTGATGTCATAAATGTTGTCCCGTTACTTTGAAACCGCAAGCACACGGCACGGTGGCGCAGCGGTAGAGTTGCTGCCTTACAGCGAATGCAGCGCCGGAGACCCGGGTTCGATCCCGACTACGGGCGCTGTCTGTATGGAGGTTGCACGTTCTCCCCGTGAACTGCGTGGGTTTTCTCAGAGATCTTCGGTTTCCTCCAACACTCCAAAGACGTACAGGTTTGTAGGTTAATTGGCATGGTAAATGTAAAAAATTGTCCCTAGTGGGTGTAGGATGGTGTTAATGTGCGGGGATCGCTGGTCGGCACGGACCCGGTGGGCCGAAGGGCCTGTTTTACACGCTGTATCTCTAAACTAAACTAATAAACTAAACTAAAGTTCATAAGTGATAGGAGCAGAATTAGGCCATTCGGCCCATCAAGTCTACTCTGCCATCCAATCGTGGTTGATCTATCTCTCGCTCCTAACCCCATTCTCCTGCCTTTTCCCCATAATCCCTGCCACCAGCACTAATCAAGAATCTATCTCTCTCTGCTGTAAAAAACATCCCCTGACTTGGCCTCCACAGCCTTCTGTGGCAAAGAGTTCCACAGATTCACCACCACCCCTTTAATTTGGAAGTGTGCCGTTTCAGTTTCCAATATTTGGTCAAATCACAGGTTGGCTCCTGATTTATGTGGCTTTCCATGGCTTGCTGGCCTTCAGTGAAGTGCTTGTTCCTTTGAAAACTCCCTAATGTTGAAATCAAGACTTGTGGGAACAACGCCTGGCTGACTGGCTGCATAACATCCATTCTTGAATAAATATATCTCTGGCGTTATCTGGAACTTAATACTGCTCTTTTAGTGAGGGAGAGGATTTTAAGCATTTGGCCTTTTTTTGAATTCTGATGTAAAATTATATGTCTCTATGATGTGCAGAATTCTATAAATTTGTGCCACATCTGTGCAAAAAACGCATCTGAATTGGAGCATAAACTCTTCGAAGCTTATCCTTTAGAGATACAGCGTGGAAACAGGCCCTTTGGCCCACCGGGTTCATGCTGACCACTGCTCACCCTGCACATTAGCACTATCCTACACACTCGGGACAATTTATTACGCCAAATATCCTACAAACCTGTATATCTTTGGAGTGGGGGAGGAAACCGGAGCTCCCGGAGAAAACCCACGTGGTCACGAGGAGAACGTACAAACTTCGTACAGACAGCACCCGTAGTCGGGATCGAACCCGGGCCTCTGGCGCTGTGAGGCAGCAGCTCTACCGCTCGCCGCCGTGCCGTGCTTGCGCAGAATTTTTTAATTTCTTGTATTTGTGCCACGCCACTGTTCAAAAAGCACATCTGAATTGGAACAGAAGCTGTTCTAGATTTTGCCTTTGATCAAAATAATATGATTTGCAGGAATCCTTCTAAGTGAATGAGCTCAGAATGATGTTTAGTTTAGAGATAAAGCGCAGAAATGGACGCTTCAGCCCTCTGAGTCCGCCCCGACCAGCGATCCCTGCATTCTCCCCTCTCAGAACGAATACCAAGAAAGGTTGACGCAAAATGCTGGGGTAACTCGACGGGACGGGCAGCATCCCACTGGAGAGGGGGAATAAACGAGTGACATTTCGGGTCGAGACCCTTCTTCAGACTGAAAGTTATGGGATAGGGAAACGAGATATATATACAATGATGTGGGTACTGGGTGAAAACGAGACTTTGGTGGGGGAGGGATAGAGAGAGAGAGAGAGGGGGGGGGGGGGGGATGCCGGGGTTACTTGAAGTTAGATAAATCAATCTTCACACCACTGGGCTGTAAGCTGCCTAAGTGAAATATGAGATGCTGTTCCTCCAATTTGCGTTTAGCCTCATTGAGGCAATGGAGGAGGCCTCGGACAGAAAGGTTGGTGTGGGAATGGGAAGTAAAGTGTTTAGCAACCGGGAAGATCCAGGCAGACTGAGCGAAGGCGTCGCAAATACCAATGGCAATGAATGTTTCTTGTCTGAAGACGGACCTCGACCCGAAACGTCACCCATCCCTTCTCTCCAGAGATGCTACCTGTCCTGCTGAGTTATTCCAGTATTTAGTGTCTACCTTCGATTTAAACCAGCATCTGCAGTTCTTTCCCACACAATGTTTCTTGCTCAGCTTTCTAAATTGCTGCCTCATGTAATATGAACCTCACTTTAATAGACACTTGCCAAACTGCTCATCTGTTTTCTGTTACGAATCCCGATCGATATTGAAGAATTCAGGAGTATATTAAAATGGGGTGCCTGCTTTATAAATACTGTGGGCAAGGTATTGGTGGCGGTTACTGTTAGTGTGTGAAAGAGGCAATAATCTATTTGGTTTACTTTAGAGAGTTACGAGCACGGAAACAGGCCCTTCGGCCCACCGAGTCCGCCCCGACCAGCGATCCCCGCACACCAACGCTATCCCACACACACTAGGGACAATTTTCACTTGTACCAAGCCAATTAAGCTGCAAACCGGTACGTCTTTGGAGTGTGGGAGGAAACCGATCTCGGAGAAAACCCACGCGGCCACGGGGAGAACGTGCAAACTCCGTGCAAGATGGAACCCGCGTCTCTGGCGCTGCGCCACCGTGCCGCACCTATTCTAATTCTATTCTTGGAATAGAAATATCGGCAGCGTACAAGGAGGGCAAGGGCAATGTTTACTTTGCCACTTGCACAGGATACCACTCTACAATGCTGCACTATAAAGGTGTTTGTTCAGAATCACTCGAATGAGAAATGTCGCTGTTTGCTACTTTTGGACCAAGTTGTCACTCACGCCGTTGAACTTTCACCTCTCTACTCTATCATATAATTTTATTTTTGCATGAGACATTTTAAATTACTATCATTATTTGCACCACTTCACGTTCTGCCAATTGAGGCTGTGTGGCTCCCACGTACATTGATGTTTGTTACTCGACATGTTGAACAACCAGAGAACCAGTCCTGGGTGTGTTCCTACACCCACCCCCTTTCCCCAAAGGTTAAGTACAGTGCATTTCTGTCAAACTTTCCAGACTGTCACCAGTATTGGCCTGGCCTCTCCTGGAGCTGATTTAACGTAGTGGCTCTCTGGCATTTGAGTCTTCATTTCTTGTCTTTTTAATTAATCGCGTATTATTTCTCCTCCAGTCTCAACATGGGCCTGCGACCTCGTGGGTTTCCTCCCGGTGCTCCGGTTTCCACCCACATCCCAAACACGTGTGGGTTTGCAGATTAATTGGCCTCAGATGTGCTTGGACTGGATGAAAAAGTGGGATAGCACGGACCGAGTGTGACGGCTGAATGATGTTCGGCGTGGGCTGAAGGGCCCTGTTTCCAAACTGTAAACACCCCAGCTCCAGCAGTCACGGTGGCGCAGCGGTAGAGTTACAGCGGATGCAGCGCCAGAGACCCGGGTTCCATCCCGATTATGGGGGCTGTCTGTATGGAGTTTGTACGTTCTCCCCGTGACCTGCGTGGGGTTGTAGGTTAATTGGCATGGTAAATGTTTTTAAAAAAAATTGTCCCTAGTGTGTGTAGGACAGTGTTAATGTGCGGGGATCGCTGGTCGGCACGGACCCGGTGGGCCGAAGGGCCTGTTTCCGTGCTGTATCTCTAAACTAAACTAAGTAAACTTCACAAGAGTAGAGGTCTAGGATAGGCTAGAAACTCAATGTTTCTCTTTGCTTCCTCTTCCGTTGCCCTGTGCTGGCCTATTGAAGATGGTGACCAAGGAAGTAATCCTTTGTCCATTTGGTTTTCCAGAAATGACAACTGTTACTTTCAGATTGAGTGGCGTGAAAGGAGAATTGTTCTGAAGGCCGTGAATGGAAAATACGTGGCTGCGAAGAAGAACGGGCAGCTTTGTGCCAGCATCGAAACGCCAAGTAAGTTGCTTCTAACAGTTGCAGTTACACATCCGCATTGGTGCACGCTTTATCTCCATTATAAGACTAACAGGAGCAGAATTAGACCATTTGGCCCATCTCGCGTCTACTCTGCCAGTCGATCATGGCGGACATTTGTTTCCCTCTCAACCTCATTCTCTTGCCCTTCTTCCCCCTAACCTTTGATGCTATTACTAACCAAGAACATACCCCCCCCCCCCCCCCCCCCCCCCCCCCCCCCCCCCCCCCCGCCCCATTCCTACTTCCACTTTCCAAGTAGAGATGGTGGGAAAGGAATGGATGTGTTATGAATATTATTGCTTTGGTATTTGCTCCACCTGGTTTATTTGTTCAGCGTGATGGTTTTAATGTATAGTATTACTTGATTTGAATGGCTACCATCCTAACAGAAGCTTTCATTGTATCCTGTACACATGCAAGAATACTAAACCATAACTATAATCTTCATGGCTTTGGAAGCTTTGGCTTTCAAGCCATTTGCTCTTGAAGGAAGCCATTGCCAAGGCTGACATATATCCTTGGATAGATCCAAAATGCTGGAGTAACTCAGCGGGCCAGGCAGCATATCTGGAGAGAAGGAATGGGTGACGTTTCCTTCTCTCCAGAGATGCTGCCTGTCCCGCTGAGTTACTCCGGCATTTTGTGTCTTTATCTCCGGTTTAAAGCAGCATCTGCAGTTCCTTCCGACACTGCTGATCTGTAGCCTTGCTGCTTTGCCGAGGTTTCGGAAGCCTGTTGAATTGGCGTCAAACAACCTGTGAAATGCTGAAACCTTCCTTCCTTCCTTCTCCCCCTCCCCATGTTCCAGCGGAGACAGAGGAGTTTGTAATGAAACTCATCAACAGGCCTAGCATAGTCCTTCGCGGAGAGCATGGCTTCATTGGCTGCAGGAAAGTGACCGGGACCCTCGACTCCAACAGATCTTCATACGATGTCTTTCACCTGGAGCTGAACGATGGAGCTTACAACATCAAAGGTACATCAGCGCGCGTTTACTCTTTGTACTTTCCTGGAAAACTGTTCCACAGATGCCACCGTCTCATCCCCGAGCCTGAAACGTGTGTTGGTGGATGAGTTTGCTGTTATAGACATTAGCGCAGCAATGCTCTCGTTCATATTCTCCCACGTGGGTTGCTAACACGAGCAGCATTTCTACTTTTTGCAAGAGTTTCAGACTCCAAATAAGTTATTAGAGAAAGATCTTTTCAATAACCATTTCTTTATCTTTGTTACTTCCAAGATTGAAAATAAAGGCTCTGTCATTCTTGTTTAGAATATTGTTCGACATCAGTAGGTGTGTGTGTGTGTGTACATATGTGTATGTATATGTGTGTATATATTAATATATATGTGTATATAAAGGCAGTCACGGTGGCGCAGCGGTAGAGTTGCTGCCCTTACAGCAAACGCAGCGCCGGAGACCGGGTTCGATCCCGACTGCGGGCGCTGTCTGTATGGGGTTTGTAACTTCTCCCCGTGACCTGCGTGGTTTTCTCCGAGATGTTCGGTGTTTCCTCCCACACTCCAAAGACGTACAGGTTTGTAGGTTAATTGGCTTGATAAAAAAGTTAAATTGTCCAAGTTGGCGATATGCAGAGCACTGCCCTGCCGACTACAGAAGGTATATAATATCACTTAAAATAGCCACCCATTGGTGAAGTACAGGCACGGGCCGTGGGTAATTACTCAGGGTAGGCACTCAGTCGGCTTAAAAAAATTAAACCGCACATGCGCAGATTGTTCTCTCCGTTAAAAAAATAAAATAAAAACAGTAACAATTCAATTTGCCCAAGGCTTCCTAGTCTCCTTTATTCTGAATTACTGAATGGGTTGGGGGGTGAGGGTGATGGCAGATGGAGAGATGGAGCGATGGTGAGAAAAACAGGAGTACAGGAAATAGTTGAATCGGTTGTCATCTTATTGAATGACAACACTTGTTCAAGGGACCAATTGGGGGAACAGTTCCTTTCACAGCGTGTGGAGAGTCTGTGCCAGGGGTAAAGTTGTGGGGAGGGCACGAGTGTTGAGAAGGAGGGTGTCGGGGATACTGCCAGTAACTCACTCACTCACCGCTACCGCAGCTCTCCGGGCGCGAAGCCACGCACGGTAGCTGGGGATAGAAGCAGCTCGGGGAGCTGCGAGCGGCCACCGGGACCCGACAGCAGAACTGGCCGCCACTTCAGCGCCTTCTGCCGGCCCACTCACCTTTGGCAGTGCTCTCCGTCGGAATGTCTCTGCCGTTCGCCGACTTCGCTCATGTCAACGGCTTCCTGCAAATCCTTAAATTCCCACAGCCGAGTGACCCCAATCGCCCTGTCGGAATTTAAGGACATGAGTGAGGCCAGCGAGCGGCAGGAGAGGTGCCAGAGGCGAGCAGGGGACCGGCAGAAGGAGCTAAGGTGGCGGCTGGTCCCGCTGTCCGGCCCGGCGGCCACTCAGCCACCCGAACACTTCTCTTCCCCCCCCCCCCCCCCCCCCCGGCTCAATGCGGTGGCATTCCACGCCTCCGTGCAAGGAGCGTCGCAAGTGGCATGCTCCCAATCCCCTCCTTCACAACATTCGTGCCCTCCCCACAACTTTATCCCGGGCCAGGCTCCCCAAACGCTTGGAAAGAAGCTCTCCCCCCACCCCCACACCCTGGGAAATACGGTATTTAAAAACATCACCAAGAAATGTACTTACCACATCATTGGTACACGAGCTCCATTTTTCTCTCTTTGTTTCCTAACATACACTTAAAATATTGACAATCCATATTTGAAAACCCCGCCAAGTAACTTGCGCTGTGCAGTCGCAGGAGGCTGATGTGCATGTGCGTCGCAGTGCTGCAGAGGCAGAATTTCAGCTGCCTTCAGCCCCGATTGAAAGTGACGGCTCCAGGCAGCGCTGACGGCACGTGGGCTGCACAGAGCTTCACGTGCTACAAGCGCTGCGGATGAAAGGCACGGAGAATTATGCCTACTTAAGAGATCGGTCCCTTACATAGGCATCATTCTCCCATGCCTTTACTATTTATATTTAGTAATTACTATGTTATAATTTTAGTTAGGGTAGGCAGTGCTATTCTCCAGCATCTGCAGTTCCTTCTTTAACACGTTTGTAGGTTAATTGGCTTGGTGTAAATGTATAATTGCCCCTAGTGTGTAGGATAATGTTAATGTGCGGGGAACACTGGTCGGTTCGGACTCGGTGGGCAAAAGGGCCTGTTTCTGCGCTGTATCTCTAATCTAAACTAAAACTGCTATGGGGAGGTTATATGGAAACAGTTTTTTCCCTCCTAAACTGTTTAATCCTTTTTCTGCTTGTCAATTTCCAAACTATAGTGATTCTCTAGTTCCCGATTGAGATTGTAAGAACCAATTTGGCTAATGTAATGCAAATATTTCTTAATTCATCACTTGTGTTATAACAAATTTACCCTGCGTGATCTAAATGTTCTCCAGTTCATCACTTGCCTTGTATCCAACTTGTTTATAGTAACACATGGTGACAGAATAGCCGACACTAGAATTGAACTTGAACCAGGCAGTACAGCCTGTGGTGTGTGCACTGGTTCTTGTACTTGGTTGCACTTCACAACCAAGACGCTTCTGTCTGACTCTAACACACTGTTGTATTCCTTTGCAGATTCTACTGGGAAATATTGGATGGTTGGAAGTGACTCCTCGGTCACCAGCAGCAGCGATAAACCTGTGGATTTCTTGTTTGAATTCTGTGACTACAATAAGGTTGCAATTAAAGTCGATGGAAAGTATTTAAAGGGGGACCATGCAGGGGTGCTCAAGGCATCTGCTGATGCCATTGACTCCTCAACCCTCTGGGAGTACTAAATGCACTTTACGTGGCTTCCCTGCATCTGTCAGTTGCAGCATCCTACCACGGACTGTGCCTGCCTGCCTGCCTGCCTTTCACAACCTATTGCAACCACCTTGTTTTTTAAAAAATTGAAACTTTTTTTTTGTATATTCATCTCGGCTGTAGCTGCTATTAAAGATCTGCTGTTAGATCTAAGCAGGGCATTGAAATCAGTGCTTCATGACATTCCCTTTAGCGTTCCTTAATTTGTAGTGGGATTTTTCTGGAGACTGACATTGGCAAAGTTAGGGTTAAGACTTTATGTGCCTTTACCACATTGCTGCTGTCCTGCCGACATACCCCTGGCGTTGGTTGTGCCAGGCTGGGAGCCCAAGACCACTAGCAGCCTCCTGCTGTAAAGGGAGGGGAGCTCCCTAACGCTGGCTTTATACTGGATTTTTACCGGGCATGGATGGGTGCTGTGAACGGAGTAGCAAAAAATAAAAAAAATAAAAAAACCTCAACCTCCCATCCTTTCTGCAGACGGCAGTTTCATTCTCTGGCCATTCACCAAACCCTGCGCTCAGTCCACTCAATTGCCCCGAGCAAGTCTGCCGCATGTCATCACTTAAGCTATCGCCTAACACAGACCCGGCACAGTTGCCATGGTAATTGAAGGCAATGCCACAAATAGATCCACAATCAAACTCCTATGAAAATCGTCCTTCGGTCTCTCGCTCGTCACTTGCCTAATAGTACTTCTGTTATAGTAATACCATGACAACAGAATTACCTACACTAGAATCAAAGTTGAACCAGGCAGTATAGCCCGTGGTGTGTGCATTAGACCTTGTGTACCGGCCTGCACTTCTCAAGAACTCTTCAGAGAAAAAAAGAGGAAGCAAAAGACTTCCTTGCAACATCCATCCCAAACTCGTGGTTCTAGAGTGGCATCAAGCTGGCCTTGTGTTAGACACTTGTCCATCCACAAATTACTCCCACCATGCATCATTACTGCACGAGGAAGGTGTTATGTTGGTAATTGTGACTTTTATCTTATTGGAGTCACCCTCCCCATTGCGCTTTTATTTTTTGACTGTGCATTTTGTGCTTAGTTAGTGCCACCTTTATACAATATTCCTCAGTCCTGTGTGTGTGTGTGTGTGTGTGCCCCTACTTGCCCACAGCAACAGTGTTGAGTAGCTCTTTCGATGCGGCAGAAACCTAGAGGGAAAAAAAGCACCACTGCCATTGTTTTTGCTGGAATGTGAGAGGGAGAAGTTTTCTCGTTATCATTCTCTGCACCCTTCTCATGGTGCTGTGGCTACTGGAATATTTTAATAATTGTTTTGCTGGAATTTGTAAAGCGTAAATATCCTTGAACTGGAAACTTCAGTAATGCTTCCTCTGATACTACCTAATTTAGTAATGGTTCAATATTAGCGGAGTGAACTGGACCCCCCCCCCCCCCTCCCCCAAGAAAGCATGTGAGCCCACATCAGTTGTGCCCTCCCTTCAAAAAACACATGACCAAACTCAGTCTGGAATGATTTGATTTGAGGTGAAAGATAGGCAGGCATTTGGACCATTAACCCCTGCTATTACTGGTCCTTGGTAGGATCTCCTTCATGCAATCTAGCAATGTACTTTATGGAGACTGCATGTGGTCTTGTAACTTGTTGTGGAGGGACATGTTGCCAAAACCTGCTTCTGTTTATGTGAAACCTTTGTATATTATCCTCGCCAGCAAACCGATTGGAATCGCGGTGACCACCAGTGATGAGAGTGCTCTAACCTTCCAGTTTGTGGTAGCTCCAATCTACCCTTTTAAAATAAAACTGGTCTCATTAGTCTTGTGTAAATTACAACGTGTCGGGAATTGCTGGATTCAAAACTTTCGATGTCACCAAATGTATATATTAAAAAGAAGCAAACCGCCGCCAAAAGGACATTAAATTGGTGTCAACTTGAGCGTTCGCCTGAAATGACGGATTCCATACACGTGTCCCGTAGAAATAACACTGTACTTTGAACTTCTTCCCATTCATGTCATTTGTATAACTCGAGGAATGTCATGTCAAATAAACATGTTGCATCTGCTAAAGTTTGTGTGTGTGTGTGTTTTAATCCTCGTTAGAATCGAGTACAGAACATGATAGTTTATTGCATCATTGCAGTTGGAGTTCGGGATCTCACGGGGTGGATGTGCAGTGGGGACAGGAATAACTCTGTGTGTGGAAAAACAAAACGTGTAGGAAGGAACTGCAGGTGCTGGTTTAAGCCGAAGAAACCCACAGACAGCTGGAGTAACTCAGCGGGTCAGACAGCATCTCTGGAGAAAAGGAATGTGTGACGTTTCGAGTGGAGACACTTCAGTCTGAACCCAGTCAAGTGATTAAAGATAGTCTGAGGGTCTCCAATGAGGTAGATGGTAGCTCGGGGCCGCACACTAGTTGGTGATCGGATGGTTCAGTTGCCTGATAACAGCTGGAAAGACATTGTCCCTGAGTCTGGATTCTGCATATTAGAAGTACGTGAAGTTTTTAGGGGTATAAAAGTTCTGGGGAAATGGGATGATGTGTTTATGACTAGACTTTTCCTCAGAACAAAATTAAGGATTGATTGATATCATGACGGTTTTGCATTTGCCTGCATTGTCACCAGCCCACAGCAAAGATTTACATGCAAATTACTGATGATCAATAACAGAGCGTTCATTCAATTTAACAAAGGTGGAGACTGTGTGCCCTGGTTCATTGGCTCAGCAGCAGGTTATCTATCAACAGTTGCATTTTGTGGCTGGTAAAACCTCGGCATGAACCACAGTGGAAACGCCAGACCAGCGCTGCCTATAATAACTGATCACCGTTCTGCTTTTGGGCCAAGCCTCCTCCCAGGCCTGTCAAAAACAAGCACCTAAACACTCAAACGTGGAAACAGAACGGTGGCGCAGCGGTAGAGTTGCTGCCTCACAGCGCCAGAGACACGGGTTCAATTCTGACTACGGGTGCTGTCTACGGAGTTTGTTCGTTCCTTCACCCTGTGACCGCATGGGTTTCCTCCCACACTCCAAAGACCTATGGGTTAATTAGACAATAGGTGCAGGAGTAGGCCGTTTGGCCCTTCGAACCAGCACCGACCATTCAATGTGATCATGGCTGATCATCCCCAATCGGTACCCCGTTCCTGCCTTCTCCCCGTATCCCCTGACTCCGCTATCTTTAAGAGCCCTATCTAGCTCTCCCTTGATTTCCCTCGCTTTGGTAAATTGTGCCTGGTGTGTAGGATAGTGTAGGTTTATTGGCCAAGTATTCACATACAAGGAATTTGCCTTGGTGCTCCGCCCACAAGTAACAAGTAACAGTGACAGTTACGAATGACTCGGAAAACACTAAACATTAATAATAAATTCACGGTTTAATTCTGCACCGCCTGGCTTTAGAATTAATAAAGATCTATGGTCTACGGTGTTTGGCCGATTGTGGGGAGATCACAGGGATCACAAAGAGAGAGCTAACCAGAGCTCTTTGTGCAGTGAATTGTTGAGACCTGCAATATTCAGTGTGATAGAATTAACGATGTTGCAGCTCACACAATGCAAACGATCGATATTTTTGTGAGAAGCGAATTAAAGGGATATAGGATCGCCACAAAGGGCTGATCAGCATGGGGTCAGGCAGCATCTGTGGAGAGCAAGGATGGGTGGCACTTTGTCAGGGTCTGCAACAGATGAATGATGAAAGGAACTGCTGATGTTGGTTCAAACTGAAGATATTCACAAAACCACAGCTAACAATGAATGGCCATTCTCCTTTATCATTATCACTTTTTTGCATATCTTTCATTCATTTGTTCTATATCTCTCCTTTTGCTATTCCCTGACTCTCAGTCTGAAGAAGGATCTCGACCCGAAAAGTCACCTATTCCTTCTCTCCAGACCTGACAATTGAGTTACTCGAGCTTTTTGTGTCATAACCTGCGATGGATGAGTTGTTCTTTAAAGCCCTGTCCCACGGTACGAGTTCATTCCAAGAGCTCTCCCGAGCTTCAAAAAAATCAAACTTGTGGGAAGCACGGAGAATGAACGTAGAGGGTACGTCGGAGCTCGGGGACGTCTCTTAGCGGCTCGTGACGCTAACGGCAGGTACTCGGGAAGACTCGCTAACGGCAGGTAAGCTCGGGAAGACTCGCGAAGATTTTTCAACATGATGAAAAATGTCCACGAGAGCCCCGAGTACCGACGAGCGGCCATTACCGTAAATTTCCGAGTTCGAATCAGGGCAAACTCGGGAGAATGAACTCGTACAGTGGGACAGGGATTTCAGTAGAACCAGCCAAGACCACAGAAAACAGGTGGCCTTTTCTTGGGTAGCATCTGTGTTTCAGGATGAATGTTGAACTGATACAAGACAAAGGTTCTAGCAGAATATTAGGTGACCCTATGATTAGTTTCACACTGTACAGGATAACCTGTACACATGTTCGAGCCTGTTGATCACTCCATTCCATTGTTCGATATCCAATTGCTTTTGCGTTTGCCCTTCACTAAAGTTAGATAACGTAAATCTCTGCCGTGAATAGACTCAACAGCCTTCCCAAAACAAGGCTACCGCAGTCAAAATTTGATAAAACGACATTCAATAAAATCACACCATTTTTCAATTATTTCCTTGTTGAGGATGTTGTGAGGATTTTATTTTGAACTCCTATCAAATTGGCACAGCGGCTCTGGCGCCAGAGGTGAGCATCGCTGCAAGCTTCGTTCCAAACACAGATTAAAAAAATGAGAGGAAAAGATTGGGTAGACGCACAGAATCTCTTGCCCAGAGTAGGGGAATGGAGGACCAGAGGACATAGGTTCAAGGTGAAACATAGAAACATAGAAAATAGGTGCAGGAGGAGGCCATTCGGCCCTTCGAGCCAGCACCGCCATTCATTGTGATCATGGCTGATCGTCCCCTATCAATAACCCGTGCCTGCCTTCTCCCCATATCCACTGGCCTCTAGAGCTCTATTTAACTCTCTCTTAAATCCATCCAGTGATTTGGCCTCCACTGCCCTCTGTGGCAGGGAATTCCACAAATTCACAAGTCTCTGGGATAAAAAAGTTTTTTCTCACGTCATTCTTAAATGGCATCCCCTTTATTCTAAGACTGTGGCCCCTGGTTCTGGACTCGCCCAACATTGGGAACATATTTCCTGCATCTAGCTTGTCCAGTCCTTTTATAATTTTATATGTTTCTATAAGGGGAAATGATTTGGTGGGAATCCGAGGGTGGTGGGGAGATGAGGATGCAGGTATTCCCTGAACACTCTCATCGGACAGGTCCTTCTCTCCTTCCTCTCGCTGCTTCTGCGACCAGGCTGCCCGCTCTCACGCTGAACGCTGAAAGCTGAGCAGAAGCACCGTGTGTGTTAGCGGGAGGTGCGTGGCCATCCCGAGTTTCCTGTACATTGGCCGAACTCTAGTCATCCAGCCCAAAGAAGGGTCCCAACCCAAAAGTCGCCTGTCCACCCTCTCCACAGATGCTGCCTGGCCCGCTGAGTTCCTCCAGCACTGTGTTTTATTTGCGATTCCAACATGTGCAGTTCCCTGTGTCTCCCACGGAGCCACATTGCTCAATGTTTGAAGGCGTTCACCTCTTTGAGGAAGGTGCCGTTTCACAGAGGGTGGTGGAGCTGGAACACGTGGCCGGGGGTGGTGGTGGAGGCTGGTACAACAGTGGTGTATAAGAGGCTTTTGGACAGGCACATGGAAATGCAGGGATAGTTAGCTTAGTTGGTTCAGTGTACTGCCACGTGTACCGAGGTACAGTGAAAAGCTTTTGTTGTGCGCTATCCCGTCAGCAGAAAGGCTGATACGTCAGTCAATGATGCCGGCAGTCGGCGATAAAATCGCCAAGTGGGACAGGCCCTTACGAAAGAACTGCAGATGCTGGTAAAATCGAAGGTAGACACAAAATGCTGGAGAAACTCGGCGGGTCAAGCAGCATCTCTGGAGAGAGGGAATGGGTGACGTTTCGACCCGCTGAGCTAGCGAAGCAAGAATGACTGGTGTCGGGGGGGGGGGGGGGGGGGGGGGGGGGGGGCAACACCACCCCCGATCTTACGTAATCACACACGCTGGCACAGTCTGCACTCTGTATCTCTCCCTTCGCTCTCCCCATTCTACTCGGATTTGGCTGATTGCGTTGATGAATGGTATCATCTGACCTAATTGGAAAACATACGAAACAAAGCTTTTCCCTGTAGCTCCGTGCATGTGACACTAAGATGGCAGACGGCTCAATTATGATCGTGTGTTGTCTTTCCGCTGACTGGATAGCACGCAACAAGAAGCTTTTCTCTGTACCTCGGTACACGTGACAATAACGATACCCAAGATTTTAGCTTTGCAGCTAAACTAAGTGCGAGAGTCTTTCTGGGAAGGGACAATAATTTTCATCTAAAATTACTGCAGATTAATATTTCTGCTCATCATGGTGTAAGTTTACTTTAGTTTAGTTTAGAGATGCAGCACTGAAACAGGCCCTTCGGCCCACCGGGTCCGCACCGACCGGCGATCCCCGCACATTAACACTGTCCTGCACACACAAGGGACAATTTAATTTTATACCGAGCCAATTAACCTACAAACCTGCACGTCTTTGGAGTGTGGGAGGGAAACCGAAGATCTCGGAGAAAACCCACGGCTGGGTACAGGGAGAACGTGCAAACTCCGTACAGACAGCGCCCGTAGTGGGGATCGAACCCGGGTCTCCGGCGCTGCGAGCGCTGTAAGGCAGCAGCTCGACCGCTGCGCCACCGTGCCAGTATATCCAGTGTGAAATGAAACAAGTGACAGAATCCTGGCATGGAGTCACAGTGACTGTCTCCCTGGCAACTCAATGAAAGAACGCACTGTGACAAGGAGTTTAGGGTTCGTTCAGGGTGTGTGGCAACAGTTAGAAGAGTGGTTTATTGTCATGTGTCCCAGATAGAGCAACGGCATTCTTACTTGCAGCAGCACAACAGAATATGGAAACATCGTGCACTGTAAACACTATAATAAACAAGAAAAATAAGTCCAGTGTGTGTGTACACACGCATACTCACATATGCAGCAGTGCCTTTGTGTGGGAGGTTGGGGCAGATTGCATCGCGGGGCACAATGCTGACAGCGTCCGAGTGTACAACAGGACAAGACCTACAGCCCCATGGTTGACCCAGATAAACCGCTGCAAAGCAAGATGGGTGCAATGCATCTTCACGTGAACGCATCTCATTGGCGGGACAGCAGGGCGAGAGTCGACTGCTTCAGGTTCCCGGGCGTGCAAGCGTCTGAAGACTCTGTGCAAAACACAAAGTGTGTTTTTTAAAGTTTCATTTAGAGTTACAGCGAGGAAACATGCCCCCCAGGCCACCGAGACTGCACAGACCTGCAATTCCCGCACATCCTACTCACACTAGGGACGTTTTACACTTATACCAAGCCAATTAACCTGCAAACCTGTACGTCTCCGAAGATCTTCGGAGGAAACCTACGCAGGTCACAGGGAGAACGTACAAACTCCACACAGACAGCACCCGTAGTCGGGATCGAACTCGGGTCTCTGGCGCTGTGAGGCAGGAGGAACTCATTGGGTCAGGCAGCATCTCTGGACACAAGGATAGGTGGCGGTTTGGGTCAAGACCGTTCCTCAGACTTACTGATGGGGACATCTTTTGGATGAAACAATGAACCAAGGTCTGCTGTCATCTACAAGGAGGTTCAAAGTTCATGTGATAGGAGCAGAATGAGGCCATTCAGCCCATCACGTCCACTCTGCCATTCAATCATGGCTGATCTATCTCTCCCTCCTAACCCCGTTCTCCTGCCTTGTCCCCGTAACCTCTGACACCCGCACTGATCAAGTACCCGATGTTGATGAGTGTTCGACCTCTGCAAGGTCAACATCACTCCCCAGGCAACAACACACCGCCCTAATCAATAACCTTGGAGATAATCGATCTGTTCACAAAGATCTATTGCCGGCCTTGATTTCTCCTTGTCTGTTCTTGCTCCCAGTCCCTGGGTAGTGGAAGGTAAGACCTCCCTGGTGGAATAAAACTGGGTGAAAAAAAGGTCTTACCTTCCACTACCTGCAACCTCCGGCAACCACCTTCAACTAGCATCGCAACCGGCTTCGACTAAAAAATTACCTATTTTTAAAACGGAAACCACTTTCAACCATTAGGGAGACTGACAAAAACCTCCGGGAACCTCCGGGAACTGCATGGAAACCTTGGGTGGGGCGCAAAGTCTCCAGAGGGTTCCGTTCAGATTTCCTAAGTGGGACAGGGGCATAACTCTCCCAGCCCCTGAGTCTTACCTCCGAGCAACTAAACTCAAATGGTCACTTTGATGGAAGATGAAGCCAGTTTTCCTTTCTAAAGGGTCTGTCCCTATACGATTTTTCTCGGTGACTTGCCGGCACCCGTCATAGTTGCAGCAGGTTGCCGAAAATGTTCAACACGTCGACACGTGTCGCCTGTATAGTCGCGAGCAGTCGCCCAAAGAGTCGTACCTTCTTCTGGTCGCCGCTGGATTTTCAACGTGGTGAAACTTTTCGGCGAGCTGCCGCAACTATGATGGGTGCCGGCAAGTCACCAAAAAAACTGCGTAAGTGGGACAGGCCCTTAACGAGTTGTTTGGACTCTAGTGAACTTTGTGTGTGTTTGCACTTGTAGTTGCATTTCACAGTTGCTTGTTGCTCTGATAATATCAGCCTGCGTCCAGCCTAGCGAGCGGTCCCGAGCTACTATCTACCTCATTGGAGACCCTCGGACTATCTTTGATCGGATTTTATCTTGCACTAAACATGACTTCTGTTATGACCTCCCGGTGGCTCAGCACTTCAACTCCCCCTCCCATTCCGTATCTGACCTCTCGGTCCTGGGCCTCCTCCACGGCCAGAGTGAGCAACACCGCAAGTTGGAGGAACAGCACCTCATATTCCGCTTGGGGAGTCTGCATCCTCTGGGCTTGAACATTGAATTTTCTCAATTCTGTTAACCCTTGCTGGTCCTCCCCTTCCCACCTCTCCCTCAGCCCTCGGGCCCTGGCATTTCCCTCTATCTCTATCTCTCTCCCCCACCCTAGTCGCACCAGCTTCTCATTTTCACACCACAAACAGCTTACAATGGCTTGTTCCCTTTATCATCGATACTTTTTTGCATATCTTTCATTCATTGTTCTTTATCTCTCCACATCACTGTCTATATCTCTCGTTTCCCTGATCCCTGACCAGTCTGAAGAAGGGTCTCGACCCGAAATGTCGCCTATCTCCTTCGCTCCTTAGATGCTGCTGCACCCGCTGAGTTTCTCCAGCTTTTTGTGTAACCCCCATGACTCCTGTTATTCCCTTTAGCGCGTGTCTGTACGATTGTAATCACGTATTGTCTTTCCGCTGACTGGATATCACGCAACAAAAGCTTTTCACTGTACCTCGGTGCACGTGACAATAGACTCAAAGCAATTCACTTTGTATTTCAGATGTCTCTGGCATCTGGTGAGCACCATTGGCGGGTGAAACCATCTTAAACAGAAGGCAGAAATATGAAGTCACTGTAAACGCACACCTCCAGATTCAGGGACAGTTTCTTCCGGATGTTATCAGGCAACTGAACCGTTCTATCCACAACTCGAGAGCGGTCCTGAACTACTATCAGCCTCATTGGAGATCTCGGACTATCTTAAATCAGACTTTACTGAACTTCATCTTGCACCAACCATTTTCCCTTTACCATGTACCTGCTCCCTGTGGATGGGTCAATTACCATCATGTACTGTCTTTCCACCGACTGCAACACGGCACACAACAAAAGCTTTTCACTGTACACGTGACAATAAATGAAACTAGACTAAAGATAGACACAACAAGCTGGAGTAACAGCGCGTCAGGCGGCATCTCTGGAGAAAATGAATAGGTGACCTTTCGGGTCAAGACCCTTCCTCAGATTAAACTATTAAACTAAACTAAACTAAACTTAACACGATCAATTAATCACAACATTTTATTGTTACTTAGACAGGGTCTGAACACAAAATTTGTACTTCTGAGATTTCTCAAGTCAATGTCATATTTATGTCCTGGGCCTCCTCCACTGTCAGAGTGAGGCCCAGTGTAAATGGGAGGAACACCACCTCATATTTCGCTTGGGGCAGCTTACAACCCAGCGGTATGAACATTGACCAGATAGCCCTTGCTTTCCCTCTCTCTCCATCCCCTCCCCCTTCCACTAGTCTCCCACTAGCCTTACTGTCTCCGCTTACACCCTATCTTTGTCCCGCCCCCCTCCCCCGACATCAGTCTGAAGAAGGGTCTCGACCCGAAACGTCACCCATTCCTTCTCTCCAGAGATGCTGCCTGTCCCGCTGAGTTACTCCACCATTTTGTGTCTACCTTTTATGTAAAGCAGTATCGGCAGTTCCTTGTGATTTTGTTTTATCTTTTACATAGTTTCCTTTCCAATGGGCAGCGTTACTTGTGATCACAGGTGTAATCACTCCCCGTTCTCTCAGTTTCCTGTTGATGTTCTAGACAATCGTCCCTCTTCCTGCTTCCCGCACGGACACTGTCAATAACATCAGTCCACTGAGTCGTGACTTTAACACGGCACAACCTCCCCACGGCACTTCACAGGGGAGTTACCCAACAAAAATAACTTGCCACCAAGCCACATAGGACCTGACACTCAATGGGTTCCCCAAAGAGGGAGGCTTCAGGAGCACAGGGGTGTTGGGGCCGACTGGCGCGCTTAGGGCTGATGGTTGAATTCAGCAACGAGGGAGTGAATAAATTCACACAAGTCTTGATCAGTGGGAACCCCAGTGAAGTGGGCGGCACGGTGGCGCGGCGGTAGAGTCGCTGCCTTACTGCGCCCGCAGCACCGGAGACCCGGGTTCAATCCTGACCATGGGCGCTGTCTGTACGGAGTTTGCACGTTCTCCCCGTGACCAGAGTTGGATAGAGCTCTAGGGGCTAGTGGAATCAAGGGATATGGGGAGAAGGCAGGCACGGGTTATTGATTGGGGACGATCAGCCATGATCGTAATAAATGGTGGTGCTGGCTCGAAGGGCCGAATGGCCTCCTCCTGCACCTATTTCCTATGTGTCTATGATCATGTGGGTTTTCTACGAGATCTTCTGTTTACTCCCACACTCCAAAGACAATTTATGTGTAAATTGTCCCTAGTGTGTGTAGGGTAGTGTTAATGTGTAGGATAGATGGTCAGTGCGCTCCCGGCGGGCCGAAGGGCCTGTTTCTGCGTTGTATCTCTAAACTAAAGTAAATGGGACCCCACAAAAGACACAATTCAGTGGGTCAGGTAGCATCGCTGGAGACCATGGATGAAGAAGGGCCCCGACACAAAAATACACCTATCCATGTTCTCCAGAGATGCTACCCGACCTATTGACCTCCAGCGCTTTGTGTCTTTTTTTTGTAAACCAGCACCTGCAGTTCCTTATTTATACAATGGCCACCCGACTTCTGCATTGCATTTGTTTTGGCACTTATTATCTCTCAGTGCCCCTTTTTAAAGTTTAAAGAATGGAAACAGGCCCTATAGCCCCACCGTGTACACACTGAACAGCCAGCACCTGTTCACACCAGCTCTACGTTATCCCATTTTGTTACCCACTCCCTACACATTGGGGGCAATTTATAGAGGCCAATTAACCTACAAACCTGTACATCGTTGAGATGTGGGAGGAAACTGGAGCACCCACAGGAAACCCACACGGCCACAGGGAGAACATGCAAACTCCACCCATAGGTAAAATTGGATAGGATAGGTTTAGAAAGGTGTGGGTCAGATGAAGGCAGGTGGGATTAATGTAGATGGGACACGTTGGCGAGCAGGGACAAGTTGGGCCAAAGGGCCTGTTTCAAAGGGCCTGTTTCTATTGACTCTATAACCCAAGGTCAGGTTCTAACCCAGGTCTCTGGGCCTGTAAGCATTAGGGTGGCATGGTGCAGCGGTAGAGTTGCTGCCTTACAGCGTCAGTGACCCGGGTTTGACCCTGACTACGGGTGCTGTCTGTTGTGAAGTTTGCACGTTTTCCCCGTGACTGTGTGGGTTTCCCCCGGGTGCTCTGGTTTCCCCCCACACTCCAAAGACGTGCAAATGTGCAGGTTAATTGCAAATTGGCCCTCGTGTGTAGGAGAGGTGCTGGCGTATGGGGGTCGCTGGTCGGCGCGGACTCTGGGGGCTGTATTCCTAAACTAAACTAAACGCGTAGCAGCTGCAATACTGCGCAGCCCTGGCCAAAAATATGGGGGATCAATACTCAAAATATTGTCATACCTCTTCTCAGCTTCAGGGTGAAGGCAGAGACTGCGGGAATGTCTCCAGTGCAAGCTACACGGTGACTTGTCATTAATCACCTACCCGGCCTCCTGCCTGCCCTCGATCAGATCCATCGCATGCCATTCATTGCCAGGGCTGGTTCAGCAGCCAACGATGGCTTATTAAAGACCTGCTCTCCTGTGGCAAACTACACACAGCAGAGGCTGAGTTCCAATGAAATTAAGACTGTGCCCTAAAAATATCTGGATTTAGTCCCCAGTGCAGCTCCAGTGCTGAGAATTAAATACTAATCCAATTAATTAACAAGAACTATTTAAAGTTGATTAATTTAGTGCATTTTCTCACTTTTCTCTTGTGGGGATTGTTCTTGTGTGAGATCATCTGTGAACTATTTTATTTTATTTCATTCATTTAATATCTTGTTGAATATACTAGGTATATATATATATATATATTTGGTAATGAAAGGGATTCCATAAATGCGAGTCTTTATTTTGTTTCATTCAAGTACATTCTTCAAGGTGCAATCCAAGATTGCAACATCTGCAGTTCATTGTGTCTCCTCATTTAATACATTTTGCCTTCCTCTTCCCCCCCTTCTCGTTAAACCCTGCTTATTTCGCCATTTCCTCTTTTCCCAGTTTTGTGGCGAGATCAGGGGCGGCACAGCGGTAGAGCTCCTGCCCTACGCGCGCCAGAGACCCAGGTTCGATCCTGACGACAGGTGCTGTCTACACAGAATTTGTACAGTCTATATCTGTATCTCGAGTATTGTGTACAGTTTTGGTCTCCTAATTTGAGGAAGGACATCCTTGTGATTGAGGCAGTGCAGCGTAGGTTCACGAGATTGATCCCTTTGATGGCGGGACTGTCATATGAGGAAAGATTGAAAAGACTAGGCTTGTATTCACTGGAGTTTAGGATGAGGGGGTATCTTATAGAAACATATAAAATTATAAAAGGACTGGACAAGCTAGATGCAGGAAAAATGTTCCCAATGTTGGGCGAGTCCAGAACCAGGGGCCACAGTCTTAGAATAAAGAGGAAGCCATTTAAGACTGAGGTGAGAAAAAACTTTTTCACCCAGAGAGTTGTGAATTTATGGAATTCCCTGCCACAGAGGGCAGTGGAGGCCAAGTCACTGGATGGGTTTAAGAGAGAGTTGGATAGAGCTCTAGGGGCTGGTGGAATCAAGGGATATGGGGAGAAGGCAGGCACGGGTTATTGATTGGGGACAATCAGCCATGATCACAATGAATGGCGGTGCTGGCTCGAAGGGCTGAATGGCCTCCTCCTGCACCTATTGTCTATGTTTCTCTCTGTGACCAGGTGGGTTTTCCCCGGGTGCTCCAGTTACCAGCATTTTGCGTCTATCTTTAGCTATGTTACAAAACTTCCCTTCTGCGGCACTGCAGTCTGTCACTGGCCGTGTGCACGACTTTGGCGCCTTTGAGGGGGGGGGGGGGGGGGTGGGCGGGGTTAAAATGCGGTTTTCCCTTGACATCCGGAATTATATTTTCTCGGAGTGCGAGCTTTTGCTGGAGATTCGTTCCGACTGCCGGTATGTGAAATGTTTTTTTAAATCGCCCGACTATTTCAGCGCTGGAGTAAAATAAAAATTAGCTTCTGAACGCCGACAACGGGGACGGATTTGACACAGGGGACAGGTAAAGGAAATCCGTTTATTTTTTCATATAAGCTTGCTTGTTTAGATTACCTTAATCAACATTTCATGTTGCAAAACGGTGATTTATTCCCCATACGAACCGGCAGTATTTTTCCTGCCGATATTGGGTTTAAATTCACGACAACCGCAACGTTCCAATCCATTGCGTTCCAGAAAATCCCACTCGCAAGCTGATTTAAATGGCCATTAATTTACGGGCATTAAACACTAAAATCCTTCAATTTGGCATATAAATTAATGACAATTAGATTTAAAAATCATGTTATATTGTGAATTCTTGTGTGAAATGTTATTTGGACACTTAGGCTTTAAAAAAAAAGTTAATATTTTCTTAAGAAATGGATAGATGTTTAGATCTAGTCATTTAATTTTGTAATTAGCTAAATTGGGTAACTAACTAATTATATGCTTTAATTTCAGGTCATCCAAGTAAGATTGTTTCCCTGATCCCTGACCAGTCCGAAGAAGGGTCTCGACCCGAAACGTCGCCTATCTCCTTCGCTCCTTAGATGCTGCTGCACCCGCTGAGTTTCTCCAGCCTTTTGTGTACCCTCGATTCTCCAGCATCTGCAGTTCCTTCTTTAACAAGATTGTTTCATATTTGTTTCACAATGCGTCAATGAATAATAACTGAAAATTTCTTTCAGTTCTCTTAATTTTTAAGGAAGTTATGGGCTTTTGACTGTCCTCGATCACAGCTTTTGTGTTAAGTCAATGGAAAAGCAATGGGGAACAAGATGCTAATTTCCAAGTATGAAAATGGCCATAACTTTTTTAATACTGAAGATATGAAAGTGAATTGGGTGTCAAATCAAACTTGTTTTTATGCTTTATCTGATGGGATAAATTGCAGACTTGATATTTAAAATCTCAAAATTTTGTAACATTGCTACTATCTTCGGTGTAAACCAGTTCCTTCCGATACCTCTCTCCAGCAATGTTGCTTCGCCTGCTGCATTACTTCTAGAATAACATGCTCTGTAGTTTAAACGAGCAAGATTGAAGAAACCTGTGAACACGAGAGAGAGAGAAAAAAAGAGAGTTCCTAGCCATTCATTACAGATAATGACAGAATCAGGCAGAGAGCAGCAGTAATCTAATTCTGTTTTATCAGTGAAGGAAGTAAACCACTTGAACGGCGCAGGGCAATTTATAATATTCCAACCTTTCAATTAGATCACCACAGCATAATGTGGATGGCTTAAAAAAAACTAATTACATAGGGAGGAAACATTAAATAATAACCATATACCAATCAAAAGACAGTGGGTAGACAACAGATAGATCATAAACTGCAGTAAATGTGACAACAAACCACAAAGAACCCAACATTTACTGGGTCCATTATATTTTGCCCTCTGAATTGCAAAGAAGGCCTTTATCATAACAACTGCAACTTTCTTAGAAAAGCAGCATTCAGGATAGAGAAGAGAAAGTAGATGGCTAAGCGATGGATACTTTTGAGACTTGAGAACCTCAGAAGGAAGATAGAAACATAGAAATATAGAAAATAGGTGCAGGAGGCCATTCAGCCCTTCAAGCCAGCGCCGCCATTCATTGCCATCTTGGCTGATCGTCCCCAATCAATAACCTGTGCCTGCCTTCTCCCCATATCCCTCGATTCCACTAGCCCCTAGAGTATCTAACTGTCTCTTAAATCCATCCAGTAATTTGGCCTCCACTGCCCTCTGTGGTAGGAAATTCCACAAATTCACAACTCACTGGGTGAAAAAGTTTTTTCTCACCTCAGTCTTAAATGGCTTCCCCTTTATTCTGAGACTGTGGCAGCTAGTTAGCTACCGGAGTTGCTTCTGCCATTCAACTCGATGGCGGATGATCTGAACTGTACCTGTGCTCCAGCTGAAATAACTGGAGGAGAGAAAAGGTGAAGAGTTAGAATGGGAGCAAAGGGGAACCAGATGAGGAATCTAAACAAGCACCCACACTTCCTCCAACCTCATCTACTGTATCCACTGTTCCAGGTGTCAACTTCTCTACATCGGCAAGACCAAGCGCAGGCTTGCCGATCGTTTCACTGAACACCTCCGCTCAGTCCGTCTTCACCTACCTGATCTCCCGGTGTCTCAACACTTGAATTCCCCCTCCTATTCCCAATCTGGACCTTTCTGTCCTGGGCCTCCTCCATTGTCAGAGTGAGGCCCAGAGCAAATTGGAGGAGCAGCACCTCATATTTTGTTTGGGTAGTTTACACCCCAGCGGTATGAACATTGACTTCACTAACTTCAGATAACCCTTGCTTTCTCTCTCCATCCCCTTCCCAGTTCTCCCACTACTCTTACTGTCTCCGACTACATTATATCTTTGTCCCGCCCCCTCCCCCGACATCAGTCAGAAGAAGGGTCTCGACCCGAAACGTCGCCCATTCCTTGTCTCCAGAGATGCTGCCTCACCCGCTGAGTTACTCCAGCATTTTGTGTCTACCTTTGTTAAACAAGCACCCAAACAGAAGACAGGTGCAACAAACCTAGATGGGTGCAGGGAACCTTCCAGCCAGTGCATGAAACGAGCCTGGAGTAAATGACTTCGTCCGCAGATAACACTACCCTTGCCTTAATGTTGGTTCATCTCAACTTGAGAGCTTCCATCTCGTTCCACAGAGGCTGCCCGAGTGGCTCAATATTCTCGTATTTTGTTTTTAAAGATCTCAATATTCAGTGGTCTGATTTTCATTTAGTTTCCACGCTTGTTTTTAAATCCTTCTGCTGCCTCTTGGTTCTCTGTATCTGGAGATATATCATTTTCCGGGCGCTCTGTTTCTCCAACTTTTTCTTCTTTTTTTGCATCATGGTTTTCCACTGACCACAATGGTGAACGGTATCTTTGTCAGCTGACTAGAGATCTCCTGAGATCTCCCGAAACCAATCCTTCAATAAATTCCTACAAGCCATCTCCCTGACCAACTTAGACACAACAAGCTGGAGTAACTCAGCAGGACAGGCAGCATTTTTTGAGACCCTTTCAGATCAGGGATAAGGGAAACGAGAGATATTGATGTGGATAGAGAACTGGCTGGTCCTTTTCACAATGGCAGGCAGTAACTAGTGGGGTACCGCAGGGCTCACTGCTGGGACCCCAGCTATTTACAATATATATTAATGATCTGAAGGCAATATCTCCAAGTTTGCGGATGACACTAAGCTGGGGGGCAGTGTTCGCTGTGAGGAGGATGCTAGGAGACTGCAAGGTGACTTGGATAGGCTGGGTGAGTGGGCAAATGTTTGGCAGATGCAGTATAATGTGGATAAATGTGAGGTTATCCATTTTGGTGGGCAAAACAGGAAAGCAGACTATTATTTAAATGGTGGCCGATTAGGAAAAGGGGAGATGCAGCGAGACCTGGGTGTCATGGTACACCAGTCATTGAAAGTAGGCATGCAGGTGCAGCAGGCAGCATAGCTTTCATAGCAAAAGGATTTGAGTACAGGAGCAGGGAGGTTCTACTTCAGTTGTAACAGGGTCTTGGTGAGACAATTGCGTGCAGTTTTGGTCTCCAAATCTGAGGAAGGACATTATTGCCATAGAGGGAGTGCAGAGAAGGTTCACCAGACTGATTCCTGGGATGTCAGGACTGTCTTATGAAGAAAGACTGGATAGACTTGGTTTATACTCTCTGGAATTTAGGAGATTAAGAGGGGATCTTATAGAAACTTACAAAATTCTTAAGGGGTTGGACAGGCTAGATGCAGGAAGATTGTTCCCGATGTTGGGGAAGTCCAGGACAAGGGGTCACAGCTTAAGGATAAGGGGGAAATCCTTTAAGACCGAGATGAGAAAGACTTTCTTCACACAGAGAGTGGTGAGTCTCTGGAACTCTCTGGTTCATTGGCTATATTTAAGAGTGAGTTGGATGTGGCCTTGTGGCTAAGGGGATCAGAGGGTATGGAGAGAAGGCAGGTACGGGATACTGAGTTGGAGATCACCATGATCATATTGAATGGCGGTGCAGGCTCGAAGGGCTGAATGGCCTACTCCTGCACCTAATTTCTATGTTTCTATGTTTCTATGTTTCTATATAGATGATGATGCTCCCTGACCAACTTGCCCTCCTTAGTCTAATCGCTGCATTATATTTGACAATGCTCCTGTGATGCTTTTGGGTTTTATTGTCCTAGAGATAGTATTGCGTTTGAAAGAACTAGAATACATTGAATTGTCAGATCATGAGTTGATACTTTCAAGAGAGAGCTAGATAGAGCTCTTAAAGATAGCGGAGTCAGGGGATATGGGGAGAAGGCAATAACGGGGTATTGATTGTGGATGATCAGCCATGATCACATTGAATGGCGGTGCTGGCTCGAAGGGCCGAATGGCCTACTGTTATCTATTGCCCCTTGCAAAGGACAATTCACCTGTTATTTCTTCCCCAAGGTAACAAATCAGCAAAAGCAGCAAGGTGCAGCTTGTGTAGGATGGGCAAGCATAACATTCCTGTCAGAGCTGGCATGAATTGTCCCTCTTTTCACATGTATATGAAAGAGATCGTTATACTACTGGTATGTTAGCCTTGGTATGCGAATGGTATGTTAGCATTCATAGCAGCGAATGGTATGTTAGCATTCATAGCAAAAGGATTTGAGTATAGGAGCAGGGAGGTTCTACTGCAGTTGTACAGGGTTTTGGTGAGACCACACCTGGAGTATTGCATTCAGTTTTGGTCTCCAAATCTGAGGAAAGACATTCTTGCCATAGAGGGGGTACAGAGAAGGTTCACCAGACTGATTCCTGGGATGTCAGGACTTTCATATGAGGAAAGACTGGCTTTGTAGCTTGTTCTCGCTAGAATTTAGAAGATTGAGGGGGGAATCTTATAGAAACTTACAAAATTCTTAGGGGGTTGGACATGCTAGATGCAGGAAGATTGTTCCCGATGTTGGGGAAGTCCAGAACAAGGGTTCACAGTTTAAGGATAAGGGGGAATTCCTTTAGGACCGAGATGAGGAAAACATTTTTCACACAGAGTGGTGAGTCTCTGGAATTCTCTGCCACAGAAGGTCGTTGAGGCCAGTTCATTGGCTATATTTAAGAGAGAGTTAGATGTGGCCCTTGTGGGTAAAGGGATCAGGGGGTATGGAGAGAAGGCAGGTACAGGATACTGAGTTGGATGATCAGCCATGATCATATTGAATGGCGGTGCAGGCTCGAAGGGCCGAATGGCCTACTCCAGCACCTATCTTCAATGTTTCTATGGATGAGCATCCTGCTAGTAAACACTACTGGAAGAATTTGCCGTCATGGCCTGAACCAAATGGATCCTTCAAGCTTGGTAAGTGTTGTGTTGCTGCTTGTGTCCCCAGGTTGGTTGCTGCCTTTCCTTTATCACTAGTGACCGCACTGCGTTGGTTCTAAGTGTTATGTGAAGCCAGGAGGCTGAGACACACACCATGAACGCACCAAGAATTCTTTTCTCAAATAAAATAGCGGAGCAGCAGGATTTGGAAAGATCTACCTCAGGATGCTCAAAGCACATAATCCAATGAAGAAGGGTCCCAACTCGAAACGTCACCTGTCCATGTCCTCCAGAGATGCAGCCTGACCTGCCGAGTAACTCCAACACTTTGTGTTCTCCACTAAATTCCAGCATCTGCAATTCCTCGTGTCTACATAATCCAATGATGTATATTTGATGTAATCTGTTGTAGCTCTAACGTGAACGCAATCGATGAGATGAAACGATTTATTGCTGTTGCTTGAGAGAAATATTAGTCATTGTTTGCAAATTAATATGGCAAATATAATCATTAGTAGTGTTATACAGGTACAAAGCAATGATGCTTTGCTGAAACAGTACATGAAGCTGATCATAAGTCTATGTTTCACTGCAATCACCCAATGATCCATCAGTGAAGGCAGGCCGTTCAACTTTACTGCATATCCTGACTGATGGGCTTTGCTAACAATGCAGGTTTGGTGATAACTTCTGACTCCCTAACATAGACGCCATCGATTGAATTGAATTTCTTTATTTGTCATTCATAAACAAGTTTGAACAAAATTTTGTTTCATAGTCATAACTATAAAGCAACAAAACACACAATTACATTAATTTAACATAAACATCCATCACAGTGACTCTCCTCCCGGCACCTCCTCGCTGTGATGGAAGGTAAAAAAAAAAACTATCTTAATCTCTTCTTTGCTTCTTCTCCGTGGTCAGGCAGTCAAACTGCCGCGTCGAGACGATCGTGGCTCTGGTTATTGACGACCCCGCCGGGAGATGGAAGATCGCGCCGCCGATTTCAAGCCGCGCCGGGCGGTGAGAGGCCCTGCGAACGGGCCGATCCAAGCCTTGCGATGCGGGGCAGACGAAGCTGCTGTTGCTGCAGCTCCCGATAAATCGGTCGCCAACCAAGGGCCTGCAAGCCCCCGATGTTACAGACCACAGGGCCTGCGGCCAAAGCCTCCAAATGTCGAGTCGCAGCCACAATCGCACTGCCTTGGAAAAGCAGCCAACCTAGTCAAAGGCTTGTCCCACCACAGTCAATTCCTTCTTCCCCCTGCTCCCATCCGGCAGAAGGTACAGAAGCTTGAAAGCGAGCACCACCAGACCCAGAAACAGCTTCCTCCTCTCCATTATCAGGCTTATGAATGGTCCTTCCAGAAGCTAGGATACTGTGCGATTCATCTCCACCCCATTGAGGACACGAGACTTGTCTAAGGAACCGATGCTTTGCATTCTGTATCTTCCTCTTTGCTACACCGATTCTACTCAAGTTTGAACTGATTGAATCTATGCATTGCATCACATAATCAAGGACGAGTTTACATTCCCCAGACATTCCCTCTTCCTCCTCCTCCCATCAGGCAAGAGGTACAGAAGTGTGAAAACGCACATCCCGTACATCCAGCGACAGTTTCTTCCTGGCAACTGAACCATCCTACCACCATTTAGGGAGGGAGCAGTCCTGACCTACTATCTAACTCACGGGAGAACCTTGGACTATCCTTGATCGGACTTTACTGGACTTTATCTTGCATTAAATGTCATTCACGTTATTCCCTTTATCATGTATCTGTACACTGTAGATGACTCCATTATAATCATGTATTGTCTTTCTGCTGACTGGTTAGCACACAGCAACAATTTTCATTGTACCTCTGCTCACGTGTTGCTAACCATCGAAAATAATTGCGGGAATAGGCTATTCGGCCTTTTGATCCAGCACCGCCATTCAATATTATCAAGGCTGATCATCCAAAATCAGTACCCCGTTCCTGCCTTCTTCCCATATCCCTTGATTCCATTAGCCCTAAGAGCTTACTCTAACTCTCACATGAAAACATCCAGTGAATTGGCCTCCACTGCCTTCTGAGGCTGAGAATTCCACAGATTCACAACTTTCGGGTGAAAATGTTTTTCCTCATCTCAGTCCTCAATGGCCTACCCCTTATTCTTAAACTGTGACCCTTGGTTCTGGACTCCCCCAACATGGGGAACATTTTTCCTGCTCGAACACAACTCAAAAATTGGATCTGCCTGCTGCATTTCTATTTGGATAGCTTCGAATGGAATACGTTAGTTATGAATGACTTCTCAGATGGCACCTAGAGTCTGGCTAGACATCTAGATTAAGAAGCAACCAACTGATCTTGGAATTAAATTCAGGATCACCATTTTAAAGCAAACATTTTATTATTTTTCAATATGGAACTCAGTAAAATTTATTTAGTTCATCTTTAAAAAAAAACCAGAACTAAACCTTTGTCTATTGCAAGTGCAAAAAAACAGTATGGTTTATTTGACCAGTATTTACAGTAAATCTGTGGCCATTCTTTTATACATTCACCAAACAACAGACACCAAAGGTCTCTTTGGCTGAAAATAAACTCTTCAAGGGTGATGCTGGTCATCGCAGGTTATGCTGCTGTGGCTGCGGTAGAAAGTTGAACAAGACGCGGTTTTGCGGGGGCTGGTAAACGGGTGGCACATTTGGCTGTCCATGGGGCGCGTCGTGTTGGTGGGGAGGGTGGTGGTGGTGGTGGTGGTGGGGGGGATCCGGAGGGGGGTGGTGGTGGTGGTGGTGGGGGGGATCCGGAGGGGGGTGGTGGTGGTGGTGGTGGTGGTGATGGTGACGGTGGCGCCGGTGATATGGCTGCGGGCCAAAGTGCATCGGGTACTCGTGCTCGAAGTTCATGTGCTGCAGGGGGTCAAAGTTGAAATGGAAATAGGGGGCGGGGGGGAAGGGGACCTGGAGATGGGGGGGCACTGGCGGGATGGGGGGGAATTCAGGGATCATGGGCGCTGGCCTTGGCAGGTCGTTGCGGTTGAAGTTCACTCCGGGATGCATGGGTTGGCCCCGCTCTTCCACCCTCGCATTCTTTGGAGGAGGGTCATCTGGTGGGGGGCCGATCCTTTTCACCGTTTTCTCTAAAGGGCACAAAGCAAAACAGTCGCACTGCATTAGCAAATAGGGATCCACAGACAACGATTTAGTCATATACAAGGTGCAAACTGGCCGTTCGGCCCAACTTGCCCATGCCGACCAATATGCCCCATTTAAACTAGTCTCACCTGCCTACTTTCTGCCCACATCCCTCTAAACCTGTCCTATCCATGTACCTGTCTAAAAGTTCCTTAAACGTCACAATACAACCTTTGTTATATTATTGTTTGTTGTGTGTGAGAGAGTGTGTGAGAGAGAGAGAGAGTAAGTGTGAGTACACACATTGAACCTTTCTATTATTATATTGTTTACAGTGTACTATGTTTACATATTCTTTTGTGCCTGTGCAAGTAAGAATGTCATTGTTCTATCTGGGACATATGACAATAAAATACTCTTGACTCAACTACCTCCTCCAACAGATTGTTCCATACAACCTTCACGCTTTGTGTCAAAAAAGTTACCCCTCAGGTTCCCATTAAATCTTTCCGCCCTCACCTTGAACCCATGTCCACTGGTTCTTGATTCCCTGACTGGGCAAAAGACCTGATCTATTTATCTGATGATTTTGTGCACCTCTACCAGATCACCCCATAGCCTCCTCCGCTCAAAGGAATTAAGTCCAAGCCTGTTCAACCTCTTACTATAGCTCGTGTTTAAGAAAGAACTGCAGGTGCTGGAAAAAAAATCGAAGGTAGACAAAAAATGCTGGAGTAACTCAGCGGGTGAGGCAGCATCTATGGAGAGAAGGAATAGGCGACGTTTCGAGTCGAGACCCTTGGTCGCCTATTCCTTCTCTCCATAGATGCTGCCTCACCCTCTGAGTTTCTCCAGCATTTTTTATCTTCCTATAGCTCAGTCCCTCGAGTCCTGGCAACATTTCTCTGACAACTTTCCAGCTTGACAACATCTTTCCTATAACAATAATGTTTTATTATTAATGTTTAATGTTTATGTGTCATTCCTAACTGTCACTGTATGTCACGTTGTCACTTGCGGACGGAGCACCAAGGCAAATTCCTTGTATGTGAATACTTGGCCAATAAACTTATTCAATCATTCATTCAACATGGTGACCAAAACTGAGCTCAGTACTCTAAATGTGGCCTCACCAATGTCTTAGCTGTTAGCTATCCGGAGTTTCCTTACCGGGCAAGGTTTTATATTCTGTGTCCCCAACATTCACAGCTGTTTAGAAATTGATCTTGCCCAAGGTAGAAATATAGATGGTAACATCGAGAGCAATTAAGAGCAGCATCTTTTTTTTATTGCGTTTTCATTCACCCAGGGATATGTTCAAGTGACTTAACGTAGAGTGCTTTGGGTAAGTGGGTTTAGGAAGGTGGGAGGATTAAATCACCAGTAGTTGTGATCAATGCATGAACCAACAATATAGGAAAACCAATATAATGATAAAAGAACCAATAACAGCACTGACATTTTAAATATTGCCAGCATTGAGGGAGGAAGGTGGCTTTCTCCACTTTACCTCCAGTGTTGAGTGGTGTAGGACATGGGATAATCCTAAATGGTACAGGATTAAGGGCCTGTCCCACGTCGGTGATTTTTATGGGCGACTACGGGCAACTGCCGCAAAATTTTCAACATGTGAAAATTTTTAGGCGACGGTGGCGACAGTTGTTGCTGTCGTAGGTTGACGTGGTGCTGTCATAGATGCTGTCGTCTGTTGTCGCCAGGTGTCGTAGGTGAATTCCATGAAAAGCAGTCCCTGGCAGTCACCTAAAGAGTCGCCTAAGTGGGACAGGCCCATTAGTGTAATAAAGTAGGAGATTGCATGGCTGGGGAACACGCTGTTGTGTTTGTGATCTCTGTGCAGAATAATTCTGCAGCATACAGGGCTTGTGTATCACAGGTTGCGTTCATTAGATTTAAGTGTTAGCAGTGCTGCGATAATATTGTTGATGGCTATAACATCATTTAACAGCGTGAAACGATTGGCATGCCTTCTGCCCACCACGTTCACACTGACCATCGATTTCACACACGTTATTCCCACTTTCTCATCCTCTTCCGACACGTTTAAGTGCAGAGTGGCAACAGGGAAATAAAGTTGTCCCAAGACATAGGGAGGTTGTTATTCTGACTGGAAAGAGGTTTATCGTGGCATTATGTGGGGTTTTCAGACCATTCCTCATTTTATAATAAAATAAGAGGGGAATATTGAAATTAATTTGGCAGACTTCAGGAGATGGAACATGGAAGAAGGAAGAATGGACTGGCATTGTAGACGGAATTTTACTCAGACATGTGTCGTGAGAGACTTTGCTCGGAAGCAATATAAACAAAATGGTTCCGTGTCTTAGACGGTGCAGCAACAGAGAGGTCAGGAAGTCTACTGACACCAGACATGGGAAGACACGATGAAAAGTAGTGCACACAATCGACAAAGTTATGCCAAAACAAAATAATGGCTGGTCGGCACGGACCCGGTGGGCCGAAGGGCCCGTTTTCACGCTGTATCTCTAAACTAAAGTAAACTCGTGTGTTTTTTCAGTTCGCGGCATAAAACATCGGACAGGTGGTGCAGGAGATTTGGAATGATTATAAGATTTAGTATGATAATCTGGAATGTGGGATTGTCAGTTGTGTGTGGAGTTGCATATATTATAGATGGAGAATAGAGGACACAAAGCACTGCAGTGATTCAGTGAGTCTGGCAGCATCCCTGGGGAACATTGTTGGGTGACGTTTCGGGCCAGGACCCTTCTTCAGACCTGAAACGCCACCCAGCTTCTCAAAGACACTGCCTCACGCGCTGAGTTACTCCAGCACTGCATTTCTTTTTGTAAACTAGCATCTGTGGCTTCTTGTATCCAGAGCAGAGATGGAATTAGTATTGATAGGTGATTGATGTGGACGTACTGGGCCCAAGAGCCTGCCCTCTGGGCTGGAGGATTTTCTAAGCAGATGAAGAGTATATATATTTGATAGAGATAGTTAAAATCATTGATTTCAATGGAGCAATGAGGAAAGCCATTTTCCAATTCACTAATGAGAAAATGGAGTCAATATACTATTTTGCAAGGAACGACTATGAACTCAAAGGTTCCTCCTTCTTGGCAATAATTTCATGATTCTATGAATTTTAATACCTTGGCCTTAATCATGGTTTTCAAACAAGTTTGCAGATCGATCGAAGAGGCTCAGCCTGAAGATGAGCCCCGACCCAAAGCGTCACCCATCCACGTTCTCCAGAGATGCTGACTGACCCGCTAAGTTACTCAGGCACTTTGTGGCTTTTTTTGCAAACCGTACTTTCAAACACCTGCAGTTCCTTGCGTCTCCAAGCTCTGGTCACTTTTGGTGTAACCACTTAACGTACCCATTTTTATCACTGTTTGACCCATAACAAATGTTGCCATGAAGTTACTTTACAGATTAAAATATGGGTCATAGTGCGTTACTGCTTTAGCGTACGTTTGTGTGAAAGATAAACAATGTGTTGCACTTCTTCAATGATTTAATGATAGCAAATTAAGAGAGAAGTTAAATGCTCTATCTAAAATTGGGGCATGTACACAGCTGTGCTTTGTATCCATGTCACAGCATATTTTATGGGGTGGGAGATTGCAACCTTCGCGTGGCCCGCCCTGTTTCGACGAATGCAATCAACCTGGCGTGCACAATCAAACAAGGTCAAATAGAACAAGTTGTCCTACATCTTTAGGCTGTGCATGCCATTCGCAAGAAGAAGCATATTTTATCAGCAGTAACGAACCATGTTTAGTCAGTGAATCAAAGCCATGTGCATCTCTCCTTGAGTCGGACAATCTGTGAGAAGCCAATGCAAGGAAAGATTTGTTGGGTATGGGAGGCGGATATATGGAACATGCTGCCTGAGGAGGTAGTTGAGGCAGATGCTATAACAGCATTTAAAAGGTACTTGGGACAGATACAATAGCAGGAAAGACGTTAGAGGGATATGAGTGGGGGGAAAAGAGACTAGTTTGATGGGGCATCATGGTCAGCATGGATGAGTTGGGCCGAAGGGCCTGTTTCTATGACCCCATGACTATGAAAGGTTATAGTAAATGTCAGGTACAAACACACACAAATCTCTCATAACTGGTGTAACCACTGAGATATCAAATTTAATTAAACTCAAAAACACAATATGGTGGAAAAGCACATGGATGAGATGGTTCGGATGAGATAAGGTCGGGTTGGGGATGGTTCATGGAAGTATAAACTGAAAATAATTGTTTTTCCATGCTATAATTTCTGTGTAAGCCCACATATTGTGGCTATGCAGATTAAATAGCTCACCTCCAATCCTCTTTTTCTGTTCGTTTTCAGCTTCACTTTGAATCTCTTGGATTAATCTCTCATCGTCTTCCTGCCAGAAAATAGCGGTTATTATTTATGATGAGCAGATCAAGGGATTTACATTACTTTGTTATCAGGGAAGTTTTCATGGTTAATTAACAGTCAGCCATACGGGCCAGAGAATGAATGCGTATCTGTTGGAAACTTGACAGAACGCCATTAGAATTACCCTGCAGGTTGCCAAAAGCAGTTTTTGTTTTTGGAAAGTACCACTCCTAAACGTACTTTCAAACAGTTGAAAGTGGGAGATGATTTGACCCCCAGAGATGTTACATGAAGCAATTCTGACCCAACAGATATAACACATACAGGCATTTCTACAGCGTCAAGGATGCAACTTGCCTTATCTGGGTGCGTGGAAGGAGCTGCCTGAGGAGGTAGTTGAGGGAGGTACTATCGCAACGTTTAGACAGATACATGGATGGTGCAAGAAGGAACTGCAGATGCTGGTTTAACACCGAAGATAAGACACAAAATGCTGGAGTAACAGGCAGCATCTCTGGAGAGAAGGAATGGGTGACATTTCGGGTCGAGACCCTTCTTCGGACATGGGGAGGACAGGTTTAGAGGGATGAAGGCCAAACGCAGGCAGGTGGGACTAGTGTAGATGGCACATATTGGTCAGTGTGGGCAGGTTTGGCCGAAGTGCCTGTTTTCACGCTGTATGGCTATTGAAGCTATATGGTAGATACCATGGTCCCTTATATCACATTATGTGCCATAGCATTTACTAATGGAGGTATAAAACAAAAGAAATATATGTCCGCTCCAGCTATGATCCCTGAACCCATATTCAACTGCTTTCTTTGTAAAAGAAGCAAGATTATTGATGTCACAGCAGTTGACGACAGAGGTCCAGATTGTTACTGGGCGAGTATAGATTGTTATAAGTATAACAGCTCTCCCACCCAAGGAAATTGTGCAACTAATTATCTGTTGCCGCTTTAACAATTAATGATCACATACTCAGAGATGGAAAATTAGAGTTTTAAAATAGCAGACATCACATAAGATAAAAATATTTGTTCCATTCACTCATCTGAATTAAATTATCAGATCAGTCAGCCGCTCAGGATTGACTACAGAACAGATCAGTGTGTCCATATACCATTATATAAACATATACACACGTGAATAAATAACAGATAATGGGCTATTCATGTTCAGAGTTTTGTCCGAGCCAGGTTTAATAGCCTGATGGCTGTGGGGAAGTAGCTATTCCTGAACCTGGCCGTTGCAGTCTTCAGGCTCCTGTACACTCCTTTTTCTTCACTCTCATTTCACTCCAGCTATTGGGAGGAAGGTAATGGGAGTCTGAAAAACATGATCTCCAGCTTCTTCCCAACAACCATTAGGGGGTTGAACACTACAAAACACCAACTAAACTGTTCCTGATTCCACCACCTCTTCAGGCAATGTGTTCCAGATAGCAATCATTCTATAACTTTCCCCTCAGGACCTCATTAAAACTCTTTCTCACTCTCACGTTAAACCTAGTTTAGAAACATAAGAACAGAAAAAACAGGTGCAGGAGTAGGCTATTCGGCCCTTTGAGCCAGCACTGTCATTCAATATGATCATAGCTGTTCATCCAAAATCAGTACTCCGTTCCTCCTTTCTCACCATATCCCTTGATTCCTTTAGCCCTAAGAGCTAAATCTAACTCTCTCTTGAAAACATCCAGTGAATTGGCCTCCACTGCCTTCTGTGGCAGAGAATTCTACAGATTCACAACTCTCTGGGTGAAAAAGTATTTCTTCATCTCAGTCCTAAACAGCCTACCCCTTATTCTTAAACTGTGACCCCCTGGTTCTGGACTCCCCCAATATCGGGAACATTTTTCCTGCATCTAGCCTGTCCAGTCCTTAAGAATTTTATATGTTTCTATAAGATCCCCTCTCATCCTTCTAAATTCCAGTAAATACAAGCTCAGTTGACCCTTTCTTTCATCATATGTCAGTACCGCCATCCCAGAAAATAAACCTGGTGAACTTACGCTGCACTCCCTCAATAACAAGAATGTCCTTCCTCAAATTAGGAGACCAAAACTGCACTTAATACTCCAGGTGTGGTCTCATCAGGACCCTGTACAACTGCAGAAGGACCTCCTTGTTCCTATATTCATATCTTCTCCGTTGGAGGCCAACACGCCATTAGTTTTTTTTTAACTGCCTGCTGTACCTGCATGCTTACTTTTAGTGACTGATGTGCAAGGACACCGTCTCGTTGCACCTCCCCTTTTCCTAATCTGACACCATTCAGATAATAACTTTTGCCTTCCCCCCTTCTCTTTAAATCCCAGTTTTGTGGATAGATGAATGGCAGCATAGTGGCACAGCGGTTGAGTTGCAGCCCTACAGCGCTAGAGGCCCATGGTTGATCCTGACTACGGGTGCTGTCTGTACCGAGTTTGGAGATGAACATACCATTGGCTTTCTTCACTGCCTGCAGTACCTGCATGCTTACTTTCAGTGACCGATGAACAAGGACACCCAGGTCTCGTTGTACCTCCCGATTACCTTTATTTATAATCATGTGCACCTGAGGTACAGTGAAAAGCTTTTGTTGCTTGCTAACCAGACTGCGGAAAGACTATACATGATTACAATCGTGCCATTCACAGTGTACAGATACATGATAAAGGGAATACCATTTAGTGCAAGATTAAGTCCGATTAAAGATAGTCCGAGGTCTCCAATGAGGTGAATAGTAGCTCAGGACCGCTCTCTAGTTCTTGGTAGGATGGTTCAGTTGCCTGACAACAGCTGGGAAGAAACGGTCCCTGAATCTGAATAGACACAAAATGCTGGAGTAACTCAGCAGGACAGACAGCATCTCTGGATAGAAGGAATGGGTGACGTTTCAGTTCAAAAACCTTCTTCAGACTGAGAGTCAGGGGAGAGGGAGACACAGAGATAAGGAAGGGTAATGTGTGAAAGCGAGACATCAAAGGGGAAGGAAAATGTAGAACAGATCATTGTACGCGAGGGCGAAAGTGACAACGAAGCACGCAGAGATAAAATTTAACAGGAAGACAGTCAGACTGGTCGGAGAACTAGGACGGGAGAAGGGATGGATAGCGAGGGATAGCAAGGGTTACTTGAAGTTAGAGAAGTCAATATTCATACCGCTGGGGTGCAAGCAGCCCAAACAAAATGCGAGGTGTTATTCCTCCAATTTGCGCTGGGCCTCACTCTGACAATGGAGGAGGCCCAGGACAGAAAGATCAGTGTGGGAATGGTAGGGGGAGTTAGTGTTTACCAACACTTAAAGTGTTTAAAGTCTTTTGAATTTGGAGGTGTGCGTTTTCACACTTCTGTACCTAGAGCTTTTGATACCTCTATAATGGGAGAGAGATTTTGACTGCACTATAAACGGCTCATCTTCTTATTTACTTCCATCAGGTCGCCCCTCATCCTGCTGTGTTCCTGGTCTGACTGCGATTGCAAGCCATATATTGCAGTTGCACACACGGTCTACAGACTTTCTTGGTCTGATTTAGAATAACATGCATCCAATTCAGTTTCAGATAATTGCCAAAATAAATGAAAATATTTATTTTTAAATCTTTCTCGACAATGGATACATTATAAAAATGTACTTAAGAATGCCAAATAGCCAGCGTACTCTTGAATTCATCTATTGTCTGAGAGGATGCAAGGTCAATGTTGGATCAACAAAGCTGCTTTCTGTCGCTTCTCAGAGCTATGGATGCGTTCACCAAGGGTATCATCTTATGTTGTTTCTGGATCCGTTTTTTTTTGCAATAGTAGAATAACCAACAAAGAATTCTCCTGATCCAGATGTTTAAGTCTCCTGCTCTAGTTCCTTTGGCAGCTGCACTTCCTAGCAAAGAACAGCTGTATGAAATTTTAAAACCTGGCACACCACTGCACCTATTAAAGGCCCACATTTTGAATCCTACATCCAATCAATTGCCAGTCCCTCACATTGCCCCCCCCATAGAATCGGCCGATTCGGGAACTCCAAGCCGCGGAGTGCGTTCTGATCCGTCCCGACGTCGGAAGTTTCGATCATCCCGACGAGAGGGCTGGTACATCGGGCGGGCCGTCCGTAGCGGCGACTGCGGAGGGTTCAAGGCTCCAACCGCGGGTGAAAAAACAAAGGAGGACGATTGACTGAACTTTAATGCCTTCCATCACAGTGAGGAATGCTGATTCCACTGTGATGGATGTTTATGTTAAATTCTATCGTGTAATGTGTTTGTTTTAATTGTATGGCTGTATGGTAACTCAAATATCACTGTACCTTAATTGGAGCATGTGACACTAAATTCTTCAGATCAAATCTGATATGTTAAAACATTGACGACCAACCTCATTCTTCACAATCACATCTGACTTTAAATCAACGCAGATCTGTGATCAAACAGTTTGCCTGAGGAAGGAAATGTGCAGTGCAGAAAGGAACTGCAGATGCTGGTTTATACCAACCATAGACACAAAGTGCTGGAGTATCTTGGCAGATCAGGCAGCATCTCTGGAGAAAAGGGCTGGATGACATTTCAGGTCGGGACCCTTCTTCAGACATGGAAATACGGTGTTCAGATCATGTACTAAAATACTCTGATTTATCCAAAAGTTTTCTTTATTGATAGCCTTTTGAAGGGACAGCTGTGCCCGAGTTATCAGCCAACATTTTTAAAAATTACGAGCTTAATGGAGTTTCTGAAGCGGGACTATCACTGAACTATCTTAAGCACCCTGGAGCCCAGATTACTTGCACAGCGTTAAAGGAATTTTAAAAATCTTGCTGAAGGACATTAGGGGATTTGGAGAGGGTGGGGATGGGGCAGGAGGTTAACAACCAATGGCTGGGTGCAACAGGTGAGAACAGAGGTCTTTTAATAGCTGTAGGAAGAAACTGTTGATGCTGGTTTAAACCAAAGATAGACACAGAAAGCTGGAGTAACTCAGCAGATCAGACAGCATCTCTGGAAAAAAAGACTACAGTCTGAAGGAGGGTCTCAACCCGAAATGTCACCCATTCCTTTTCTCCAGAGATGCTGCTGGTCCCACTGAGCTACTCCAGCTTTTTGTGTCTATTTTCTTTTAATAGCAATCCATCTAGAATCTCCAACATGGTTTTGGGAATTATTTGCCAAATTATGTGTAACATTTCAGTCAATGTAACCTGCACTCATAGGTAGCAAAACAAAACGGACTAAATAAAGAAGTCTCTACTGCACTCACGAGAAATGTTTACAGAAGGAGACAATCTTGATATTCTCGTGCAGGATTGAGCTGCTTCACAACACAAGTTCAGGCAAATAGTTCAAGCAAAGAAGCATAGCAATAATAACCTGTATTAAATGGGTGGCAATATGAGTCATCGCGAAGCAAATTAGTTTTGCATTGGGGGACTTTTTTTTTGTTAATGGTATTTTTCAAAAAATCACCATCATCTTTCCAAAGCAATTGCATTGTCATTTGCTCTAGCTGGAAACATCAAGTAAAAATAGGTTGCATTGGCACGGTTGTAATTGTTGATGTTTATTTTAAAATGGTCTTTTGGGACCATCCTATTTACCTCCAGTTACCGCAGATATACATTCAACACAGGCCCACAAAGGTAACATTTGAGTTCTCTTGCTTAGCTCAAGGCATAGATAACAATATCCATTTTATTACCAGTCTCTTTTACTTTTGCCATAAGATTTTAATATTTCAAAGTATCCTCACTTATTCTATCTTTGTCCAAATAACCAATCTTCCTCCGATCATTGACTCTGCAAACATTGTTAGTTTTTTGACTGTGGGGAATTTTTACCCAGAGAGTTTTGAATCTGTGGAATTCTCTGCCACAGAAGGCCAAGTTAGTTTAATTTAATTTAGTTTAGAGATACAGCACGGAAACAAGCCATTCAGCCCACCGGGTCCGAGCCGACCAGCAACCCCTGCACATGAACACCATCCTGCACCCACTAGGGACAATTTAAAAAAAAAAACATTTTACCAAGCCAATTAACCTACAAATCTGTACGTCTTTGGAGTGTGGGAGGAAACCGAAGTTCTTGGAGAAAACCCACGCAGGTCACGGGGAGAACGTACAAACTCCGTAATCGGGTCGAACCCGTGTCTCTGGCACTGTGTTCGCTGCGCCACCGTGACCAATTCACTGGATGTTTTCAAGAGAGAGTTAGACTCAGCTCTTAGGGCTAACGGAATCAAGGGATATGAGGAGAAGGCAGGAACGGGGTACTGATTTTGGATGATCAGCCATGATCAAATTGAATGGCGGTGCTGGATCGAAGGGCCGAATGGCCTAATCCTGCACCTATTTTCTATGTTTCTATCACAGCTAAATCCCATCTTGTTTAGACTTCTGGATCTGTTTTTGGTTTTGTTTTGTTTAACAAATTGAGGTTCTCATTTACATCTGTAAAGCAACATTCTAGGAAAGCTGTGCTAAATTCAGGCTTAATTTTAGTTACGTGCTCTCTTGGTCTAAAATAACCAGATATGATCTTTAAGGGACTTCTGTTTGGAAATTGCAGCAATTCCACAATCTGACAGCAGCTCCATAATCTTAATATAATTACTGTAGAGAGATGATGGAAATCGAGCAATTCAAAAAAATCTATTAGACTGCACAAATGTCTCCTAATACATATTATTTTCAGGGAGGTTTAAAATTCTTTACATAGAAACATAGAAAATAGGTGCAGGAGTAGGCCATTCGGCCCTTCGAGCCTGCACCGCCATTCAATATGATCATGGCTGATCATCCAACTCAGTATCCCGTACCTGCCTTCTCTCCATACCCCATTGTGATACGTTAAACAGCATTTTACTTCGCAGGGAAATTATTTCTCTCAGTTTCAAACTATTTGCTGCCCAACTTATTTAACTAAGTGTTCAGTTTCTGTGATACAACTGCTTCTGACAAGTTTGGGAATTATTACAAATTCCCAAATTGGCTTTAGCAAGCGACCAAACTCTTAATTGTGGAGGCATTGCCACAATGATGATGTACAGAGATTTCCACGATTTAAACCCAGTGATAGTGAAGGAATAGTGACATATTTCTACGCTATCCCACTTTCGCGGCCACGCCTACACACTAGGGGTAATTTACAGGGGGACAATTAACTTACAGACCCGCACGTCTTTGGGAAACTGGTGCACCTGGAGGAAACCCAAGCGGTCACGAGGAGAACATGCAAACTCCACATAGCACCAAAGGTCAGGATTGAAGCCGTGTCTCAGATGCTGTGAGGCAGCAGCTCTGCCAACTGCACCGAGTGTTGCGATTTAAGAATACCACAGTTTAAGAATAAGGGGTAGGCCATTTAGAACGGAGATGAGGAAAACTTTTTTACCCCGTGAGCTGTGAATCTGTGGAATTCTCTGCCTCAGAAGGCAGTGGAGGCCAATTCTGTGGATGCTTTCAAGAGAGGTAGATAGAGCTCTTAAAGATAGCGGAGTCAGGGGATATGGTGAGAAGGCAGGAACGGGGTACTGATTGTGAATGATCAGCCATGATCAGAGTGAATGGCGGTACTAGCTTGAAGGGCCGAATGGCCTACTCCTGCACCTATTGTCTATTGTCTAAATTAGGACAGTCTGTGAGTGCAGAGGAATCACATGTTAATCCCAATTGATCTACTGCCTGTTGCATTAGCATCACGGACATGGGTGACAGTCTAGCTGAGTGAAGGTACAAACATACTGAAAGGCCTGAGGTGAAAGGGTGAAAAAAAGAAAAATAATTTTGCGAGAGGGGAAGTGTTGGCCACAATATTCCAAATTGAGTTGCAATGATTTATCTGGAAATTATTTGAATCCGCCTTGTAGTGTACCAGTTCTGGGACGGTTTTACAGAACCACCTGCCAAAGACACACACACACACATAAGCTTTGATTTGCCCTTCTGTTTTAAACCCCTGAAACTTGGAACCTGTCCAAAAGTGTAATACTCTATTGTGAGAGCCGACAGCATTACTAGCATCAAATGAAAGCACATTCCATGCATCGCCCAAGGCTGACGACCTGTTGAAGATGGGCAAAATGCCAAAACACCTGCAACAATTAGCATTCACAGATCAAATACAGTAATCTCCATTGGCCTTTTGGTCAAAAATAAAACAGTGTTTTCGAAGAAAAGATTAACACAAATGTGATGCAGCGGTAGAGTTGCTGCCTTACAGCACCAGAGACCCGGGTTCGATCCTGACTACGGGCGCTGTCTGTACAGAGTTTGCACGTTCTCCCCCTGACCTGCGTGGGGTTTCTCCCAGATCTTCGGTTTCCTCCCACACTCTAATGACGTACAGGTCTGTAGGTTAATTGGCTTGGTATAAAATGTAAATTGTCCCGAGCGTGTGTCGGATAGTGTTAGTATGCGGGGATCACTGGTCGGTGCGGACTCGGTGGGCCAAAGGGCCAAAGGTTCCTGTGCTGTATCTCTAAACTAAAGTTAAATGTATCTGCGCTGTATCTCTACACTAAACTAAATGTAGGATGGCCCAGGGTTGATGTTGGTGTAACATCATTGCTGCCTCACGGCCTCAGAGATTGGGGTTTGATCCTGACCTGGGTGCTGTCTGCCTGGAGTGTGTGTGCTCCCCACATGGGCATGTGGGGTTCTGCCAGGTGCTCTGGCTTCATGCATCTCGAGGCAGGAAGGTTTATCGACACTCCAAATGTCTTGTTGGCATTGATGGGCACATGAGGGAAGTAGATTTACTTCACTGCAGGGCAACAAAGGTGTGGGGGAAGGGGAATGGGACTGATAGGATAGCTGTGTTGGGCGTCATTTGACTGGCAGAATGAATGTCCACTCATCTGCCGGTCACACCCCCCCCCCCCCATATCCACCATCACTTGCCAGGCTTTGTCTTGCCCCCACATCTCTCTTCCAGCTTTCACCCCCCCCCCCAAATGCAATTAATCTGAAGGGTATTGACGTGTAACGTCGCCAAGCCACGTCCTCCAGAGATGCTGCCTGTCCCGCTGAGTTACTCCAGCACTCTGTGTCCTTTAGACATAGTATTTTGTTTAGTTTAGAGATGCAGCGCTGAAAGAAGCACTTTGGCCTGCTTAGTCAGCACTGACCAGCGATCGATCCCTGTGCACTAACACTGCCCTACACAGTCGGGACAATTTACAATTTTACCAAGCCAATTCACCGACAAACCTTTAAGTTTTTTATAAACATCTTTCCTCTTTTCCACTTTCTGCAAGATTGTCTTCTCATTGAATTTTAAGTTAAGCTGATTTTTAAGTTATTAATGCGCCTAAATTGTGCTATCCTTGGCTAAGCTTCTCCAAACACTTTGTGCGGAGTTTAAGAAGCCATGCTGTATCAGAAATGGTCTGTAGACACCAGGAACTGCAGATGCTGGTTTACATGGGAAATAAACACAAAGTGCAGGAGTAAATCAGCGGGCCAGGATATCTGGAGGGAAGGAATGGGTGACGTTTCGGATCGAGGCCCTTCTTCAGGCTCAACCCGAAACGTCTCCCATTCCATCTCTCCAGAGATGCTGCCTGTCCCGCTGAGTTATTCCAACACTTTGTGTCTATCTTCGGTTTTGTAAACAAGTGCACGGACACTGTATGGTGTTTAGGTCAGCTTTAATCATCAGTCACAGTGTCACAGTACAATACATGCTAGTTCCACTCTGCCACTAGTGCGACTACGTAATATAGAATGCGAGTGTTAATATGAAGTGTTCAATAGGGTGGAGTTAGTGGTAGCACATTACTCTGAATGGTTCACATGCAATAACCAATCTACAGGTTTAAACCGGCATCTGCAGTTCCTTCCCACATAAACAGTAAGTCTGTCCGTCTGATTGGTTATGAACATGCTAGGACTCAGAAAATATTTCCAGGTCAACCGAAGACCACCAGTACACCAGTGTCTTGAACCAGCAAATACAGGTGGGAAATACTAGATGGAGCACTTTCCACATGGCTATCAAATTACACCGATTTTGATGACGGCACTCCTGTAAAATCTTTCTTTGCAAGGGATCCTGGCAGCATGCAATGAATTGTTGAAACATTACTACTCCCTGTTGCAAACATTTTGTTTTTAAGGGAGAGACCATAGCAGCTTTTAAGGGAGAAATGAGTAAATAATTAAAAGGAAGAAATTGTACCGCAGGGGCATTGAATTAGTTCAGCAATCACATCGCAAAAAACAGATACTCAACGTACCAAAGGACCTTTTAATTATGCTTTAGGCTGCGAGAAGTTAGTAATCATGAAGAATAAAGTAAAAAATTATGGCATCTGGCAACCTTAATACAAACAGGCCCTCTGGGTATTTCCAAAATGATCGCATCTTATTCCATGACAAGTTTCCCCCTTTCGTGGCCAAGGGGCTCAGTCATTGGACCAAAGTTTTATGAAAGTTGGAGAAATTGCAGAAAAAAAAAGTCAGATAGTTCATGGACTACTTTTCATGCAAGTTTCCAACAGCATTTTATTGGAAAAGTTTCCAGATGTCATCAATTAGTTGCTTTTGTAGCAGTACCTGAGGCACAAAGAGCACAAGAAGTTTTTTCATGCAGAAATTGAATACGGTCATTTGCTTCCAAGATAATTGATGATAATGGAATAATCATAAGATTAGTTATGCACAGGCTGCATTACCATTAGGCTTTTAAGGCCCACAGACTAATTCTGGCATTTAAAAAGAATCCATAGAAACCAAGTGCTTTACAACATCCAAATCAATTGAATTTTCTTCTGCCTTTTGATATCAGTTAAAATTTTAAGTAATGTTAATACGCAAAGAGATTGTATCACCCCCACTCATTTCCACCTCGTTGTATGCAATTACTGGCTTTCACGATTGCCAGTTTCCTAATGCAGTTTAAATTTTTCATTCAAAGCACAGATTCTATCGATGAAGCAGGTCTGACTTGGATGTTAAGGGCCTGTCCCACTCGGGCATCATTTTGCACGTCATGCAGATGGCGCGCAAAGATTTTGTACATCCCAAAATCCTGGGGCGCCGCGCACAACCGCGCGTCACTGCCTACGTCACCATGCGCGTACCATGTGCGTCGTGATGTGTAAATGATGTCGCGTACATGACGCACAAGTGGGCCAGGCCCTTTAGGCACCTCAGCCTGGGGAAGCATGCGACACAATATTCCGCCTCAGTGTACACCAGTGATGGCAGGCCCAGCTCTGTGGAGCTGAGCTCTCCAGAGAGCCGAGCATTCCAACGCTAACTTCCCTTCCCTGCAGTGTTCAATGTCCCTCACTTCTATCAATCCTGTTTGCACTCACCACCCTTGGTGTAAAAACAAAAACTTGCCCCGCATATACCTCCTTTAAACTTTGCCCTTTTCACCTTAAAGCTGTGTCCTCCAGTGTTTGTAGTATCACTCGGGCACGTTAGGCTCCTTCCCCCACTCACCTGCTGTCGCTTCCAAGGTGGAGCACGTTGGTGTCTCCGGGAGAGAAGCAAATGGAGGCAGTGGGGAAAAATGGGGGGGTGTACAGAATTCTGTACAGAATTGTTACAATTAAGTTCACAAAGCTATTTGCTTATGAAATTTCTACAGTCTTACCTTGGGATCCGTCCACAAAGAGCATTTCTTGCACAAGCGACAAGGGGCACCAGGTGACCGCGGGTGTTGGCAGAAATGGTCGTAGCCACTGATCGGAGCTCGGCAGAGGTAGCAGATCTGGGCCCCACAACGACAGGACATCCTGTTGCACCCCTCTGATTTTATGAGACCCATAGTACATTTGTGACATTTCCTGATCGCTGTTGCTGTCATTTTCTCCTCGCTGCAACATTAAAAAAAAACAGATTTGCAAAACGGCTGCAGAGATATCCATATCCTTCAGGGTCAATCGACGCACAGGAAATTGATTGGTATAAGCTTTGTAACATGTACAGGTCTTGCACAGTTCCACACGGAGCAAGTAATTGAGATCTCTCAAAGGTCAAGAGTGTTTTATTGTCATATGTCCCAGATGGATCTATGAAATTCCTACTTGCAGCAGCACAACAGAATATGTAAACATAGTAGATCACAAAATGCTGGAGAAACTCAGGGGGACAGGCAGCATCTCTGGAGAGAAGGAATGGGTCACGCCTCGGGTCGACACCCTTCTCCAGACCAACGACTGCATTTCTTTCCTACACATGCAAACATAGTACACTGTAAACCATCTTATACACGAAGAAACAAAATTTAGTGTACCATATCAGAGTTTGGGAGCAGGTCTTCAGAGTACAAGGGAAACAGATCCTTAGATGAAACTGAGAGACCTGCATGTACTTTTTAAGGTAGATTTCGCAATTATTTACTAAGACTGCAGACAAGGGAAATGAAGCTTAGACTTGCAGTACCATACATAGTACAATAGCAGAAAAGTCGAGGCTAACACAGCTGTCAAATCTATCAAGAACGACCCTATACATTTCTCCCTCGTCATGGGAGAAAATTTTACAGGACTCAACTTGGATGCTTTCCAGAACTTTTGCCGCAGCAACAGCTGAATTTCATCAAACACAAGCTGCAAAGTTGCACCTTTTACACTGAAAATGCAAAGGGAAAAACTGCAAGAGTTGCAAAAGTGGAGAAAATGCTGCAAAAGCATTGCAAGTCAGTCAGTGTCTACAAGTTGGAAGAAGTAGTTGTTCATTTTAGCCTGCACAAAAATAGATGCCATCACTTCTGAAATTACCTTTGTATTCTGCTGTATCATCGACTCGTCAGATGAGAACAATATGAAACGGGATGAACAGCAATTCGGCCCACCCAGTCCGCACCGACCAGCGATCCCATGCACATTAACATTATCCTCCACACTTGGGCCAATTTACATTTGTACCAAACCAATTAACCTACAAACTTGTATGTTTTTAAACTGCGGGAGGAAACCGAAGTTCACGGAGCAAAACCCATGCGGTCACGGGGAGAACGTACAGACTCCGTACAGACAGCAGAGCCCGTACAGAGTGTATAATACTCAAATGTTCCGTTTTGATATGTACATTTGGAAAACATGAGCTTGGCTATGACAACATAATTTGTACCCATTTTTTAATGGCTCAATAAAATTTATTGAAAAAAAATGGATGACGTTTTGGGTCAAGACCCTTCTTTCAGACTGAAGTGCTGGGACCGCAGCTATTTACAATATACATTAATGATTTGGACGAGGGAATTAAATGCAACATCTCGAAGTTTGCAGATGACACGAAGCTGGGGGGCAGTGTTAGCTGTGAAGAGAATGCTAGGAGGCTGCAGGATGACTTGGATAGACTGGGTGAGTGGGCAAATGCATGGCAGATGCAGTATAATGTGGATAAATGTGAGGTTATCCACTTTGGTGGCAAAAACAGGAAGGTAGACTATTATTTGAATGGTGACCGATTAGGAAAAGGGGAGATGCAGCGAGACCTGAGTGTCATGGTACACCAGTCATTGAAAGTAGGCATGCAGGTGCAGCAGGCTGTGAAGAAAGCGAATGGTATGTTGGCATTCATAGCAAAAGGATTTGAGTACAGGAGCAGGGAGGTTCTACTACAGTTGTACAGGGTCTTGGTGAGGCCACACCTGGAGTATTGCGTACAGTTTTGGTCTCCTAATCTGAGGAAAGACATTCTTGCCATAGAGGGAGTACAGAGAAGGTTCACCAGACTGATTCCTGGGATGGCACGACTTCCATATGAAGAAAGACTGGATAGACTTGGCTTGTACTCGCTGGAATTTAGAAGATTGAGGGGTGATCTCATAGAGACTTACAAAATTCTTAAGGGGTTGGACAGGCTAGATACAGGAAGATTGTTCCCGATGTGGGGGAAGTCCAGGACAAGGGGTCACAGTTTAAGGATAAGGGGGAAGTCTTATAGGACCGAGATGAGAAAATCGTTTTTCACACAGAGAGTGGTGAATCTGTGGAATTCTCTGCCACAGAAGGTAGTTGAGGCCAGTTCGTTGGCCATATTTAAGAGGGAGTTGGATGTGGCCCTTGTGGCTGAAGGGATCAGGGGGTATGGAGAGAAGGCAGGTACAGGATACTGAGTTCGATGATCAGCCATGAATGGCAGTGCAGGCTCAAAGGGCCGAATGGCCTGCTCCAGCACCTAATTTCTATGTTTCTATGTTTCTATGAAGAAGTCTCGACCCGAAACATCATCAATTCCTTCTCTCCAGAGATGCTGCCGGCCCTGCTGAGTTACTCCTGCATTTTGTGTCCGTCTTCAAATGACGTCACGCGCTCCAGACGGCTGTGCGGATGCATAAAGCCGCGCACGACCTTCACGGGTCCGTCGCACATCAACATGACCACGAGGTCACGTAATTAGCGTGCCAAGGACACGTAAGTGGGTCAGGGGCTTAACTCAGCGGGAAAGGCATCATCTCTGGATAGAAGGAATGGGTCACGTTTCGGGTCGAGACCCTTCTTCAGACCGAGAATCAGGGGAGAGGGAGACAGAGAGATGTGGAAGGGCAAGGTGTGAAAATGAGACAACAAAGGGGATGGTGATCAAGCAAGATGTAGAATGGTTCACTGTTGGCTGCATCATTCGTCGAGTAAAGGCAACCAGAATAAACGCAGGGAGAAGGCAGGGCCAAATTGTGATGCGTTATCTCACTCACTCACCAATGACAAATATCAGCTGGCATGAAATGGCTGCCAAGCCCATGCCATCAGTAGAGGAGGGAAAAGGGGAGAAGGTTACGAGTGTTGCTAATTCCTGAAATAGCAAAGGGCATTTAAAAAAAATGCTTTGTTCACATTTATTAGATTTCAGAACAGATATCTTGTTCTGTAGGAGTCAGCATACTGTGGTAATTGTGTATTTTTAAGTGCACAATAAAAAGTTCAATTAAATTTGGTCAACGAAGACAAACATGCCAAGTACTGTAACTGAGTAGGGTTTTTTCTAATTTTTATGTATCGTATCCATCAGGGTGGAACAGTGACGACAGTCACAGTTTTTCGATAAGCCTTTTCCTAGTTTTGTTGAGGTTGCTAAATCGCGCTAAGAACACTTTCCATTGATGGATGCTGAAATACCAGCTAAAGATTTAACCGTTAATCAAGCAGGCTTCAACTCTCTGGTTGATGTCTGCTTCCATATGCTCATTGGGCTTGTTAGTGCCCTAGCACGTCGCAATGGTGACATCAAACGGGTGTTGAGAACTATTAAACGTCACCAGTCCATATGGTGACATGAAATGGTCCCCAGCAATAAAGTCACAAACAGCGAGCAGATGTACATTCACACTGGCAAAAATCTCAGCCTGTGATCATCTTCTATGACCTAAATTTATATCTCCAAACTCATATAAGTCTGTATATTCCTGTTGTACATAAGACTGTCTATCTGTGATAATAAAAACTGACTGATAGCCATGAAGACCAATGTGATGGTTATATAGAGGCAGATACTACAATCTGGAGCAAAAATAAACTTCTGGGGGAACTCAGCAGGTTGGGCAGCGTCTGTGGAGGCAGAACGGTGGTCGATCTTTTTGTTTTTTTCTTGGAGGATGCAGCATGGAAACAGGCCCTCCAGCCCAGAGCCCACACGGACGTCAATCACCCAGTCACACTAGCTCTCCGATGCACCACTTTTACATCCACTCCCTACACAGTAGGGGTAATTTACAGAGACCCAATTAACTTACAAACCCACACGTCTTTGGGATGTGGGAAGAAACCAGAGCACCTGGAAGGAACCTATGCGGTCACAGGGAGGAAGTGCAAACTCAATTTTGAACCCGTGTCCCTGGCACTGTGAGGCAGCGGCTCTACCAGGCACACCACTGTGGATCACCATGGTTTTAGTACGATCTGCGGCTCTGCGTCACACTGCACCTTCTTGCTTTGGGAGTGGACTTTCCTGCTCATACACAGCAGGATGCTTTGCTGACCTGAAAGGAAACCATTGCACTGCGTTAAGGACTGGTTAACGTCCTCCGGAAGATGGCAAATATATCCCCCCATTTCCTAAATTACTAATTTATCTGCACAGCTAGAAAATAATATTTTTACATGGCCGTTGACAACTCTAAACAATAATACAATGAATTTCCTGATAGTGACTAAAACCATCCGACCATTTTGTGCAAGTTTCCACCGGTAGCTTGTTTTCGTTATTTACAATGATTATATTTAAATATGTGGAAAATATTATGCATAAAACTCAAAATAGACCATTAGAACAAGCCTGTCTTTTAATACTTAACTGCTCTGTTGGTCCCACCTGTTAAGGTTAACACTGCTTGTGAAGCGAGTGTGAAGAAGGGCCCTGACACAAAACATCACCTATCCTTTTGGTCCGAGATGCTGCCTGTCTCGACCCAAAACGTCGCCTATTCCTTCACTCTATAGATGCTGCCTCAACCACTGATTCTCCAGCTTTTTTGTCTACCTGCTACATTACTCCAGCACTTTGTGTTATCTTTAGCACTGAGGATTTGCTGTACCTACTCTTTAGACTGCTGTTGTAAATGCATGTACCCATAGTATACCAGTCTTCAATCAAAAACATTATTTTCTCCAAATGATTTAAAATAAGTTGTTGAAACAAGGAGCTGCAGGTGTGAGTTTACAAAAAAAAAGGACAAAGTGCTGGAGTAACTCAGGGGACCATTGATGGGTGACGTTTCAGGACGGGACCCTTCTTCAGATTGGCAATGTCTCCTCAAGGCATGCCTGCTTTAGAGAAGTTCTCCTCCTAGTCTGAAGAAGGGTCTCCATCTGAAACGCCGCCTCACTTGGGAAGCTGCCAGACCCACTGAGTTACTCCAACACTGTGTCTCTTTGTTTAAATAAATTGTTGGCTTGGTGCCACAATTGAATGAAGGATTTCAGAAGAGTACTTGACATTTTTGCACCACTTTAAATGAAGAGTTAGCCCAATCTACACATCCTATACCAACGATGGTATCTGAACGATTGGAATTTATCAGAAAAAAACATCTTCAGCTAAATTTGGAATCTAGTTTCCTCCTTCACTGTAATAGCTTTCGGATACAGAAATTCCCTTTCCAGAAAAGTAATTTTACAAGTTTAATTCTGCTAAAGAGATTCCCAATGTGGATGTCAGGAGAGATTTGGGACATCTGCTGGAGTCTGTCACCCTTTATTAATTTCCTTTCAGTACTGAATCACAGTGGGACATGACTTTCATTCATTCGTCACTTCCCAATGGCTGAGAACCAAGATTGCTTTAACACACTGCTAATTTTCTTGCCTTAACAAGGCTACAATATAAATACCTATTCATGTAAATACCTCTAACGCTGCAAGATCATTTAAAGGAAGCATCAAACCCTTCTCTTTTCTACGGGTTGCTTCATAACTTGGCCTCGTGTCTTTTTGCTTTATGGGATGAGTGTCGATCTCGCTGGGAGGCCTTAGCAACTATTGACCTTTTTTTTCCATAATTCAATGTTTGATTGATGTGGAAAAGCCAAGCAACCAATTAAAGAGCCTTGGCAACAAAATTAGAATCTTTGTGTGCATAGTGGTCGTTTGAAGATGTCATCTGCAACGGCACGCAGTCAGAATCTTAAATACACATCCAAAAATGAAAAACAATGCATGTAAAGTTTTAATGGCTGTGATGAGCAAAGCAAGATTTAGCCTAATGATGCTTTACGTCTAAGCCTGAACAAACTCAAGAAGTTGCTTTTTCACTTTTCACTGCTTTTCAATATTGCTGGTATTAAAATAAACCAATCTGATTAAGTCATAGTTCTCTGTTTCCCTGGTAGCTAGATTGGAAATTCCACTGCCTTAGTGAACTTGCGATATGAAACGTATAAAAAAATTCACAGGGCATTGTTCACGAAGGACGGCACAGTGGTGCCGATGGAGGGATGGCATCGCAGAGAGTCCAATACTTCAAGTTCTTGGGTGTATGCATCTCCGATTATATGTCTAGGCGCAGAATGCTGATGCACTGACAATGAAAACTCACCAACACTTTCCCACAAGCATGAGGGGATTCAGCATGTCGCTGAACTCCTACAGGAGCAAGGTGGGGAATATACCGAGCGGTGTATCGTAGCCTAGTTTGGTAATTCCATCGCTCAAGAATATAGGAGGCTTCAGAAAGTGGTGGACATTGTCTAGTCCATCACGAGTAAGGACATCCCCACCAAAGAGGTCTGCAGGGATCTAGCTGTTATCAGGCGACTGAATTATCCTACCACAACTGCAAAAGCCTGGCCGAACATTTGAAACATAGATGATGGACACGAAAGAAGACCACAACTAGAGAACAGTCCTGAACTGCTAGCTACCTCATTAGTGACCCTTGGACTATCTCTGGTCGGACTTTACTGGCTTTATCTTTCACTAAACATTATTCCCTTATCATGTGCACTGTAAATGGCTCGATTGTAATCATGTATCGTCTTGCCACTGACTGTAGAGCACGCGATAAAAGCCTTTCACTGCCCCTCGGTACACGTGACAATAAACCAAACTGAACTTGCTGCCTGCCTGAAGAGTGAATCATCACGGAGCTAAACCACCCCGGCCACGCTCTCCTCTCGCTGCTACCAGTGGGAAGATGCAGGAGCCCGAGAAGCATTACCTCCAGATTCAAGAACAGCTTCATTCACCATCACATTCTTCAACCACCCTGCAAAGCCTAACTACCACCGCACGTCAGCACTGAACCACGACAGACTCTGCAACACTCAGCTTATTCTACGTACTTGAGTTTTTGCACGATCAAGTTCCTGTTTGCTCGAAATAATCAAATAATTCATTGTATATCAAATAATTTATGTTGCATCTAATGTTCCAATAAAGCTGCTGCGAGAAAAAAAATCTCACTGTCGTATGACAGATAAACACTCTTGAACCTGCCCAAATGTCCTTTAAAAATTGTCAATGTACTCGCGTCCACTACTTCCTTTGGCAGCTCATTCACTATATTCACCAATGTCTATGGCAAACCTGCCCCACAGCTCTCCTTTAAGTCTTTCCACTTTCACCTTTATCCTATGCTGTCTAGTTTTGGACTTCCCTACCTTGTGAAAATGACTAGAATTATTCTAGCTATGATAGACAATAGACAATAATAGGTGCAGGTGTAGGTCATTCGGCCCTTCGAGCCAGCACTGCCGTTCAATGTGATCATGGCTGATCATCCACAATCAGCACCCCGTTCCTGCCTTCTCCCCATATCCCCTGACTCCGCTATCTTTAAGAGCTCTATCTAACTCTCTCTTGAAAGCATCCAGAGAATTGGTCTCCACTGCCTTCCGAGGCAGAGAATTCCACAGATTCACAGCCCTCTGTGTGAAAAGGTTTTTCCTCATCTCCGTTCTAAATGGCTTACCCCTTATTTTTATATATCTCGATAAGGTCACCCCCTCAGTCTTCTTCGTTCCGAGCCTATCCAGTCTCTCCTCACGTCAAACCCTCCATTCCTGGCAACTCTTTTGTGTGCCTATCGGGAATCCAGCAGCTATACTGGACATAAACCGGCTCCTCATTCCTGACAGAGCCGCAATAATCTTCATTGACCAGGATTCCCTGATCCTCCCAGCCCTGTCCTTCACTCGAACAGGAATATGTACATTTGCTCCACTATCACTGGCTTGCTGTATTTCTTGTACAGCATTTAATCCCAAATGAACCAAGATTTCCTCAATTAAATATAAATATTATCTTTGGTATTGCCAACTCTCATATTTCCCACTTCTACCATAAACTTAGTCCCTGGATGATCCTTGGATGCAGTCTTAGACTGAATGTTTTGTAATCAGACCATGAACGGTGCCAAAATTAAGCTACAAACTACATACTCCACTTCCCATCTTGGCCTCAATCCACCCTCAGCTGCATTAACCATCTCCAGACAGACCCTGGAGAACCTCTGCATTATCGTTAACAATAACATCTGAATCACAAATATCCTTCAGGTTGAAAGATCTGTATCTTTATCTGTTCTGGCCTACATGTTATTCCAGACACACCAATCTTGTGGACTCACGTGCCCTCAGTTCAGACCAAATAAGAATAAATAAATCTAAGTGCGAAAAAGATCAAACTCTTCTGAACCAATAAAGGTCAAAACCACCATCCATGGCTTCATGAACTGATTTGATTCATCCAATGCTCTGCTGTCTGATTTATTTTATGGCCTCCATTAATGACCTCATCCAAAACGGTGGTCATTTATACCCGATCCCATTTACCCATCACTCCCAATGCCGATCTGTGTCTTTCAGCTGACTGGTTAGCACGCAAAGAAAGCATTTCACTGCACCTCAGTACACGTGACAATAAACTAAGCTAAACTAAACTCATTTTCAAGTTCAAAAACCTCTGCTCCTTTACATCTCTAGAAAATCGTCAAGCCCACAAATTATCAAGGAACTCAGCATTCCTCTTATTCTGGGCTATTTTGCACTCTCCTTTTTCCATTGCCTCATTGTTGCTAGTTTGACTTGAGCCATCTCCTCCCCAGGTTCAGGAAATCTTTTTTTGTGAACTTCTCTTGCTTTCTTCCATGCGTCTGAAGAACTCCTTGAAAACTGCCGATGACCAAACATGGATACTTGTCCAAACACATCCTCTTTTGCCCTGCTCTCAATTGGTACAACTGCTACGAATAAACCTAGGCTGTTTTAACATGTAAAAATGGAAATATATAAATCCACATGGTTGTTCTTTGATAGCAGAACAATGAGTGGAAGCTTGTGTGAATGTTTGGACTGTGTTACGACAATAATTGTGTAAAGAAGACATCAACCAGTAAGAATTTATTTCATGTAGGAAGCATCTTGTCTTTCCTTTTGATCATAATACTCATGCTTAAAAATCCCCACAACCCTTGCACTACCTTATCAAGTGATAAAGAGCTCAGTGCAGCCTCACCAAAAGACTGTATATTTGCAACAGTGCATGGCTATTTATAAACTCTAAGTATCTAGTAGTATTGACCAATATACCATTTGCCTGAACCGTGTGACAGCGAGATGCTAGCTTTTGTTTTCTGCACAACACCAAACCCATCACTCTGTACACCACTCATTTGCAGATTCTCCCCACTTAGACATTAATCTGCCGTTTAATTCCTCCCATTGAAGTCCAGGAACGCATATTCTCACATTAAACTACATTGGGCAAGCAGTTAAACAATGCAATTTTCAGCAGAGTTGAAATATACCCAGTCTGAAGAAGTGTATTGACCCAAAACATCGCCTGTCCATATTCTCCATGGATGCTGCCTGACCTGCTGAGTTACTTCAGCACTTTGCGTCCTTCTGTGTATTAACCAGCATCTGCGATAGTTTCTATACTCATTATGGTATGCCTTCCCACCTACCTTTGTGTCAACACTCTCACGTTAATAACACGATGTATGATTCACAAATATCCATGGTGGTTCCATGGACCTCTCAACTACATCCATTCATCACCTTTCACTTCCTCTCACTTATTTTGCTCTTTCCTGCATTGCTCCCCTCATTTCTTTATCTTCTCTACAACAGAGTCTCCCTCTGCTGCTTGCTTGCCTCTCCCTCCTTTCCTTCTGCTCGCTCCCCCTCTTGTTTTCTCTATGTCATCCAGCTGTTTCCTTTGAGAGGATGTGAACCAAACTGTTATAGGACATTCATGACAGAAGTTTACTTTCCATAAAGCAAAACGTGATCAATTTCCATTTTTGCAAAAAAAACAATATATTCAATGAATAAAATGCCTCCTTTTGGCCTGGCTGACCCTGCAATGCCGTTAGGACAATGGGCCTTCGTGGTCAGGTCAAGAACCCGGCACTTGCAACAAATCGGACTTTAAAATTAAGTCAAATTTGGCCACTGTATACTGTTAGTGTGAATGAATGAATGAATACGTTCATTGGCCAAGTATTCACATACAAGGAATTTGCCTTGGTGCACCGCCCGCAAGCGACAGTTAGGAATGACACATAAAACATTAATAACAAAACATTATCGATTAAAGCAGTGCACCGTGGCAGCCATCGTCAGCCAGCAGCAGCTGCACTGCAAGCGGATGCACTGCTACTACTATACACTTGTAATGTATCTGGGATGCTTCCCTAAGACGTAACAAAGTGCTTATGTATAGTGATAGTCGAACAGAACTGCATACAAAAGTCAATTTCACTGTACCTCGGTGCATATGACCATCAAGTACCTTTGAACCATTTTATCAGGCCGGCTCTCAGTTACTTACAATGACGTCCTGAACTTGATTTCATCTTTCTCCACCACCTGATCGCACGACAGCCCGGCATGGTCTTTCCACAACACCTGACACTTTCTGCAACTTTCCTTGAAAGGGTAGAGAAGATGAAAAACAATTAACCAACTCAGGAACAGTTAAGTTAAAGTATACCTTGCACAAGTACATGTCAGTCCAGGTGGCAGCACTGTTTATCACAGGGGTTTAGATGATCTCAAGATACCTTTTTTTTTGTTACCTGGCAAATGTACTCAGAGAGCAGAAATTAATTGGCATCGCTAAGAGCAAACCCGGAAATAACTTGTAATGCGTCTTGCCGGAGGCAATTTTTGTTTAGTTTAGAATTACAGCATACAAACAGGCCCTTCGGTCCAACTCCGCACCGACCAGCAATCCCCGCACACTAACACTATCCTACACTATAGGGACAATTTATAATTATGCCACGTCAATTAAACCACAACCTGTATGTCTTTGTAATGTGGGAGGAAACCTGAGATCCCGGAGAAAACCCTCGCAGATCATGGGGAGAACATGCAAACTCCGTATAGACAGCATCAGTAGTCAGGATCGAACCATCGTCTCTGGTGCTGTAAAGCACCAATTCTACCGCTGCTCCACCGTGTTGCATTTATTCAATTTAAAAGGCTGTTTCTTTGTACAATTGCATCATGTTCAATCATCTATATGTAATATTCATCAGAAATTCTTAAAAGTAATGCAAACACCTTCCCTTTCAATTAGCTATTAAATAACTCATTAAAGGTCTATACAGTGGCCTAAGATTCATGTTGAATTCCTTCAAATCTTAAGGGAAATTGAAACAACACTGTGATCCACATTGCGTGCATTAATTTGTGAATGTTGTGCTTCTGGAGGTTTAGAAAAGTTTATACTCATTACTTAAATACTATTAAAACCAACATCTTAGATTTTTCATGTAATTACCTCAACCAATGCCAAGATGCCAGATTTCATGACTGCACAAAAATGTGAGAAAGTGAAGATGTTGCACGATATTTATGAAATCTTAGTTCAGTATTTGTTTGCCTATTACATGCTGAAACTCCAATGTAGAGATACGATTCGATTACCCAAGACTGCAATAAATTTAACTGAATTGTGGACGCAGCCCAGACTATCAGGTAAACCAACCCCCCTGCCCCTAATTCCCACTTCACGTTGCCACGGCAAGGCCACCAGCATAATCAAGGACAGGTCTCACCCTCCATCTTCTCCCCTCTCTCATAAGGCAAGAGGTACAGAATTGTGAATCGTATACTTCCAGATTCAGGGACAGTTTCTTCCCAGCTGTTTTCAGGCAACTTTTCTTTCACCAACTAGAGAGCAGTGCTGACCTCTGCTTCATTGGAGACACTCGTGCTATCTTTAATCAGACTTTACTGGTGTATTATCTTGCACTAAATGTCATTCCCTTTACCCTGTATCTGTACATTGTGATTGTTATCGCGTATAGTCTTTCCGTTGACTGGATAGCACGCAAAAAAAAGCATTTCTCTGTACCTCAGTCAACTAAACCTAAACTAATCTTAGGCATTTTTTTTTAATGAATACGAAGAGAATTGTTTGAATATTAAAGATAATCTTTAAATTTTACTTGCTCCATTTTGTTGGTGTTCATCAGGGAGGTTTTTTTTTAAAATACGAAGAGCTGAATCCCAAACATAAAGACATTCTTTACATTTTAAATGACCTCTTTTGTCTGAAGAAGGGTTTTGGCCTGAAACGTTGCCCATTTCCTTTGCTCCATAGATGCTGCCGCACCCGCTGAGTTTCTCCAGCAATTTTGTCTACCTCCTCTTTTGTTAAGAGTTCATTAGGGAGGGAGAAACATTAGTAATGGTTCCATTCCTAATTACCTCATTGTGATTGATATTGGAATAGCATAGACAACATCAGGCTCACTTGGGCAAAGAGCTTCTCCAGCATTCTAGGTAAAATATCATCAATGTTCAGATGCTTGAGGAAATTGTTTTTCCAGAAAAATAATGGAACTAAACCACACACACAAATATAGTCCAAATCTTATATAATAAAATAGCTGTTTTATTAATGTACATCATGCAATTTTTGCTGAGTGTCTTGAAAGAATGACACAATGGAACACAACTGTATATTCAAATTTACACTTATCATTTAAAATTTCTTAATTTAGGATTTAAAAGCCTGCAGTAATGTGTTGTGCCCCTGCCCTCTCTCTGCCGCTATCCTCTCTCTGCCCCTGCCCTCTCTAGTCGCGCCTGCGAGTTGGGGGCCATGTGTGAGTGGATAGGGCGGGGGATGGGTTAAAAGGAGGGAATTAATAATATTAATATAATACCAAGGGGGGTGGTTAGTGTGTGTGTGTGTGTGTGTGTGTGTGTGTGTGTGTGTGTGTGTGTGTGTGTGTGTGTGTGGGTGTGTGTGTGTGTGTGTGCGTGTGTGTGTGGTGGTTAGTGTGTGTGTGGTGGTTATGTGTGGTGTGTGTGTGTGTGTGTGTGTGTGTGTGTGTGTGTGTGTGTGTGTGTGTGGGCTGGTGGTTAGGGTGTGGGTGGGTGAGTGTGTGTGTGCGTGTGCGTGTGGGGTGGTTAGTGTGTATGTGACACTGCAGGCCACTTGGTCTAGTATCATTTTAAATTTCTTAATTTTGGATTTATAAGCTCGTGGCAAAGTGTTGTGTTTTTGGACTGAAGGAAGGAGAACAGTGACATTTCCCAATGATTGACAGATACCAACCGATATACAAATTGTGAATAACGCATGGACTTTGTAAAGCAGGTTCTTGAAACAATGACTGCAAAGAGAAAAAATTGGGTAACATTCTTTCATTTAACATCATGGAATCCATTTTGAAAAAATGCAATTTCTCAAGGCAGAAACCTCACCAAAGCAGCCAGTCAGTTGTTTTTGGTTGCCTACCCCAAAGATGAATTTCTTTATTTGTCAAATTCTGAATATGTTGCTCGAAGACCGACTCAGCAGGGGTTAAATTAAACACAAGAACAGAACAGCACGGAGGGAGTGTCCGGTGAAAATGGCATATAAAGCCACACCTGCTGCGTGGATGCACAGCAGTAAAAAACGCTGCTTTTCCGTAGTGACTGAGCAAACCCTAGTGGTGGAACCCTAGTCGTGCTTCTGAATCTGCTTCATTGAAACAATAGAGACCATCGACAGCTCCAAAAGACATTTTTTTTAAAATATTCGGCAAAAATACTTTTCTGGTCCAAGGCAAAACACAAATGGCGAAAGAGGATGATTTTTGATTAACTTTTATAATATACTATTCTATTTTCTTTAACATCATCTTTAAAATAATTTAGCCTGGATGTTTCTTCAAAGCTGCTTCCTGGGCAGGAGACAGGAACACAAAGAAACAACATATCCTAGGTAGACAAAAATACTGGAGAAACTCAGCTGGAAAATCGAAGGTAGGCAACAATACTGGAGAAACTCAGCGGGTGAGGCAGCATTTATGGAGCGAAGGAAATAGGCAACGTTTTGGACCAAAACCCTGAAGGAAATAGGCAACGTTGCCTATTTCCTTCACTCCATAGATGCTGCCTCACCCGCTGAGTTTCTCCAGTATTGTTGCCTACCTTCGATTTTCCAGCATCTGCAGTTCCTTCTTAAACAAGATATTCTAGGCGTTCAAGATTATTATTCTATCCTAACTATTTGTTTTGGAAAAAAAATGACCCGACAGTAACTTATTTGCTAAAAAACTCAAATTTTCAAAAAATTTAAATGATAGGATGCCTTTTCAGATAGATGCCTCTGTAGTTAAACTCCAGAGTGACTAGAGTAAGGTGACTCCAATTCATTTTCTTCCCCCATGTTGCTATAAGCTAACCGGTTTATGCAAACCCACAGAAATAGTTTCATCGTCAAGAATTTAGTTTTATAGAAGTGATGCTTTGTGGAGATAGAACATTACAGTACTAGAACTGGCCCTTTGGCCCACAACGTCAGTGCCAAACGTGATGCCACGGCCAACTCTGATCTTCAGTGCACATAATCCATTTCCAACCATTCCCTGCACATCCATGTGCCTCTCTTAAATGCTACTATTGTAACTGCCTCGACTACCACCCGGGCAGCAGTGTGTCCCAGGCACCCACCCACCCACCCTCTGTATGTGAAATGAAACTTGCTCCACACTCCCTTCGGCACTTTCATGTGCTTCACTCGATTGCATGAATATAATCTCAATCCTGCGTGATCAATTTACTTTTTCTCCAGTTTTAAATTCTGTTTGCTACTTATTTGCAAGAGTGTAAATATCAAATACCCCACCAAGGTGGAAATATTAACGACTAGAAGGCACAGCTCCAGGGGGAGAGAGGCAATGTTTAAAGGAATGTGTTCGGCAAGTTTTCTTTAAACATAGTGGTGCGTGCCTGGAACATGCTACCAGGGGTGGTGCTGGAGGCAAATACGACAGTGATGTTTAAGAGGCAAATACGACAGTGATCATATTCAGCATAGACAATGCACGCCGAAGGGTCAGCTTGCGATGTATGAGTTCCATGTACAAGGCAGCAATTGTTCGGATCTGCAGGTATTGAAGCTATGCTGGTGCCTTGTCCAAACGGTAGTCTTCATGTACCGACCGGCATTAAGCACAAATAGTTTCATAACCCAGCCCCAATCTGCAACCATGTGATGGCCACACAACAGCATTTCCCAGAGGAGCTCAAACAGCAATTCAGATAATTTCCCCCCTTTCTTTGTTCAAGCATGCCTGAAATCTACTGCCATAGTCAGCTGCTGCTGCAGCAACTAAATGAGCTAGTTCAGCACCATTATACTTTGTTCTCGGCTCTCGTTTCAGTATCGCAGCAGACAGTGCAGTAAACTCACTGAACCACAGAGGATCATATTCAAAATGGATTTTCAGAGCACCCTCGTGTGGTGTGTACACAGCTTGTCGGGCCAAGTCATCAAAGTCATATTGCCACCTTTGTGTTTACTTAGTTTAAATACTGTGATGTTTGGCACTCCAAAAAGCATATGGTGTAACGTGGAGTTAAATGAAATGGCAATTCACTCGGGTCATTGTAAATCTCATTACCCTCTCCTCTTGTATAATGGACACATAACTCTAATAACAAGCATGTAACTCAGCCTTTAGGTTAGTTCAATTCTGAATTGTGTAACAGAGCATGAGACTCTGCAGTCTACCTAGCAACATTAAAAATCAGTTAAATGCGGCCTGGTCAAATCTGAAAACCATACGAGACACATAAACAAATGAATGCTGAAGACAGGCACACAATAGAGGATCAGAATATTGCCCTGCTCCTGAAAAAACTTAGGGCTTGGATCAAAAACAGTTCTCTAGAAGACATGGTTATCTTTTCTTGAGGACATTTGCAGCAATAACCTTAATTCCCCTTTAGTTATCAGGTTAACAGATCAGCCAATGCATGTGAAGGGCACATTTTGATCAAATATTTTTCATTTCAAAAGTTAAGGGATTTTTTTTAAAGACAGACAGAGTCAGTCTTTAAAAAAATCCCTTTACTTCTGAAATGAAACAAAAAACATTTGGGAAGCACTACATATAAGAAATGAATATAAAGGGAAAATGCAAAACTATCATCAGGTTACCGTTAAAGTTCAGAATCTCATTCCAATTCTGAGTAACAATTTAACTGTCTACACAAAAAAAAACTGAACACACAACTTTTGTAATAAAATGATTAATCAATTCATAATTGATGGTGAACTTTGGATTGGCTTAGTTATTATCATTCCAAACTTAAAAATGAATTCCAGAAGTGCGCGGTACAATTTGCTGGGATCTTTCTACAATGGAAACTGATATTTGCTGTGTGAAGACAGACGACAGTTAACACTGTGAACAATCAAGCAGATCTGGTAACTGGGTGAACGCCGCATTCTCTATTTATACCAATACTAAAAATAGCCTGCAACCAACCTCACCCACCAGTTCTGTGACCAATAACTGTGGGTAGAGACTGCAATCTTTCACACCTATTTTGCATCTGACTGACTAAGATTACTTCTGACTAAGCTGCTCATTGAATACATGTCAATGCTATGTGGTATGCAGATGTTAGGTGTGTTTCAATGCATGGTTATAACTTTGGGACAGAGTGCTGTATTTAAACAAAGTGATTTGCTTTACCTCAGTCATGACGAGGACACATGTGGAGCAGTGCCTAACAGTGACAGCTTTATACAAAGAGTAAAGTGCAACAACACATAAGGAGCGGCTTAATACAGGAAATGGGAGAGCCAATATAATAGTTTTACATAATCCATATGTCCTGTAGGATTGTTAGTAAAATCTCCCACTTTGACCAACCATGTTCCCGATGTTGGGGAGTCCAGAACCAGGGGCCACAGTTTAAGAATAAGAGGATAAGCCATTTAGAACGGAGAAGAGGAAACACGTTTTCTCACAGAGAGTTGTGAGTCTGTGGAATTCTCTGCCTCAGAGGGCGGTGGAGGTAGGTTCTCTGGATGCTTTCAATAGAGAGCTGGATTGGGCTCTTAAAGATATCAGAGTTAGGGGATATGGGGAAAAGGCAGGAACGGGGTACTGATTGGGGATGATCAGCCATGATCACATTGAATGGCGGTGCTGGCTCGAAGGGCCGAATGGCCTACTCCTGCACCTATTGTCTATTGGTGCACCCTTCCAAATGTTTATTTTGGCTTGACGTTTATTTTCAAAATGACTTGGAAAGGCACAAAATGCTGAAGTAACTCAGCGGGTTTGGCAGCATCCCTGGAGAACACAGATAAGCAACGTTTCAGGTCGGGACCCTTCTTCAGACTACTAAATGACTTGGCACGCCTTTACGTTGAAGTCACTGAGCAAAGGAAGTTTGCTTCCCCCCCCAGTATTACACTACGGCATGAACAAGCCTCTGTTGCCACACACAAAATGACATGGGTAAAATACTGACGTGCAAAATTCATATGAATCATCTGAGGATCACACTGTGAGAACAACCCGTCTGAAACTTGACCAACACATGTTAGTTATTATTATTAAAGCAAAAACAGTTATTGTTGACTGTCACTACTTATTGAAAGCAATAATAATTGTTCAGCAGTTGGCATTTACATGAAGGAACCACAATCCCCTATCAGCGAACATGCATTTTGGCTCTCAGTTACAATTAGATGGAGCATTAAGAAGAAGATCTCTCCAGTGGATGCAAAAGATCCCATGGCATTTTGACAGGCAGCAGGGGAATCCTGACCCCCTGGCAGCAGCATGTCGATAACCAGATGCTATCATATTTGTTTGCAAGAGCTTACTGCGGGTAAATTAGCTGTTGAGTTTCCAACAATGGTGACTGTACAAAATTCTTTTTTTCCCCATCCAAACTTCAAAAATGCCACGCACATCTTTAAGAGTCAACAATTAAATGTATAATCGGGTAAACATCCAGCAGGAGGAGGGGCATGAAAAGAGGAGCTTTTCATATGTGACACACAAATAAAAATCACAACAAAAAAATTCACCGAGGCTTTTTACGCATAATTGTCCCATTCAATATGCATAATAATGCACGATTCAACCTTTGATCAAGATTGAGTGATCGTGTTTTGACCATGGAATATTTCAATGCCGTTCTGTAAATTACAAAGATGTATAAACAAATGAATCAATTTTCATGATGAACAGGAAGAAAACGATGTTATTTTCTCCATAACTGAACACGTTTATTCACCAAATCCCTCGAGACAGAAGCGGTGGTGGAATTGCTACGGAGACTGAAATTTTACTAACTAATAATTTAAGCATGATACCAATTTTAATGTTTGTAAAAACGCTGAGGAGATTTGTAATCTGTAATTTTATAGTCCCTTTTTGTCATTATGCTCCATAGAATCACGAGTAAAAATAATCATTCTCAATCTGTTTCTGCCCATATCAAAATTAAAAAACGCCAGCATCATATAACGAATATTGTTTTGAGCCTTACATCCTTTCATAAAGAAGAATCTGGATATCCCATCAAAATGTCAACTCAGTTATAGCTGCTGATACCTACTAATTCACTCTGGTTTTTGGCCAAACGCTATAATGTGGCCACAAATCATGTTAAGCAGTAAAATATGTGCACTAGAAAACAATATTACAGTAATGAGGATGGCTGTGGTTCATATTTTCTTCACTTGCCTGGTGATGTCAAAGGACATTTGACAAAGCAAAAGATCTTCCTGTTATCCAGATGGCTCGTCAATGAAAGTCATGAACAGAAGTGCCCAGATTTTAAAAAATAGACCATCATCCATATTTCACACTCAAGTCATTTTGTGTGCTTGGGGAACATGAAATCTTGCCAATTTTCTCCATTGTGCTCTTGAAAGCATCAAAACTTCTGTGAAATGGTCCCACTGGCATTGTGAACCATCTGTACATTTTTCATATGATCACAATACACGAGGGGGAGGGGGGGAGATAGTCTCACGGAAACACCCCACCATGTTGTGTCCCAGTCCGAATTTTCAAATATGTGCAAGTTTAAGAGCAAATGTTGAAAAGTGAATTAAGAGCAGGAACCTATGTCAAATTTACCTCCCTAATCAGAGTTCCTCCTGGACTCTGCAACAAACACAGCCCTCTTATTACTTATCTAGGACAGAATGAAGACTGAATCACAAACGTATCTCCTTTGGCTGAATCGCAAACATATCTTGTGTGGCTGGAAAGCTCCTTGAATACATTTTTAAGAACGGCAGTTGCTGGTAAAATCGAAGGTAGACACAAAATGCTGGAGTAACTCAGCGGATGAGGCAGCATCTATGGAGAGAAGGAATGGGTGACGTTTCGGGTCGAGACCCCTCAGACTGATGTCAGGAGAGGGGGCGGGACAAAGAAAGAATGTAGGTGGAGACAGTAAGACAAGTGGGAGAACTGCGAAGGAGGAGGGGGATGGAGAGAGAAAGCAAGGGCTACCTGAAGTTAGACAAGTCAATGTTCATACAGCTGGGGTGTAAACTACCCAAGCAAAATATGAGGTGATTGAAATAAATTGTTTGAAGTCTATTTTCCAATTTAAAATATATATTTTTCATCATGAATTCACATGAGCAGAAGGGCTTGGTCCTTTGCTGTACATAGGTGTGCATTTTAGATGTTGCCATATAAATGAGAACAGGCCCTTCAGCTCACAAGCACAATGCCAAGACCAACCCTTATCTGCCCGCACATAATCCATATAGGGAATAGCACCCCTGGATACACCCATGGTCAGCCATGACAGAAGGGGGCCTAAGATAATCCATATCCTTGAATTCCCTGCATATCCATGTGCTTACCCAAAAGTCTCTTCAATGCCACTATTGTATCTGCCTCAACCACTATGGTAGAATGGTAGATACCATCTAGAAGATCAGCTGAAACTGCGTACCTCCATATTGCAACCAAATATTCAAATGTTTTCCCACAAAAAGCAGTCACTAAAAGTGTTTAAGAAGGAACTGCAGATGCTGGAAAATCGAAGGTAGACAAAAGTGCTGGAGAAACTCAGCGGGTGCAGCAGCATCTATGGAGGGATGGAAATAAAATGTGTTCCTTCGCTCCATAGATGCTGCTGCACCCGCTGAGTTTCTCCAGCAGTTTTGTCTACCAAAGTCACTAAAAGGTTAGTTAACTTTAGAATTAACAATTTTTTTTTCATTTTCTTGAAGTTAGTACATAGTAGTTAGATTTTTACAAAATAATGTACATTTTGAAGCATATCTAATTGAAGTTTCTTGGATGTGCCCTTATTAGATTACAGCTAACTTAATGTTGCATTCCAACATGAAAAGGTTCCCCACCTCTATGGCAACCCCAACATGTTATTCTTTAAACATTGATTTGTTTGCCAGCTTTAACACAGGCCTGTAAGGTTGGTGACATACTCTTAGATCCAATGCAGTTGTTTTTAAGCACAGCTAATGACACACACTGCACCACAGTCAAGATCCAGAAGGGGCTATCTGGCTGTGCAAGGTGGGCTTGCTTCCCGATTCCATACATTGTTAGTTTTCAATCTGGAAAAGCAGAAACGAGAGATGCGAGCGGCAAAGGGCAAAAGAATAAGATCAAGATCAGGGAATGGGAACCAGAAACTGAGAATCAGTGCTCATGAAAAGTGCAGAGGGACAACACCGTGGCACAGTGGTTCACGAGACCTCATCTCCTGTCAGAAATCCCTCATCCACTCCATCCCCTGTTAAAGATGGCAAACCGTGAAAGCACAAATTGCTTGTAGATTAACTCACTGGAGAAAGTAATGCCTCAACCCTGCATCTGATTTTCTTTATTTCACGGTAATTACCTGTATATACAGATTAATAAATTTCAATTAAGATTCAACATACAGTTTAAAGCTTTTGTCCCTCAATCATCTGGATTTTATGAGCTGCTGCTGCTGCAGGCTAGCTTCTCTACACATAAACCAAATATAACCATAGAAGGTTGAAAATGATTTTTTTAAAAGCCCCTACTTCAAATAAGGGTTGGAACACAAACTGTTAAAGGGCGTCAGATTTTCCCCGTCTAATACAGCAGCTTAAAAGTACACTGCCGGAGACAGCTGGTGGTTTCTGATTGGACGGGGTTAGCATGCTCGATCATGTGATCGCTCTACTGAAGGACCAAGGTCAAATTCTCTGCTTCTGCTAGTCATAGAATAATACTGTACCTTTAAACACGGGGAAGGCTGCCGCAGCCAGCACTATAACCAATAACAAAGACTACCGTTTACTTTATGAAGGTCTACAGGGGATAAAATAATCAGCGTTGGCATTGAAAATGTTTATTCATGTCGTGTTTTATTCAGTAGTCAATGTGGCATAGCAGTAGAGTTGCTGCCTTACAGCGCCAGAGACCCGGGTTCGATCCTGACTATGGGTGCTGTCTGTACGGAGTTTGTGCATTCTCCCAGTCACCCATTTCCTCCCTCACTCCAAAGACGTACAGGTTTGTAGGTTAATTGGCTTGGTATAATTGTCCATTGTCCCTAGAGTGTGTAGGATAGTGTGAGTGTGCAGGGATCGCTGGTCAGCGTGGACTCAGTGGGCCTGTTTCCGTGCTGTATCTTTAAACTAAATTAATAATATCAAGCCAAATGGCTGTATCTTTCCAATACAACTTTGTCAATAGACACTTTTGTGCAAATATCATTTAATTTCCATTCAAGTCATACAGACCGAAACAGGCCCTTCGGCCCACCTTGCCAGTGCCGACAAAGATACTCCATCTATACTAGTCCCACCTATCCATGTTGGGCTCATATCCCCCTCAACCTTTTCTATATTGTGAATGTTTTTATCCAAGGTAGCAATCATGTATGATCTTTAATGGTCCACAATGGGAAGCTATTTTGAATAAACGTTACCTGACTCTAATTTCTCTTAGCCAATACCCACATGCATTTTCTAGTAGTTTTCACTGACAGAATTGTGTGCAAACTTTGACTAATCTTCCCCTCTAAAGACTCTGGGATGAGAGCAGTGTTCCAGGATTGTTTAATATTAAATTTAAGCTACAATTCAAGGACCCAACTGTGGGAAACTTGGGAGAAAAGTCCCAGATACAGAGATAATTCTGTATTTCCCTAATTTTTATTCCCTCCCCCCACCAACTTTCATTTCTTACGCTATGAAACACTTAAAATAGGAAAGGACCCGTTTCATTAGATAATTCTTAACCATCAATCAGATATGGTGAGGTTTCAAACTTTCCAGTTAGATTAGGGAGATTCTGAGATGGAGAAGTGGGCATTACTGTCAGGAACTCAGTAACTCCAGCAATGGCAACCACAGTGGAGCGGCAAGGAAGACAACTTCCATCTTAGCTGCAACATGCCGAGCAAAGACACAGAAACAGTCTGACTGTTTCTGGTGTGCATGGCTCTCCACTGAAGGTCACTTATCCATTAACTATTACACTTGCAATGAAATAGGACAGAGGCGTTTGAGGCTTTTTGGTAGGCATTTGAAAGTGCTAAGAATAGAGCGGTATGGATCGTGAACAGGCAGATGAGATCAGTTTAACTTGGCATCATGCTCAGCACAAAAAGAAAATGTGGGCTGAAGGGCCCGTTCCCGTTCTGCACGGTCCTATGGAACACACATCACAGAAGGATATAATACCAGTGATCCCCGAGACCTTGTTTAGAATTTGCATTCCTGCTTAATGAAATGCCTGCATTCCAATGAATCTTGCTGCAAATTAACTTAAACAAGCACATATTTTGCCTGCCAATTTATGCAGTGAAGAATGAAGAAAAACACCCATAGTGAAGCAAGACAATTGATTGTTTTGCAAAAGGCATATTTAAAGAATGCCCACACATTTAACATCTTAAAGCTGCTCCCCATGTTGTTTATCATTTGCTCTCCAAAAGGACAGGCAGGTCATATGTTCCTACTCATTCACTCAATCAACACCCCCGGAGCATGCTTCAGCCGCAGATAATGCAGGAAAATAACAGCATTGTTCTCTTCCTATAAACCCGGTCGATCTCTGGCGCTGAAGGCAGCAACTCTACTGCTGCGCCACTGTGGCACCCAAAAAATTGTAAAGACATTGAAAATATCTCCCTCCCCCTAAAACTCCCTCCCTCGTGGTGCCACCTCCGAACTCGTAAATGTAGTTAGAGCAGAATTTGGCCGCACAGCCATGAAAGTAGAGGGAGCATACCAAGGGGCAGAGAACACAGCCATGCAGGGTGCTTTTGGTGAGAATGATCGTGGATGATGTAATGTCACCTGTCCTGAAAGATTGCAATCTATGAGTCAGGTAAATCGAGGGTCCAGATGCAGAGGGTTCACTGTCCCAGGTCCAGGGATTTGGAGAGGAGTTTGGTGGGAAATATGGTGTTGAAAGTGGAGGTATAGTCAATAAATAAGAGACTTTGCTATCCAGATGACCCAGGAATGATTGCAGGGCTGGGGCAATGGCGTTTGCCATGGACCTGTCGTGGCAGTAGGTGAAGAGCAGTTATCAAGGCTATCTGGGAGGCTGGGGTTGACATGCGCCACGACCAGCCTCTCAAAGCGCTTCATAATTGTAGAGGTCAGAGCCACTGGATGGGTCATTAAAGCATGCTACTTTATTTTCCTTGGCATGGGATGTCAGTCACCATCTTAAAGCAGGTGAGGACCTCAGACTGAAGTGAGGAGAGTCCACAAATATGTCTGCCAGCTGGTCCGAGAATAGACCAGGAGGCAGCTGTTAATGATATGATGATCCAGAGATTGTGAATTGGATACAAAAATGCCTCTTGGTATTCTTAATCAACAGCACCTTTAGAAAGAAGGCCAGCTGTTTTAGTTTCCTCTGTGCTCTTCACTTCCTCTTCCTTTCCCCTGCTCTTCCTGTTCCTAATTGAAGTTTGTCACAATGCAAGTTATTTGGGGCAACTTTTTGCCGATATCCTTTGTACATTTCATTGCCTGAAGAATGTCCAAGGTCTGTTGCATAATCATTTTTGATTATGTTTGCAAGCCCTGTTAAGTCTGAAATACTGTATTCTGTTCAACAAAACCTTAAAAGGTATATTCAGGACAGCTGAGTAAAACAAGCTGAAGTCAATTCTCTGCTTAGTTACACCCTGCAAGTGTGCACGGAGCTTAACTAGCTACAAGTATAATTTAAAGTGTCACATAAATACAGCTATGTGCTTGAAACTAATATTGTTCCTCTGGTTAAAAAAAAAGATTTATCCCACTTTGCAATTTATTTACTTCAACTAGAATAGCAATTTCTCAACAACAAACTCGCTACAAGTTCATTTTGGTAAGGACACATATAAAGTATTTGTGCTTTTGGTATAAATATTAAAAACAAAATGGAGATTGCTTTTGGTTCTCAAATATGTGTAATCTTGTCAGGCAACATAATTTTCTGCATCAATTTGCATTCATCTGCATCAAGGACTATAGAATTACATGCATGTGGTACATTCATGGCGCGAGGCCAAGAGCATGGACCTACAGCTTCATGGAGCAGTGGAGCAGCGGCAGAGGACACCAACAGCTACGCTTGGCCAGGCCGACTCTGCAACGCCGCCAGAACACCGGGCCTTCATGGTCAGGTTAAGAAACTCTGCACTTACAACTGGGACTTGAAAATGGCGCCAAATGTGTACACTGTCTCAGTGTACCATTTCTATAGCCTTGGCCTGTATCCAAGTGCTTGTGTATAGTAATCATTGTGAACTGTTTGCAAAAATGAATTTCACTGTACCTCGGTACACATGACCATAAAGTACTTTGGATTGCACCATTGAAACAAACATACAGCTGATTGAATTTCCTTAAGACTAACATATCTTTCATTACAACATTCAAACCACACCTTTCTAATAACCTCATTTACTGGAAAGCAGAAAGCAGAAGCACACGATTCCTCTCTCCCAGTAGCTGAGAAATATAAAAGCAGCCTAGATTACTGAGCGGTTTTATTGGTTTCCAGTTCACTAGAAAGTCAGCAATTCAGTGAGAGGCGCGTCACGATTGAGGAACCAAACTTTCAGCCTGAAATGCTGGTAGGTGCTGCCACTAGCTGCCTCGGCAACCAGTGACAGGACAATTCTGGTCTGGTGATTCTTCATAGACTAACCCCCACACCATTGTTATCTGGGGAAAGAAATTCTCAGTTGTGTGAAGTAGCATTGAAAAACTATGGGCAGGCATCAAAGGCCATGGTCCTATACTCGGGACAATTGATAGCAGCACAGTAGATGCATTTGTTCAAAGACAGTCAATTGTTAGTACGAAGTTTGAAGGCCAAGAGTAGGCAATTCACCAACATCTTCTTAATTCCTCGAGATGGAGAAGGACATGGACTTTGAGGTGGTTAATCAGACCAATGTGGGCACCACAGGCTAATGATGCACAGTTGATGCCGGTTCTGCTTTGGGCGGCTGGTCGAGCAGATACCTCGCAAGACACCCGGGTTTGATCCCAACCTCAGATGCTGTCTGTGTGGTGTTTGCACATTCTCCCCGTGACAGTTTAGGTTTCTTCTGCGTGCTCCAGGTTCCTCCCACATCCCAAAGACGTGTGGGTTTGTAGGTCAATTGGCCTCTGTAAATTGCCCCTGGTGTGCAGGGAGTGGATGAGAAAGTGGGATAACAGAGAACTATTGTGAACTAGGGTGATCAATGGTGGGCATGAACTCAATGGGATGAAGACCTGTTTCACTGCTGTACCTTTAATTCAACTCTAAACTTAAATTTGGGTTGGTCATTAATTCTTTCTGCTGCTTCCTCATGGCTTTGCAGTGCTTCAAATACACAAGGTTCTCAATACCATACAAAATACCGCTACTCCACGTAGAGTGGTCATGGACCAGACGTTTCCAGGAGTCAGTGACGACTCCTTTTCATTTCACTGCACATCTCGTATGTGTATGTGACGAATAAACTTGACTTGACTTGACATGGCACTTCAAGGAAAGTTTGAGCATATCAGTAAACCTTTTATACTGTCCGCCTGATAATCTCTTCCATTTTAAAACTCAGTGAGAGCATTTGTTTCACGAACCTCATGTGGGGCGGAAGATTGCAACCTTCACGTGGTCCGCCCTGTTTCGACTAATGCAATCAACTCGACGTGCACAAACAGAAGATCAAATAGAACAAGTTGTCCTACAACTTTATGCTGTGCACGCCACACGAAAGAAGAAGACGAACCTCACGTCAGGCTTGCCCACAACAGCTCTCAGAGATATGTAACCAGAGCCTCAACACCAAGAATATATTTTCCGGGGAAGGATACCGATCCCAGGCTGAACAGTGCAGGTCTGTTTCCCTGTGTAGAAAGGAACTGCAGATGCTGGTTCACAGTGAAGATAGACACAAAATGGTGGAGCAACCCAGCGGGTCAGGCCGCATATCTGGAGAAAAGGAAAAGGTGACGTTTCGGGTGGACTAATGGTCTCGAAGCTGCCTGACCCGTTGAGTTATTGTGTCTAGAACTGTTTCTTAAGTTCAGCTTACTCTGGAATCAAGACCAGGAAAACATTTTGCCTTGCAATAAACAGAACTGTATATGGTCAGCCAAAGGAAATACCCCAGAAAAAAAATATTCCTAGTGCTCACTGGGTAAAGTACCTTCAGACCCAAAATGGTACAAATCCCTGTGACTAATAAACCCTTTCTGCCATCTACACTGCAACAATAAATTTGGTACAGTAATTTATTTGACATTAATGAATGAGCTTGCCAATAATGATAGACAATTATAACAGTACTTAAAAACAGGAAAGATTAAACTTTTGAGTAGGAAGGAACTGCAGATGCTGGTTTACACCAAAGATAGATGCAAAATGCTGGAGTAACTCAGCGGGACAGGCAGCACCTACCTCTGGAGGAATCTGAATAAGGGTGTCGACCCGAAACATCACCAATTCCTTTTCTTCAGAGATGCTGCCTGACCCGCTGAGTTGCTCCAGCATTTTGTTTCGATCTAAGATTCAATTCTTAGTTATTTTTGAATGAGGAAGAAAAGCAGCTTGAAAGACTCTGGCATTGTAATCACCAATTTCCCATTTCAATCCTGCAATGCTGCATTCCGGCTCCTTGATGCTGAATTACCATGTTCACTCCTTTTGAACCTGGGTCCACAAACTGTGGATTCAGTAGATAGCAAGCAAATGCATATTTCCTTTCTTCTCCTCCCCCCCCCCCCCCCTCCCTCACATCAGTCTGAAGAAGGGTTTTGACCCGAAACGTTGCCTATTTCCTTCCCTCCACAGATGCTGCCTCACCCCTGGGAGTTTTTCCAGCATTTTTGTCGACAGAGAGGCAAGTGATTTTCAGACCCATGATTAAAAGCAGCTGCATTCGCAAAATCTATCCAGTCTGAGCTGTGATGTAAACAGTTTTGATGTTAGAATTCGGAATAATCAGCAATACGTCTTTACCAACCAAAGGGGCAGATTTAATGTCATGTACAACTAGCTGGTTATTATATATTCCAACTTAAAACCATCACAGTTTGCTCTGCTTTCTCACTTCACGATAGCAGAGATAACATTTACATCCCGGCCCCGTGCTGCACAGCAGATTTCATGCAATGCCACACAAATCAATTCCATGCTGCCTAAGCTGAGTCACATCCTTCATCCCTTCCCCCGACAGTTTCAGCTCTCAGCCACTCATCTCCACCAGTGCTCTCTCAATCCCAGTCATGTCCACAGAAAGCAGCAGCAGCCTATATATGGAAGAAACAGTTTGCCGCAATTGTGGCCAGGGTGGGGGTGGGGAGTGCGATTTTGCAATCCAAAGACATTCCCATTGTTCAAATGCCTGCCGCCACCTCACAATAGAGATCAGGGCTCCTTGGAAACAACAGCAAAGGCAATTCAACCCAGACCCCTTTCCGCCTCTCTGAAGGGACAATTTATTGAGTCTCATTCCTTCCCTTTACCCCATATCCCAGAAAAATATTTTGTCCTCATGCCTATCCAATTCCCCTTTTAACATTCGACTGATTTGTTTTGCATTACTGATGCATTTACCAAAGTCTAAATCAGCTTAGAATTGCCTTTTCTCACATCCCTTTTATGTTTTGCTTATTATTTTGAACCAATGCCTCCCAGTGCCTGAACCCTTATGCTAATGTGAAGAGGTTGTGTCTGAACACACGTACACTATCTAATCTCTTTCTGCTCAATGAAAAACACCCCAGCTGCTCCAGGTGTTTAAGAAAGAACTGCAGATGCTGGAAAAATAGAAGGTAGACAAAATGCTGGAGAAACTCAGCGGGTGAAGCAGCATCTCTATAGAGAAGGAATAGGCGACATTTTGGGTCAAGACCCTTCTTCGGTCTGAAGAAGGGTCTCGACCCGAAACATCGCCTATTCCTTCTCTCCCTAGATGCTGCTTCACCCGCTGAGTTTCTCCAGCATTTTTGTTTACCCCAGCTTCTCCAGGCTATCTTTACAGATAAATCACTGCATCCCTTTTATGAGTTGCACAATTCTATTGAAACACGGTCTTCAATGGTGAATACAATACTCTTATTGTGGCCAAAACCAATGCTTTATAAGGGTTGAATATAGCCATCCTCTTTTAGTACTCAACGCCTCAATTGATGAAGTTGAGGACACTCGACCCGCCAAGGCCTGCTGGACCTCCTGGTAGCGAACCATTTTAACTCCCCTACTCACTCCCATACTGACCTTTCTGTCTTGGACCACCTCAATTACCAGAGTGAAGCCACACACAAACTGGAGGAACAGCACCTCGTATTCCACTCAATCATGTCTGGTCTTTCCGCTGACTGGTTAGCACGCAACTATTGCCCCCAAGCTTGGTGCCTCACTTTCAACATACTCAACCACTTCTCCATAACTGTCTGAACATCTTTCAAGCGTTGCGATGGTATCTGCCTTCACCAACTCTTGTTCCAGATGTTCACCATCCTCTTTGTGAATGGCTACCCGTCAGACCCCCTCTCAATTTCCCCCCCTCTCACCATGAACCTGTAGCCTGCAGTGGCAGACTCCCCTGCATTGACAAAACGGTCCAAAAGATGTGTTTGGGAGAAATAAATGAGTGATCAAAGTCAATTTTCTGCTCAGTTAAATCCTGTGAATGCGCACAGACTGGAACCAGCTGAAAACGACTGAATGTGCCACACACAGCCATGTGCATGAAGCCAATTTAGTTCCGCTCTGTTCCTCCACGCCCTTTACATCTGTGCCACTTAGTTTGTCTCTCTCCTGCAGTATGTTGTCTCTCTCCTGCAGTATGGATCGCTTAACTGTATTACATTTCATCTGGAACTTGACTGCCCGTTTTGTGCGTGACTGCGTATCAAGTAGACATACATTAAACAGCTGAGGAATCAAGGTAGACTCCTTTATTTCCCAACACGTTTCAGATATACAATAAAGTCCAAGCAAATGCACATATTTACCGTGCCCTCCATAATGTTTGGGACAAAGACCCATCATTTATTTATTTGCCTCTGTACTCCACAATTTGAGATGTCACAGATGAGGTGGTATGCTTTGGATCTTTGGCAGTTCCTTCTCTCCCCCATACTTTGCTCTTGCCATCACTCTGATATAAGTTAATCTTCATCTCATCTGCCCACAAGACCTTTTTCCAGAACTGTGGTTGCTCTTTTAAGTACTTCTTGGCAAAGCCGTCTGAGCTGGAGACTAAAGATGCACAGATCTGAGATCGAAATTAATTCCGATAATCCGCATCGATCCCTTGACTACGCCATCTTTCTAGGACCTTCCCATTCCAAAGGTATCTCTGAGCTACAACCAAGTAAAGTCAAGTCTGAAGAAGGGTCCCGGCCCAAAACGTAACCCATCCGTTTTTTCCAGAGATGCTGCTTGACCAGCTGCGTTACTCCAGCACTTTGCTTCTATCTCAAGCATCTTTAACTTTCTTTGGGGTGAATCATGTTGGCAAACTGTGGATGACACTGCCGGAAATCGCCAACCACGTAGACTCCGGCGGCAGACCATGAAATAGCTGAGATTCTCTGGCACTGGGTTACAGAGTCATACAGCAAAGATCCTCAAGAAGGGTGGAGTCCATGAGGGAGAGCAGTGGGAATCACAAAGGGGGAGCAGTGAGAGAGTGAGGGTGTTGCAGAACTCCCGTCAGAGAGAAGGGGAGAACGTCTTCACAGTTGGTATTCCTTGACGAGTTTTCGCAGTGCACCAGACAAAATGTGTAGGAAGGAATAGCAGATGCTGGCTTATTGGGAAGATATTCACAACTAAGGTTTTAGCCAGGAAAGAATGTGCATAACAACTACCATAACATAGAATGACTATGTAAGAAAGAACTGCAGATGCTGGTTTAAATTGAAAGTAGACACAAAGTGCTGGAGTAACTCAGCGGGTGAGGCAGGATCTCTGGAGAGAAGGAATGGGCGACGTTTAGTGTCGAGACCACTCTTCAGGTCCGAAGAAGGGTCTCGACTCGAAACGTCGCTCACTCCTTCTCTCCAGAGATATTGCCTCACCTGTCTGAATGACTGTCCAGAAGAGCTCTTGTATGCAGGCTGCCAGGCTTTTGAAATACGAATGAGATACATGGCTAACAACGCAGCAAAAACAAAAAGCACTATATTTCTCAGGTATTAGTCTATCAACAGTGATACTGACTGGAATTCAAGACATTAAGAATTTAACGACGAGATGGGAAATGGATTTAATGGGTCGCCCTTTTTAACTTTCACCGTCTGGCAATCAAAAGTTATCTGCTAATGCACCAGCAATCTTCCCAGCATCTTATGGATGCTGTTTCCATGACAACATCTCGCAGCTGATTGAACAATCACGCTCTCAGCAAGAGGGATAATGGGGTGTGGTGCGGGCTTGCTTTCAAGAAACACTCATCTGCGACTCCTTTTTAAACCAAGACAAAGATAAGAACCAGAACTAAAATATTATGAGAGTAAAAAGTGCAGAGTTGGGTGGGGAGAGGTGGGAAGAGGGGAGGGGGAAGAAGGTGGTAACGAAAGCAAAAGGGGAAGAAAAGGCATCATCAGAACGGCGCAGTCACAGATCTCCCATTCCAGACACGCACTGATGTCAGAAGAAAACCTCACCCTTATCTCAGTCTCAAATGGCACGACACGCGTACACATGCTCTCTAACCAGACACAACATGGCCATGTTTGAAATATATTGTAAGCATTTTAAATTAAGATTTCTTACAGAATCTTAAGCTTCATTGCAGTATTTACTGTACATCACACTGTAGATAGCTTAACATCTACAAACCACAGACCTTTAAGCTCGGTACATTAATTATAATGTACGAAAGGGCTATTAAATTAGTAGCAGGAGAGTTCTAATTACACTTTAATCAATTCTAGGAGAATACTCAATGGTCGTAAGCTTTTGCTTGCCCCATGGTACCGCGACAACCATTTTCTTCTTCATATTTCTTCTCTTTGTGGATTCTTTTATTCCAAAATTAAAATTGGACCTTTTAAGTTATCTTTCCTTCAATCCTCTTGCTATCATTACTGTTTCTGAGGGTTACAATGTATTTATTTTTAATAACAGGACAGTTTCTCAGTTAATAACTGCAGTTTCTAAGCAAACTGTAAGCAAACAAGATGCTGTAACCCATTACCAAAAACAGAACCGAAACCACTTTGCAAAAATTTACCGTGATTTATCATAAATATTGCATAACAAGCTGCAAAGGGAAATTACATTCAATTTCAAAACTATGACGTCCACCGTTAAAGCTGCATTCTGATTTCACCAGAGCCGAGTAGTCAAATGCACAGCTTGCCAATCCACGCACAGCCACACATATAAAGGTGACTAAAGAGTGGGCTATATTAGGAACGTTGTCTTTTTTCTCTGCAGACCTGGACATAAGGTCCCAATGGTTACAATCCAATTTGGATCTCCAGTACATTCAGCGTCTGCCAACATCAAGTTTGGCCTGTATACCAATGCTGATATTATTTACCAGAGCAAACCTGCCTAGGATGTCCGAGATACTATATTAAGTATTCAACCCAAGGATAGCTTGAGTGCTGGGGGAGAAACAAGAGAAGATGGCTTGGGCGAGTGCTGCAGCACAGGCATAGGCCTCACCTGTGCCATGACTTGGCATTATGTTTGGCACTGCTCCTGTGCTGTACTGTTCTATGAAAAACAAAATCATGAGTATACTGCATCTCTGCATCGGAGGGCGGTGGAGACCGGTTCTCTGGATGCTTTCAAGAAAGTTAGCTCTTAAAGATAGCGGAGTCAGGGGATATGGGGAGAAGGCAGGAACGGGGTGCTGATTGTGGATGATCAGCCATCATCACACTGAATGGCGGTGCTGGCTCAAAGGGCCGAATGGCCTACACCTGCACCTATTGTTTATTGATGACTAGGTTCTTGTCTGGTTCCAAACAACTTTTTCACCTTGCCTATTAAATTCTTGCCAGTCCCCCCAACCAGATTTGCAGCAACCACTAACTGCCTTTTAAACAACTATTTACCAGCAAATCTGTTAGTCATCATGATTCAGTTCATTAATATCTGCTGCGCTGTAATCCTTGAAGCAAACGGGTATACGCTATAAAACCTCAACCATTATTGGTTTAACATGATAAAACTCATCCATTGCCCATCGTTTCGATTGTCTGTAGTATTTTATAGCTGTTGGTGAGTCAAGTTTGCTGGAGCAAAGCAAGTACTTGGAACAGAATTACAGGCGAGTCTCGAGGTCATTCACTGTGCTACTGACTCCCTCTAGTGGCTACAAGCAGAGGACGCAAAATATTCCTGCGCAAACTCGTGACCTCATCTTCCTCTGCTGGGAAGAGAGAACCGTGCCAGGGAATTTCAGAGATGTTGTAATCATGACCGTTTCTTGGAATGGCGACAGTCGATTGTGGCAATTAGAGGAGTCACCCTGCCTCAGTCACAGGGGCAGTCATTGCAAGATTCTTTCTCAACCACCCAGTCTCTCTGCAGGGCCACGATATGAATTCTACCGATCGAGGGGCATAATCATCTATACCACATAACAAAAGTGCAAACAGCATCCTCAATCGCTGTATATGGCCTTCTTTGACGTTAAAGTTCCTATTTCTGCTTCAATAGACAATACGTGCAGGAGTAGGCCATTCGGCCCTTCGAGCCAGCACCGCCATTCAATGTGATCATGGCTGATCATCCTCAATCAGTACCCCGTTCTTTAATTATATATACAAAGTGTAACCTTCTGCAACAAATATCATCTTAAGATAAATGAACACAAATTTATGTTAAGAATTTATTTTAATATTCTCCAGATTGGTTCCCTCACTAACCAATGATTCTCGATGTTAAGAAATAAACCACTTTATTTTTTAACAAGCTGTATAAAATTCTCAAGATTGCTCCTGAAGTCATTTACATTCAGACACAAATGTAATCAAACAGCAAATCAGAAATATATCTTAAGCCAAACACTCAAACAATTAATCAAAAGTTGCAAGAGCAACACTGCAGCCCAAAGGAACATATCCAGGGTCATGACCACCTGTTCATTTGGAATTGGCATTGTTTAAAACTCCTAAAAAATGGAATAATGAGTGTTAACAGTTCCTCAGAATGAACCCCCCCACCCCCCCCCCCCCCCCATCCCCAAATACAATGCATGACTACCTATGGTGCAGCAACATTCTGAGCACAGAGAGTGAAAGATTACTAAAACTTCATACGATTAAGCTGCTGAAGGAATGTCAACTACTGTTGAAGATATGGGAATGTGTGATTACATGGCAAGAATGTCCCCCGCTTATAAACGCACCAGGAAACTATAAATAACATGGAAATGCAGCGCTCATCACACCTTCCACACAAAGCAGTGCAACTAAGACACCAGAGTTTTCCCTTCACTACCATGATTCCATTTTTTAGGAGTTTTAAACAATGCCAATTCCAAATGAACAGGTGGTCATGACTCTGGATATGTTCCTTTGGACTGCAGTGTTGCTCTTGCAACTTTTGCTTAAAACTAAGACACCAGAGTTTTCCCTTCACTACCATGCTGCAAAGTAAAAATGATCCCTCAAGATGAGGGAGAAGCTCAATGCTTGAATAATGCAATGAAATAAGAATAAAAAACCTACATTTGATCTCACCAATACACTTGTTCTTTCTTATTAGTCGTTTGTGCTTCTGATGTCATTCATTACAATACTCTAGGCATATGGTTACCACATTGAATTACCATATGGTTACCAGTCTGAAGAAGGGTTTCAGCCCGAAACGTTGCCATTTCCTTCGCTCCATAGATGCTGCCGCCCCCGTTGAGTTTCTCCAGCACTTTTGCCTACCAATGGTTACCATGTTGAATGCTTTTTGTCTATTTTCTGACAAAAAAATTGACATGGACATAAACAAAAATGGAACTAATTCACTATATGAGGACTGCCTGAATCATTTAAAAAGACTGCATTTGAAAATATAGGTTATATTTGTAAAGGATAACTGCATTTTTCACATATTTGAAATTTCTAATAAAAAAAAGCTTTCACGAATCCTCTTACCAATTTTCTCATTGCTTATCTGATGCAAGGATCAATATCAGGATAGCTAAGAAGTTCGAAACAAGGGAAAGAAAAGACGTCATGGACCTGGCAATGTGTAACTATGCTTCAACATAGTTCAGCAAAAGGCTCACATTTCTAATACTCTTTTACAGATGCAAGTCAAAGATAAACCATGCTTCTCATTGAAATGGATTGCATTCAACATTTAACAGCGTGACTGGATAATAGAATGGAGCAAGCAGTTAATATCTCACTTACAATGAGAATCATCCAAAAATATTGCTTTTTATTGTATTAAAAAGCTGCTGGACTGGCCACTTTACTCGTCATAACGATCTTAATCACAAATAATGCACCTTCGCAGAACAAAAGGCCAGAGAAAATACAATATATCCTCTTCAGACAGAAATGCCTTGAATCAAAAATAGTACCAGCATAACCTCGGATGTCCAATCAACTACTTAAAACGCGTTAAAAAACCATAAATGGTTTAAAAATGTTTGCAGAGTGACCTCTGTTGTTAACCTTTAGAAAATCACATCCAGAAATGAACAGCAGTAGCTCTAGAAAAATAGTTTTGCTCTTTATCACAGGCAGTAAATTGAGAGCAATTCAATTCACAGCACTTTTTTCAAACGAAGGTCAAAAAACTCATGCCGATCCTTTATAGAATATGGTGCCTTCTATTTTTCACCCATCTTCTGTACTTGTTGACTATCTACTAATAGCTCCTTTGTTAAATACTTGCAAATACCCGTTTCGGCATTAATAGATTTAGATCTCTCAACTTAAAGCACTAGGTTTTAGGGAATATGTCAATGTTTGCCAGTCCTCCTATATTTCTTTTTAATGATAACCACTTGCTAAAAACCAACCATTTTTTAAAACACCATTTGAAAGCCATTTGCTAAACACAGTGGTAAACCACAATTCATTTTTTTTTTTAAAACTTTGCATGAAAATCATGTCAATACTATCTGCAACTCTTAGTTTGCCATAAATAGACACAAAAAGCTGGAGTAACTCAGCGGGACAAGAAGCATCTCCGGAGAGAAGGAATGGGTGACGTTTCAGGGCGAGGCCCTTCTTCAGTCTCGACCCAAAACGTCACCCATTCCTTCTCTCCAGAGATGCCGCCTGTCCCGCTGAGCTACTCCAACTTTTTGTGTCTCTCTTCTGTTTAAATCAGCATCTGCAGTTCCTTTCCACACTCTGAGCTTGCCATGACCTGCTAATAATTATTGGATACATTTAGCAGGAAACTTTGAAACCATTCTTGACCAGCTGTCATAATTTAGCATCTAGTGCTGAGAAGCTTTCAATGTGTAACATTTTGTGTAGTTACTTCACAAGACCCTGTGTTTAAGAAAGAACTGCAGATGCTGGAAAAATCAAAAGGTAGACAAAAATGCTGGAGAAACTCAGCGGGTGAGGCAGCATCTATGGAGCAAAGGAATGGATGATCTTTCGGGTCGAGACCCTTCTTCAAACTGATGTGGGGGGGGGGGGGGGAAAGAAGAAAGGAAGAGGTGGAGACAGTGGGCGGTGGGAGAGCTGGGAAGGGGAGGGGAAGGAGGGAGAAAGCAAGGACTACCTGAAATTGGAGAAGTCAATGTTCATACCGCAGGGGTGTAAACTACCCAAGCAAAATAAGAGGCGCTGCTCCTCCAAATTGCGGCGGTCACGAGACCCGGGTTCGATTTGACAAAGGGTGTTAAGTCTGTACGGAATTTGGTACGTTCTCCCAGTGACTGCGTGGGTTTTCTCTGGGTGCTCCGGCCTCCTCCCACATTCCAAAGACAAGCAGGCTCGTAGGTTAATTGGCTTCTATAACCTGTCCCGTAGTGTGTAGAGCAGAGTAAGTGTGAATGGGTGATCGTTGGTCAGCCTGGATTTGGTGGGATGAAGGGCCCGTTTCCACACTGTATATCTAAACTAAAATTAACCATATATCTTTGAAAACATTTTCAATTTTTTTTTCAAATGTACAAACCATAACTGCAACAGCTTTTTTGCCACTCAGAGCAGCACTGGCAATTCAATTCCTAACCTATTATATTAAAAGTTAACAATATTTAAGCTCTGCAATTCCTCTTGACAATGCCCCACAGGATGTAAGTTCTATTCAAGATCATCTCTGCAGGTCAACCACCCTATTGTCAGGTATTGTTGTTGCAGTTCCTTCCTCCACGTTGGAGCATTTATCTATCGTTGGCAGTTAGGAACAAAGGAGGCAAATTTCACTGAATCAGTCATAAAGTGATAGTGTGGAAACAGGCCATTCGGCCCAACTTGCCCACACCGGCCAACATGTCCCAGCTACACTAGTCCCACCTGCCACCATTTGGTCCATATCCCTCCAAACCTGTCCTATCCATGTACCTGTCTAACAGCTTCTTAAATGTTGGGATAGTCCCACCCTCAACTACCTCCTCTGGCAGCTTGTTCCATAAATCCACCACCCTTTGTGTGAAAACGTTACCCCTCAGAGTCCTATTAAATCTTTTCCCCTTCACCTTAAAACTACGACATAGAAACATAAAAAATAGCTGCAGGAGGAGGCCATTCGGCCCTTCGAGGCAGCACCGCCATTCATTGTGATCATGGCTGATCGTCCACATTTAATAACCCGTGCCTGCCTTCTCCCCATATCCCTTGATTCCACTAGCCCCTAGAGCTCTATCTAACTCTCTTAAATCCATCCAGTGATTTGGCCTCCACTGCCCTCTGTGGCAGGGAATTCCACAAATTCACAACTCTCTGGGTGAAAAGGTTTCTTCTCACCCCAGTCTTAAATGGCGTCCCCTTTATTCTAAGATTGTGGCCCCTGGTTCTGGACTCGCCCAACATTGGGAACATTTTTTCAGCATCTAGCTTGTCCAGTCCTTTTATAATTGTATATGTTTCTATAAGATGCCCCTCATCCTTCTAAACTCCAGTGAATACAAGCCTAGTCTTTTCTATTTTACCTCATATGACAGTCCCGCCATCCCAGGGATCAATCTCGTGAACCTACGCTGCACTGCCTCAATCACAAGGATGTCCTTCCTCAAATTAGGAGACCAAAACTATACACAATACCCCAGGTGTGGTCTCACCAGAGCCCTATACAACTGCAGAATATCCTCTGGTCCTCGATTCACCTACGCTGGGCAAGAGACCCAATACATCTCCGTCCTCACCACGAGGCTGTTAATTTGACATTTGATCTCCAGAAATCATAGATCAATCTTTTGGATGCTGATACAAAGAGCGGCAGGAGAGAAAAAAAGAGACAATTGTCTTTAAATCTGTGTTGCCATTCTCTGGCGTTGACATTTCTGAGCATTATAATTTGAAGTTCACTTTTATTTCTCTTCTCTCCGAGTACATTTTGTTTCAAAAAGTTAAAATAATATGGAAGATACTGAACCTTCCAGCATCAGTGATTCAGCATATTCGCTGCAGAATTTGGCAATGGACAAGAGTTCAATTTTTTTTCAAACTCATTTCATCCACATTTGGGGACCCTGCAGCCTATCGCACCACGCTACTTCAGTAGAATTATACAAATATAACAACAACAAAAAACCTGAAAAAAATGTCTCGAGCTTGTCAAAAGTGAGACTTCCTTTTTGACTTTCTTGTCAAAACTTCGATGTCAGGATTTGTGGAAACAATAGATATGCTGTGCATCAGAAAACGATCATTAAAAAAAATGGAAGCAATGAGAATCTGCTTCCTCCTTCAGGAGGAAGGGAGTGTCGATCTGCTATTCCCTCTATAAGAACCATTTCCTCTCGCTCGTACGTTTGACCAAACAGGTCAAGTCTCTGCTGCAGCGCTGACCAAATTAGGCAACTGTTTGAGATTCAAGTTCCAAAGTTCAGCTTAACCCTTCCTACGATGCATTTGCTCTACATCTTAAAGATGTATTCTGCTCTTTGGGAATCCAAAGTAAACACCAGCTTAGAAGCAGCAATCTATTTTCACAGGACCAGTTATCACAACACTTGTATTTCTTACTCTACAACTTTGCACACTACAAGAATATTTTATATCGAAATTGAAAACAAAATCTTTGCAAACGCAATCCCTGTTACAGTTGTGCGCGACTGTGAATGTATCAGATTGGATTTCCAGTCAGAGGCTCTTGTTTGCCGAACTTAGTTGGGGGCGAGGACGGGTGATGTAACTTGCTTCAGCACATCAGCTCGGAAGGGTAAATTAAGACGAAATCTACTCCCAAGGATCGTTAATGAAAAATGTAAGGCTGAGGATGGGACCAGGCTGTGTTGTGGTGCCTTGGGCAGCCTGCCCACTCTCCCCATTAACATTCATCACTTCAGGAGATGGATTAGACTTAACACACGCACATACATACAAGGAGTTACAAAGAAGTAGCAGAGGAATGAATAAAAATGAAATGAAAAATGACCGCACATTCTGTAGGCTCGGCAGCATCTGTGAAGATGGAAACAGTTATCGTTACGTGTTTTTGATCTTTCATCGGAGCTGGGAAAAGGTAGAATGGAAACAAGCGCTAAGTTACTGAGCAGGTTTGTAGGTTATTTGGCTTGGTATAAATGTAAATTGTTCCTAGTGTGCGTAGGGTTGTGTTAATGTGTGGGGATCACTGGTCAGTGCGGACTCGGTGGGCCGAGGGCCTGTTTCCGCGCTGTATTTCTACACTAAACCAAAATCTGTGAAAGGGTGAGAGATTGAATGACAGGAGTGGCAGTGGTGCTGGTTGAAAGAGGGGGCCAGTCTAAATCTGTCACTCCTTGCGGGAACCTATAGATTTGCATCCCAAGATCTCTATGTACGTTAACATAGAAACATAGAAAATAGGTGCAGGAGTAGGCCATTCGGCCCTTCGAGCCCTTCAATATGATCATGGCTGATCATCCAACTCAGTATCCCGTACCTGCCTTCTCTCCATACCCCCTCTGTGGCAGAAAATTCCACAGATTCACCACTCTGTGTGAAAAATGTTTTTCTCATCACGGTCCTAAAAGATTTCCCCCTTATTCTTAAACTGTGACCCCTTGTCCTGGACTTCCCCAACATCGGGAACAATCTTCCTGCATCTAGCCTGTCCAACCCCTTAAGAATTTTGTAAGTTTCTATAAGATCCCCCCCTCAATCTTCTAAATTCTAGCGAGTACAAGCCGATTCTAGCGAGTATAAGGCGATGTTGATGCTGCTTAGCATCCGACCATTTACCACAAGGACTCTTTTCTCATCATTTCTACCCGGATTGAAAATGGAGCAAAAAGTGCAGTAAAAAAAAGCACAAAGATATCCCCAAGCGGCAATAATTCTGTGTCAAAGTCCACAGTTGAACAAGGCAACTTGGCCAAACCATGAAAAGATATGTGGCATCTGTGGAATTACATTCTGGGAAGTAGTTTGCACTATCATGAGAGGACAACCTTGATAGGAGACCATAAAAATAACATGACAACATAATGTGGAACCAAGTCCCGATAGGTTCAAAAGATGCTGAAGTAGAAGTTCATCCTCTCTTGTTGGTGCTAAAAGTGGACGTTGAGCTGCACGACTGAGATTCAGTTGCATTGGCTTCTGCACTTAACAACTCAAAGCACATATATCATCCATTCAAAGTATACAAAGGAGGATAATTTTCTACCCATTGAATTTTCTTGGGGCTTTAATTTTACAATGTAAATGCTCCTCCTCTACTTGACTGCCAGCCATCAAAATCCTCTGACTTTTTATGCCCAGTGAAAACATCTAGAAAGTTGTATTCATTAATGTGGGAAACAAAGAATGCAGACACTGGATAATACACAAAAGGACACCACGTACTGGAATAATTCAACGGGTCAGGAAGCATCTCTGGAGAACATGGATGGGTGACGTTTCCGGTCGAGAACTTTCTTTCTCTGTGTCCTTGTATCTACACCTAGAACAAACAGTTGTGTCCAGTACATCTTTGGGAATTCCTGCCGTTAGACTTACAAGAAAAACCCTGCACGAAAAACTGGGCACCAATTAAATGCAAAGCATCATTTACGCAAATAATTGCAGCTTTAGTAGTTTATTTACACAAACAACTGCGTCAGCTTGGGCTGCGATTGGATGATATTTTTACAATATGACACAGGAAACAGTCATTAAGTTCAGCGGATGAGTTTCATTCCAAACCATCCATGCTTACCATTTGACCACAAGAACATTAAGATACACTGATAACATCCTTCGTCTTCCTGTGGTGTTGTTTCCAAGTAATTGATAAATTGTATTTACCTTTTATGGTTGCAAACTGAATGAAGCGTCACAGAAACCAATGGTAAAACGTTCATGATTCAGGAGGCAGCAATGCAGCACACTGTGACTCAAACCCTATAATAAGCCCTTTAAACTCCATGGACTCATACTCTTGTAAATTAGTTATCTGGTTCCATCTTAGGTTTGTGGCTGTGCAGAAAGCGAAGGGCCATATAGGAGATAAGGCTGATTTTATTTGCAACTCCACAGATCATGATTGGGCAATGAATCGGGTGCCATGAAAGCACCATTCTGTTCTTTACCACTTGAATCATTCAATCACCATGAACTTCCATTTCTGATCCAAGGCGACGGAACTGAAATGTTAACAGTTTTTCGCTCTGTGGACAAAAATACTGGAGAAATTCAGCGGGTGAGGCAGCTCGATAAATGCTGCCTCACCCGCTGAGTTTCTCCAGCATTTCTGTCTACCTTCGATTTTCTAGCATCTGCAGTTCCTTCTTAAACATTCTTTCTGTGGATATAACTAAACCCGATGTGCACTCCTACAATTTGCTTTTATTTCAGACTTCAGGCAACTACAAGTGTTTTGTTTTTGGCTACTATTTAACCCATCACCACCATTCTTCCAGGAATGCTCGCCTGAAAAAGCTCTCTTCGTTACTCTGATCGGATTTCCATTTGCCTCCTGTCTTGCTCACCTTCAATTGTGCATCTCTCTTCTTGGTTTTGCCATTGACCAAAAACTGCCCCCACAGCAGCTTATCTCCCCTCAGCAAATATCACTGACTGTGACTTAATCCAAGGGAATTAACATATTTTTATTGAAATTACCACATTAACAGTTCAAATACACCCATGAATCACAGATAAGTGCGAGCTATTCAACACTTCTCGAATTACTGCCCTCCCCAGATCTGCACTCACGCCACGTGTCAACACTTGCGTGTTCTTGACCTCTCGGCAACACCACCAATTCACCGTCCGAGTCTGCAGAGCTGCCCCAGCCTTAGAGGCTTTCAGTGCGTCAGTAAAATACCTTGATCCAGTTTCGATGAGAGGTTATTGACCTGAAATCTTTATTCTGTTTCTCAGCAGATTGCCGTCTGGCCTGCTGAGAATCTCGAGCATTTCCAGTTTGTACACTGCACCTGCGATCGGTGAATCGTTCGGCTGCTCTTTGTCCGCCACTCCCACACCGCTAGGTATATGATCCCGCCCTGAACGTTGAAAATAGCATTTGCTCAAGCTGCGTTGTTGCATAGTGAATCTGGCACCATGCCTTCCCTCTGCTGGCGCATTCACATAATAACATTGTCATGGCTTGGTAAGGAGTGGCTGTTCATCAGGACTGTGGCTCGTGATCCTGGCTCAAAGGGCGGCTGCAAGCCTTTGCTCGGAACTTGTGGTATCGGCTCCATATGGCACGCACACAGACCCTTCGGCCCACCGAGTCCGTGCCGTCCAGCAATCACCCCATACACTAGTACTATCCATAAGAGACAATTTAAAATTTTTACTGAAGCAAGCAACCTGCAAACTTGTACGTCTTCGGAGTGAGGGAGGAAACCGTAGCGCCAGGAGAAAACCCACTCGGTCACAGGGAGAATGTACAAACTCCATAAAGACAGCACCCACAGTCAGGATCGAACCCAGGTCTCTGACACTGTAAAGCAGCAACTCTAATGCTACATCACTGTGCCACTCCTAGTCATTAACATAAGTTATTGACCTGAATATGATGAGAGATATGATGCTCTAATGAGACTCCATGTGATGCTCTAATCCTACACCGTATCCTGTTTAAAGAGATGGAAAGTGCCAACTACACCTACTATTCTCCGGTTGCTCAGCTGGAGATTTCATTCAGGCAACAACCCCATCAGAACTCACTGGCCATCAAGCTTATTACTGTACCCAGTCACCGGATAGGGCGAGTTGTTCTGCCAAAGGGGAGGACAGCAACATCTACATGAAAACAGGGGTGGATGTGGAAGATAGTGAGATCTAGGCGTTTGTCAACATGAGCAGGCACGGTCGGCCCAAGCAACAACAGCCTGCATCGACCGTGCAGCCAGGGTGCAGCTCCAAAATCTCACGTGCAGCTCTGAAGGGGTTGCATTCCTCAACCAACCCCACCCTTGGGAGGCAGCCGCTTCACACAACCGTGACAATACATTGCTGCAAAAACATCAGACAAGAAAATGACCCATTTTAGCACCAATTCCATTAGTGTTCCCGTTCCTGGGAACATTTCCGGGATGATAAGCAAACCTGTATTGGACAATAGACAATAGGTGCAGGAGTAGGCCATTCGACCCTTCGAGCCAGCACCACCACTCACTGTGATCATGGCTGATCATCCACATTCAGTACCCCGTTCCTGCCTTATCCCCATATCCCCTGACTCCACTATCTTTAAGAGCCCTATCTAATTCTCTCTTGAAAGCATCCAGAGAATTGGCATCCACTGCCTTCTGAGGCAGAGAATTCCACAGATTCACAACTGTCTGGGTAAAAAAGATTTTCCTCATCTCCGTTCTAAATGGCCTATCCCTTATTCTTAAACTGTGGCCCCTGGTTCTGGACTCCCCCAACATCGGGAACATATTTCCTGCCGCTAGCGTGTCTAATCCCTTAATAATCTTATATGTTCCAATAAGATCCCCTCTCATCATTCTAAATTCCAGAGTATACAAGCCCAGCCGCTCCATTCTATCAACCATTCAACATGTTACTATATACCATTCCATTTCCCACGGACACCTTGGAAGAAATGCCAACATGATGCCTTTTTAAGAACAGATTAACAGAATGTAAGCAAATCAAGCAAGGAGACTATTTATTTATATGGACTTTCAGGAGCTGTGCATTGCAGGCAAGGTTTCCATCTATTTCCCGTCCTAAACCGCCTTTGTAATGATGGTGGAAAACTACCTCCTTGAACCATCGCAGTCCTTCTGTTGAAAGTACTCCCGCCATGCTTGTTTATGAGGGAACTGCAGATGCTGGGTCACACCGACGATAGACATAAAAAGCTGAAGTAATTCAGTGGGTCAGGCAGCATCTCTCTCGAGAAAAGGGAATAGGTGATGCTTTGGGTCGAGACCTTTTTACTCAGACAAAGAAGAATCTCACCCTAAAACGTCACCTTGATGCTGCCTGACACGCTGAATTACTCCAGCTTTTTTGTCTACTCCCACCATGCTGTTGGGCAGAGACTTCAAGAATATAGATCAAACAACAATGAAGAATCTGCGATAGGTTTCCAAGTCAGGATGGTGCACGACTTGGAGAGGAGCCTGTAAATGACTGTATTCTCATGCAGCCACCGCCCTTATCCTTTTTGCTGGGAGATGTCATGAGCTTGGGAAGTGGTGTCAGGAGTTGCCTGAAGAAGTTCCATACTGCAGACACTGTGCACTGGTGGTTAATGGGATGCCAATCAAACAGGCTGCTCTGTGTAGGAAGGAACTGCAGATGCTGGTTTACACTGAAGATAGACACAAAACGCTGGAGTAACTCAGTGGGTCGGGCAGCATCTCTGGAGAAAAGGAATAGGTGATGTTTAGGGTCGAGATCCTTCCTCAGGCTATTCTGTCACACAACTTGTTGGAGTAGAATTAGGCCATTCGGCCCATCGATCATGACATTTAAAATTATTAAGGGATTGGACACGCTAGGAAGGCAGGAAACATGTTCCCGATGTTGAGTCGTCGAGAACCAGGGGCCACTGTTTAAGAAAAAGGGGTAGGCCATTTAGAACTCAGATGAGGATTTTTTTTTTAACCCCGAGAGTTGTGAATTTGTGGAATACTCTGCCTCAGAAGGCAGGAGGCCAATTCACTGGATGCATTCAAAAGAGTTAGATAGAGCTCTTAGGGCTAGCGGGATCAAAAGGATATGGGGAGAAGGTGGGAACAGGGTTCTGATTGTGGATGATCTGTGGTGGCAGACTGGCCTACTCCTGCACCTATTTTCTATGTATCTCTGCCTCCTAATCCCACTTTCCTGCCTTTTGCACTTAACCCGTGACACCCGTTCTAATCAAGAATTAGTCTATTTCTGCCTTAAAAATATCAACGGACTTGGCCTCCAGAGCCCTCTGTAGCAATGAGTTCCACAGATTAACTACCCTCTGACTAAAGAAGTTCCTCCTCAGCTCCTTTCTAAAAGAGCCTGGATGTCCTGGATGGCTTTGAGCTTCTTACCAGTTATTGGCGCTGCATTTATCCCGACACATGAAGAGTATTTCATTGTGCTCCTGATTTGTGCTGAGTAGATAGTGGAAAGGCCTTGGGGTATCAGGAGGTGCATCACTCGCTGTGGGAGACCTGACCTCTGATCTGTGCTTGCAGCTGCAGGGTCCATGAGGCCGGTCCGGTTGCGTTTTTGACAAATGGCGACTTCAAAAGTGGTGATGATGAACATTACTCAAATCATTATTTCTTACTTGGTGGTTTTCATTTCCTGAAGACTGCCATTTCTTTAACAATACCTCACCCTTTTACTCAAGGACGCCTCTCGTAGAAACCTTACAAGCTAAAAAAAAATACTTGGCACATCTAGTTCACTTTCTACCATGAAGATATTCTTTTGTGGGCATATGCCAAAGGTCCCAGAAGACTGGCAGAATTCTTCCTTTATGCTCAGATCAAACAGCAAGTGTCAGGAGACACAAAACAAAAAATGTTTGCAATTGTTCACCAGATTTGAGCAAATTCACTGGATTGCAATAAAAAGGCAACACCAAGAATGTACTTCTAACAATAAGACTTCCAAAACCCAGTTCAGTTCCTTAAGCCATGCCCAGTTAAAATCAACAATATTTTACACAGATTAAGAATCATGTCTAGGTTGAAGGTTTTGTACATCTTCAACTACGAGATTTACTCAAACAAAAAGGCAAAAAATTAGAAAGTTACTTGACAATTGGTGCTGTTAATCAACAAAATCCAAATATTGATCAGTGAATAAAGAGGAAGACGATTGGACTTTTTTAGCTTCCATCACAGTGAAGAATGTGAGGAATCCGCTGTGGTGGATGTTTATGTTAACTTATGGAGTTGTGTGTCTTGTTGCTTTTTTTTAGTATTGGCTGTATGATAATTCACGTATCGCTGCACCTTAATTGGTGCACGTGACAATAAAAGACCTTTGAAACTTTTGACTAGCTGCATGAGACTCGTCTCGATTTATTTAATTGCCCATAGTGCTATTAAACTCACGTGTTCATGCATCTTAAGGTCTGGATTCTAGTGCATCCCCTAATCCCATTTACGTGGACACATGTTGGAGCAGAGAACAAAGTGCCATTTGCTGCAACTTCTGCCATTTTGCCTGAAGGTTCTAGCAATTATTTCAATTAAAATTCTAGTTATGCATTCAAGTGGTTAAGTTTTCTGTACAAGAGGGCAGACATGAGCCATAGCAAAGAATGTGCTTTAACAAGTCATTTTAATTTTGGGCAGTGAGGCATTTTCTACCCATTCATTATCCAGTCTTATTTTGCCAAGACAATGCAATCATTTTGAAAGCAAGTAATGGCTGCAGGGAGAGGGGCAGAGGGAATATGTGAGACAGTTATTAGTTTGTAGTTAGTAGCTCTGCTGTCCAACACCAGAACAGCAAGGGCTGGAGGTCAAACTACCAGCTGTCTGTCTACCCTGGAGAACAAAAGACAGGGTCATGAGTGCTTCAGAGCCAACTCTGTTGTGAGTGAGGCAGATAAGGGCCAACATCTATTCCGTTAGGTATCATTGGTTATTTTTCTTTAAAATAATCAGAAAGAATGTTTGTTTCTTTTGCTTGATAATAATAGTGAGATATTGTTTATTTTCTAGCCAGCAAACAAGGTTTGTTGAATTAAAGCAAATTTACTGCAATGTATTGTACAGATTCACTTCCCTTCAGAGTTGAGGGCAAGCTTTGTTGAATTGAGGCAAATTTACTATAATGTAGGCAGAAGATGAGGAGGAATTTCTTTAAACAGAGGGTGGTGAATCCTTTGCCACAGAAGGCCAAGTCAATGGTTATTTTTAAGGCAGAGATAGATAAGTTCTTGATTAGTACAGGTGTCAGGGGCTATGGGGAGAAGGCAGGAGAATGAGGTTAGGAGGGAGAGATAGATCAGCCATGGCAGAGTAGACTTGATGGGCCGAATGGCCTAATTCTGCTCCTATCCTATGACCTCATGGCATCCGAGGCAGACCCAAAGTATTTAAAATACAAAGAACTTGCTAATATAGTTAATTCAGCAAACACGCTGACACCAAGAAACGTGCGCCCTTTGTATGTTTACAGATAAGATCCTACCAATACAAAATACAATCACTAATTATTTCACCAATTGAGTACAGAAGTGATTGGCAGGACGTTCTGTATCTTACATGAGTTGCAATTTGCACATTTGATTCAACTACGTCCACTATCTTTAATCGGATTTTCTCTTGCACTAAACGTTATTCCCTTTATCCTGTATCTGTATCTGTGGACGGCTTGGCTGTAATCATGTGCAGCCTTCTTGTTGGCTGGATAATACGCAACAAAAAACCTTTTCACTGTACCTTGGTACACACAACAATAATGAACTAATTCAGAAAGTGAAACAAATATTAATTCACATCACCAGCGAATTTAAGATAACTTAACAAAGGATTTAATAAAAATCCTTTGTTAAGTTGAGAAATTCAAGCATCACACCAGTTCCTACCAAGGTCACGTTTTAAAACAATATTCACTCTACTAAAGAAAAATGTTTGACCCTTCTTGAAAATATGTAAACTGCACAATTGTTAAGACACGGTTGTGAATATTGGAGATCTCGGCAATTCCACTCTTTTCAATCATGTTAAAATCTCGGTTTATTTCTGAGTCGCACACAAGGCAAACAGCGTGACTCCATCACTTACTGAGTGGCAGATGTCCCCTGAACTGTCATTTACTTCCATCGCTGGTTCCAGCAGCACGGTCCATTTTGCGGGGATTTCCTAAGCAATCTGTTCATTTGAAAGGACATTCCTAGCCCTGGGGACGAGGAAAAAACCTTGATTTCCAACTCCCCAAGAGAGGACACAAAGTACTGGAGTGACTCAGCGGGTCAGGTAGTATCTCTGGAGAAAAAGGATGGGCGATGTTTCAGGTCGGAACCCTTCTTCAGACCAAGAGTGGAGATGGTCGTCTTCCTCCAGCAAGAGCAAGTGCAAGCAAACATCGCGGGTGGGGGATTTGATCCAGCAAGAAATTGCCTCTGAGTTGTGGATGTAGCTCAGTCCATCACACAGACCAGACTCCCCGGCAATGACTCCATCAAGTCTTCATACTGCCTTGGGAAAACCGCCAACATAATCAAGGACCTATCCGACCCCAGACATTCCTTTTTCTCCCCGTTCCCATCTGTCAGAAGATACAGAAGCTTGACAGCACACACCACCAAGCTCAGGAGCAGCTTCTTCCCGTTATCCGACTTCTGAACGGTCCTTCCACAGGCTAGAGTACAGTCCTGATTCTCCAGCCTATATCAGTGCGAACATTGGAGGACCTCTCTTGAGCAGCTACTCTAAAATGTCGAGAACTATATTCTGCACACTGCATCTATCTTTTCACTCTCACATTTGTACTTGAATTTGGCTTGACTATATTCATATATAGTATTCTAGTCTGAGGAAGGGTCTCACCCCGAAACGTCACCCATTCGTTCTCTCCAGAGATGCTGCCTGTCCCGCTGAGTTACTCCAGCTTTCTGCGTCTATCTATAGTATTATCTGGTTTGATCAGATAACACGGAAACAAAAGCTTCACACGGTACCTCAGTAAACGTGACAATAATAAACCTAAACCCAGTTTCAGTCCCATACTTAGTTCTTTGACTGATGTCTAATTTGTAATACAGGACCTCTAGAACTTGAAACATGATGAAGACTGCGATAAAAATGAGTTAATTTCAATTGTATTCAGGCTTATTTACTCTATGGTGGCATAAAAATACATTTTTAAACATAAAAAATGTGGACCATTTAATTTGATCAGTACCCTGCCTGCACACAAAGCTTGAAGGAAGTGAACATGAATTGAGAGTTAAAAATTCCGCTTGCAACTTCAGAGCTTCCATATATGGAAATAATGGTAAATGCAGTTGCAGATTGGTACAGGAAACATGGCTCATTTTTAAGGAAACACTCTTCAGTTTGAACATACAAAGCCCATTTGTCTTATAGCAATGGACAGACCGTTTGTTAGCACCACTTGACTGACATTTTTCTTGTCATTTTTACCTTACATTTTCTATAGCGGCAAACATGCAGCTTGAGAGCTTTTCCTTACACACTAGAAATCTGGGAATACGATTTGACAAGACTTCATAGCAGGCATAGTATTTAACAAACGGCTTCATTGTAGGCAGCTCACAAGGATCCGACTAATGGAGCCTACAAACTGCACAGCGTAGCTCTCAGTAATAAGGTCTTGCTGAACATGTACAAAACACAGTACTGCCAGCACTCATTCTCTCATCCTTCAATGCAAGCAGCAACAGTGAGTCATTCCACAGGACCCAATTTGATCCTTTTTTGGCTTGGCCTCATTTTCCTCCAATCTGCGACATGACATGCACAAAAATCCTCTTGACAAGTGCTGTCACATGACACGAACAGCAATTCCTAAAGGACTCAAGGCACAAAAGGCAGTGCGAGTGCTTCCACAGATGTGGACATAGACACGAGTGTCACCATAAATAAACTTAGATTTCAGCAACATTAATCTTTTGCATCAGAATTGTAGGCTGCCTTTTCACAAAATGCAAAGAATTCGAGAGGCAACTCAACGCAGGGTTCTCAAACGTGCCGGCTTACAACTGAGCCAACTTTTAATCACTGCATCTCATTATACAACGAATACAGCATTCAATAATTTTTTAAAAAAAAAGTTTGGATAAGTCCAAATAAATCTTATTCAGGTGATAGAGGAAGAATTGTCAAGTAAAAAGCTGGAAAATTAAATATATTTAAAGAATGTTTAAAGGAAAAAAAAATCCATAGTTCAAGTAGGAAGAATAAGGTGAATTATTAGTAACAAAGCGACCTTAAGTAATAAATGAGTTTGGGAAAAAGAGTAAAATAAGTAAATCCAATTACCTTTTCTTACAAGGTAGAAAAATGCTGGCATTTTTCCAGCATTTTTGTCTACCTTCGATTTTTCCAGCATCTGCAGTTCTTTCTTAAATCTTTTCTTACAAGGTCAGCGACCCTTTCGAAATGAATGGAATGCTGACACTTACGCTTGCCAGCCTTCAATGCTGTAAGGCTGAGGGGCTGGATACAAATTGCACCAACCTCATGCTTCAGCACATCAATGACAAGTCCAGCTGCAATAGATGATGTGACTGGCATCTGACCTCCTGCTCATCCCAGTTCTCCTATTCAAGCCTAGAAGCACTGATTAGCGAGCAGGAGGTCATGGGCGGAATCATGCAGAGTTTCTGGGAAAATGTCAGCTCATTCAGGCTCACGGAAAACGATGCATCCAAAATGTTACTTCTTTCTCTGCTGATGGGAAATTTCTCTTCGTCCAAAAGGATCTGCTTATTTGCTCTGAGTATGATTATATGCAATTAAAGCCTCTTGTGACTTGACCAAATACCATTAGTTCCAAGGGAAAAAATAACTACCAACAAATGCTTCTACTGTAGCGAAACACACCTGTATCTTTGTCCAATGTCTGCACGGGTATGGTTTTAGCAGACACTTCAAAGTAGCTGTACAGGTCAGAACATGCCAATGTCCTCTGCCTCAGCATGGAAGACTAAGGCTAATAATGGCATTGACAAAACAATTTGCAGGTAACAGCCACCGTAGACAAGGCTACTAGTAATCTATGGTTCCACTTTGCTTATGTATGCACTATGTCAGCAAATTAACCAGCGAAAAAGGTTAGCTGGTGAGCTAGTACTTCCTTTCAATAATATGTAAAACAAATTCCGAGCTTCTCTTTCGCCCTCACAGAAAATATATGCATCAAGGGTGGCACAGTATCAGAGACCCAGCTTCGATCTTGACCTCAGTTGCTGTAGGTGTGAGTTTGCACATTCTCTCTGCGACCATGTGGGTTTCCCCTGGGTACACCCGTTTCCTTCCACATCCCAAAGATGTGCAGGTTTGTGGGTTAAATGACCTCTGTCAAATGCTTGGAAGTAGTGAGAACGGGTATCGAAGGTTGGCGTGGACCCGGTGGGCCAAAGGCCCCGTTTCCATGCTGTGTCTCTCAACGATCCTTGAATTAAAACGCTAAACACTAATGGGCCTGTCCCACTTAGGCGATTTTTTGGGCGAATACAGGCGGCTGCCACAAAATTTTCAACATGTCAAAATTTTTTTGGCAACGGCGGTAACAATATTTGTTGTCGTAGGTTGATGTAGGTGTTGTCGCCAGGTGTCGTCGGTGAATTCCATTCAAATTAGTCCCTGGCAGTCGCCTAAAGAGTCGCCTAAGTGGGACAGGCCCATTACTTTGTATCGACATCGTACAATAAAATTATAAGTTCAGCACTTTCTTGAATACATTTGTACCACGCCACCCTTTCAACACCCTCCCCACCTCCTATCTTCATAATTTGCACACTAAAACAGTTCAGCCAGACATGAAAAGAAAATCATTAAGTAGACACAGTCAAGAGTAATCATTGCAAGCACGTTCAACTTGGATTGATATTCTGGCTTCATGCATGCTTTCACATAACAAGACTGCACTACTTACAACTTATTTCCCCTCCTCATTATTCTGTGCAGAAAAGTTCAAATAAAAAAGACAAGTGCATTTAATCATGTGTCTCGACGCCTGTCCGAAAAACAATGACAGCCTCATTTCTACCCCAGAGCAGTAGCAGTTATGTGCAGTTGCACACACTCAAACACCCATCGACACAGATAATACAGCAAGGATCACAGCAAGCTAATCGGACTGCATTCCATATTTCCCTTCCGATTTCTCCACAACCCCAAAATTCCCTGCACATATCCAGTTAATATGAGCGATACCAAAAAATTCAACCATGCACCCTCTCAACAAACCATAAAAATGGCAAAGATACAGATGAAATGTACAATCGGTAACAATTGAAAATTAATTGATTGACTTAATAAAGAATCTTGCTTTTTTGTTAAATAATACAATTTATTTCCCGCTAGATCCTCATTCAAAAAATCGTGAAAAATACTCCAGATTATAGATTTGTTTTGGCTAATTGGAAACCAATTAACAAACTCTATTTTTCAAGAAATCAGGAGAAAGGTTTGGAAACTACAGGATGGTTATTTGAGAAATAGCAGGGCTGAGGCAACAATGCAGTGTGAGAAGCAAAGGGTTTAGCATAGACCTCAGACTGGGGAACTGCCAAATCTGGAGGGTGTTTTGAAGCTGTAACTATATGTATATGGCACAGTGGAGCAGCTATCAGTTCAGAAACCCGGCCCTGATCGCAACCTCAGGTGCTGTCTGTGTGGAGTTTGCACCCCAAAGACAAGGTAAGTTGGCCTCTGTAAAATTGCCCCTAGCGTGTAGGGGATGGATGAGAAAGTGGGAGAGAGAACTAGTGTGAACAGGTAACTGATGATCAGCGTGGGCTCGTTGGGTCGAAGGGCCTGCTTCCATGCTGCATGTCTAAACAAAATTGAACATTAGCATGGATTAGGAATTGTGTAACAGGCAGAAAAAGTACATAAGAATGGATGACATTAATTCATGGGCACTTCAAGGACTAGATATTTATAATCAAACCAATAACTGAAATGAAGGGAATTATTCTGATGTTCTTGAAACAAGGCCAAATTGACAGTAAGCAGCAAGAATGGTATGAAAGACTGCAGAAAGATATGGACATGTTAAGTGGGTGGAAATGAACATAGTAAATTGAATACAATATGGAAAGTATCAAATTATTCACTTTACTGAGAAGAATGAAAAAGGAATAAACAGGAAAGTGTCAGTTTAGTGAGCGGTTCCTGAGACTATATTTCTACCAGTCACAAAGTTAACATGCTGATACTGTATGAAAATAATTAGTATGTAAGCAATTATTAGAGAGAACTGGAGTAATGATTATATGAGATAGAATATTTATTTCACAATCAGGGCTGATACCTTCAAGTGTAAAATCAGGAGCAGGCTCAGCACAACCGTGAGTAATGTGTACAGTTTTGGTTTTCTTACTTCACAAAGAAATCGTGGTTTTGAAGGAAATGCATTAAAGTTCACTCATTGAAGGCTGCAGGGATGGCAGCGATTAACCCTATTAAATTCAGTCCACACGTGTTTGTGCGTTTTAATGCACTCTGCATATCTCGCCCGCTGGTCAAATATTCACACCGTAGCATCTTTTTTTGCAGGGCCTGTCCCACTTACTCAACTTTTTCGGTGACTGCCGGCACCCGTCATAGGTCGCTGCAGGTCGCCGAAAATTTTCAACATGTTGAAAATCCAGCGGTGACCAGAACAAGGTACGACTCTCTGGGCGACTACTCACGACCATACAGGCTTCACCCCGCGACATGTCACCAGGGTGTCACCTGCATGGTCGTGAGTCGTCTCCTAGTCACCCAAAGAGTCGTAGCGTCTTTCTGGTCACCGCTGAATTTTCAACATGTTTCGGCGATGTATGACGGGTGCCGGCAGTCACCGAAAAAGTCACGTAAGTGGGACAGGCCGTTTACTTTTGCCACCTTATTATCCAATTTGGTCTCTGAATAGTGTAGCCCAAGGTCTTGCAAAGGTCTTCAGTACACGTCTTACAGCACAAAGGTCTTGCCTTGACCTTCCAAGTTCAAAGTGAGCAGCCATATAAAGAGGTTGAAATACGCTTCCTCCTCCCCTGTGACTCTACTGCATGTCTAAAGTGGTTGGTAGATGGAACATCAATGTAATTTACCCTAGGGATAGGTTTCATTGTTGACTTTGTGATAGTTAGTGAGCTAGGTCTAAAGTCTCTGTTGTGGTTGTGGCCACATTTTGAGGTATTCAAGCAACATGGGAAGGTATAAATGTAGCATGTACCACATACAAAAATCACTGCAACAACTCACCTTGGTTTCTGAATTAGCACCTCGCAATACCTGCAAACTACAGCATACAAAGGACAAAAGCAGCAGGTGTAAAATTTCACCATTGAGAATGCCATTGTAAGCAAATTATCTTCCAAGTTGTACACCATCCTGACATAAAAATCCATCTTGACTGTCACTTTTCTTGCTGTCTAAACAAAATCCTGGAATACCATGCCCAGTATAAAACATCTTTGTCGGATGGGTTGAAACAGCTCACCACTGTCCTCTGAAGGGCAATTGGGAAATAGCAAATAGCCTGACCTTCAACACCTACAGCACACGTGAATAACAATGTGCTTTCATACTTGAAGGCAACAACCCTGACTATGCAATAAATATTAACATTCTCTCATGTAATCATCAATATTAAAAAAATCAGCAAGCAAAAGTCCCATTACAATAATGAGACAAATATGCATTTAGCAAGATCTTTTCTGAATACAATTCTTTGATACAATCAATCTTACAATCTGCTTATTAATCTAAAGAGAGAAATTGGTTATGCACAAAGTCCCAAAGGTATAATTTGATAATAACCTTAAAAAGACATGCGGGTTTGTAGGTTAATTGGAGACTATAAATTACCCAAGTGTGTAGGGAGTGAGTGTAAAGGTGGGAAAACAGAACTAGTGTGAACTAGGGTCTTCATAGACTCGAAGAGTCATCTTAGTTTATTGTGCTCCAGTTCCTCCCGGTTTGATTGGAGCCCTCAACCTTTGGGATGGGGAGAGAAGGGCACAGCAAATGAACAAGGAAAACTAGAGGTGACACAAAAAATTACTTCAGCCAGAAAAAAAGTGAAAATTATTTCCATAGGCGATAGCTGAGATGAAAAATGTAGACAAGCATGCAAGGATGTAAAAAAAAGTGTGTAATGCTGTTTCAGTGAAGGAGAAGAGACTGGAAAAGAGGAAAGAAGTATGAAACACAGATGACTTCAGTTTCTGTGCCGTAAGTTGAAAATCCAATCTTCCTCGGATTCAATGTCTAAGAAGGAACTGCAGATGCTTGAAAATCGAAGGTAGACAAAAATGCTGGAGAAACGCAGCAGTGAGGCAGCATCTATGGGCTTCGACCCAAAATGTTGCCTATTTCCTTTGCTCCATAGATGCTGCCTCACCCGCTGAGTTTCTTCAGCATTTTTGTCTACCTTCCTCGAACTCAAGTTGGACACAGAACCAAAAGATGGGGCCGCGGCCATTGCTGCCTTACAACACCAGAGACCCAGATTTGATCCTGACCACGGGTGCTGACTGCACGAGGTGGCCTATTGGGCTGGATTGCCCCTTGCAGCTGGGGTTCTGGAACTCCGGCCTGGCCAGAGCCGGCAGACCCGTTCCCATGGCCAAATACCAAGGCAGACTTTGCGGGCTGGTGTAGTTCAATCGCATTAGCTGATTTGCTCGTGTCTGTTTAAGAAGGAACTGCAGATGCTGGAAAATCGAAGGTAGACAAAAGTGCTGGAGAAACTCAGCGGGTGCAGCAGCATCAATGGAGCGAAGGAAATAGGCAACATTTTGGGGCGAAACCCTTCTTCAGACCATGTCTGTGTTCAATGATGTACATCTGGTCCGTAATCCAATCCGGGTTTTCTATATATCAAACACAGAGAGTTGTGAGTCTGTGGAATTCTCTGCCTCAGAGGGCGGTGGAGGCCGGTTCTCTGGATACTTTCAAGAGAGAGCTAGGTAAGGCTCTTAAAAATAGTGGAGTCAGGGGATATGGGGAGAAGGCAGGCACGGGGTACTGATTGGGGATGATCAGCCATGATCACATTGAATGGCGGTGCTGGCTCGAAGGGCCGAATGGCCTCCTCCTTCACCTATTGTCTATTGGCTGACAAAATGACACCTTAGCCATCAACCTGTTAGTTAGTTAGCCCTGGAGTTCAGAGATGATCGCACCGTAATGTGTTCCCTCTTGTGCATATACTTACTAAAGAACCTGTAGTTCAAGTTGACTGACAATTGTTTTAATACAACTTGAACAGGTGGTATGTCAGCTCCCCCTAAGCGGACTGTCCCAGTATCGGTGGACTCTTCTCGGAGACCGTGACCTCTGTTAGTCCAGCAAAACGGAAAATCCACAACGGCTCTGGCACCAAGGGTACCGGAAAAGCGGTGGTGGACCTGGACTAGTAAACCTACGTCAAGTACATTTATAGCAAGTTTCAAATTGAATACATTTGCACACGGATCACCTTGAACAACTTAAAGCATAACAGTGACAAAAAACAGATCTGCATCTCAGCAAACAAAAATGCCATGGAATAGTCAATTGACATTTTCACGTTACACAAAGCATTGTGAGGTACAAACCTGTAACATAATTAACTTCTTTTGAAACTTTCATGTCACACAGTACAGTCAGGTCTAATCATGTAGCCCCATTGTGGTTTCAGTACTTCATTTTAATATAGGGTGGCCAATATTGAAGACACTGGTCTGAGACATTTATAGAAATGTATCCCTATTAAAGCAGACTGCAAATTTTTACCAAAACGAAAAAGGCTCGATACTCGATTTTTTCTTTGATAACCCCATTCCTCAGATTCCAAGACGTGCTGGCCTTTAACACATTGGCCATAAGTTCCCATTATTTCTATAGAAGCTGCCTTACAAGTTAGGCATTTGGCTGCAGGTCATTACCAACTTCTCGTGATTAGCTTTCCAGTTACACATTGTGCTTTGTAGATTGTGTTAGATCTGTAAGAGCCTTTTAAAGGCTTTCTGACTGACTTCAATTTACAGCCTGCTCTAAAATATCAATATGGCCCTCAGCAAAAACAAAACTCCTGGGTTAAGGTTTTCCTCCAAAGAGACAGCAAACTTGGGAATGAGGGATGAGATATTAGAAAAATAAAGTGGATAAACTAACGAGTCACTTAATGTCGAAAAAGAGCTCATTTGAAGATTAGGCACAATTGTGCAGGGGTTTCCCACACCCCTGCAAAGAATTGCAAACATTTTAGCGCCATTAAGCAATATAAATGACACTTATTTCTAATCTTCTCCGAATAATCTGAAAAGTAATTCATATAGAATCTCATCTCCTTTTCTACCAACTCTGTTCGAAAAGAACAGCCCTTCAGCCAATTTGCTCTGTAAATATTTCCCGGGAGATTAAACAGCAAATTCATGGGAAAATGATGTACGCAAATCGGTACTTCACCCCGCTCTTGTTTAATCTACTGGAACGCTCATCCAGTGTGAAGTGAAGATGAAGTAAATGAAATTTATAAAGTTCTGATAAGGCAAAATAGCCGTGCCCCCATCAACGTGACCATTCAGAAAATAAATACAGTCACAAACGTTACGTTATAAATGTCTGTGATCATTTACAACGCTTAAGTGGATGCAATCCAACGTGGCAATCAGCGCATTGAAGTAAAATGCAGGCAGATATTATAAAACTTACTCTGACTATTATCAAAGGTAGACAAAAATGTTGGTGAAACTCGGGTGAGGCAGCATCCATGGAGCGAAGGAAATAGGCAATGTTGCATCAATACGCTGTCCTACGGCGCCATCTAGTGGACATGTCAGGAACTGATATTTACAACTTCTGAAGATGAATTGACCAACAAAAATAGTTTGCTTTGGAAATACATTAAAATCGATATCAGTGGGGCAATTGATCAAATGAAGGCTGTCCAAAACTGTTTTTTTTTTTTTTTTAAATGGCGTGGGAAATTATTAGCTGAGGAAACAAGTATGACCGTGAGGAGCAACTATATACTTGAAAGGTGAACATTTGAAGCCCTAACTGTTTAACAATGGAACAAAAAGAGCAATCAAATAGCTGGGAGTGTACAATTGATTTTGAAACAATCTCAGTTTGGCTGATGAGCAAATTTAGCATTCAAAGAATCCTTCTTGAAGAAAAAGACATAGAAGCAACAGCATTTCTAACTCTTCATTTCTCATTTTTACCTAACCCAACCTTAATATGACATTCAATCTCTAACACTTTCAAGGCATGAAATTATTATTGTATTTGACTCCATACAAACTAGCTACGAATGGAAAAAAACTAGACTGAAAGCATTCAAGGTACGAATGGAGGATAGACACAAAAAGCTGGAGTAACTTAGCGGGTCAGGCAGCATCTCAGGAGAAAAGGAATTGGTGACATTTCAGGTTGAGACCCTTCTTCCGACCTGTCTGCATCAGCCAGAAGAAGTCAACCCGAAACGTCACCTATTCCTTTTTTCCCCAGAGATGCTGTCGAACCCACTGAGTTACTCCAGCATTTTGTGTCAATGTTCAGAGTAAACCAGCATCTGCAGTTCCTTCCCGCAGACGAATGGAGAAGGACTTGGTTTTAAAATAAAGAAACTTGAGTTCGTACCTTTCGACAGCGAGGATTAGGGCAGCTGAACATATTTATTTCTTTGTCCAATAGTGCTGGGAAGTTGCAAAATGGGCATCTGGAACATTTTCAGAAAGCAATAAATTAAAAACAGTACAGATGGATTTCATTAATTTTAACCATTACACAGTCCCAGGCCCCAGTCTCTGGACACTGGCTTCATCCTCCACCCTGACACCATCCCACTCAGTTAACAACCTTGAGATATTCCCGAGTCTCTTACCTGAGAGTGTGTGTGTGTGGCTCAGATATCTACCCGCACATACTACTTCCACGCCAATCCACGGACACAGTCATTTCCATCTGTTATTTCCTGGCTTCAGTCTCTGGCCATGACCTTACTCCATCCAGCCACCAACCCCTACCCCTCTATCCTCTGCACTCTGACCCCATCAGACTCAGTCCTGTACCTGCTGTCTTTTCCGTAGCAAACAATCAGTAGCATATTTACCAGGTCTATGGCCAAAACTGTTAAATTTATGCCATGCAACATCCCTTTAGTGCAGAAAAATCAGCAGGCGCAGGCAGCATCTCTGGAGAAAAGGAACAGGTGATGTTTCGGGTTGGAACCCTTCTATTTGTGTCTATCTTCAGTATGCACCAGCATCGGCAGTTATTTTCCTACAAATGCCTTTAGTGCACTTTCAACATTGCAGGTCAGTCTGTCTGCCAATCTCCCTTGTTCCATAGAAATCAGAAAGAGTCTTAATACTATGGAACATTCATCAGAGAATGTGAGATGTGAGCATAATTTGCACAATTTGTTTTTCAATTGTGTTTTTTTTTAAATTTCCTGCAAACACTAATTGCTCTAGTCCAAAGATAATAACCTATTCAGAGGATAGATAAAGCTAGACATTGGACTCTGTAAAATATTAGAGCATCAAGACCAAAAAACAAAATGCATGGTGCTAATCGAAGATGTGACTGATATTAAGATGGCACTTCAGCAAACCTGTAGGTTTGTATCTTTCCCTTTGTAGAAATGAGGGCTTTCAGAGAAACATTTCCCAAGAAAACCTGCGCACTAACTTATCCGGCTGTCCTCATTTCCGGTTTGAGGTAATAATGATTTGCAAAAGTTCTAACGTGCAGATTCTGCACTCACTCTACAAAGAGCGTGCTAGTTGGGGTCAAGAGGTTTTGGAGTCAAAGCTCATAGCAAAAATTACAAAACAAAAATCTAGGCAGAGGGAGGCGGCATCTTTCTGATGAGATGTTAAACCAGGGGTTCCCAACCTTTTTCGTCCCGTTTACCCCTGGCGACTTTAATAGCACATAACAATATTATTTCACTTTTTTATGAACAACTAATGATGAACAGATACCGGTATACCAGAACCAGTCAATGAGAAAACAGTATATCAGTCAACCAGTACATCGGTCAATGAGAAAAAATATGGGCAAATCCAGAATCAACAAATGTACCCCCTGGGTAGGCAAAATTCACCCCCTGGGGTAAATTTACCCCAGGCTGGGAACCCTTGTGTTATCATGACCCTGTTTATTCCAACACAGAAAATCCATTGCCATTATCCCAAAGACAAGCAAAACTGTCCTGTGATAATTATCCATCAAATAGCATCATTAAAACCGATCCTATCATTTATCACGTTTGCGAGAGCAGGCTGTGCACAAATTGATCGTCACATTTCCTGCAGTGCATTAACCACACTTCATTGCTTCTAAATCACAATGTCTCGAGTCATGAAAGAAATGGAACTTTTCCATTCTTCACATTAAATGAATATCAAGACATCAGGCAGACATGTTCTAACAACTCTTGAATATAATAGAAGCATCATCAGACTTGTGCTGTAAAATACAACTATATATCAGACAGAACACCGATTCGCACCGATCACTGATCGTTGTGAGAATAATCTGCATCAGACACCAACCGGACAAGTTCATCAGCACAGGCCGTAGCAACCGCCTCTTCCGCTTGACGTTCGTAGTATTTGCATAGTATGTTCTCTGGCAATACCTTCTCCAGCTCACCATTGAGGAACGTGCATGTACAGCAACTATCCATGCAGCTCAGCTGGGACTGCAAAGAAAGGAAAGATTGACATTGACACAATGATCATCAAAATTTGGCCATCACGCACTAATCATCTAATGTTCCAAGTTTATATTTGTTCCCATTTGCACGGAACACTTTGTTGTCACATGCGACAAGGCACAGTGAAATTCTTTGCTCGCACACCTAAGGTATGCATAAGGTCGCCACATAAATGGTGCTGACAACGTCACAACAGTTCCCCTGTAGTTCATGTAGGCATAAGGAACTGTAGATACTGGTTTACCAAAAAAGCCACAAAGTACTGGAGTAACTCAGCAGTCAGCCAGCATCTCTGGGGAACATGGATAGGTGACATTTCGGGACAGGACCTTCTCCAGTCTGAAGTTACTCCAGCACCTTGTGCCCTTTTTTTCGCTCATTGCTCATTACATCATTACAATAATCCAAACTGATTACTCAAATTCTAAAAGGACCAAATTTGAATTGAGCACATTGGGCAGTGAATGAGTAAGATATATTTTTCAATACCTCTTTGGTTGAGTGGGATGGGGAATTATTCCGTTTTTGATCTGTGATACACCATCACAACCCATCAAATAACAGCATTATTGGAATCTGTCTACGAGATAGAGGTAGGAGATCAGACAATGCCCTAATGAGAGGTGGTGCAAGCTCGGATATGAGGATGGCCTGCTCCTGTTAAAATTTACATCCTTGCCATTGGAGTTATCAACTTTTGTTTTATTTTTTATAAAAGGCATCGTAAAAACCAGCTCATACCTGGCCAGCTCCAAACACGGCTTCCTGTGCATACCTCACGAGGCATTCTTTACAAAAGAGATGACCATCACTGCATTGTGTCAACTCCTCAAAGGCAAATTCTCCATAACAGCAGCCACATTCAATCAGCTGTCCATCCTGCAAGCAACACACGTGAATTTATTACAGGATTTTATTTTAATATATGTGAGAGTCCTACATTTCTTCAAGATTAAAATACATCCAAATTAATGCAAGAATGCAAAGCAGGGTGTTTTACAAATAATCTCTGAATAATCCATCAACATTAAACCATCATAAAGCACTTAAGAATCATAAGAAGACAAAAATGCTGGAGAAACTCAGCGGGTGAGGCAGCATCTATGGAGTGAAGGAATAGGTGACGTTTCATAATGCTTAAACAATGGAAAAAACTTGAGAACTGCAGTTCTACTCCAAGGATGCAATATACACTTAAACAAAAACCAGGAAACAATTTTAAACAAAAATCTTTTTATTTTTTAAACACTGCAGACCCAGAAGTGACAATGTTTGTTCACAAATACTCACCTCAGACATCAGTAGATTAAAAGCAACCATGCAGGAAATGGGAGACAAAGTCTTAAGGGATTGGACAGGCTAGATGCAGGAAAAATGTTCCTGATGTTGGGGGGAGTCCAGAACCAAGGGTCACAGTTTAAGAATAAGGGGTAGGACTGAGATGAGGAAAAACCTTTTCACCCAGAGAGTTGTGAATCTGGGGAATTATCTGCCACAGTAGGCAGTGGAGGCCAATTCACTGGATGTATACAAGAGAGATTGAGATTTGGCTCTTAGGGCTAATGGAACCAAGGAATATGGGGAGAACGTGGAAACAGGGTACTACTGATTTTGGATGATCAGCCATGATCATATTGAAAGGGGGTGCTGACTCGAAGGTTCGAATGGCCTCCTCCTGCAACTATTTTCTATGTAACCACTACCACTGCAGTAGTCTGCAGCTCTCTGATAGTTATGGCTTGAATTGTTAAGTAGTTCGCATTTTGGGCCTTCAATAAAACTCCTGATTATCCAAGTGCAGATACGTTTCTAAATTGACTTGAACCAACCAAAGGAATACTCAGGTAGACAACAATGCTGGAGAAACTCAGCGGGTGCGGCAGCATCTATGGAGCGAAGGAAATAGGCAAAGTTTCGGGCCGAAACCCTTCCTCAGACTGATGTGAGGGTGGGGGGGGGGGGGGGGAACAGGAAGAAGAAAAGGGAAGAAGAAAATAGAGTTTTCCCTTAAACAAGTGAATGTACAGCACCAAAACTGGTGCATCAACTGTTGGCACAGTGGCACAGTGGTAGAGTTGCTGCCTTACAGCACCAGAGACCCGGGTTCGATCCTGACTACGGGTGCTGTCTGTACGGAGTTTGTACGTTCTCCCCATGACCGTGTGGGCTTTCTCTGGGTGCTCTGGTTTCCTCCCACACTCCAAAGACATCTAGGTTTGTTGGTTAATTGGCTTTGGTAAAATTGTAAATTGTCCCTAGTGTGTGTAGGATAGTGTGAGTGTACGTGGCGATCACTGGTCAGCGCAGACTTTGTGGGCTGAAGGGCCTGATTTGTGCTGTAAGTCTAAAGTCTACACTCATTCACACTGATCAAGATGCCCAAACTTAGCTAGTCACATTTGCCAGCATTTAGCCCATATCCCCCTAAACCTTTCCTCTCCAAGTACCTGCGCAGGTGTATTTTTAATATTATTGTACCTGCTTCAAATGCCTCCTCTGGCAGCTCATATCCACCACTCTCAGTGAAAAGGATGTCCCTTGGGATTGTATTAAATCTTATTCCACTCACTTTAAACCTATGTCCTCTGGTTCTCGATTCCCCTGTCCGAGGTAAAATACACTGTTCATTCACCTTATCAATCTCCCTCATGATTTGATACATGCCCTCTCCTGTTGTATTCTAGCTCATATGATGCTGTATGTTCCATATATCACTTTCGCCAACTTGATTCCCCTTCTGTGGGACAAAACCTAGATGCACTCACCCTATCATCTCTCCTCATCACTTAATACACCTCAATAAGATCAGCCCTCAGCCTCCTGCACTTCAAGGAATAAATTCCGAGCTTATCCAACCTCTCCCTATAGATCAGGCCCTCGAGACCTGGCAACATCCTCGTAAATCTTCCCAGCACTCTTTCAAGCTTAATGAAAACCTTCCTCTAGCGAGGTGACTAAAACTGAACACAATACTCCAAATGTGGTCTTGCCAATGTCTTGCACAAACGCAACATAATGTCCAAATGTCTGTACTGGATCCCCTCACTGATAAAGACAGTAGTAGTAGGCCCCCCTCGGTCATGACTGACCATGGGTGATGCATCCTGATCGGATGCAAGCCTGGGCGATGTAATATGGAGGACAGGCTGTTGTCCATGCAGCAGTTCCCACCCCACCCCCCGCCCCCCCCCCCTCCAGGTCGCTGATCAATCCAAAGGAACAGCAGGGCCGTTACAGTTTGGCACCAGCGCCGTCACAGGAGCTGCCAGAGCGAGGTTGTATACAACTATCAACTGCCTTTAGGGGCTCCGACTTCAGATGTTCTTGAGGTTTCCTCCTGGAGCCTTTTCCATGACCGGATATGGCCACAAGGCAGTGGAGGTTTTAAATCAGAGTTTTCCCTCTCCTAGACAGACTACCTTCCCAGGCTGATGAGCCCCACCTGCCCGAGACTCGTGGGGGCGGGAGCGTCTACCTTCCCGTGCAGGTCTATTGCCCAAGACCACTCTAGCAAAAATCCTTAGCAGCCCGTCTAGCTCAGCCGCCACTTTTAGGGAACTGTGTACCTGTTCTTCTGGATCCCTCTGCTCTACAACACTCCCCTAACATTCACTGTCAAGTCCTGCCTTGGTTAGACTTCCCAAAATACAACACTTCACACTTATCTGCGTTAAACTGTATTACTTTGTACAAATAATTAAAAAACTTTGAAATGCTACAAATAAAAAAAAAAACAAAAGTGCCAAAAATACACACCAGTGTGATCAGCATTTGAATTGATGGACTGTTCCACATCTTGTTCAAACCCCCATTGCTGTAGCCAGGAGAGGAAATTAACTGAGCTTTCTTTAAGTGCTTCAATGAAAGAATACTCTCTTGCTGTGCTTACATCCTCAGCTTTCATCAGTTCTGCAAGAAATTTATCAATCCTTCCTTCTCTGACAACAGGTTCTAACAGACACATCAAGCTTATTATTTCTCCAAGTATCTTCTTTGAATTTGTAGTATCCTTGGGCGTTTACTCGCTCAAAAGGTAAGCATTTAATTACAGCATTTCAAGACATAATCCAATGCTTGAATGATTCTTCACATGCCTTCGTTCAAAGTGGAATCCAAAAGGGCAGAACTCAACTATTTAAACTGTTAGCTTCCGAGGAGATGCATCAGCGCTTTTAGACGCACAAATTGAACATTCTGATGGTTCCCAGCATGACCACTTTGGAAAGCAAGGCTGCTTATAAATGATTCATGAAGTTTGGAGCCACTAAAGCTGGAGATTATAAACAAGAAAGCCATCTTGAATAGTCAAACAATTTATACTTGCCTTCTGATATTGTTCTTCATTCATTTGCATAGCAAATTGAAAATCTGCATACTGAAACAGAAATAGATTTATAAATAAGAATCCAGCAGTGAGTTACAAACTACTTCACATTCCAATATTCTCAGCTTCTAATGCTTCATGAAAAAGTCATATCCTGCTATGCCGATAAGATTAATTGCAATCCTGTCCTGCATTATCCATTGTGATTTCTTCATGAAACAAGAGAAACTTAGCATACCTATTTCTCCAACGACAACGGGTAATGACATTTTTATTATGTATATACTGTTCAAAAATTGTTATTTTTCTATCTTTGGAAAAATCTCACTTCTGTAAATCTTTCTGTTTTTCCATATTCAATCATGTTCCTCAATTCTGCAGCTCTCAGGTTTCATAAAACTAATGCCATGAGAGATATGCATGTAAAATCAGTAAAACAAATATACAATACAAAGCAAAACATGAATAAAATGGATGGGGAGGAATTGGGAGATTGAATGTGGAATGGGTAATTAAATGAAAAGAATGATTGCTGTCAAATAATCAGAATACCGAGCCATGCCCATCTATATTCAGTTAATGCTCAACCAGTGTGGATAGAACATCTCAATGCTGCTTATGTTGAAGTATGATGGTGTTAAAGCCCCACCACCATTATTCAACAAGAGGTGACCGAGAAAGTACACACAAATATAACTGATACATGTGTTTCAAAGATGATGCCGTTTCAACAAGACATATGGACTGAAGGAAAATTGAAGCGATGCAATGAATTTAATTTTTAAACGGGAAAGACACATAATAAAAAACAGGACAGTTAAAGAACTTCTTTGTCACCGATAATGGAGGCAATTATCATAGAGTCAGCATTGTACAGCATGGAAACAGGCCCTTCAGCACAACTTGTCCATGGTGAACAAAATGCCCATCTAAGCTAGTCCCACTTGCCTGCGTTTCGTCCATAAACCTTTCTTATCCATGTGTCTGTCGAAGAGTCTTATAAATGCTGTAATAGTATCTGCTTCAGCTATCTCCTCTGGCAGCTCCCTCCAAATATCCACAACCCTCGAAGTGAAAATGTTGCCCCCTACGGTGCTATTAAATCTTGCCCCTCTCACCTCAAACCTGTGTCCTCAGGTTCTTGATTCCCCTACCCGGGGAAAAAAAGACTGTATATTCACCTCATGACTTTATAAACCTCCATAAGATAACCCCCTCAACTTCCTGAGCTCCAAGGTATAGTGTAGCCATCTTCATATGAATAGTGCAATGATTGGACATGTTTCCAGGGAAAACAAAAGTCTTCCAGATTTTAGACCAGGTCACACAACATGAACGTTCAGAACATTAATCTGACACGCACAATCCAATTCCCTTCTCCAGCTTATGTTTTCCTGATAATAATATCAATTACCTCTTCCATTTCTTTCATCTTCTGATGGAAGAACTCCAGTTCTTGCCGTACTAGTGGATGAAGGCCATCCTGATCATACGATCTCCAGTGTCGTCTTTTGTTTTCCAGAAAGCGCATCTGTCTCTCTATTTTAAAGGCACCTTGGAAAAACACAAGCAAGAAAGAGAGGCGGATAAATTCTACCTCTTATTTTCTTTTTCACAAAGAGAACCCGTCACATTTAAATGAATTTGAGGCACACAAAATGAAGGCTTGAGATATTTTAAGATATTCAAAGTCAGTAGTAATAAACTAAAAGTGGAATGATTTTAGTTTAGTATATTGCTAGGCGCACTGAGGTACAGTGAAAAGCTTATTTGTTGCGTGCTATCCAGTCAGCAGAAAGACAATACATGATTACAATCAAGTTGTCCACAGTGCACAGATACAAAATAAAGGGAGTAACGTTTAGTGCAAGCTAAAGTCAAGTAAAGTCCGATTAAAGATAGTCCGAGGATCTCCAATGAGGTAGATGGTAGATCAGAACCGCACCCCAGTTGTTGGTAGGATGGTTCAGCTGCCTAATAACAGCTGGGAAGAAAATTGGAGAATTATGGTATGACTATCTGACCTCTGGTACAATTTTGATCGTGAAAGATTTTATTTTTCCAATATTGAGTAGAGCTGAGTTTAGTTTATTGTTACGTGTACCGAGGTACGGTGAAAAGCTTTTGTTGCGTCCTAATCAGTCAACAGAAAGACAGTACATTTATTTACAATCGAGCCACAGTGTCCAGTTACATGACAAAGCGAATGACGTGAATAACGTATAGTGCAAGATAAAGCCAGTAAGGTCCGTTTAAAGATAGTCCGAGGGTCTCCAATAAGGTAGATAGTAGTTCAGGACTGCTCTCTAGTTGTTGGTCGGATGGTTCACTTGCCTGATAACAACTGGGAAGAAACTGTCCCTAAACCTCCCATGTATGGAATTCACAGCAGCAGTAGGATTATCGAGCATAATAAAAGGATATATCACCCTCGCTACAAGATAACTCATCAGGCTATTACGTAACGTTGCCGCAATGACTTTCTAATACAAGGGTTTTGAAAATCTCCACGAAGAATACATAAAAACATAAATAATTTGTAACAACGCATGCAATTTTTCAGTGTGACCACCAAAATTCCATGAAGGAATTTCAGTAAAGTTGTGGCGGCACCTGGTGGCAAGCCGCGGGCACAACGGACCCTCCGCTCTGGAGGGCGGCGTCTCGCTGCGGGAGGCGCTAGTCACGGGGTTTGTACCCGAGTTGGTATTTACGGCCGGGCAACGCCCGTGACCTTCGAGGAGTAGAGAGCTGTATCGGAGAGAATAAACACGTCTCGTGCACACAACTTGTGTCCACTTAGTTGTTGGCTGGACTCCTGCGAGTCCCCGCTACAAATATGACCACTTTGGTAATTTTAGAGAAACTACTGGGAAATACTAATACTTTCTCTTTCAGCAGTGTTGTGTGTAATATATTGAGTGTATTTATGCCATCTGTGTCTCAATGCGCTTGTGTTAATTAAATGATTTATTTTCTAAATTATTGAAATTTAAATAGAATTGGGGCCATTCCATTCACTTAAATCAGCCAACATTGAAAAATTAAACTTCACTTATTCGAGAGGCACATCCATTTTTAATTGGCAGGTGTTTAGGCATGGGCACTTCGCACTGTAGCAGCTTTCAATCCTCACCCTGTTCAAATTTGAAACTGATTGAATTAGACGAGCTCATTTCTTTCCGTCGGGTCTTCTTCTGACTGGATTGCGGTGAGTTTTCTTGCCACTGCTTAATGGCATCTGATAAGGCCTACAAAATAAACAGCAGGAGGAAAAATGGTTAAAACACCAGCTGCTATACTCAGGACAAAATCATCTTGTCATACAAAGAAAACTGTGCTCATCAATAAATAAAACAATATGCAGTATGGTGCTAATGCTGCTTTTGTGAAGAGTGACTTTAGACCATAGAGATAGACAATAGACAATAGGTGCAGGAGTAGGCCATTTGGCCCTTCGAGCCAGCACCGCCATTCAATGTGATCATGGCTGATCATCCCCAATCAGTACCCCGTTCCTGCCTTCTCCCCATATCCCGACTGCTATTTTTAGGAGCCCTATCTAGCTCGCTCTTGAAAGCATGCAGAGAACCTGTCTCTACCGCCCTCTGAGGCAGAGAATTCCACAGACTCACCACTCTCTGTGAGAAAAAGTGTTTCCTCATCTCCGTTCTAAATGGCTTACTCCTTATTCTTAAACTGTGGCCCCTGGTTCTGGACTCCTCCAACATCGGGAACATGTTTCCTGCCTCTAGTGTGTCCAAGCTCTTAACAATCTTATATGTTTCAATGAGATCCCCTCTCAGCCTTCTAAACTCCAGAGTGTACAAGCCCAGCTGCTCCATTCTCTCAGATACAGATACAGCGATCTGTATTAAGTGCCACTTTTACGCATCTTAAAGTATCATAAATATATTCTTAAGTGCAAGAATTGCAGGCCCCAATGTAATTAGCCACCACATACATAAAATTGACTTCAGGGCACATTTTGGATATGCGCCACAGCTATAAAACATAACAAAAATGCCAAGTCCCTTGAGAAAACACAAACCTTGCGGGTGATTGCATAGTGTCCCTTGAGCTCATGTAAAGCCCATTTGATGTCTTGACTGTTGAGCATTTTGAAATCTGCCATGAGGAGGTCAGAAGCCTGAAGGAAACTCTGCTGGTTTACAGGCACAAGTTTCGAAAAGTCAAAGAAATCCATCTTGGGTTTCTGTTCAACAGAAAACATATAACGCTGATTACATATATATCCTTTGCTTTGAGGAAAAGAGCATTTAATATTTGCGGTTGACTAATTATCTGGGAGAGTGTTTATGAATGTCCATGCTTGTAGGCAGGCCTTTTGGACTAGCTTGCCTATGCCAGTCGCACGTCCCATCTACACCATTTCCATCCACCTGCATCTGGCCCATATCCCTCCAAACCATGTACCTGGCCAAGTGTTTGTTAAACATTATGAAGGTACCTGTCTCAACTACCTCCTCCAGCAGCTCGTTCCATATATCTACCAGCCTTGTATTAAAAAAAGTTGCCCCTCAGGTTCTTAATTACCCTACTCTGGGTAAAGGACTCTGCTGCCTGACCCTCTGAGTTGCTCCAGCACCTTGTGTCCTATTTAGGTATCCCTTATCAATAGGCGAGAATAAGCCAAGTTACCTCTTCGTTACTTTCAAGCAAACTGCTGCTGTGTGTGAAAATTAAACTTTTTTTTGGATAATCAGGATTTTCTAGGAGGTGATTGCACAAGCTGAAAAACAAGAATGAAATGTTAGTACACAGGTTTATATGTATATAAAATTCTAACTAATAATCTATTTTCTTCAGAAAAACCGAACCATCTATTCCACAACTTTTAGTGACCAATTCTTGCTTACACAATATAAACATATCAATGCACAAACAGATATTGTTAATATTATCTTCAAAAATACCTTTTCCTCACTTGTTAAAGTTCTCCTGAGATATCCTATGTATCCCTAACCAAAGCTATGTACTGTTTGTTTGAGGCACCTTTCTATTTCATGTGTCCATCCCCACTATAGGCGAGTCTTGGCTCACTTTCTCTCCTTGGATGGTTATGAATAACATTATATTTCAGAGAATCACAAAGTGAACCCAGATGCTTCCACCAAAAAATAAAGAATCACTGTAAAAAAGGGAGTCATTCATCATCTTAATATCAACTTCATATTAAAAAATAGCTCTCCGACAAGAATGGCAGAATTTTAGAAAAAGGATGAGTTGTGCACAATTGCCTAAGATTAAACGCAGTTGCAGAAATTTACCATCCTTCTCACGACTGAGTTTTGGATAAGCAACATTGCTGATAAATTATTACTCTGCAATAACAGTTTTCTAGTTTTGCAGTTTGTTATTCTCTTTACCATGCATTGTTGATTCTATTTTCAACTCATTTGAGATGTTTCAGGGGTGAGCTACCAGAACAGAAACAGGACTGACTAAAAATGGTTAAACTTGCAGTGCCACAAATCCTCATTGCCCATTAATCAAAACACTAAATTCAATAAACAACAATGATGTGCTTACACATTTAAATCCCAGATTTCATGTGTTGTAATCAGCTCTTCAACAAATTGTTCTTCTATTTCAGGAAACAAATTCACCTGCATGAAAAATTCAAGTTCAATGAAAATTATATTTTGATTTAAAAAAAAGTCAAAATAAAGGCAATTGTGAAGAATGTATCTGCCTCCGAAACAAACATTTGTTATTGCTTATTAGTTTAATTTAGTTTATTGTCACATGTACAGGGGTACAGTGAAAAGCAATCCAGTCAGCGGAAAGACAATACATGCTTACAATCGAGCCATTTACAGTGTATATATATACAATCAGGGAATAATGTTTAGTGCAAGGTAAAGCCAGCAAAGTCCGATCAAGGATAGTCCGAGGGTCACCAGTGAAGTAGACAGTAGTGTAGGACAGTTCCCTGGTTGTGGTAGGTTTATCACTGAATAGTGAATTGCTGTTGTGATGTAATGCCCTGGCACTGAGGCTTTTGTATGGGCTACTTACACTGCGTTTATGCAGTGATTTTAATTTTAGTTTTAGACACAGCATGAAAACAAACCCTTTGGCTCACTGAGTTCAGGCTGACCATCGATCATCCTTACACTAGTTCACTGTTATCCCGCTTCGCATCCTACACACTGGGCGCAATTTACAGAAGCCAATTAACCAACAGAGATGATGCCTGATTTGTTGACTTATGGGCCTGTCCCACTTGCATGCGTTTGGCGCGACCAAACGGAAGCGGAATTCGCGCTAAGTACGCGCGTGACGTAATTCGCATCATACTCACCAATCAGCTGGGCAAGAGGCGGGCCGACTGAATTTGGGCGTCGCACGGCATCGGGTGGTGACGTCATCGCGCAACACCACGCACTAGGCGTACGCCGTCAAGATGCTGCGTACGCCCTCAATGCACCGGCGGGCCGACAGGCCGTTGGCACGCGGAATTTTCGGACAGTGCGGGATTTTCGGAGCCCCGCGCGATGTCGGGACCAGCCCCGCACAACTCCATACGCCTCCGCGCTTCGAACTGGGACCGGCCCTGCGCGGCCCGTACGCCTCAAGCGACCACATTTGATCGCGCCAGATGCATGCAATCACATGCAAGTGGGACAGGCCCTTTACTCCAGCACTTTATGTCTATCAACCTGTAAACCTGTAAGTCTTTGGAATGTGGGAGGAAACCAGAGCAGCTGGATAAAACCCACGCTATCACAGGGAGAACGTACAGACTCCACACAGACAGCACCGGTAGTCAGAATGAAACCTGAGTCTCTGGCACTGTGAAGCAGTAACTCTGCAGCAGTAACTCTGCTGCTGTGCCACCCTAAGTAGATAATGGGAAGAATAAAACAGATTCAGGTGGGTTTAGTGTAAAAATGGTGCTTAAAGGTCAGTATTGGACCAAAGGACATCATCTGTGCTCTCTCGCTCTCCCTCTCTCTGACTCCAATAAGAAATAGTTAAAATCCATCCTCAACAAAATTCAGCAAACACCATCATTGCGAAGGTTCTGCTTTGACAGCACCGCTGAACTGCTTGTATCTATGATACAGATTTGAAGTTTCTGCTTGCATTGCAAGTTTGGTGTGTTGTGCCCACAGCTGCAGTAGTACCTAACAGAAAGCAGGAAAGTAACTAGGCAGAATCACCATTAATCTAATGTAAACATAGAAAATAGAACTGTACAGCACAGGAAGTTCTGAGGCCAGTTCATTGGCTATATAGTTAGATGTGGCCCTTGTGGCTAAAGCGATCAGGGTGTATGGAGAGAAGGCAGGTACAGGATACTGAGTTGGATGATCAGCCATGATCATATTGAATGGCAGTGCAAGCTCGAAGGGACGAATGGCCTACTCCTGCACCTATTTTCTATGTTTCTATGAACAAGCCCTCTAGCCCACAAATGTCTGTATCAAACTGGATGCCAAGACTAACTCTTCTCTGCACGCAGATAATCCATATCCCTGTGCCTATCCAAGGTCTCAAACGCCACTATTGGATCTGCCTCCACCACCATCCTCAGCAGTGTGTTCCTGGTACTCGCAACCCTCTTTAACAAAAACCTTCCCTGCATATCCTTTAAACTGCTCCTCTCACCTTACAGCTATGCTCTCTAGTATTTGATATTTCCATTCTGGGAAAGTGATCTAACTATCTATGCCTCTCAAATGTTACATACTTCCACTAGGACTCCCCTCAACCTCCAACATTTCAGAGAAAACAATCCGGCTGTCCAACCTCTCCTTGCTGCTAATGCCCACTAATTCAAGCATCATTTTGATAAACCTCCTCTGCACCCTCTCCAAAGCTTCCACATCCTTCCTGGACTGGGGTGACCAGAACTACACACAATGCTTGAAATGCAGCCTAACCAAAGTCCTATACAGCCGCAAGACCTCCTAAAGGGCCTGTCCCACTTAGGCGACTTTCGGCGAGTCACTGTCGTGGCGTGACGCTGAGAAGCCGGCCCCCTAGGACAATGCCTAAGACCGGCTGCCACCAAGTCGACGTCAAGCTATGACAAGCTACGTCAACCGGCATCCCAATTCGTCACGACACGCGACGTCAACCCATGATAACGACCAGGACAGGCCCTACGACCATCTACGACAACTGAAGTCGCCGTACGGCAGCCTGCGACTACCTACGACCCCGACGACGTCAACTGAAGACAGGGGGAGCGGTGCACTTTTTTTTCAAATGACGCTACGTGACTTCTCGTGACGCCAATACTGTCGCCGGTTGACGTAGCATGATGTAGGCTGCCGCCACCTGAATTCACAGAAGTCAGCACCCGGCAACAGCCAACGTCAGATGGCGTCAACCTGCCGACAACCTACGACAGTACCTACGCCAGGAGAAGTCACGCAACGTCAAGCTAACTGTCGCCGAGAGGTTTTGAACATTTCAAAACCAAGCGGCGACAAGAAAAAGGCCACGACACTTGAGGCAACGGCCTACGACAATACAGGCGTCACGCCGCTTCACCCCGACACCATGTGGCAACATTGCCCCGACCAATGAAGGCAAGCGCAAGTTATGCCTCCTTTATCACGCCATCTATTTCTCTTGTCGTTTTCAAGAATGGGACCCCAAGATCCCTTGCGAATTATTAGGTAAGAATTTAAATGCTCGACAAAATGCACTAAACTGGAAAAGATTCCTTAACAAATGGCAAGAACTTACAGTTTCTTTCACAAGTGACTGTAATAGTTCATTGGTTTCGTCAGCAGCTTCCTCAAGGTTTTCCAGGTCCATTATCATATTATCTAACAAATCTTCCTCCTGCTGTTCCTGCACGATTTGATCGTTGTCAATTGGCTGAATCTCTTCTCTGCAGGCTTCCTGTGCAACGTCGGGCTGCTGTGGTACAGGATCTTGCTCTGGCGCCACATTCGCTTGTGCTTCTTCCCGCTCCACTGTCTTTGCCGCTGAACAAAGTGGAATGTCTAGTAGTTCAACTTCATTTGTTTGCCCAGCTGGAGGCTCACTGGGACCAGCAGCCGCTCCAGGGTCCACACAATCTTGTTCCTCATTCCTCTGCTCAAGTTGGTGCTCGGCAGCAGGGGCAGCCTCCACGTCTATGGGTGGCTGAGGATGGACTTCTTCTGGTCTGACCCGAGCTCCAACAACATCTGACACAAGTTGGTTTCGATTATGTTGAGTCACGATGATACAGCTCCTCTCCTCTCCAAAGTTTCCATTTGCTCCCTGGTTTTCCCTTGGTTGATCTCCCTGTTGGATGTTTTGCCATTCTGATGCAGGCCGGATGATGATAGGTGGTCGGATTTGTCTCTCCAGTGGCTGAAAGGGATATGACAGGTGAGCACCAGTTAATGACAAGTGCACGAATGATAACATCAAAACTTTGGAAAATAAGGAGTAACATTGTTGTTGGGATAGTCCCGAATGGGTAACATTAACCATTGCTTAACGGCAGGGCCAGCAGAGTGGTGCAGCGGGTAGAGCTGTCGCCTCACACCACCAGAGACCCGGGTTCGATCCTGACCTCAGGTGCTGTCTATGTGGAGTTTGCACATTCTCCTTGTGACCATGTGGGTTTCCTCCCGGTGCTCTGGTTTCCTCCCACATCCCAAGGACATGCGGGTTTGCAGGCTAATTGGTCTGTAAATTGCCCACTTGTAAGACTTTTGTCTGCAATCACTATTATGTTTCCTAACTTGGTGTCATCTGGAAAAATGAATACACAATTCTATTTTCATTTTTACATCCATGTCTTTGGCAAGTATGGTAAAATAATTAGGAGTCGGATAATTCTTTGGGGAACACCATTTGAATACTTCATGTCATATTAAATAATGCTTAGGCAACTCTCATTATTTTTTATGTGGCATGTTAGCTCAAGGAGGTTTTCGACAAAAAAAAAAGACACAAGTGCTGGAGTAACTCAGCGGGTCAGGCAGCACTCTGGAGAACATGGATAGGTGACGTTTTGAGTAGAGACCCTTTTTCAGACTGGGTACCTGAAATCCTAGTTAGGTCCAAACTGGGAGGCCTGGAAACAGAGCTGGAAGCCACGTGGCACAAGGTGGCGTCGCAGGCATAAACACGAGTGGCTATGGTAGTGAGGCTGGTTCAGAACAATTGTTGGAAAGCAGGAATCAGTCTGAAGAAGGGTTCCAGCCCAAAACGTCACCAATCCATGTTCTCCAGAGATGCTGTGTGACCCACTGAGTCACTCCAGCGCTTTGTGCCTTTCATTTTTACATAAACCAGCACCTGCAGTTCCTTTTTTCTATAGCTTATTTTCCACCATAGTTTGCAAGAAGGCACAAAATCTTGAAATCTGATCCCCATCGGCAAGAGGCAGCAAAAAGCACAATACCTCAATTAGTACAACATCTTGGTCTTCTGTAATTTCAGTCTTAATGGTCACAACTGGTGGATCTTCATCCGAGTCCGAATCATCAGAGATGGTGATGACTGGTGTGCTGCGAGAGGCCCTCCATACTGTCACAGAGAGTGAAAAAGAATTTCAGTTTAGTTTAGAGATACGGCGCGGAAACAGGCCATTCGGCCTACCGATTCCGCGCTGACCAGCAATCACCCAGGAAACAATTTGTCTCAGAAGGAACTGCAGATGCTGGAAAAATCGAAGGTAGACAAAAATGCTGGAGGAACTGAGCGGGTGAGGCAGCATCCATGGAGCAAAACGTCACCTATTCCTTCGCGCCATAGATGCTGCCTCACCCGCTGAGTTTCTCCAGCATTTTTGTCTACCCGTGAAACAAATCTCTTTCAAAACATTTGACATGCATTTGTTTGAAGCACTCCTAAAGAGTTTCCCCACAGGTAGCGTATAGAGCAGGTGTGGGCTTGATCAATTTGTTGAGGAAAGATACAAAAGAAAAATAGCCAGATGCTGAGAAAATAAACTAAAACAGGTTTTGTCAGCAGTTCGGACACTACTTTAGACTGAAAATCAGAACAGAGGTTGATAATATCTCTCCCTAAATAGTGCCTAACCTGATATTTCCAATAGTTTGCACTTTTTATTTGAATTAAACAACTAGGAAATGTATGGTACATCACCGTAACGTTAACAACGTGGAGATACAGACAAAGCTGATGTAAGAATTACCATGGCTGAGGCCTGGAGCAGAGCTGGTGAGGACAGTGGGCTGACTTTGTATTACATACACAGCATATTAATATTACCTTATATTCATACTAAAAATCATGCGTCTGATAGTTACGGCGGGCTTCCATTCCAAGAATGGATGTGCACCTTTCACCCGTCTAATGGTTTAAAAAATAAGCCAATATCATCCAAATTTAATCAATTTTATTGAATTTACCAGCTGTCACATCTTTTTTTTGTTCTCTCCACAGAAAGGCTGATGAAAAGCTAACAAACGGAACATGCTGTTCTCTACCATATGGCAGGACCCACTGCCAGCTCTAGAGAAATTCATCATATTCATCGGTTTGTCACTTCTTCAATGCACACTGGTTCCTGCAGAATGCTTGTGCTGTCCATCTTCGTTATTACAGACTTCTCTATAACGGATTTCGGTTTTGGCGAAGGCAATCTGTTGCCCCCCAGGCATCCTTTACCACGAGCCGTTGGGAGCAAAGGACTGTGTTTGTGGTTTCACGGAGTGATCCACCCGGTGGCCGGAGCAAATCTTGCCACAGCCAGCGTTTAAATATTATGTAGAAGGTAGACACAAATATTATGTAGTTTGTGCCCTTTCCTGTTTATTATGTGTCTTGTTTAGTGTATATTTATTGGCCGTTTTCCCAATACTGTACATATGTAGGTTAGTTTACTTGGGAGATGCAACGCAGAAACAAGCCTTTCGGCCCTCCACGTCTGCGGCAACCACCGATCACCCTGTACACTAGCACTATCCTACACACCAAGGACAATTTACAATTTTTACCAAAGCCAATTAACCTCCAAACCTGTACGTCTTTTGGGATGTAGGAGGAAACAGGAGCACCCGGAGAAAACCCAGGCAGTCACGGGGAGAACGTTAAAACTCTACAGATAGCACCGGTAGTGAGGATTGAACCCAGGTCTCTGGTGCTCTACGGCAGCGTAGGATCTACTGAATCCAATGACAGAAAGAAAGAACAAACGATATTTAGCTGAGCCAGACACCTTGTGTCACGTTTATTCCAGAAGCCCCTTTACCTACATTCTCACCAATCATAACCCGTGTGCAGATGAGGCCAATTAGTGCATCTGACCTTGGAGTTGTTATTGAGCTCTTGTGGCTGGACCTTCTCGTGAGGCTGCTGGTGAGTCGTCAGCGGTAACAGGCTGTACGCAAAACCAACGTGGGCGTGTAGGCGCCACAGCAGCAACTCAACCGACACACCACCCTATTTACCTCCATAATAACGGGCCTCATCTTCCCCCCCCCCCCTGCAAAAAAAACCCTCTATTATAATGAGGGTTATCTGTATTAAGCTAGATAGTCCCACTTATATAATTGTAGACCCTTCTAACTTGGTGGCATCTCTTCAGAGTAAAATAATAGCTGACAAATGGTTAAGGATGGCAGGACACAGTTTACAACTCTGCCTAAGATAAATGTTGTAAAGTCACGTAAAACAATTGCTGGAGTTGGTCAGGCAGCATCCCTGGTGAACATGGCTAGGTGACGCTTCAGGTCAAGTCCCTTCTTCAAACCGAAGGGTCCCAACCTAAAACATCACCTATCCATGTTCTGCAGGGATGCTGCCTGACCCGGTGAACCACATCAGCATTTTGTCTTTTTCTCGTGTAAACCAGCATCTGCCGTCCTTGTTTCTTCCAAAAGGTTCTATATACCTCTGGTCGACTGCTCTCTGTTCCAGGATAGTTGTGGAAAACTCACCCTCCCCAGATAAGTATTCTGGCATCATTTAGCCCAGCAACATGCGCCAATTCCACTTTTCACAACTGCTGCAGTGACGTTTTCTCCATCCAAATGTTCCCCAATTACTGCAGGGAGTTTTTTTGGTTTTTTTTCCCTGGACTGTTTTTTGCTCAAGACAGGTTTTTTTTCTCCCCCAGCCTTTAATTAGTTCTGATTCCCAATTGAAATCAAATTGAAACCAATTTGCCCCCACTTCATTTACTCCTGTACCTTTTGGATACCTCATCTGATGCTAACATTGGATGCAAGCGTTCCAGAATCAACCACCATAATGAAAATTAAAATCATAAAATCACCTATACTTAATAAGACCACTGATTGCTCTGATGCTCCTTTCTAAGACCTTCCATACAAACAACCGCAAACTAAAAGGAATGTTCTTCAATGTAAACCTTTGATCCCGTGGAATATTATGCAACGGGTGCTCCTAATTGCACTTTATCTTCATTTTGCATAAACTGATGAAAACAGAAGACAAAATGGTGACAAAGATATCCAATGGAAGTACTTACCACTGTGGGAATCTCCCTGAAACATGGAGACATTGATAACCTCCTCCTCCACTCCTCGTTCAGCCATCGCCACCACACACTGAACCAAAATGTTGTCCCCCAGATATTTCACATACCTAAAGCAGTATCAAAAGAATAAAAAAATTAGCACGTTACCAATGTAATAACAGACTGATGTTTCATTATGGTGCCATATCAATTATTAATTACAAGTCACATCAAGGGACTTACAAGTTCAAATGTGACCATACCTTACCCTATCAGGCCTTTATACAACTTGAGACCCACAGTAATGTTACTGCCTTCTCAAATGACCACGCAAGTCACCATTTCATCATTATCAAAGGTATTTCAAAGGTTTCAAAGGTTTTTTATTGTCACATGTACCAATTGAGGTACAGTGACGTGCGAAATACCATACAGCCAAACGAAAAAAAAAACTAGACACACAACTACATAAAAGTTAACATAAACATCCATCACAGTGAAAGCAGATGAGGAAACACAAAATAATTTGCTACAATGCAGTATGTAACAGAAAGGCACATCTATGGTGGCAGCTGTACTCTTAAGACAATGGGTCCTAATCCCACGTAAATGATTTTTTAGCCGGGGCACAACTTCTTTCCACATAGCACCTCACACAAAGCCATTGAATGGATTGACAATCTCAATCCAGTGTTTATCCTGCTGCTGAGCCATTCACAATAGAACATAAAACTACATTACTCCTATTTACATTCAATTTGTTACAGTTCTATACACTGTTAGAGAGGGAGCAGTTGGGGAACTCGGCAAGTGAAGGGGGAAGCAAATTGCAACATAGAAACATAGAAACATAGAAAATAGGTGCAGGAGTAGGCCATTCAGCCCTTCGAGCCTGCACTGCCATTCAATATGATCATGGCTGATCATCCAACTCAGTATCCTGTACCTGCCTTCTCTCCATACCCCCTGATCCCTTTAGCCACAAGGGCCACATCTAACTCCCTCTTAAATATAGCCAATGAACTGGCCTCAACTACCTTCTGTGGCAGATAATTCCAAAGACTCACCACTCTCTGTGTGAAAAATGTTTTCCTCATCTCGGTCCTAAAGGAATTCCCCCTTATCCTTAGACTGTGACCCCTTGTTCTGGACCTCCCCAACATCGGGAACAATCTTCCTGCATCTAGCCTATCCAACCCCTTAAGAATTTTGTAAGTTTTTATAAGATCCCCCCCTTAGTCTTCTAAATTCTAGCGAGTACAAGCCAAGTCTATCCAATCTTTCCTCATATGAAAGTCCTGACATCCCAGGAATCAGTCTGGTGAACCTTCTCTGTACCCCCTCTATGGCAAGAATGTCTTTTCTCAGATTTGGAGACCAAAACTGTACGCAATACTCCAGGTGTGGTTACTCCAGTGGAGCTTTCTCGGTTACAGTTGCACTAAATAGTTTTCCAAACAATTCACATTAGCAAAGAGAATGGGAAACATATCCAAGTAGTCACAATGTTTTCAATAGAATATTAAAAAATTGAGCACGCAAATTTGTGTTCATAAACAGCCAAGATGGAGACAAACATGCTGCAGAAACGGTTTAGATGGTGCTGATCAATGGGATGATTGAATCTACAAGGTTTCGCATTGCATATTGGGGAGATGCAAATGCTGTAGTTACTGAAGCCAGGAACATTTTATCAACGTAGCCTCTCTATAAGGAAATCATAATCACCGTCACTCATGCAAGGCCGGGCAGGTTGCAGTCAGTGCACCTTCAGTTTAAACCAGCATCTGCAGTTCCTTGTTATGGGCCTGTCCCACTTAGGCGACTGCCAGCGACTAGGACAATGGAATTCACTGACGTCAGCACCGGCGACAACCTACATTAACCCGGCGACAACTTACGACATCACCTATGACAGCCCAAATTGTCGCCGAACATCTTTCAACATGTTGAAAATTTTTCGACAGTCACCTGTACTCGCCTAAAAAATTGCCTAAGTGGGACAGGCCCATTACACATTTACATAAACAACCAACTTCAACAATACTTTATGGATGGCTAAGCATTTTTGAGATAATTTGAAGATAAGCTAAGGCGTTACACAAATGTGAGGTAAATAGTTTTGAATAAGTTCACCTCTTCAAATTTTCCATATTCAAGGGAATACCATTCTCGTATACAAAACCTTTCCTAGAACTTTAACCAGTTATGTCCTAATAATAATGCGATTTGAACAGTGGGGAATTTTAAATAAGTATACCCTTATCCAAATGCAATGGTGGCCATCAAGATTTGCAAAATGGGCATGAAGGTAGTAATGATGCTTTCCCTCCACAACTTGGGAGCCAATGAAAATAACATCCTCAGTTGATAAGCTTGCTCTTGAAAAAAGTCTCCAAACCTTATCCTCTCTAATAAACACGTTGAACACTGGATTAATTTCTATAACATCAGTCCATTGATTGTGAGTTGATAAAAGTAGAAAATGTTGAAATATTCACCAGATCAGGCCACAATTCTGTGGGGGGAGAAAACAAGCAACAACATTCCACCTTAACTTTCACCAGAACTGATCAAATGGGACAAATTAGCAAAAACAAAAGCATTGAGGATTGATTGTCCATTAGTCTTGAGGACATACCACTTGGCTACAGTTTAGGCATCACAAAAATTATGCAATGAAATGTTATCTTATTCGGTGAATGGAAATTAACAGTAATCTTCCTTGACTATAAGGAATAGAATACTTTGAACATCCCAATGCAAGATTTGTGTACGGTATGCAAAATGTAACAATGGGAGGTATTTTCAATACCTTAAAAAACACCGACTGCTACAGCTGTTGCAAATTTTCACTGTTAATTAGTTAAAAACAACCGCTTTAAACAACATATTCAAAACAGGACATTTTTATTTGAATGTCTGAAGAAGGGTCTCGACCCGAAACGTCACCCATTCCTTTTCTCCAGAGAAGCTACCTGTCCCGCTGAGCTACTCCAGCATTTAGTGTCTATTCGTATTTGATAGAAGTGTGTTTATTACTGAAACAAAAACCTGCCCTCCATCGGATACATTAAAAAAGTCATTTATCCCAGCTCTGTTAAGCACAAAACTTCCAATGATCATATTTTGAAAAGGAAAATAGTAAAAGGCAGCAGATGTGCAGGCCACTTTATGATACAAAAATGACTATGGCATTCAAATCCATTCGCAGACTCATCTATCGAAATAGAATAAGATTAAATAGAATTCTACTCATTAATAGAAAATATTAAAATTCCAATTCTTCAAAAGAGTTTTTCCTGCATTCTCCGCATTTAAGTTACCGAGTTCAATTAATGCACTGAACAGGCAGGCATATTTACGGAAACATCGGTTCTCAGATTTTCATATTACTTGCATCTTCATGTGTACAAACATACAATGGCAGAAAATGAATTAACGGAGTCAATTAAATTAAACATTAGGTAGACAAAAGTGCTGGAGAAACTCAGCGGGTGCAGCAGCATCTGTGGAACGAAGGAAATAGGCAACGTTTCAGGCCGAAACCCTTCTTCAGACTTAAATCTTTTCATTGAATCAATTCATTGTATCCATTAACTTAACTTGGTCAAACACCACCGTTAAGTGGGGAATATATTTTGGTAGCAAAGGTTGTTTGCAAAAGTTCGGTGCATGCAATAAGTTTGGTGAGAAATATAAAATAAATAAAAATTTGCAGTTTACAAACATTGAACATTAAAAAAGGTTGAAAAATGAAATTGCAGAAATCTGTTAAAATAATAAGTATCAACATCATTTTGCCCAAAATCTCCTTCATGGGTTGAGTGTAAAACCTTAAACCAATGTTGTCTCTGTGAAGCACCTTTTAACATTTTACTCAACTACAATATGTAGTACAGATTTCTTATGTACTTACGAACTCGGTTGAAAAAGAACCCGTTAAAAGTGTTACACAGCGACAGAGAGGATGCATGTTCCATTTCTCATCACTTCTTTCAATCCGTGCAAATACTTTCAAGCTAAAGAACTCCTTAATTAAGTGACACTTTATGGTTGAAAAGTATATTCCTACAAATTTCAGAACAATAAAAGCTAACGCTTTCTATATCATGCACCATGTAAGTTAAGAGCCGAGGTTTGGACCATTGCTAATTGCTTCAAATGCAGCAAACAAAAAAATGATTTCATATCGGCCAGAAACAGTGCAGAGAGCGGATTTCATTACTTCAGTTTGAACTCCTGTCTGCTTTAATGGAGGAACGGAAAACATATCCCATAATTTATTATTCTTGCAGCATTGCATCAATCCCAAACTCATTCTTCTGTTTATTCTCTCCCTGCAATCTAATCTCACTGCCACAATATTGCATCAAACCAAAACCTATTGCAGTGCCCAAGGCTCTCCTCTGAAACTCTTTAACAAGCCTAAAATATCCCTGCGACAAAATTGGAATTGTCCTGTATTTTCAGTTTCCAATATTTATTCATATTTTCTTCCAAACTTGCAAAGCACAGCCACGCCCTTTGGCAAAACAGTCAATGACCCAGTACACTTGTGTGAAGAAAATTCAACCTCTTCAGTCACTTGCCTTGTGATAATGAAACATGGTTGATTCTTTGATACGCTTGTACCAAAAGCAAGAGAAAGAATCTAGAAGATATTTATCACCAAAAGGAACGTTAAGAATCAGAACCGTGTTACCTAACCCGAGCCCAACGGGATATAACTGTGTGCGTCAGACTTGGCTTATACTTCGAAATACCTGGGTTCACACAAGGCCGGGTAAATACAAGGAAACATCCGCCTGTGCCAATCTGGTTAGGTATTTTACACAGGTCAGTTTGACTTGGTATCAGTGGATGGCAACTGCGTACAATGGAAAACACACCAGTATGTGTGGGAAGGTGATTTTCTAATTCTGTCAATTTCAACTTTGACATGAAAACAACAGTGCAGATGGGAGTATTGGTGGGCACAAGAAGCTCATTCTCATGCTTCTGTTTGAAGTTAGTCTTGATATCAGTGAGCGCAAGTCAGCGAGGGAGGAGGCAATGAACTTCGTCCAGCTAATGTACAATATTTGGCAAAGGACTTTGTGTGCATCTGCAGGTGTCTCTTTCAAATCTACCTTTTGTAATGGAATACTAGTAGGGTTAAACATACTGACGGCTAAAATGGAGTTGTCAGCTAACACAGTGTGTTTAACCCTTACTTTACACATTGGTGCTACAATCAGGCAGGGATATACAGCACAGAAATGGACAGTGAATGATGCCAAGACATTTCCAACCATAGGCTTCCTTTAAGTGTTATGACCAGATGTGGCATCATCATTGAGGTGGGGGTAGTGAATAAGGGACTTCAACTTACATGGGTTCTTCAACGTGAGCAGCACAATGACGCAGCAGTAGAGCTGCTGCCTTACAGCACCTGAGTCGCGGGTTCGATCCCGACTGCAGGTGCTGCCTGTACAGAGTTTGTACGTTCCCCCCGTGACTGCGTGGGTTTTCTCTGGGTGCTCTGGTTTCCTCCCACAGTACAAAGACATACAGGTTTGTAGGTTACTTGGCTTTGGTAAAAATTGTAAATTGTTCCTCGATAGTGTTAGTGCACGGGATGATCTCTTCGGAGCGGACCTGGTGGGCCAAAGGGCCTGTTTCTCTAAAAACTAAACTGTTTGGAGTTGGGGTGTCTTTTTCAGGAGTTACTGGCAAGCGGAATTAGACTTTTCCACAAGCATCTTGGTGAAATTAGATATGGGGAAAAAAGTCTATTATGCATTTATGGGTCGAGTTTCAAGTGGATGGATCGGATTTTAACTTGAGACAAACAGATCTTCATCAAAAATGTAGATCTCCCAAATTGCGTTTGAAGCAAAAGCAATTATAGATATTTAAGCAAAGGTTTGATGCAGGTCTGCGGTTGAAAGATCACATGGAATTTGAAGATTAAGGTGTGATGGGGGAGGTGAAGGGGTTGAAAAGGTGGAGGAATCCAGACACCTAAGGATGAACACTTGATGAGCTAGATATGTTTTCAACGTGCCTGTGGCATTTCTTCGAATCCAACTATGGATCTCCAATCTTGGGAAAGCAGGGAGCACAATGTTTGTTTGGGAATCTGGATCTGCAAACCATGTCCAGTTCATAAGGAATTGGTGGACAAGATCCTATGGTCAGCATTAATTACAGTGGCTTCAGCATGGATGCCGTCATTATTGGTGCAAATAGGCCTACATGATGCAAAGGAATTTCTTGGGTGCCAAGGAAGTAGGTAAATGTAGATCCTTCCAATCTTGACCCTTGTGGCGATGTTGGTAAATCAAGCAGATTTCATAGGTAGAGATGATGATTTCCCTGTGGTGAGAGGTCGGTCTCTTCTTCCTTTGCTCACGATCAGCATGTACTTCATTTTGTGAATCTCTCACTCAACATTAGTATTTTGAGAAATGAGGCTACAAAGATTCACAAGATTAATTCATGACAGCAATGTCCATCAATGCCAATGGAACGTCTTAGTGGCCTTAATGTGAAGCAAGAACCTTGTGCTACGGAATCAAACACACACAAGACGAATGGAGATCTGAAAGTTAATCAGCTCAGGCATACAAGGGCGGCATTGTCGTCAGTATACCAAAAATCTATTATGGATGCTTCGGAGTTTCAATGCAGAGACAATTAAAAATAAGGAGCTATCCTTAATGAAGGGCTCATTTCCATGCTAAAGTCTAAAGTCACTCCTGAAAATTTAAGGGCCTGTCCCACTCGGCGATTTTTTTCGGCGACTGCCAGCGTCGCCAAAAGATTTTGAACATTTCAAAATCGAGCAGCGACAAAAAATGTTGCGACACTTGAAAAAACACCGCGCGTCAATACGTCATCACGCCGCGTCAGCGCCGCAAATATTTCGGTGACCTGGTACGTCAGTCAGTGATGCTGCAGCCGCCGGAAAAATCGCCAAGCGGGACAGGTCTTTTAAGTCCATTATAAAGGCTGATCATTTAGTGGTGAATCAAGCAAATGATACACCAGGCTTTCTTTCACACAGGACCTTAGACAAAAGCAACAATTGCCCCCTCAGGCAGGTGCAAGAGATCACAACGCATCACTTCAAGAATAACAGGCAACAGCCCCACAATTAACCAAAAAGAGTTTTTCCTGAATTCAAATGAAAATGTTACAATCTGCTGATCAGCTTCATTGATAACCAAAAGTGATTTTATTCACAATCCAGTTTTTTTATATTCATAACTATAATGAAGGATTCCGAGAAGCACGTAAAGCTCAAATTCTCAATGTCAGCTATATTGAAGTAATTCGTCTTTTGAACCCAACAAAAATTTCTAAATTTCCTGCAACACCTACACTGCATTCCACCATTACAAGATAGACAGGTTGTTTTTGAAGATTGCACGGCATAGGATGAGCCACACAGAATAACCCCTTTGCTATAAAGTAATAAAAAGGAACTGCAGGTGCTGGATAACTATGCTCTTTCTTTTCCTTGCTCTTTAAATCTGGCGAAAATCTAGGAGTTGAAAAGACATTCAAATGGGTGGAATTAGGAAGTCAGAGGAGACTCCCAATGATCTGCCTACAATAACTTTTTATTTCAAAATTAAACTTTATCCAGAATGAAAAATATATTCAATGCAAAAACTCTTCATATATTTTCAGTGTCTATACATTCAATTGTGTCATACTTTGTCGTGTTCACACCTATCCTATCCTTCAGGAAAGCACCCTTGCCGCTCATGTGGCCCCCTGGGGTGATATCCCTTCCCTTGTTTGAGGGGTGTCCCCACCGGACCCCAGACTGTAGTCCTCCTCCGCCCCCCACAGAGCCTAGGCATTGGATGCACCAAGCTTCAGTGCGTCCCTCAGCGCACGCTCCTGCAGTCTAGAGCGGGCCAACTGGCAACAATCCCTGACAGGCATCTTGTTGTGCTGAGACACCAATAAGTATCTTTAACCGCCAAATTGATGGCCTTCCAGCAGCACTTGAAGCCAGTGTACAAATCTGTCCCTCAGAATAGCCCATAAATCAGCAAGTCCTCTGTTATGGAGCTGTAATAAATGTGCTTAAATTTGTTCAGATTAAAACATGACATAATGGATGTTTGGGCTTTAAGCAATGGATATCTTCTACTTGGATGTTTTGTTTTTAATCACCAATTACTTCCTCGCCTCCGAATTTACATTTATATAACAGCTGAAATGGAATCGATTTGCATCAAACAGATTTTCAAAGACGTTATATGGTTATTTCGACATGCAATTAAATAAACAGGAATTTAAAGATGGGTGGAGACAACTTTTTTTTTTAATTGAGCCATGATGCAAATACAGTAAATGATTTCCCTACCAAGTTCCCAAAATATGAACAAGAGAAATGTGATCTATTTTTTATATTGTTGGGCTGCAAATAGTAACTGATGAACTTAAGTGGGTACTCAAGTTCAAACTTATGAATTTAATTGCATTTCATCAGAAAAAAGAACAAATGGTTGGTTTAGCACCCAAAGAATCAATAGGATTAATATTAAATAATGAATGGAAGCAGATTTTTGTTTTCGCCTAGAGGGTGGGTGAATTCTGGAAAAAACTGCCTGAATTGGTGATGTAGACAGCCACATGCACAATGGAGACTCTGGACAATGTACCTGAATGGCCAAGACACAGAGGTCTATGGACCGACCACGTGTCAGTAAATAGGAATGATGTTGATGGGGCAAAGGCTGCCAGACACACTGAGTTGTTATTGATGGGTACAGGTCGTCATCAGGTTACAAAAGTCCAAGAGCTGTACAGCCCACACGTACAAATGAACAATGAGCTTTTGGGGCCAGCTGCACTTAAAACAACTTGGACTTTGGAAATGGCGCCAAAAACCTGGCAACCCTCGTACATTGTCTCAATGGACTGTTTCCATACACTTTCTACTTAATCTAGGATTGTGCATATGTATATTAATAGTGTGCTGAATTGTACGCAAAAAAAAAATTTCACGGTACCTGTGACAATAAAGAGCCATTGGCCGTTTGTATGAAATTGCCAGCTGCTGCAGGTATCTTCTGCCAAGTGTTAACTCAGTATGCAGCAGCATCTGAATGGTTGAGTTAAATGCTCTGCATAAACCATATGTTGCCGTTGGCTGGCCTTTACTTTTTTCTAAATATACTGCCATACGATCACATTTCCAACATGCAAACTTTTTGGGATACAAACAGTTCTGAGGAATGGGACCCACCCTATTGTAACTGGGGAGGACTATGTACAAAATGATTGGCATGGACATGGTGGGCCAAAGAGACCTGACTGTGAACATGCTTGGAGGGGCAAGCAGGATAGGCGAGCTGAGTTTTCACTGATACCCACATGACACTATTATATAATCATAGATAAACAATAACTTGAATCAAGGATACAATCCGTGCATTAAATATCGGAGATATTTTAAGGGTCTATTTGAAGGAAAGAGCAGAAGAGGCTCGCGGCAGTGAACAAAGAGAATGCCACAGTATTCCACATTATATTGCCAGAGCGAGATGTCACAGAGAGTTCAAACTAGTTAAAGTTAAGAAACAGTAGATGCCATTCAACTGGAATACCGTGTTCAATTCTGGTCAACACATTACAGTAAGCATGCGAACCCTTTCCAGCAAGATTTGAGAAAATAATTATTCCTGGAATGAGGGACTACAGCTACAAGGATTTGGGAGGCTGGGTGTGTTTTCTTTGGAGGAGATGTCTTAGGGGAGATAGACAATACGTGCAGGAGTAGGCCATTCGGCCCTTCGAGCTAGCCACCGCCATTCACTGTGATCATGGCTTATCATCCACAATCAGTACCCTGTTCCTGCCTTCTCCCCATATCCCTCGACTCCACAATCTTGAAGAGCTCTATCTAACTCTTTCTTGAAAGCATCCAGAGAATCGGCCTCCACTGCCTTCTGAGGCAGAGAATTTCACACTTACAACTCTCTGGGTGATATAGTTTTTCCTCGTCTCCGTTCTAAATGGCCAAAATAAATATATAAAATGAGCAGATATTAAGCTGAGTGGATAGCGGGAAGCTATTCACCTTGATGGAAGGGTTAAGGACTAAAGGCCGCAATTATAAAACAAAGAGGAAGAGAATTAAGAGAAGATACAGAAGTGAGATTGTCAGGACCCATTGTGAGGGAGGGAACTGGTTCATAAGTACACTACAGTTATACACTGTACACTAAAGACTACATTTATTAAACTTTAAACTTGAAGGGTACAAGATGGCGCTGGAAACGTGGCAACTTGTGCACTGTCTTAGTGTAATCTACTATCCTTACAGTCTTGTATTTAAGTATGATTGTGCCTGATGTATACAAAGATTTTTACTGAACATTTTACCATGCAAAAAAGAATTTCACTGTACCTAGGTACATGTGACTATAAAATACCATTGAACAATTCAAAAACAATAAATGTAGCAATCTTTCTGTTGTCTAGCATTAATCACCCAACTCAGAAGAGATCAAGGCCTGTTCCTACAATCTCTTTTGTATGTAGAAAGGAACTGCAGATGCTGGTTTAAACTGAAGATAGACACAAAAAGTTGGAGTAACTCCGCCGGTCAGACAACATCTTTAAAGAAATGGAATAGGGTTGTTGTTGACTTGAGGTTTCAAGTCGAGATCCTTCTTCGGACTGAGAGTCAGGGAAAGGCAAATGAGAGATATAGGTGATAAAGATGGATATAGAACAAATGAATGAAAGATATGCAAAAAAGTAACAATGATAAAGAAAACGTGCCATTGTTAGCTGTGGGCTAGGTGAAAATGAGTTACGGACAATGAAACTAAACAAGACAACTTTGAAGGTGGCACAACTGGATGGGAGAGGGATGGAGAGAGAGGGGGGATGCAAGGGTTAAGGGCCTGTCCCACTGCGGCAACCTAATTCACATTTAGAAGAGTTTGCCCTCAACTCATACTCGCAGCATGGTCGACACGAGGTCCTAGAAGGTCTTTGTAACTCTCCTTCATGCTCGAGATTAGTCCCCTCGTACTCGAGGCCTCAGCTAAGTCGCGGTGTTTTTTCAACATGCTGAAAAATGCCCGCGGGTAAAAAAAACGTCGCCATGGAAAAAAAATCGATATTTTTTTACACGTAGGTTTAGTCGAGTAGTAGGTTGTAAGGCTATCGAAGGTAATCGAAAGCAATCGAAGGTAGTGGAAGGTTGAGCTCGTTGAGAAAAAAAAGTTAAGTAAACCGACCGGTAATGTTAAATGCCCGCTAAACTTTATTAAAAGTTGTCTGGCTTCTGAAAAGTGTCTCCATTCCTTCTCCCCCCCTCCGCGTTCTCTAAAGGACTTAACGTATCTGTCTTTAACCTTACTGTTCATCGCGGGTGTGAATTTCAGACAGCGCTCCCCCGCTTTCCCTGGCCCCCGCCTTTTTTTTTTAAGGGGGGGGGAGTGCGTGCGTGCAGACGGTCGATCCGCCTGGCGGTTTCATCGCTGATGGTCGATCAGGCGAGTGCCCTCGAGCTTGACGGTCGAAGACAGTCGCTGAAAAGTTGCGTTAGTGGGACAGGCCCTTTACTTTTGTATGTTTCATTTACTCTCCTGATAATGAACAGAGAACAAGCTTGTCTGCCCATTGTTGGGATTATTTCAAAACCATTAGAGATTCACAACCAAAACGTATCAATAAATAGGCAGTGACTCAATGGTGTTTCTAGTTTTAAAATATTATCCATTGTGAAGCACATCAACTAGGTGGTGGATACATATGCATTTGTATACAGTTGCAAGAACATTAAAAATAAGATTTCTGAGAACGAATGGACAATTCTGTGTTATGTTGTGAACGTCAGGCTTGACTAAGAGATAAGTTTTAGAATGTCTAATGGTTTTGCAATACTCCAAAGGGCAGCAATGCTGGTGCCCTGTTTATTATCAGATGAATAAATCAATCCATACAAAAGTGATTTTTTTGGGGGCAGTCCCTAATCTTTACTCTATACTTTAGAGATACAGCGTAGAAACAGACCCTTCGGCCCACCGAGTCCAGAGATCACTCCGTACACTACATACTAGGAACAATTTTACAGGAGCCAATTAACTTGAAAACCTGTACATCTAAGGAGTGTGGGAGAAAACCGGAGCACCCGGAGAAAATCCACGCGCTTATAGGGAAAACATACAAACGGCATACAGACTGCACCCCGCAGTCTGAAGTAGGGTCTTGACCCGAAATGTCACCCATTCCTTCTCTCCAGAGATGCTGCCTGCCACGCTGAGTTACTCCAGCATTTTGTGTCTACCTTCAATTTAAACCAGCATCAGCAGTTCATTCCTACACCCCCAGTCATGATTGAACCCAGCGCCGTAGGGCAGCAACTCTATCGCTGCACCACTGTGCTGCCCCTGTTGACCTGCTGAGTAACTCCAGCACTTTGTATCTTCAGATGCATACAAGTACTGGGAACAGAAAGAGCATAACTATACTGACGTTAAGAAACAAGCTGCCTCCAGAGATGAATCCTAGTCTGGATTTTAAATATAAAATGTCTGAACTATATTGAATCTAAATGGTTGTCTCATGCCAGGAATACAATAACTGTACAGTTCACAGCTCTTGATCTCGGGTGGGAGGATTATAATACAATAGCAGTCAGTGTCATAACCACATCATTTTAAATGAGAACAGAAACTAAAACTATTGAATCACGGTTGTGACACTGACTGCTATTGAATTACAATAGTATTGATTGCCCGCTTCAAGCCAGTCACAATCTCATTATATTACAGGACACATGTTGGCACGGAACTCATCCGAAACACTGGATTTCCAATGTTCACACAACCCAAGATTAATTAAGGATCAACTTAAATTATGGAATGAACTACAAAAAAGCTGCAGGCAAGACCTACAAAGTTGGGGAAAGGTAACATGTACTTTTATTCGTGCAGGAAGGATGCAGGTTTAAACCGACGATAGACACAAAAAGCTGGAGTGACTCAGCAGGACATGCAGCATCTCTGAAGAGATATAGACAGTGATGTAGAGAGATAACAATGAATGAAAGATATGCAAAAAAGTAACGATGATAAAGGAAGGTAGACAAAAGTGCTGGAGAAACTCAGCGGGTGCAGCAGCATCTATGGAGCGAAGGAAATAGGCAACGTTTCGGGCTGAAACCCTTCCTCAGACTGAACTATGATAAAGGAAGCAGGCTGTTTGTTGGGCAAAAAATAGAAGCTGGTGTGACTTGGGTGGGGGAGTTTAGAGAAATTTGAAGTTAGAGAATTCTTATTCCTCAAGGTATATTGCCCAGGTCAGTACAAACTCTCATAATTTTGGGGAAAAACGTACCCTATATTAACACTTGTTACACATTTTTAGAAAATGTCTAAATCATTCCATAACACAATGCCCGCAAGATATTTTACTGTATTTTTTTATCCACAATACATATCCTTCAAGGAACAGCAAGTGACGGAAGCAATCCAGGTCACCAGCTTGCTTCATAGCTTTGGTGCAGAGACACGCAAGTTGGGATGGGTGGATAGGTGACGGGTCCCGAGAGGCGCTAGAGGTGAGTGAGGGCTAGAGGTGCCTCGGGTGGCTGTGAGGAAGGATCCAGATTGTTGGTATGTACGGTTTGTTGTGTGACAAGAGGTGAAGTACATTGAGCCTTAACTCTCTCGCATTTAGGAGAATGGAAGGCGATTTAATTGAAACATGCAAAATTCTTACAGGAATAATATTCCTCTTCATTAAACAGTTGAGAATGGGAGGGGTCAGTCTCAACTCAAACAGATGGCCATTCACGGCAGATGAATGGAAATATGGGTCGTCAATCTTTGGAATCTCTGGCAGCTCAGGTACATGGTGCTGAGTGACAAACTCTGACTATTATTTCTTATGTAGTTCGGCTAGAGCCCTTTCAAGCAAGCAACTGAGAGGACAACCAGAGGCCTTGCAAGATGCGGTGAGGATATGAACAAAGGAGATAGTCATCGACTTCAGGAAGCGAAGCGGTACACATAACCCAAATTGCATTGAGAGTGCCCAAGTAGAGATGGCTGAAAACATCAAATTCCCAGGAGACAATATCACCAACAACTTCTCTTGGATGACCCATATATGAAGCAACAACCAATAAAACACACCAATGCCTCTACTGCCATAGAAGGCTTCGGAAGTTCAGCATGTCCCCTACAACTCTCACCAACTTCTACCGATGCACCATAGAAAGCATTTCATCAGGACGCATCACAGCTTGGTTTGCAAACAGCTCCATCCAAGACCGTAAGAAATTGCAATGAATTATGGACACAGCTCAGACCATCACACAAACCAACCTCCCTTTTATTGACTCCAGGGGGAAGGGTTTTTGACTCCAGGGGGGGGATAGGGGAGGGGGAGGGGGGGAAAGGGGGGAGGGGAGGGGATGGGGGAGGGGGGGAGGAAAGGGGGGAGGGTCTGAGGGGGGGAAAAAGGGGGGAGGGGGAGGGGGGGGGAAAGGGGGGGATTGGAGGGAGGGGGGAAAGGGGGGGAGGGGAGGGGGGGAAGGGGGAGGGAGGGGGGAAAGGGGGGGAGGGGAGGGGGGGAAAGGGGGGGGGGGGGAGGGAGGGGGGGAGGGGAGGGGGGGAAAGGGAGGGGGGGGGGAAAAAGGGGGGAGAGGGGAGGGGGGGAAAAAAAGGGGGGAGGGGAGGGGGGAAAGGGGGGAAAGGGGGGGGGAGGGGTGGAAAGGGGGGGAGGGGCGTGAGGGGGGAAAAGGGGGGAGGGGAGGGGGGGGAAAGGGGGGAGGAAGGGGGGAAGGGGGGTAGGACAGGGGGGGAAGGGGGGAAGGGGGGAAAGGGGGGGGGAAGGGGGAAGGGGGGGAGGAAGGGGGTAAGGGGGAAGGGAAGGATAGGAAGGATATCCGGGGGGAGCTGTGTTTGCAGGGGATAGATACCACTGTGTGTGTGTATACGCACGTTCAGAGGAAGGTGCCCGGTGCCAAGGTTGGGCTGCCCAGGTGCTACAGCTGGCACCCGGGCCTGACAAGTCCCCAGTCCCCCCCCCCCCCTCTCCCTCTTCGCACCAACTCCGACGGCTGTTGAGGGGAGGCCGATCCCGATGCACCGCCGCCTCCGCCCGCTGCCCCAGTCACAAGCGGCCGGCCTTGCCCTTGCCCTTGCCCTTGGCCCGGCCTGCCTGCCTCACCGTGCCGCCGCCGCCGCCGCTGTCGCTGTCCGTCCGTCCGCCCGTCGCCGCGTCCCGTCCCACTCCGCAGCCCAGGGCCCTGGCCTCACCGGCAGGAACTGACGCACACACGCCCTCCGCCCGACGTCAGGCGCAACCCGCCGGAGCATTCTGGGAGTTGTAGTCTCTCTCAGCTCCTGGCCTCTTCCCACACTGACCTTGAGGAGATTTTGCAGTTGCATATGCCCTGTCCCACTTATGCCCCTGTCCCACTTATGCCCTGTCCCACTTATGCCCCTGTCCCACTTATGCCCCTGTCCCACATATGCCCCTGTCCCACATATGCCCTGTCCCACTTATGCCCCTGTCCCACATATGCCCCTGTCCCACTTATGCCCTGTCCCACTTATGCCCCTGTCCCACATATGCCCCTGTCCCACTTATGCCCCTGTCCCACATATGCCCCTGTCCCACATGCCCTGTCCCACTTATGCCCCTGTCCCACATATGCCCCTGTCCCACTTATGCCCCTGTCCCACATATGCCCCTGTCCCACTTATGCCCTGTCCCACATGCCCCTGTCCCACATATGCCCCTGTCCCACATATGCCCTGTCCCACATATGCCCCTGTCCCACATATGCCCCTGTCCCACATATGCCCCTGTCCCACTTATGCCCCTGTCCCACATGCCCCTGTCCCACTTATGCCCCTGTCCTACTTAGGAAACCTGAACGGAAACCTCTGGAGACAAGGTTTCCGTGCGGTTCCCGGAGGTTTTTGTCCTCCGGCAACCACCTTCAACTAGCATCGCAACCGGCTTCGACTAAAAAATTACCGATTTTTAAAACGGAAACCACTTTCGACCATTAGGGAGACTGACAAAAACCTCCGGGAACCGCACGGAAACCTTAGGTGGGGCGCAAAGTCTCCAGAGGTTTCCATTCAGGTTTCCTAAGTGGGACAGGGGCATAAATGTTTAAGAAGGAACTGCAGATGCTGGAAAATCCCAGGTAACAAAAATGCTGGAGAAACTCAGCGGGTGAAGTGTGAAGTGCTACATCTTGGCAGGACAAATCAAAATAGGACGTACATGGTAAATGGTAGGGAATTGAGGAATGCTGTGGAACAGAGGGATCTAGGAATAACTGTGCATAGTTCCCTGAAGGTGGAATCGCATGTAGATAGGGTGGTAAAGAAAGCCTTTGGTGTGCTGGCCTTTATAAATCAGAGCATTGAATATATGAGTAGGGAAGTAATGTTAAAATTGTACAAGGCATTGGTAAGACCAATTCTGGAGTATGGTGTACAATTTTGGTCGCCTAATTATAGGAAGGATGTCAACAAAATAGAGAGAGTACAGAGGAGATTTACTAGAATGTTGCCAGGGTTCCAGCAACTATGTTACAGAGAAAGGAGGGTACACAAAAAGCTGGAAAACTCAGCGGGTGCAGCAGCATCTAAGGAGCGAAGGAGATAGGCGACGTTTCGGGTCGAGACCCTTCTTCAGACTGGTCAGGGATCCGGGAAACGAGAGATATAGACCCTATGCATGGTGATGTGGAGAGATAAGGAACAATGAGTGAAAGATATGCAAAAAAGTATCGGTGATAAAGGGAACAAGCCATTGTAAGCTGGGGTACACAAAAAGCTGGAGAAACTCAGCGGGTGCAGCAGCATCTAAGGAGCGAAGGAGATAGGCGACGTTTCGGGTCGAGACCCTTCTTCAGACTGGTCAGGGATCAGGGAAACGAGAGATATAGACGGTGATGTGGAGAGATAAGGAACAATGAGTGAAAGATATGCAAAAAAGTATCGGTGATAAAGGGAACAAGCCATTGTAAGCTGTTTGTGGTGTGAAAATGAGAAGCTGGTGCGACTTGGGTGGGGGAGGGAGATAGAGATAGAGGGAATGCCAGGGCCCGAGGGCTGAGGGAGAGGTGGGAAGGGGAGGAGACAGCAAGGTTAACAGAATTGAGAAAATTCAATATTCAAGCCCAAAGGATGCAGACTCCCCAAGCGGAATATGAGGTGCTGTTCCTCCAGCTTGCGGTGTTGCTCACTCTGGCCGTGGAGGAGGCCCAGGACCGAGAGGTCGGATGTGGAATGGGAGGGGGAGTTGAAGTGCTGAGCCACCGGGAGGTCGGGTTGGTTATTGCGGACCGAGCGGAGGTGTTCGGCGAAGCATGTTACAGAGAAAGGTTGAACAAGTTGGGTCTTTATTCTTTGGAGCGCAGAAGGTTAAGGGGGGACTTGATTGAGGTCTTTAAAATGATGAAAGGGATAGACAGAGTTGACGTGGATAAGTTTTTCCCATTGAGGGTAGGGAAGATTCAAACAAGAGGGCATGACATGAGAATTAAGGGACAGAGGTTTAGTGGTAACGTGAGGGGGAACTTCTTTACTCAGAGGGTGGTGGATGTGTGGAATGAGCTTCCAGCAGAAATGGTGGAGGCAGGATCGATTTTAACATTTAAAAGTAAAGTGGATAGGTATATGGAAGTGAAGGGAATGGAGGGGTATGGTCTGAATGCAGGTAGATGGGACTAGGGGAAAACAAATGGTCAGCACGGACTGGAAGGGCCGAGAGGGCCTGTTTCCGTGCTGTAATTGTTATATGGTTATATGGGTGCGGCAGCATCTATGGAGCAAAGGAAATAGGCAACGAAATAGGAAATAGGCAACGCTTCCTATTTCCTTCGTTCCATAGATGCTGCCTCACCCGCTGAGTTTCACCAGCATCTTAGTCCAACATTGCCATTTTCCTTCGCTACATGGATGTTGCTGCACCCGCTGAGTTTCTCCAGCATTTTTGTGTACCCACACTGACCTCTGTGTCCTGGGCCTAATCCACCATCACAGGCCCAACGCAAATTAGAGGAACAGCATCTCATATTTTGCTTGGGCAGCTTACACCCAGCGGTATGATCATTGACTTCTCTCATTTCAAATAACCCTTGCTTTCCCTCTCTCTCCATCCCACTCTCGTCCTAGTTTTCCTACCAGTCTGACTTAAGGTTAAGGGGAAAAGATTTAGTAGGAATCTGAGGGATAACTTTTTCAGACAAAGGGTGGTGGGTGTATGGAACAAGCTGCCAGAGGAGGAAGTTTAGGCTGTGACTATCCCAACGTTTGGGAAACAGTTAGACAGGTACATGGATAGGACAGGTTTGGAGGGATATGGACCAAGCACAGGCAGGTGGGACTAGTGTAGCTGGGATGTGTTGGCCAGTGTGAGCAAGTTGGGCCGAAGGGCCTGTTTCCACACTGTATCACTCTATGAATGTCCCCTGATTATGTTTTATCCCTGTATGCTTCGTTGTCAATTCTCCCAGCTAACAATGATCCATTCCACATGTTCCTTGATCTCCATCCCTTTTGATGTCTCGTTTTCACACCTTACACTTCCTTGTCTCTGTCTCCCACTCCCCTGACTCTCAGTCTGAAGAAGGATCTCGACCCGAAACGTCACCCATTCCTTCTACCCAGTGATGCTGCCTGTTTTGCTGAGTTACTCCAGCATTTTGTGTCAATCTTTGGTGCAAACCAGCATCTGCAGTTCCTTCCTACCCACACCGACCTTTCTGCCTTGGGCCATCTCCACTGTCAGAGTAAGACCCAACGCAAATTGGAGGAACAGCACCTCATATAAGGGTTGGCAGCTTACACATATATAAAGATTGATTTACGTATGAAAATTGACACGTATGATAATTGAGTTACCCTTGCTTTCCCTCACTCTCTGTCCCTCCCCCACCCGAGTTCTCCCACTGGTTTCACTGTCCTCCTGATTAATTTTACTGATTGTATGCGTCCTTATCACCTTCCCCTCAGCTAACAATGAACTATTCTACATTTCCTTAATCATCGTCTGCGTTGATCTGTTGTTTTCACACCTTGCCTGTCAATATCTCGATGTCTCCCTTTCCGCTAACTCTCAGTCTGAAGAAGCATCTCAACCTGAAACATCATTTATACCTTTTCTCCAGCAGTTACTCCAGCATTTTGTGTCGACCTTCTGTCGAAACCAGCAACTGCAGTTCCTTCCCACACACACGTGGCACATTCCCGTTCCCCAGAGATGCTGCGTGACCTTGAGGAGATGAGAATTTCTTCAAAGTAGGCATACCTTGAGAAGATGGACAGGGTGAAGGGTCTTGACACGAAATATCACCTATTCCTTCTCTCCAGAGATGCTGCCTGACCTGCTGAATGACCCCAGTACTTTGTGTCCTTCCGAGTAAAGATGTTGGGAGGTCATGTTGCAGTTAAATAAGACGTTGACGGGGCCACATTTAGAGTATTGTGTTCAGTTTTGAGCATCATGTTATAGGAAAGATATTGTCCAGTAGGAAAGGGTGCAGAAAAAAGTTACGAGGATGTTGCCAGGACAAGGGTCTGAGCTATATATAGGGAGAGGTTGAGCAGGCTTGGACTTTATTCCATTATGCACGAGTGGGTGGGGGGTGATTTTATAGAGGTGTACAAAATCATGAGACGAATAGCTTTGGCAATACATTACTCTTGCCCAGAGTAGAGGAATCGAGAACCAGAGGACATAGGTTTAATGTGAGGAGAGAAAGATTTAGTTTAGTTTCTAGATACAGTGTGGAAACAGACCCTTCGGCCCACCGGGTCCGTGCCGACCTACAATCCCCGCATAATAGCACTATCCTACACACTATGGACAATTGATAATTTTACCAAGCCAATTAGCCTACAAAACTGTAGGAGTGTGGGAGGAAACCGGAGCTCCCGGAGAAAACCCACACAGGTCACTGGGAGAATGTACAAACTCCATACAGACAGCACCCGTAGTCAGGATTGAACCAGGGTGGCTGGCTCTGTGAGGATGCAATTCTACTGCTGCTCCACCGTGCCGCCCCAAATCTACGGCATCTGGTATTCCAGGCGGAATCCTGTCCAAGTACTAACCAGGCCTGAGCTTGTTTAGCTTCTGAGATTAGACGAGATTGAGCGTTTTCAGGCTAGTATGGCCGAAGACATACTACGGGACCTGAATAGGAACCTGAGGGGTAATTCTCTGTTTACAGAAAGGGTGGCGTGTGTATAGAACAAGTTGCCAGAGGAGGCAGGTACATCGCAACATTTAAGAAACATTTAGACAAGTTCATGGATAGGACAGGTTTAGATGGATAAGGGCCAAACACAGGCTGGTGAGACTAGCGTAGATGGGGCATGTTGGTCGATGTGGACAAGTTGGGCCGAAGAGTTTTCACTCTATATGACCAGAGATGCTGCCTGACCTGCTGAGTTTTGATGACTTTTGATACATTGCTCTATTAGCTGCTCATGTTGGTTGATTGTTGACAATCCCACTTGTTTACTGATCTTACTAAAACAGAGAAATGCTGCCATTCTGTTTTGATCAGCAGTGAAGAGGGATGTTCTGTGTCCATGGCGAGAGTAAAGTTATGAAAAAGTGTGTACAATTAAGAGCAATTTAACTGAGGATAAACTGTTCTGATGGATAAATGGATCAATAACTCAGGACTCAAATATAAGGCAAAGGAGTGAGATGAAATTCAAACAATTATTTCACTCTGGGGTACACAAAAAGCTGGAGAAACTCAGCGGGTGCAGCAGCATCTAAGGAGCGAAGGAGATAGGCGACGTTTCGGGTCGAGACCCTTCTTCAGACTGGTCAGGGATCAGGGAAACGAGAGATATAGACGGTGATGTGGAGAGATAAGGAACAATGAGTGAAAGATATGCAAAAAAGTATCGGTGATAAAGGGAACAAGCCATTGTAAGCTGTTTGTGGTGTGAAAATGAGAAGCTGGTGCGACTTGGGTGGGGGAGGGAGATAGAGATAGAGGGAATGCCAGGGCCCGAGGGCTGAGGGAGAGGTGGGAAGGGGAGGAGACAGCAAGGTTAAACAGAATTGAGAAAATTCAATATTCAAGCCCAAAGGATGCAGACCTCCCCAAGCGGAATATGAGGTGCTGTTCCTCCAGCTTGCGGTGTTGCTCCACTCTGGCCGTGGAGGAGGCCCAGGACCGAGAGGTCGGATGTGGAATGGGAGGGGGAGTTGAAGTGCTGAGCCACCGGGAGGTCGGGTTGGTTATTGCGGACCGAGCGGAGGTGTTCGGCGAAGCGATCGCCAAGCCTCCGCTTGGTCTCACCGATATAGATCATCTGGCATCTGGAGCAACGGATGCAGTAGATGAGGTTGGAGGAGGTGCAGGTGAACCTCTGTCGGACCTGGAAGGACTGCTTGGGTCCCTGAAAGGAGTGGAGGGGGGAGGTGAAAGGACAAGTGTTGCATTTCTTGCGGTTGCAAGGGAAAGTGCCCGGGGAAGGGGTAGAGTGGGAGGGGAGGGAAGAATTGACAAGGGAGTTGCGGAGGGAGCGGTCTTTGCGGAAGGCAGACAGGGGGGGAGATGGGAAGATGAGGCGGTGGAGGGGTCACGTTGGAGGTGGCGAAACTGGCGGAGGACTATATGTTGTATTTGCCGGCTGGTGGGGTGAAAGGTGAGGACCAGGGGGACTCTGCCCTGTTTGCGAGTGGGGGAATGGGGAGCGAGGGCAGTGTTGCGGGGTATGGAGGAGACCCTGGTGCGAGCCTCATCAATAGTGGGGGAGGGGAATCCCCGTTCTCTGAAGAATGAGGCCATTTGTGATGACCTGGTGTGGAACACCTCATCCTGGGAGCAGATGCGGCGTAGACGGAGGAATTGGGAATAGGGGATGGAGTCCTTACAGGAAGCAGGGTGGGAGGAGGAGTAGTCCAGGTAGCTGTGGGAGTCAGTAGGTTTGTAGTGGATGTCGGTCAGGATGTATCACCTGCAATAGAGATGGTTGAGGTCAAGGAATGGTAGGGAAGTGTCGGAAATGGTCCAAGTGTATTTGAGTGCCGGATGGAAGTTGGTGGTGAAATGAATGAAGTCAGTCAGTTGTGTGTGGGTGCAGGAGGTGACACCAAAGCAGTCGTCGATGTAACGGAGGTAGAGGTCGGGGATGGGGCCCTGGTACGCCGAGAACAAGGATTGTTCGACATACCCAACAAAGAGGCAAGCGTAGCTGGGGCCCATGCGTGTGCCCATAGCTACGCCTTGTGTTTGGAGGAAATGGGAGGAATCAAAAGAGAAGTTATTGAGGGTGAGGACCAACTCTGCTAGGCGGAGGAGGGTGTCAGTGGACGGGTATGGGTTGCTCCTCTGGTCGAGGAAGAACCGGAGGGCTTTGAGACCGTCCTGGTGGGGGATGGAGGTGTAGAGTGACTGGACATCCATGGTAAAGATGAGAGGATGGGGGCCTGGGGAATGGAATGCACGGAGCCGACGGAGAGTGTCTGAGGTGTCTTGAACATAGGTGGGGAGGGATTTAACAAAGGGGGATAGGATGGCGTCAAGGTATGTGGAAATGTGTTCGGTGGGGCACGAACAGGCAGAGACAATGGGTCTGCCAGGGCAGTCGGGTTTGTGGATTTTGGGAGAAGGTAAAATCGGGCCGGTGCGGGGCTGGGAAACGATGAGGTCGGAGGCTCGGGGGGGTAGGGAGCCGGAGCTGATGAAGTCAGTTATGGTGTGCTCGAGATGGCGGCCTGGTGTTCGTCAGTGGGTCATGGTCCAGGGGTAAGTAGGAGGAGGTGTCCGAGAGTTGGCGCGCGGCCTCCGCTTTGTAGAGATCGACGCGCCAGACTACCACGGCACCTCCCTTGTCGGCGGGTTTGATAACCCAGTCTGGTTGTTACGGAGTGAGTCGATGGCAGCACGTTCAGGGCTGGAGAGATTGGAGTGAAACAGGGGGGTGGAGAAGTCGAGGCGGTTGATGTCCCGACGGCAGTTCTGGATAAATAGTTCTACAGCCGGAAGACTACGAGGGGGGTTCCAAGTGGAGGCGGTACGTGGGAGACAGGAAAAGGGATCATCAGTGGGGGGCGAGGACTTCTTCCCGTGGAAGAACGCTGTGAGGCGGAGGCGACGGTAGAAGAGCTCCAAGTCGTGGTGGGCGCGCGGAACTCATTGAGGTGGGGACGGAGGGGGACAAAGGTGAGACCTCTGCTGAGGACAGACCGTTCGATGTCGGAGAGGGGGAGGTCTGGGGGATGGTGAACACGCGGCAAGGATGGGGGTTGTGGCCGGAGGAAGGCAAGGTGAGTGGACTGAGGACGAAGCGTTGTGTGGTGGGGGTGGGTGGAGGGTGGTCAGGGGGTGGGGGGGTATGGGGGCTGTGGTGTGGGTGGGGAAGAGCAGGGGTTACATGGTAGGGGGGGGATGAGGAAGACCTAATGGAATAGCCACTAAGGTTACTGGGGCTGGGGAGACGGGCACTAGGACCCAGTGCCGTTAAAGACAGAGCGGGAGGAGTTAGCAATGTGGAGGCTTCAGGCCCACTGCAGAGTCCAGTGTGCAGGTGAGGCGACGGCTGTGGGCTGCTGGAGGGCGGTGGAGTGTTTCACTCTGACTTGTTTGGATCCAAATTCACTGCCTGAAAGGCTGACAGAAAAGGTTCTAAAATGATTTACTAAAGGGATTTGATGAAGAACATGAGCACAGCTAAATTACTGGGCTCGGGGAGAAAATCAGACAGATGAATGTATTGGATACCTCTTGTAAAGAGCCAGTCTGCGCTGTGTCATTCTGATGCTAGATATTCCATGTGTGTCTTTTCAATCAGTTGTCAGTTTAATTCCCATATCTCTCGCTCCAACTGTGCATTTATATTGATGTTTTGTATTGAGGTCTGTTCAATTGTTGTATTAACCGCTGACACTTTTGTCAGAAAAGCTCACGTACTATTCTGCAAATGTATTCAAATCTTGAAATGTAAATTACCTCAATCTCAGAGGAGACCAACACTTAGAAAAATAATTTGTTCTTGAAGCAGAAGGTGTCTCTTGCAGTTGAGAAGCCATATTTCCCATTTGTTACCTTGCTTATGAAGTATGCAAAATATTAAGAAGATAGACATAAAATGCTGGAGTAACTCAGCGGGACAGGCAGCATCTCTGGCGAGAAGGAATAGGTGACATTTCGTGTCGAGGCCCTTCTTCAGGCTAAAATGTTTCGTCAGACTTCTTCAGACAAAATATTAAGAATAATTAAATTATAAATAGGAGACCTTTGTGGTTGAAATTGTCCTTGATGAACATAACAACAAATGTAAATGCTTAGAAGAAAAATGAATAGACGCTAGGTGAAATATTGCACTACACTATAATGGGCAATGCCTACTATGTTCTGTTGTGCTGAAGCAAAGCAAGAATTTCATTATCCTATCAGGGACACATGACAATAAACTCACTTGAACTTGGGCAAAATATCCATGCAAAATCCCCGTCACGCAAATGTACCTAACTAAGTTTTTCCAAATTTAAAATTATTTGAAAAATATTTAGAAAGATGGGTCAGATTTCTCTTTTTCAAATTATTGTGTTATGGGATGTTAAAAACTGCCTTTTATTAAAACAAAACTGCATTTTTTAATGAGATTTACCTCGTCCGATTAAACATACATGAGTCAAGCCATGAATTATCTGGGTTTTTCGGAGTGTTAGTATTGTGTAAATTATTGATGTTTATCAACGACTTTAGTCTTGAGTCTGAAGAAGATTCCTGACCTGAAAGGTCACCTCTCCATGTTCTCCAGAGATGCTGCCTGACCCGCTGAGTTACTCCAGAACTCTGTGAAACGTCACCTCTCCATGTTCTCCACAGATGCTGCCTGACCTGCTGAGTTACTCCAGCACTCTGTGAAACGTCACCTCTCCATGTTCTCCACAGATGCTGCCTGGCCCGCTGAGTTACTCCAGCACTTTGTGTCCTCTTGTGTATTAAGCAGCGTCTGTAGTTCCTTGATTCTACTCTAATCCTTTCTTGTGCCTGACTGCTGCTTTAGCGTGAGTGCTTGCTTCCTGCATCTGTCTGACTTGGTCTATTTGCTCCTGCAGGTTGGAACATGTTTACACACATAGAAACATAGAAATTAGGTGCAGGAGTAGGCCATTCAGCCCTTCGAGCCTGCACCGCCATTCAATATGATCATGGCTGATCATCCAACTCAGTATCCCGTACCTGCCTTCTCTCCATACCCTCTGATCCCCTTAGCCACAAGGGCCACATCCAACTCACTCTTAAATATAGCCAATGAACTGGCCTCAACTACCCTCTGTGGCAGAGAGTTCCAGAGACTCACCACTCTCTGTGTGAAAAAAGTCTTTCTCATCTCGGTCTTAAAGGATTTCCCCCTTATCCTTAAGCTGTGACCCCTTGTCCTGGACTTCCCCAACATCGGGAACAATCTTCCTGCATCTAGCCTGTCCAACCCCTTAAGAATTTTGTAAGTTTCTATAAGATCCCCTCTTAATCTCCTAAATTCCAGAGAGTATAAACCGAGTCTATCCAGTCTTTCTTCATAAGACAGTCCTGACATCCCAGGAATCAGTCTGGTGAACCTTCTCTCCTCTATGGCAATAATGTCCTTCCTCAGATTTGGAGACCAAAACTGTACGCAATACTCCAGGTGTGGTCTCACCAAGACCCTGTACAACTGAAGTAGAACCTCCTGCTCCTGTACTCAAAATCCTTTTGCTATGAAAGCTAACATACCATTCGCTTTTTTCACTGCCTGCTGCACCTGCATGCCTACTTTCAATGACTGGTGTACCATGACACCCAGGTCTCGCTGCATCTCCCCTTTTCCTAATCGGCCACCATTTAAATAATAGTCTGCTTTCCTGTTTTTGCCACCAAAGTGGATAAACCTCACATTTATCCACATTATACTGCATCTGCCAAACATTTGCCCCACTCACCCAGCCTATCCAAGTCACCTTGCAGTCTCCTAGCATCCTCCTCACAGCGAACACTGCCCCCCAGCTTAGTGTCATCCGCAAACTTGGAGATATTGCCTTCAATTCCCTCATCCAGATCATTAATATATTATTGTAAACAGCTGGGGTCCCAGCACTGAGCCCTGCGGTACCCCACTAGTTACTGCCTGCCATTGTGAAAAGGACCCGTTTACTCCTACTCTTTGCTTCCTGTTTGCCAGCCAGTTCTCTATCCACATCAATACTGAACCCCTAATACCGTATGCTTTAAGTTTGTATACTAATCTCTTATGTGGGACCTTGTCGAAAGCCTTCTGGAAGTCCAGATATACCACATCCACTGGTTCTCCCTTATCCACGCTACTAGTTACATCCTCGAAAAATTCCACAAGATTCGTCAGACATGATTTACCTTTTGTAAATCCATGCTGACTTTGTCCAATGATTTCACCACTTTCCAAATGTGCTGCTATCCCATCTTTAATAACTGACTCTAGCAGTTTCCCCACTACCGATGTTAGACTAACTGGTCTGTAATTCCCCCGTTTTCTCTCTCCCTCCCTTCTTAAAAAGAGGGGTTACATTTGCTACCCGCCAATCCTCAGGAACTACTCCAGAATCTAAAGAGTTTTGAAAGATTATCACTAATGCATCCACTATTTCCTGAGCTACTTCCTTAAGTACTCTGGGATGCAGCCTATCTGGCCCTGGGGATTTATCGGCCTTTAATCTATTCAATTTACCCAACACCACTTCCCGACTGACCTGGATTTCACTCAATTCCTCCTTTGACCCACAGTCCCCTGCTATTTCCGGCAGATTATTTATGTCTTCCTTAGTGAAGACGGAACCAAAGTAGTTATTCAATTGGTCCGCCATATCCTTGTTCCCCATGATCAACTCACCTGTTTCTGACTGCAAGGGACCTACATTTGTTTTAACTAACCTCTTTCTCTTCACATATCTATAAAAACTTTTGCAGTCAGTTTTTATGTTCCCTGCCAGTTTTCTTTCATAATCTATTTTTCCTTTCCTAATTAAGCCCTTTGTCCTCCTCTGCTGGTCTCTGAATTTCTCCCAGTCCTCTGGTATGCTGCTTTTTCAAGCTACTTTGTACGCATCATCCTTTGCCTTTGATACTATCCCTGATTTCCCTTGTTATCCACGGATGCACTAACTTCCCCGATTTATTCTTTTGCCAAACTGGGATGAACAATTTTTGTAGTTCATCCATGCAGTCTTTAAATGTCTTCCATTGTATATCCACCGTCAACCCTTTTAGAATTAATTGCCAGTCAATCTTGGCCAATTATCGTCTCATACCCTCAATGTTACCTTTCTTTAAGTTCAGAACCATTGTTTCTGAATTAACAATGCCACTCTCCATCCTAATGAAGAACTCAACCATATTATGGTCACTCTTGCCCAAGGGGGCACGTACAACAAGACGGCTAATTACCCCTTCCTCATTACTCAAAACCCAGTCTAAAATAGCCTGCTCTCTCGTTGGTTCCTCTACATGTTGATTTAGATAACTATCCCGCATACATTCCAAAAAATCCTCTTCCTCAGCACCCTGCCAATTTGATTAACCCAATCTATATGTAGATTGAAGTCCACCCATTATAACTGTTTTGCCTTTGTCGCACGCATTTCTAATTTCCTGTTTGATACCATCCCCAACTTCTCTGCTACTGTTAGGTGGCCTGTACACAACACCCACCAGCGTTTTCTGCCCCTTAGTGTTTTTGTAGCTCTACCCATACCGATTCCACATCCTCCAAGCTAATGTCCTTCCTTTCCATTGCTTTAATCTCCTCTCTAACCAGCAACGCTACCCCACCTCCTTTTCCTTTCTCTCTATCCCTCCTGAATATTGAATATCCCTGGTGTTCAGCTCCCAGCCTACGTCACCCTGAGCCATGTCTCCGTGATCCCAACTATATCATAATCATTAATATCTATCTGCACGTTCAACTCGTCCACCTTATTACGAATACTCCTTGCATTGAGACACAAAGCCTTCAGGCTTGTCTTTACAACGCATTTACCCCTTATACAATTCTGCTGAAAAGTGGCCCTTTTTGATTTTTGCCCTGGTTTTTGTCTGCCTGCCACTTTTACCTTTCACCTTGCTACCTAATGCTTCTACCCTCATTTTACACCCTCCTGCCTCTCTGCTCTTGTACCCATCCCCCTGCCACATTAGTTTAAATCCTCCCCGACAGCACTAGCAAACACTCCCCCAAGAACATTGGTTCCATTCCATTCCAGGTGCAAACCGTCCTGTTTGTACCGGTCCCACCTCCCCCAGAACTGGTCCCAGTGCCCTAAAAATTTGAATCCCTCCCCCTTGCACCACTTTTCAAGCCACATGTAATAACTGATCAAATAACAGGTAATGTTCAATGATGCTGCATGTTAAGGGCACGAGGCACCTCTGATGCCAAAGTGTTAGCTTTAGAAAGCCCACTAACACCAGCAAAGTAGTTGAGAAGAACTCAATCCGCAACAGTAACTACACAAACAAACATTCTCTCAGATTTAAAATAAAGATATTATGCCTGAAGCCCTCTTCAATTAACAATGTAACGGCTGAATGGGCAAAGCACTTAGAAATTCACCACTTGCACACCGTTCACCTCAAAGACCCTACAGCGGGCAAGATAGCCCACTCGATGAAAAAGACGCAGTACGGTCATGGGCAGATTCATGGGTAATTTTCGGCCCCATTTCCATAACCGGCTTCCGTCTCCGCACCAGAGATCCCGTAGCGGGGCAAAGATACTAGTGCGGAGACGGAAGCCGGTTACGGAAACATCCTCGTAAAAATAAAAGTTATTTGGTAAAAATCTTCTCCTCATTTTCAGAATATAATTTATTAACACAAACTGTTCCCCCGCAACGTTGATTACACTGCGGGTCGGGTCGGGTCGGGTCGGGTTACTGAAATGAATGAAAAAAAGGCCCACGTTCCGCTCCGTTGCGTACTACACGCCAGCCCGTTGCATTTAGCATGAGTGGTCTATCTTGCTCCGCTATAGGATCTCTGGTTCACCTTACTGATATTCTTGAAGTTTCCCCTTCCTCAGAACTTTATATCAAACAATCTTTTCACCTCCACCTCCACTCCTCTTTTCTTATCTGACATCCTTTTGTTTCCTTTTCACCTCTAGCCTTTGGCAATTACTCCATCTTCTGCCAATCAACCCCCCCCCCCCATCATCTGTATCTCCCTCATCTCACCTTGGTTTGATCCTGATGGAGTTTGTATGTTCTCCCTGTGACCAGGTGCTCCAGTTTCCTCCCACATGCCAAAGACATACAGGTGTGCGGGTTAATTGGTTTTGGTAATAAATTGTAAATTGTCTGTATGTTTAGATAGTGCTAATGTACGGGGTGATCGCTGGTCAGTGTGGACAATGTGACCATCTATCCCATTGGAGATCCTCGGACTCTCTTTAATCGGACTTTACTGGACTTTATCTTGCACTGACCGCATACCCTTTATCCTGTAGCTGCACACTGTGGACAGCTTGCGTGTGAACACGTATCGTCTTTTCGCTGACTGGATAGCACGGTGGCGCAGCGGTAGAGTCGCTGCCTTACAGCGAAGGCAGCGCCGGAGACCCGGGGCCGATCCCCACTACAGGTGCTGTCTGTACGGAGTTTGCACGTTCTCCCCGTGACCGGCGTGGGTTTTCTCTGAGATCTTCGGTTTCCTCCCACACTCCAAAGACGTACAGGTATGTAGGTTAATTGGCTTGGTGTAAATGTAAAAATGGTCCCTAGTGGGTGTAGGATAGTGTGCGGGGATCGCTGGTCGGCGGGGACCCAGTAGGCAGAAAGGACCTGTTTTACACGCTGTATCTCTGAACTAAACTAAAAAACTAAACAAAAGCTTTTAACTGTACCTCGGTACACGTGACAATAATGAACTGCGCTAAACTAGTCTTTTCAATCTCATATGACAGAACGCTCATCCCAGGAGCCAGCTGTTTAATCCGTGAGGGACTCTCATGAGAGCAAGTCAATTCTTTTTTGGATTAGGAATTTTGGCATGTGGTATATGTGGCAAAAGCAGAACTTAAAACCCGACACACCCTCCGGATGATGTCTGCTTCAATGCAGCTTCATTTTTAATCACAGATATTTAAATGCCATAAGGATTGAACTGTGTGCTATTTAAATCACTCGCCCATTCTTGGATAACTCTGGTAGGATTGAGTGGCAAAGATCATTGACACGCCGTAATTGTCCTGGTCTCGGTCTCAATCAACCACCCCTGACCCTGATAAAAATTAAACCAATAATATCATCATTTAGGTTTAGGTTTAGGTTTATACAGACACCTTGACAGGATATGCCAGCTTTTGTAGGACAGTTGCATTCCCACTCAGTCACGGATCAGGTTCAACAATGACAAGCCTTGGTTTACAGCAGAATTCATACAGCTCCACCAGTCTAAATATGAGGCCTACAGGAGCGGGGATGCAGACCTCTACAGGCAGGCCAAGTACAAGCTAAGAAGATGAATCAGAGCTGCCAAGGAAAGGTACTATGAGAATGTGAGGTATAGACATAAAAATGTCTACCTTCGATTTTCCAGCATCTGCAGTTCCTTCTTAAACATGAGAATTTGAGGAGCAAGTTCTCAGCTAATGACTCTTCTTCAGTGTGGAAGGGCTTGCAAGAAATCACCAGCTTCAAGAGGAAAACCCCCCGCTCCTTGGACAATCGTCAGCTGACCAACGACGTGAACAAGTTCTACTGCAGTTTCGACAGACAGTAACATAACCCCAGTACCCCCTCCCCAACCCACTCCTCCAAATCACCACTTCACACCTACTTACAGCCTGACTCCAGTCTGCAAATATTGGGCCCTCCTCTCTTCCTCCTTGCTGCCCAACATCAGTCTTGCCACTTCTCCATCACTAAAAATAGAAATTGAGGAGGTGGAGAAGCTATTCAGGAGACAGAAAAGCCGGAAATCTCCAGGACCGGACATTGTTTCCCCCTCTACCCTCAAGCTCTGTTCGAAACAACTAACACCAGTCTACACAGACATTTTGAGTCTGTCCCAGCAAACCTGCACTGTCCCTGCCTGCTTCAAAGTCTCCACTATTATTCCTGTGCCCAAAAACCCATGGATTGCTGGTCTTAATGACGACAGGTCTGTCGCACTGACCTCTGTAATCGTGAAAACCCTTCAAAGACGTGCTGGCCCACCTGAAAAACATCACAAGCCCTCTGCTGGACCCCCTGCAGTTTGCATACTGGACCAATAGATCTGTCAACCTAGGCCTGCACTTCATCCTCCAGCACCTAGACCGCCAGGGGATCTATGCAAGGATTTTGTTTGTGGATTTTATAGTAGCTTTGCATTCAACACCATTGTGCCAGAGCTAATACACTCCAAACTTTCCGAGTTGACTGTGCCTGAACCCCTCTGTCAATGGATCACCAACTTCCTGACAGACAGGAAGCAGCATGTGAGGCTGGGAAAGCACATCTCGGACCCGCTGACCCTCACCATAGGAGCACTGCAAGGCTGCGTACTCTCTCCTCTCCTTTACTCTCTACACCAACGACTGCACCTCCACAGACACCTATGTCAAGCTTCTCAAGTTTACGGACGACACAACCCTGATTGAACTGATCCAGGATGGGGAGGAATCTGCCCTCAGACAGGAAGTGACACAGCTGGCGTCCTGGTGCCATCGCAACAACCCGGAGCTCAATGCTCTTAAGACAGTGGAATTTATTGTAGACTTTAGGAGAGCTCCCCCTCCCCTCACCCCACTCACCATCAACAACACCACAGTCACATTTGAGGAGTCATTTAAGTTCCTTGGAACCATCATCTCCAGGGACCTAAAATGGGAGGCCATCATCAACTCCACAGTCAAAAAGGTCCAACAGAGGATGTACTTAGAGTCATAGAGTGATACAGTCATAGAGGGAAACAGGCCGTTCAGCCCAACTCGCCACACCGGCCAACAATGTCCCAGCTACACTAGTCCCACTTGCCTGCAGCAGCTGAGAAAACTCAATCTTCCACAGGCAATGATGGTCCAGTTTTATATTGCCATCATAGAGTCTGTCCTCACCTTCTCCATCATGGTCCGGTTTGGCTCAGCCACCAAGCACAACATCTGGAGGCTGCAGCGAATCGTTTGATCAGCCAAGAATGTTGTTGGCTGCAACCTTCGCCCCCATTGACGAATTGTACACTGCAAGGGCCAGGAAGCGAGCGGGCAAGATCATCTCTGACCCCTCTCACCCTGACCACAAACTCTTTGAATCACTTCCCTCTGGGAGGCGACTCCGGACTGTCAAAGCTGCCACAGCCAGACATAAAAACATTTTTTTTCCACGAGCAGTAGCTTTACTCAACAACCAAAAGTCTGTCGCCTCCTTTTGCTCTGGTATTTTATTTAATTCTTCACATATTTAAATGATAATGTTTTCTTTATAATTGACCACTGAATATCGTGTTGTTATGCTTGCAAAGCACCAAGGCTGATTCCTTGTGTGTATACATACGTGGCTAATAACGTTTATTCAATTCGATTCATTTTATTGTAGTCATGTGTAGCAAGGTACACAGTGTAAAGCTTTGGTTTAATGCTAAAGAGATCAAATATACAGTGGAGCAGCTAATGCCTCACAGCGCCAGAGACCCAGGCTCGATCCTAATTTTGGGTGCTGTCGATCAGTCAGCATTAGTTGGACCTGAACCATGTCATGTTTTACTGCATACTGCTGTACACTCCAACAGCCATCTGGTTGAGTCTCTCATATTGTCTGGCCTACTGGTCCAGCCTCTAGTTAGATTCGTCGTTGAGCTTGAGCTTACAATACCTATGTATTTGAGCTCCGTGTGTTTTCTAAAATAAACAACTTATACTCATGTACGGATTCTGAGCTATTGCACATTCCTATAGATGCTGTCAGTGTGGAGTTTGCATGTTCTCGCTACGACTGGTACTCCGGTTTCCTCTCACACCCCAAAGACGTGCGGATTTTTAGGTTAATTGGCCTCTGTAAATTGCCTCTAGTGTGTGGGGAATGGTTACAGAAGTGGGATAACATAGAACTAGTGTAAATGGACGATCCATTTTATCAATTAAGGTGCTGATGTTGAAGGTGATTTTATCCAATGTTGCTGGAGAAAATGGATGGATGTTCGACACGGACTCGGTGGGCTGAAGGGCCTGTTTCCGCGCTGTATCTTACAATCAAACAATCTATTGTACATTCTGAGCCAGTAAAGAAGACAGAGGCATGGAACAAATGAAATGTTCAACACGGACAAACTTTAATGTGCCTTTTACATATGGTTTTGCTCAGTGACTCAGTTGGGGCCACTGGCCGAGACGGGCCAGGTCCCTCCTACTCCTCGGGAGCGGATTTGGAGGACACCTGGATGACCTCGACGGTGCTGAAACTTTTGCTGGCGGAGACGCGGTTCCTGGTGCGGATTTTGTTCAGGGCGCACTCTGCCATTCCTGCTCTCTCCTCGGCATCGTCCAACTCGTGCACAGTCTTCCTGTATTTGGCCAGGCTTTGGTTCGCCTGTTCCTCCTGGGAAAGAGGAGTTCAAGAGAAACAATGGTTTAATGACACTGTATTTGTCACACCTGCCGAGGTACAGTGAAACTATTTTTTTGTATGCAGTTCAGGACGTATCACTACACATAAGCACTTAGAAGCAGTAAATATTGATCCAATCGACTGATGTTTACTGGCTCTTTTCCAGCTGGTGTCCTTTGTTTGGGACAGTCACAACTGGTCCTTGAGATGGGTGTTGGAGATCAATGTCCAAATCAGTCGACATTAGGGATGGACAATTCTTCGCGTTGGATAGTGCTAGTGTATGGGGTGATGGCTGGTCGGGGCAGGCTCGGTAGGCCGAAGGGCCTGTTTCCACACTGTACCTCTAGAGGCTAAAGTCACTGTTGTGGTATTTACTGTATCGTCTCATAAAATGGAATTGCAATTCAATTGTATCTTTATTCACTTTAACCTGTATTTGTATAATTTATTCCCTTTATCCTGTATTTATATATTGGATGGCTTGGATGGTAAATAGTCTTTCCGCTGACTGGAGAGTACACAGGAAAAAGCTTTCCACTGTAGTGAAAGGGGAGCTATTAAAGAGGACCAAGCCTGCACTTGTGGGCTTTAACATTGTTCTTTAGAGAGGGTTTAAGAAGGAACTGCAGATGCTGGAAAATCGAAGGTACACAAAAATGCTGGAGAAACTCAGCGGGCGAGGCAGCATCTATGGAGCAAAGGAAATAGGCAACGTTTCGGGTCGAGACCCTTCTTCAGACTGATAGGGGGTGGAGGGAGGCGGGGAGAAGAAAGGAAAAAGAAGGAGGAGAAGCCCGAGGGCTGAGGGAGAGGTAGGAAGGGGAGGAGACAGCAAGGGTTAACAGAATTGTGAGAAATCGATGTTCATGCCACCATGATGCAAACTCCCCAAGCGGAATATGAGGTGCTGTTCCTCCAATTTGCGGTGTTGCTCACTCTGGCTGTGGAGGAGGCCCAGGACAGAGAGGTCGGATACGGATTGGGACCTGACTGATGAAGGACATTCAGACTGAGAACATTCAGAATAGCTTGCTTTTCTAAACACAGTTCCAAGGTCAGGGATGTACAGATGACTTACAGACTCATCAATCTGCCTTTTGTAGCTCTTCAGTTTGGCCTGCAGTTTCTCCACCAGTTCCTGCATGCGTTGGTTCGTCTTGTGATCTTCGTCGGTTTGGAAGATCAGCTCCTTCAGCCGGCGCTCATTCTTACGCAGATTTTTCACTGTCTCCACGTGACGTTTCTGCTCTGTGTCCAGCTCAGACTCCAGCTCCTTGATCTAGATTGTAGCAAAAACACAATTTAGTGATCACATTTTTCCATGACGTTATAACTCGACGGCTTTTTATTTGAGGAAGGACGTTCTTGCTATTGAGGGAGTGCAGCGTAGGTTCACCAGGTTAATTCCCAGAACGGCCTGGAACATCGGGCCTCCATGAAGGCGACTGCGGAGGCCTCAATAGGCCCGACTATGGGTGGACATGGGATGGGGACTGGACTTTGTGCCTTCCCTCATAATGTGAACCATCGTGGGGGGATTTTTTAATGTTTAAATCTCTTTATTATTGTTATGTCTGTATTCTTTTTATGTGCTGCATTGGCAAGAAGCATTTCACTGCCAATCGGTGTACGTGACCAATAAACTAACCTTTGAGGATGGCGGGACTGTCATACGATAAAAGAATGGAACGACTGGGCTTGTATTGACTGGAATTTAGAAGGATGAGAGGGGATCTTAGAGAAACATATAAAATAATTAAGGGACTGGACACACTAGATGCAGGAAACATGTTCCCGATGTTGGGGGGAGTCCAGAACCAGGGGCCACATTTTAAGAATAAGGGGTAGGCCATTTAGAACTGTTATGAGGAAAAACCTTTTCACCTAGAGAGTTGTGAATTTGAGGAATTCTCTGTCTCAGAAGGCAGTGGAGGCCGATTCTCTGGATGCTTTCAAGAGAGAGTTCCATAGAGTTCTTAAAGATTGTGGAGTCGAGGGATATGGGGAGAAGGCAGGAACAGGGTACTGATTGTGGATGATCAGCATTGATCACATTGAATGGCGATTGCTGGCTCGAAGGGCCGAATGGCCTACTCCTGCACCTATTTTCGATGTATCTATCTATGTAACTGCTAATCAGAAAAAAAAGAAGAAAGGAAAGCTTGCAAAGATGGCAGAGTGGTGCAACTGGGAGAGCCGCAGCCTCACAACGCCAGAAACCCAGGTTCAATCCTGACCTCAGGTGCTGAATGTGTGGAGTTTGCACGTTCTCAATGTGACTGTGTGAGGTACCTCAGGTTGCTCTGGTTTCCTCCCAAATCCCAAACACGTAGACCTTAGGTTGATTGGCATTTGTAAATTGCCGCTAGGGTGTAGGGAGTGAATGTGAAAGTGGGATGACGTAGAACTAGTGTGAATGGTTGATGGATGGTCGGCGCGGGCTGAAGGGCCTGTTCTCATGCTCTATCTTCCAATCAATGAATCAATCTTTCACAACTCATGCGCAAGCATTAGCCATTTCTATGACTTAAAGTGATCATACCTTCAAATTGATAGATGAAAATCAACTTGCACTGCACATTCTGTGAAACTATTAACCCGACAGAATCTTCTTCATGGACCATGGAGTCACACAGAATGGAAATAGGCCCTTCAGCCCAACTGACCAAAGTGCCCCATCACAACTAGTCCCATTTAGCCACATTTGGCCCGTATCCCTCTAAACCTTTCCTATTCATGTATGTCCAAGTATCTTTTAAATGCTTTTATAGTTTCGAACTCAACTACCTCCTCTGGTAGCTCGTTCCATTTACCCACCAGTCTCTGTATGGAAAAAGTTGCCCCTTACATTCTTATTAAATCTTGCCCCTCTCACCTTGAATTTATTTTTTCTTGGACTAAAAGATAATTTCTATTGACGTAAGACTCTTAAAGAAATGTAATGTTCACCGGGGAATCTCATCTTTGGTTCTGGTGAATCTATGGAATTCATTGTCACAGACGGCTGTGGAGGCTGAGACATTGGTTATTTTTAAGGCGGAGATTGACAGATTCTTGATTAGTAAAGGTGTCAATAGACAATAGGCAATAGACAATAGGTGCAGGAGTAGGCCATTCGGCCCTTCGAGCCAGCACCACCATTTAATGTGATCATCCCCAATCAGTACCCCATTCCTGCCTTCTCCCCATATCCCCTGACTACGCTATTTTTGTCAAGAGTTATGGGGAGAAGGCAGGAGAATGGAGTTAAGAGGGAAAGGTGGATCAGCCATGATTGAATGACAGAGCAGATCCAATGGGCCGAATGGCCTAATTCTGCTCCTCTGATTTATGGACATGATCTTCTCCCCTTTGATTTGGGGCAGTGATTAACTGGCCATTTTCTGAGGTCATCTTTTGCCCCCGACACCCTCCCCTCCAGCCGCTTTGCTCCCCTCACCTTTGTCTCCAGTTTCTGGATCATACGTCGTCCACCCTTCAGGGCCATTTGCTCAGCTTCCTCCAGTTTTCCCTGCAAATCCTTGATGGTGATCTCAAAGTTCTTCTTGATCTTCTCCAGGTGCATGCAGTGCTCCTGTTCTTGCCGCAGTTCCTCGCCCATGCGGGTGGCCTGGACAAAGAAGAAAGAGCGGATGTTCAGGTAACTGCTTGTGGTGGACTTCGAATCCACTCAGGTCAAACTATATCATCAACCTTTGGTTTATGTCAACAAAATAGAGAGAGTACAGAGGAGATTTACTAGAATGTTGCCCGGGTTCCAGCAACTATGTTACAGAGAAAGGTTGAACAAGTTAGGTCTTTATTCTTTGGAGCACAGAAGGTTAAGGGGGGACTTGATTGAGGTCTTTAAAATGATGAAAGGGATAGACAGAGTTGACGTGGATACGTTTTTCCCATTGAGGGTAGGGAAGATTCAAACAAGAGGGCATGACATGAGAATTAAGGGACAGAGGTTTCGGGGTAACGTGAGGGGGAACTTCTTTACTCAGAGGGTGGTGGCTGTGTGGAATCAGCTTCCAGCAGAAGTGGTGGAGGCAGGATCGATTTTAACATTTAAGAGTAAAGTGGATAGGTATATGGACGTGAAGGGAATGGAGGGGTATGGTCTGAGTGCAGGTAGATGGGACTAGGGGAAAACAAATGGTCGGCACGGACTGGAAGGGCCGAGAGGGCCTGTTTCCGTGCTGTAATTATATGATCAACCTTTGGTTAAATGGGTTTTGTGCTTATTAGGCGCTTTCAATATTAATAATTTCAAATTTTCAAAATGTGCACAAAATGGGTGTAAATTCAACCCACGCTCATATCCAGGCATCGATGGCACGAAACTGATCAAAACCGCTCGACCAATTTTTAAAATATTAATTTGTCATATTTAAAGTAACTTATCATTAACGTTATAAAATAAGGACCAGAGGCAGTAATTTCAAATTAAAAGCATAATGACTTCTTGGGTGGATGGAAATTAAACCAAAAATTGATTAGTTTAAGAATAATATTGGCTGAGTGAAATGATGGATGCGCAACTATTTAGCAAGAGTATTTATATTGTGGAGCGATTCCCGACTGAACTTACATCATTCATGGCCTTCTTGGCCTTCTCATCAGCAGATCGGAACTCGTGAATCAGTTCTTCATGTTCATTGCTGAGTGACTGAAGATCCCCTTCGAGTTTCCGCTTGTACACCAGCAAGGTGCTATTCTGCAGGGAAAGAACATTGAAAGTTTGAAGGCAATTTATTCTGTCCAATTTGATTGCTCTGGAAGAGTGTTGTCTGATCACCTTGACTCACACACAGCATTCCAGACGCCTGGCCAATATTTAGCTATGTTGCACTGAAAACTGATCAGGAAGGACACTAGAATACACTCCTCAGAAATCCACCTCCATCTTACACTGGCATTTAAACCATTAATTGAATGGCTCATAGACCTGTACAGCATGGAAACAGCCTCTTCGGCCCACTTTGTCTAAGCTGGCCAATTTGGCCTGTTTGGCTAGTCCTATTTGACTAGATTTGGCCCATAGCTCTAAATTCCTCCTAATCATATATCTGACCAAATATCTTTTAAAGGTCGAGAAGAAAACCATTCTTAGTGGAGATCGGTATCAAACAAGGCTATTGGCACTGGTTCTAATCTTTCCTGCCACAGCCTCACCTCCAGCAGACCTTGATTATGAAGAAGGTTGCTCGACCAAAACGTCACCTATCCATGACTATTCAATGTGGAGAAGGACCATTCATTACGGTGCTGAGAACCTGATGACCATGCACCAGAAGTGCCCGCAATGTGCACATCGACCCCATCAGACCACACGGAACTGGACTTCAGGTTAGTCATTCTCAGTTCCCTGAAATGCCCAAGAAGAGGAGTGTTGCACGGAGGCAATCTGCAGTGAATCATAAACTACTCTGAAGGGCAGCAGTCCGACACAAGGAGGATGATGTTGCATTTGCTGCAGTTAGCCTGAGAGCTGAGACACAACTTGTAAACGACCTATCACTGCAGGTCAGTATGCTCTCGACACTGTGACCATGAAAATCCATTTCATTTACGGCCCATATAGAGTCATGGAATCTCACAGCATGGAAACAGGCCCTTCGGCCCAACTTACCCAACCTGTCCCATCTACGCTACTCCCACCTGCCTGCATTTGGCCCATTTCCCTCTAAACATGTCCGATCCATATACCTGTCCAATGTTTGCTAAACGTTTTGATAGTACCTGCCTCATCTCTCACCTCCAGCAGCTAAAGGGCAGATATGGGCCGAGAGGAATGATAATGATGACGCCATCATTGTGTTCTGGAGTTCAAACCAGATCCTCTTTCAAGTTATATAAACATAATTCTATAGTCAGAGGGTGGTGAATCCGTGGAATTCTTTGCCACAGACAGCTGTGGAGGCCAAGTCAATGGTTATTTTAAGGCAGAGATAGATAGATTCTTGATTACTACAGGTGTCAGGGGTTATGGGGAGAAGGCAGGGGAATGGAGTTAGTGGGGAGAGATAGATCAGCCATGATTGAATGGCGGAGTAGACTTGATGGGCCGAATGGCCTGGATTCTGCTCCTATCACATGAAATTTTCAAATCATTTTCCTTTGCTTTTGTGTGTGTGTGTGTGTGTGTGTGTGTGTGTGTGTGTGTGTGTGTGTGTGTGTGTGTGTGTGTGTGTGTGTGTGACGGCCATGTTGATTTTTGATTAGCTCTCACGACATGTACTCGCAGTTAGTTACCTGCACGTTGAGCTCGTTGTACCGCTCGCTTACTTCCACCAGCTCCTGCTCGGTGAGCTTGCGGGATCGCTCACTAGATTCCAGCGTGTTGCGGTGCTCCTCCAGCTCTGTCTGCAGGAGGCTGATGCGCCGCTCCGACAGGTTGAACTGTTCGCGCAGTTCCTCGTGACGCCGGGTGTCCTCGTCCATTTGAGCCTGTGTTTCCTGAGGGACGAGAAGACCATTTTGTTCCGTCACAAGAGAGATTGCCAACTCCTTGAATTGAACATCACCACCAAATCTCTCCGCGCCCAAACACCTCCCTATTTTCTTAACCACTTCCGGCCCAGAACTCATGTGCACCGTGCACTGTGGTCTTCCGACCCTGACTAGCTCTGCGTTCCATATTTTCACTCTTCAATCATGAGCAGACAGGCTTTAAATTTTACTTGGGCCTAAGTTCTGAAATTCCTCCCTCAATCCCTTATAGCAGCCTCACAGCCACAAATATTGTCTTTACTCGCTTCAAATCAAAGTTTGCTTGCTAATTTTTAGTTTCATCTTTTGATTTAGCGATACAGCGTGGAAACCAGGCCCTTCGGCCCACCAAGTCCGCACCAACCAGCGATCCCCACACATCGACAACACTATCCTACACACACTAGAGACAATTTTACATTGGCTAATCTATCTTTCCCTCTCAACCCCATTCTCCTGCCTTCTCCCCCTAACCCTTAATCCTTCTCTGCCTTAAAAATACCCATTGACTTGACCTCCACAGCCGTCTGTGGCAATGAATTCCACAGTTTCACCACCCTCTGACTAAAGAAATTCCTCCTCATCTCTTTCTAAAGGTACATCCTTTTATTCTGAGGCTGTGCCTTCTGGTCCTAGCACCCATCACCCTTTGTGTAATAAAACCTGCCCGCATACTTTAAACGTTCCCCCTCTTACCCTAAAGCTATGCCCTCTAGTCCTTGACATTTTACATCCTGGGGAAAAAAGGTCCTGACTGTCTGCACTATCTATGCCTCTCACTAACTAGAAAGACATGTCCGAGTAGTCGCTTGAAAGAAAAAACGTCAGCTCGTATCTACCTTGAGTTGCTGCTGGAGTTTCTTTAGGGTCTTGACCAGCTCTGCATTGTTCTTGTTTGCATGTTCCAGCTGGATCTCCATCTCGTTCACGTCAGACTCCATCTTCTTCTTCAGCCTGAGAGCCTCAGCACGGCCCTTTGATTCAACATCTAGGCTGGCCTGCAGCGATTCAATGGCTCGCTGGTGGTTCTTTCTGCAGGTTCATTGGAGAAGGTGACATTTGAAGCACGAGTTTCCTACATCCCGGTGAAATATTACAGTGACGTCTACACACAGTGTTCTCTGCCAGGGGAAGCTGGCAGTTGTGAGAGTCAGAGTATGATATGGATGCTGCTGCTATTATGATGTAGTTGATTTAGTTTGGTGTAGTTTGATTTAGCACAGAAACAGGCCCTTCAGCCCATTGAGTGCATAGTTCTATGCTATCCACTCCCCACACACCAAGGGCAATTTACAGAAGCCAATTAACCTACAAATGTGCATGTTTTTGGGATGTTGGAGGAAACCAGGAGCACCTGGAGGAAACCCACACAGTCACAGGCGAGAACGTGCAAACTCCACACAGAGAGCCCCCAAGGGCAATCGAACCTGGGTCTCTGGCGCTGTGAGGCAGCAGCTCTGCCAGCTGCGCCACTGTGGTTCATTTGAGTTGAGACATGTATTGCGTAATTGGTGCAGGACTCTGCATAAGGCGTACTTAATAAAATGTATAAATTTAAAATAAACTTATAATCCTGCAGACCTGGTGGTTTCGAATTCCTCTTCCTTTTCATGGATTCTCCTCTCGATATCCGCCTTCACCTGCGCCAGTTCCAGTTGAACCCGAACCACCTTAGCCTCCTCTGTCTACAGGTAAAGAAAACAAAATAAGTCCATTCAACAAAGTACAAACTGGCCATGCATTATCTTAAAGGCAGGACCTACTAATTAAAAAAAAATGTTTCAAGGAAACTCCCAAAAAGAAACAAATAAAAATATAAAACTAGAAATTTAAAGATTTCAGAGATGTTCTTCATATGGACTTTGTAGCTCTCCAACACAATCCTCATAATAAAAGAAGAATTAAAGGCTGTTCCTCACACGAAGCAGATAACGTTTGTATTTACTGCAACAGAAGGTGGCCTTTCAGCTCATTGTCTCCGTGCTAGTCCCGTCTGAGCAATTCCATGGATTCTGATTCTGATTCTGGACTCAGAATTAGTGATATGTGATTTAGGTTATGGTGTCAGTGTGAATGCAAAGCAAAATCACAGGGACTTAGTTGTTGCATGCAGAGACCAGAAACAGGGACAGTGTTGCATGCAGAGACCAGAAACAGGGACAATGTTGCATGCAGAGACAAGGAACAGGGACAGTGTTGCATGCAGAGACAAGAAACAGGGACAGTGTTGCATGCAGAGACAAGAAACAGGGACAGTGTTGCATGCAGAGACAAGAAACAGGGACAGTGTTGCATGCAGAGACAAGAAACAGGGACAGTGTTGCATGCAGAGACAAGGAACTGGAGATGCTGGTTTACACAAAAGGACACAGAGTGTGGGTCAGGCAGCATCTCTGGAGGATGTTTAGTTTAGTTTATTGTCATGTGTATCGAGGTACGGTGAAAAGTTTTTTCGTTGTTGTGCTAACTTCAAGTTCAAGTTTACATTTATTGTCACATGCACCAATTGGTACATGCGAAATTTGGGTTACCCAACAGCCATACGAATTTTAAAAAAAGTCAGAGGAAAGACGAGACATGATTATAATGGAGCCGTCCGCATGACGTGACCTTGCGTGCACTGGGCTTAGAATGAACTAAATCACAATGTGAAAGCTTCCCTGAGCGTTTGCCTTGTCTTGGTCAGTTGTGAAGTTGTCAAGCCGATGTCACAGAGATGATGATTCCATGCCATGCAGTTCACATCTTTATGATAAATCAAGTGCTTACTCTGAGAGCCATTCACTGAATCAAACTCCATTACCTCCAGTAAACTTTCAGCCTCTTCCAGAGCCAGTTGCAGTTCATCCTTTTCAATTTCTAGCTTCTTCCTTAATTTCTGCAGCTCGTGCACACTCTTGCCACCTTCTGACAGCTGATCGACCAGCTCCTTAATCTCCTCTGAAGGATCACACAAAATTATACAGTGAAATCAGAGTCCAATGACCATTTGTATCAATAGAACAGCAGGTGAGATCAGGCCTTTGGACATATCCGATGAAGGATTCCAACCGAAACATTGTCTGCCCATTTACCTCTACAGACGCTGCCTGACCTGTGGAGTTCCTCCTTTATGTTTTACTCAAGATTCCAGCATCTGCAGCTCATGTGTCTCCATTTTGGAAACATCTGTCAGCAACTGGGCAATTCAGACGTCCTCCCCTTTCTGAAGCTTTATCGATCGGGACAGATCACTGATATATCTGAGTGTTGAGCACCCCATTATTTGTGTCTGGTAACCTAAACGGAATCAAACTCTTATTTCATAGAGACACTCGGATGCTGAAATCTTGAGCAACACCCAAAGTACTGGAGGACCTCAGTAGGTTGAGTTGAGTTAAACTATTGTCACATGTGCTGAGGTACAGTGAAAAGCGTTCAGTTGCTTGCTAACTAGTCAGTGGAAAGATGATTAGACAATAAGGATGATCAGACAATTGAAAGATGGTCAGACAGTACATGATTACAATCGAGCCATTCACAGGGTATAGATACATGATAAAGGGAATAACATGAATAATGTTTAGTGCAAGATAAAGCCAGCAAAACCCGATCAAAGATATTCCGAGGGACTCCAATGAGATGGATAGTGGTTCAGGACTGTTCTCCAGAAGGGTGAGAAGGGTCTGAAGAAGAGTCTCAACCTGAAACGTCACCCCTTCCTTCTCTCCAGAGATGCTGCCTGTCCCCCTGAGTTACTCCAGTTTTTTGTGTCTATCTTCAGTTTAAACCAGCATCTGCAGTTCCTTCTTACACAATTCGTCTGCTCTCTAGATGTGGTTGGGTGGTTCAGTTGGGAACAAACCGTCTCTGGATCTGGAAGTGCGCGTTTTCACACTTGAATAACTTTTGCCCGATGGGAGAGAGGAGCATGTGTGGAGGGTAATGGTCAGAAGACGTTTCGAGTTGGGACCTTTCTTCCAGTCTGAATGTCCCGACACAAAACATTGCCTGTCCATTCTCTCCGCAAATGCTGCCTGTCCCGTGAAGTCCCTCCAGAACTACGATCTTTGCTGCAATGTCTTGCACCATTTGATTGTGTGCACAGTGGCGCAGCGGTGGAGTTGCTGCCTTACAGCGCCAGAGACCCGGGTTCGATCCTGACTACGAGTGCTGTCTGTACGGAGTTTGTACGTTCTCCCCATGACAGTGTGGGTTTTCTCCGGGTGCTCCAGTTTCCTCCCACATTCCAAGGAGGTACAGGTTAATTGGCTTCCGTGAATTGCCCCAAATCTGTCGGACGTGGGTCGGCATGGACTCGGAGGACCGAAGGGCCTGTTTCCACGCTGTATCACGGAAGCAAATTAAATTAAACACCCATCACCAATCATCTTCTATCTGAGGTTATATAATGATTTAATTGTGTGTGTGTGTGTGTGTGTGTGTGTGTGTGTGTGTGTGCGCGCATGCAAGCATGCGTTTGTGTGTGTGCATGCATGTGTGCACATGCTGGTGAATGTGTGTGTGTGTGTGAGATGTGTGTGCGCGCGTTACATTGTATCTAGGGAAAGCTAAGGTGCAACATCTAGTTTGTTCCAATTGAAATGTGTTCTGCGGAAAGACTCATTTAAGGCAGATCAAAACATTCGCTTGCTATTCTCTGCCACGAGACGGTTGCCTTGAAACGATTACCTTGAAGATTTTTATTATCTTTCTTCACAACCTCGAGGTGCTCAATAATCTCCTCATAGCTTGTCTTAAGTTTGAAGACTTCCGTCACGTAGCTCCGGCACTCCTTCTGCGAGTTGTCAAGTTCAACCTGTATTTCTTCATATTTCAGCTGCCATTCTGAAAGCATTTTGTCGAAGGATCGTTGCTTTTTGTCCAGAATAGCTGCAGCAGCGTTTGACTGAGGATAATCAGAAAAGAGGGCACGTATTACACCTCCGGCAGAAATATCCTGAGAAATAGGGCTTCTCTTTCATCTGAACATGTTCAGACTTACATCCTGAGTGCATTGGTTAAAACTGGAGGGCCATTTAACTTGAGGTTGCAGGGAGAAGGCAGGAGAGTGGGGTTGAGAGGGGCAAATAGATCAGCCATATGCAGACTCGATGGGCCAAATGGCCTAATACTGCTCCTCTGTCTTTTGTCTTGAGTCAGAGAACCCATTGTGTGTGACCCTGTGAAGCTGCTGATTTGGTATCCTCCTGGGGGTTTTACCATATAACCTCCAAACTGGCCACTCAATCAAGAGATCTTTTTTCAAAACTATTCTCGATTATTTGCGTGATTATTTAATGAAAATCAAAAAATACATATCTTTTTAAAATGTCTTTTTTTTTTTTTACACACACTGATTAAATGGCCTTTTGTTTTTTTTCCTGGTAAAATATTTCATTCCGGGAGCCACCAGCGGGTAGAGCGCTGCCTCACAGCGCCAGAGACCCGGATTCAATCCCGACCTCGGGTGCCGTCTGTGTGTAGTTTGCACGTTCTCCCTGTGACCAGATGGGTTTCCTTTGGGTGCCCAGGTTTCCTCCTACATCCCAAAGGCACGTGGGTTTGTTAGTTAATTGCCCCTGGTGTGCAGAGAGTGGATGGGAAAGTGGGATAACAGAGAACTAGTGTGGACGGGTGATCGATGGTCGGTGGGCTGTAGGGCCTGTTTCCATGCTGTATCTTCCAACCAATCAATCTAAGTTGATCTGTATTTAATCTGTTGGGCAGAAGGAATCAATTGCATTTTTCACCGTATATTTCAAGGATGAGCAGCAGCCAATGTCTCATTACCTTATCCAGCTCAATGGATAAGTCCTCCACCTCTCCAGTGAGTCTCTGCTTGGACTTCTCCAGGCTGGCGGCCCGGGCTTGTGCAGCCTCAGCAGCTTCCTCAGCCTCCTGCAACCGAGCGGCCAGCTTTCTCCTGTTAACCAGAAGGTGGTGTAAGATGTTAGCGCAGAGATAGAGGGCAGCAACAGTAGAGTTGCTGCCTTACGACGCCGGAGACCCGGGTTCGATTCTGACTACGGGTGCTGTCTGTACGGAAGTTGAACGTTCTCCCTCTGACCGCGTGGGTTTTCTCCGAGTGCTCCGACGTGCAGGTTTGTTGGTGAATTGGCTTCTGTAAATTGTCCCTTGTAAAACCTGTACATCTTTGGAATGTGGGCGGAAACCGGAGCATCCGGGAGAAATGTGGTGAGAGGGAGAAGGTACAGACTCTGTACAGTTCAGCTCTGGCACTGTAAAGGGCCTGTCCCATTTACGCAACCTTTTTCGGCGACTTCCGGCACCCGTCGTAGGTCGTTGCAGGTTGGCGAAAATTTTTAACATGGACCAGAAAGACGCTACAACTCTTTGGGCGACTGAGGAGACGACTCACGACCATACAGGCGACACCCTGGCGACATGTCACAGGGTGAAGCCTGTTTGGTCGTGAGTAGTCGCCCAAAGACTCGTACTTTGTTCTGGTCGCCATGTTGAAAAATTTCGGAGACCTGTAAGGACCTATGACGGGTGCCAGCAGTCGCCAAAAAAGTTGCTTAAGTGGGACAGGCGCATGGGGCAGCAACTCTACCGCTGTGTCGCCACGCCGCCTAAAGATCCTCAAGCACTTTGTGTGATTTGGAAGGGATTTAGTCTGCCTGGTAGCACAGAATGGAGGTAATTAATTGCCAGGTCTCTCGAGGAGTGAATTTGATGCCACATACGGGCCCAGGACTTGGTGAATACAGGCATAGATCAGTTCATTTACTGAGTAGTTCCAAATGGACTTGGTCATTGTGTAGCCATTAGAGAACATCTCCACTTCTGACCTTAAGGAAGGAAGGTCACTGCAGCTGAAAATCATTTGCGCTGGAAAACTGTGTGTAGGAAGGGACTGATTTAGATCGAAGATAGAAACACAATGCTGGAGTAACTCAGTGGGTCAGGCTGCATCTCTGGTGAGAAGGAACAGGTGACGTTTCAGGTCGAAACCCTTCTTCAGACTGAGAGTCAGGGGAAAGACAAATTGGAGGTATTAATGCTTCAGGACAAATCAGAGCTCGCACTGTTGACCAAGCAAAGGTAGAGCTCACCATGGTCCATTGTTAACTGTGGAAGAGGTGATAATGAAGGGATATATGGATGCAAACAGTGGAACTGGCAGGATGACTAGGGTGGGGGAGGGGTGGAGAGAGGGGGATGCAAGGGTTAGTTGAAATTAGAGAAATCAATATTCATACCGCTGGGTTGTAAGATGCCCAAGCAAAATATGAGGTGCTGTTCCTCCAATTTGCCTGTTGCCGGGATACTTTACACTATTCCGGGAACACTTTTCCCAGGAAATGTTCTGGGAAAGCTCTGTAACAATGGCTGTGGACTTTAATCAACCAGTTACTCACTTAAAGAAGAATGACTCACTTTGTCTCTTCCAGTTCCTCTGTCTTCTGAATGGCGTCGGTCTCATACTTGGTCCTCCATGTTGTCACTTCGCTGTTTAACTTAGAGACCAGTCGCTGCAGTTCAGCTTTGCTCTCTTGCTCTTCCTCCAGCTGTTCCTTTGTCAGGTCCATGTCATGCTTGGCATTGGCTAGACCCACCACCGCTCCGCTTCTGGACTGAAGATTGGAAATGGCATTTACCATGCGGTGCTCCATCCAACCAAACATGCAACACACAAAATAAAACAAGCCTCACCCGTGACTCCTCTTCTAGCTGCCTCTTGAGGTCTTCAACTTGTGTACTGAGGGTAGTTTTGGTCCTGATCAGCTGGTTCAGTTTACTCTGGGATTCCTCATATTCACGACTCAAGTCGCTGTTCTCCACTGGTCAAGAAAGAAAGAGAGACCAATGGTAAGCAAACTATAGCTGTAAATTGTGCTCACTTCACTGTTTCCTTCCTGTGTTCACCAGACTGATTCCTGGGATGGCACGACTTCCATATGAAGAAAGACTGGATAGACTCGGCTTGTACTCGCTGGAATTCAGAAGATTAAGGGGTGATCTCATAGAGACTTACAAAATTCTTAAGGGGTTGGACAGGCTAGATGCAGGAAGATTGTTCCCGATGTTGGGGAAGTCCAGGACAAGGGGTCACAGTTTAAGGATAAGGGGGAAGTCTTTTAGGACCGAGATGAGAAAATCGTTTTTCACACAGAGAGTGGTGAATCTGTGGAATTCTCTGCCACAGAAGGTAGTTGAGGCCAGTTCATTGGCTATATTTAAGAGGGAGTTGGACGTGGCCCTTGTGGCTGAGGGATCAGGGGGTATGGAGAGAAGGCAGGTACAGGATACTGAGTTGGATGATCAGCCATGATCATATTGAATGGCGGTGCAGGCTCGAAGGGCCGAATGGCCTGCTCCTGCACCTAATTTCTATGTTTCTATGTTTCTGCTTTTACTTAAGGTTCCAAGTTACCATTGGCAACACCTGCAGGGAAAAGTGTATTGATCCTTCCCGGAGATTCCTGTACAATGTGGTGAAGGCAGATGCGATGGTGGCATTTGGAAACATAGTACAGCACAAGAGCAGGCCCTTTGGCCCACAAAGTCTGTACCGAACATGAAGCCAAGACCAACGTTTAGCTACCTGGATATAATACAACACCCTCCATTCCTGGCATGTCCACACCAGCGCATCCTGAACATATCTTTCCGCAGAGATGAAGATTATAAAATCATCAAACATCAATGCTAGAGGGAGTTGCATCAAAGCGAGATGTAAAGTTCTTTGTTCATTGTGTTTTCAATGTGTAAAACCAATAGTCTCTTCAGACCATAGAGTCATCAGCCCTACTTGCCCGCACCAACCAACATGTCCCATCTACACTAGTCCCACCTGCCTGTGTTTGGCTCATATCTAAACCTGTCCTACTTGAATGGACATGTTTCAGGGCCACAAGCTTGCCGATTGTGCTCTTGTTATTATTATACTAAAACTTAAACACACTTCTGTCTCAAAAGTAAGAGTCGCTCTCAACTGGACAATGAACCCTCCCGTCAAGAAAGTAACAAAAAGGAAATCATACAAAGTCTTTCAGAATAATCTCTGGCTCTATATTGTACTTTTCACTAGGAAAACTAGGTGAATAGAATCCTCCAGGTCTAGCAATGTCAGGACAGGGTGGCTCAACATGAAGGCACTCTCTGCAGACAACGAGACAGTGTAGCAGAGCAACAGACCAGAGCCAAATTGGACATCAGCCCGAGGTAAAAGAAATAAGAAACTAGGTTACAGAAAATAAATCATAAATACATTACATTCCGAGCACTGGAGAATAGAGCAGGATAAATTGCAATTTTTAAAAAAGATATATTTTAGTGATTTTTTTTTCTTTAAGGTCAATGAAACTGGTTTCAAATCAAAGCGTTATAGCAAGTGCGAAAGTTAAATTAATTCTGATTGGTGGCACATTAAGATTTGATTCTTAATTCTTAATTAATTAAGAATATTAATTAAGATAAGTTATTTTCAGCTTTGTAAACTTTTACGACTGCAACAGTTTCAGGTGTAGAGAGGAGTGGCAGGTTACTTGATACCTGATAACCTGGCCTTCACAGTAGCAACTTCAGTCATGTTTCTTTCCATTTCGGAATACTTGGCAATGGACTCTGTTAAGTTGTCTTCCAGCTTTCGAACATGCATGTCTGCACTCAGCTGCACACATAAGAGTATAATGATCATTTATCATCAAAAAGGCTTTTACCATTTAGTAGAACAAAGAAAATAGCACAACCAGTATTCTCAGGATCAGAGAGAAAGAGAGGGAGGGTGAGAGGGAGGGAGAGAGGGAGGGAGAAAGAGAGAGAGAGAGACAGAGAGAGAGTGTGAGATAGAGAGAGAGAAGGGGGGAGAGGGGGAGGGGAGAGAGAGGAAGGGAGTTGGGGTGAGACTGAAGGAGGGGTAGAAGGAGAGAAGGAGAGGGGTAAAGGGAGAGAGGGCTCGCGGGACAAAGGGGTAGAGAGGGAGAGGGGAAAGAAGAGAGAGGGCAAAAGAAAGGCTGTTTCTTTCAGCTCTGTCGATGTGTACATGATCTGGAGACTCTGCCTGAAATTGTCTGGAACTTCTCTGAATCTCGATAAAAGACCCTTAAAATTGCAGTTAATTTCACACCAGCACATCTTTCCGTGATGAAGATTATAAAATCATCAAACATCAATGCTAGAGGGAGTTGCATCAAAGCGAGATGTAAAGTTCTTTGTACATTGTGTTTTCAATGTGTAAAACCAATACTAGAAAGATCAGTTCTATGGCACATAAGACATTACTCAGTTCAGGGACGGCATGAAGTTGCAGCAGTAGAGTTTCTGCCTTAGAGCACCAGAGACCCGAGTTTGACCCTGACTACGGGCGCTGTGTGGATGGAGTTTGTACTTTCTCCCCGTGACTGCGTGGGTTTTTCCCAGTTGCGCCGGTTTCCTCCCACACTCCAGATACGTGCAGGTTTGTAGGTTAATTGGCTTTGGTAAAAATTGTAAATTGTCTAGTCTGCAGGATAATGCTAGTGCGCCGGGATGGGGGTTTGCTGGTCAGCGCAGATTCGGTGGGCCGAAGGGTCTGTTTCCACACTGTATCATCAAATAAACTCAATATTGCTGGGAATTTATATGAACTTGATTGATAATTTAGTACCAAGTGGCACATCGGATCAAACTTGATGACGTAAGGATCTGCAGATGCTGGAATCTTGAGCAAAACATAAATTGTTTTATAAAGGGTCCACAGCATCTGTGGAAAGAATGGAGAGGCGACGTTTTGGGTCTGGATCCTTCTTCAGACCCAACTTGGGGCTTTGCATCTTGAGGTATCATTGAGAATGCTGAAAACCTTGTTGACTACCTACACTGCGTTTAGCTTTAGCAAACCATTGTGGCGAGCCAGGGTTAGATTAAATGTTTAAGAAGGAACTGTAGATGGTGGAAAATCGAAGGTAGACAAAAATGCTGGAGAAACTCAGCGGGTGAGGCAGTATCTATAAAGCGAAGGAAATAGGCAACGTTTTGGGTCGAGACGCTTCTTCAAATATGTGACATTTCGGGTCGAGACCCTTCTGCCTTAGAGCACCAGAGACCTGACTACGGGTGCTGTGTGGATGGAGTTTGTACTTTCTCCCCGTGACTGCGTGGGTTTTTTCCAGGTGCGCAGGTTTCCTCCCACACTCCAGATACGTACAGTTTTGTAAGTTAATTGGCTTTGGTAAAAATTGTAAATTGTCTAGTTGAAGAAGGGTCTCGACCCGAAACGTCAACTAGTTCCTTTGCTCTCGATGCTGCCTCACCCGCTGAGTTTCTCCAGCATTTTCTGTCTACCCAGGGTTAGGTTCAGGTTATTTTTCACGGGTGCTTTGGCCCATTACCTTGGCTTTCTGCAGGGCCTCGGTGTTGCTGCTGAGATCATCGATCTCGGATTTCATGACCTGCTTGTCCTTCTCCAGCTTGCCCTTGACCCTCTGCAGGTTCTCGATGTGCTCCGTCAGCTCAGCCAACGAGTCGGTGTGCTTCTTCCTGAGCGCCGCAGCCGTCGCCTCGGCCTGCAATGCCGACTCTTCCAGCTCCCGTCGCAGCTTCAGCAGTTCTGTTTCCCGCTTCTTGTTCATCTCAATCTGTGGGGACAGAGGGAACAGTGTGATTACCACACCGCCCACAACACTCACAAGAGGAGGCATTGTCTGCAACCTAACACCCCCCCCCCGGAAAAAAAAAAGATTCTTAATTGCCTTCTTTTGCTGAACAACCTGAAGAATTTGCCAATAATTTTAAAGTGTGAGGACCAGTTTCTTTAGCCAGAGGGTTCATAAATTCATAAGTCCTAGGAGCAGAAGGCCATTCAGCCCATCAAGTCTACACTGCTATTCAATCATGGATGATCTAATCTGGGTGGTGAATCTGTGGAATTCATTGCCACAGACGGCTGTGGAGTCCTTTGAGCTAAGTTTAATCGGACAATGTTCAATTGGACTTTATCTTGCACTAAATGTTGTTCCTTTTATCCTGTATCTGTGCACGCCACGATTGTACTGACGTATAGTCTATCCGCAGATTGGACAGCTCGCAAACAAATGCTTTACTCTGTACCTCAATACATATGACCAAAGCGACAGCAACATCTCAGGATGCTGCCTCCCTTCTGGGTCTTTTCCAGGTGAAAGTGGAGAAGGGGTGAAGCAGGGATACGGTAACTGTGCGACACAGTGGCGCGGGCAGCGGTAGAGTTGCTGCCTCAAAGCGCCGGAAACCCGTGTTCAATCCTGACTTTAGGCGATGTCTGTGCAGAGTTTGCATGTTCTCCCCGTGACCGTGTGGGTTTTCTCTGGGTGCTCCGGTTTCCTCCCGTATTCCAAAGGCATGCAGGTTCGCAGGTTAATTGACTTCTGTAAAATGTCCCCAAGTGTAGGGTAGAACTAATGTACGGGGTGATTGCTGGTCATCGTGTGGAATTGGTGGGGAGAAGGGCCTGTTTCCATGCTGTATCTCTAAACCAATCTAACGTAGACATCTCTTCCCTGCTCCAATTGAAGATAAACGTACATGCAGACACGTTGGTGAAAGCGCTCAGATTGAAATCCCTCCACTTTCCCCTGAAGTTACCTGAGAGACTGTAGCCCCGCCAGCTTCTTCCAGTCTGTCACTGAGTTCCTCCAAGTCACGGGCATACTCAGCTCTCTGCTTCTCAACCTGCATGGATTGGAAGAAGGCCATTTGAAACCAAGCACAACCACTTAAAACAAGAACAGTAAAGATGTTCCCGGCTGATATTATTTGCTACCAAGGCCACCAAGGGAGGTTTGATGGGAAAAGACGCCAAGTGCTGGAGTAATTTAGTGGGTCAGGCAGCAGCTTTGGAGAACCTGGATCAGTGATGTTTTGAGTCGAGACCCTTCTTCAGACTGGGTACCTGAAATCCTAGTTGGGTCCAAACAGGGAGTTGGGTCCAAACAGAGCTGGAAGCTACTTGGGGCAAGATGATGGGGCGGGCAAATGCTGAGGCAAGAAGCATGGCTATGGTGGCGGTCTTCAGAGTAGGATTCTTCTAACTCCATGGAGGAGATGGTAGATTACTAGGAAGCTGGTTGATGAGGCCATTGATGATGATTGCATTCCCAAATGTTTTTCTCCTTCTCACATCTCATCTCACCTTAAGTTTGCTTCAAGACGTTTGCTCCAGCATCTCCCAACAAAGGGCTTGACCCCAAGACCTCTGCACCGAGATATGGCATGATATATCCCTTTACCCCACCTCTAAATTTCAATTTAGTTCTTCACCATTTGAGCTGTGGTCGGTATGTGGCCGAGTGATTAGGCATGAAGATAATGAGAAAAACATGTTCTCAGATGTACCCTGGCAAAGGTGTTAATGATTAATGAAGTGTTACCATATGCATGATTTGGGCAGCACAGCAGCACAGCTGGTAGAGCCAGAGACCCAGGTTCAATCCTGACCTCAGGTGCTGTCTGCGTGGAGTTTGCATGTTTACACAGTGACCGCGTGGGTTTCCTCCCAAAATCCCACAGACGTGCGGGTTTGTTGGTTAATTGGCCCTCTGTGAATTGCCCCATGTGTGACAGGGAGTGGATGAGAATGTGGGTTAACACAGATCTAGTGTGAACGGGTGATGGATGGTCGGCATCGTTTTACCTTGGCTCTCATCGCCCGTTCCCCCTCAAGTTCCTCTTCCAGCTCTTCAATTCGGGACTACAAACAGAAACACATGCATTAGTGTTTAATATCTCTCTATCCCCTTTCTAAATTTAAAACCAATGATACATATGAATTATGCATCGGAAGGAACTGCAGATGTTGGTTTAAAAGGAAGTTAGGCACACATACTGGAATAACTCAGCGGGTTAGGCAACACCTCTGGAGAATAGGAATAGGTGACGTTCGGGTCGAGAATTATATACTCTTCAGAGCTACTAAGTTGGCAAGATTTTGCGAATATATGATTTTGGTCTTTTCTTTGAATCAGAAATTTCGTTTAATAATGGTAAGCTCATACAAAATTAACAAACTAAAGAAGCCTTTCTCTTCAAAGTCTTCTGGCCATTCAGGCGAAGATATTACACATGTAGATGTAGACGTTTTACAAGTCTTTCGAGTCACATTTAAAATATCAGAAGGGTTACACTGATCTATGGGGTATTTTTTATTATTATTATTCCAAAAATTGTATTTTAAAGTCAAATTATACCAGCACCATGAAACTACTTTGCACATTTTTATTGTGTTTTGCAAAGGACTGCCGTGGTCGAGTTTGTATCACATAAGGTAATTTTTATTTGTATTCAATGCATACCATGGAATAATTTTAACAATCTTAAGTCAATTGAGGGGAACAATGTGTAGGAAGGAACTGCAGATGCTGGTTTACACCGAAGATAGGCACAAAATGCTGGAGTAACTCAGCGGGACAGGCAGCATCTCAGCTGAGAAGGAATAGGTGATGTCTTGGGCCGATACCCTTCTTCAGACATATGAATTCCATAGTCTTCAGATCTACTAAGTTGACAAGATTTTGGGAATGCACGATTTTGGTCTTTGATAGAAGGAATAGTCTCTGCCTCAGAGGGTGGTGGAGGCCGGTTCTCTGGATACTTTCAAGAGAGAGCTAGGTAGGGCTCTTAAAGATAGCGGAGTCAGGGGATATGGGGAGAAGGCAGGAACGGGGAACTGATTGGGGATGATCAGCCATGATCACATTGAATGGCGGTATTGGCTCGAACGGCCGAATGGCCTCCTCCTGCACCTATTGTCCATTGAATGATGGGGAGGGGAACAGTGAGCAGGTGCAATGCCAGCATTCCAGCCATTATTGGCAAATTAGGATAAAATGAATCACATTCCCAACCCTACATTCTAGCTTTGAGTCATCGGCCAATTTTACATGCATTGCATTATTTCAATGTGCTCTAAAATGTATCTCCATCAGTTGGTTATTGGCAAGAATAGACCATGTTCTGATGGCACTTATCAGATTAATTCTCTCCATACCTGATGCTCTTTCAGCTTCCTATGTAACGTGGTGTTCAGAGATTGTTCGTCTTCCAACTTGGAGGTCAATAAATTAATCTCCATGTCCCTCCTTCAAAAATCAAAAATGAGTTTCAGGTCACAGTGCAAACCATTGTTGATGAAATAATGTCAGCGGTTCAGGTTAAAAAAAATTGACGGAGAAGACCAAATGACCTGATTGTTTAGTTTATTTTCAGTTATAGTTTAGTTTTAGAGATACAGCTTGGAAATAGGCTCTTCGGCCCACCGAGTCCATGCCGACCACGATCCCCGAACGACATTTATAAGACATTTGGACATGTAGATGGATCGGAAAGGATATGGGCCAAACATCGACTCATGTAGATGGGGCATTATGGTCAGCATGGGCGAGTTGGGCCAAAGGATCTGTTTCCATGCTCTATGACACTAAGTTGGAACATGGATAGGAAAGGTTTAGAGGGATTTGGGCCAGGCATGGGCAGAATGGACTAGCTTGGATGGGCCATCTTGGTCGGCATGCGTCAGTTGGACCAAAGGGCCTGTTTAGCGAGCTGTATGACTCAATGTTTTTTGTTTTTTTTTACATTTCTCATAAAACCAGTCTTTGCAACTACAGTTAAGTTAAAAATTCAAAAAAGTTATAGAAATATGGACTGACAGGAACAATGAATTTGAGGAGCAGCTGGTATACTTGCACCTGAATCACTCTCCTTTGTGTATTTTACATTCTTAATGGTCTTTACATCTCAAGAAGACAGCCTAGAGTAAAATCTGTGGATTATTTATTAGAACTAACGTCTTTAAAATGACTCTACGCAAATATTGTGGAAGGAATGATGAATGGGGTGTGTCAATATTCACATAATATAATTTCCCCGGTTAAGTATATTCCTGGTACAGCAATAAAAAATACTCGTAATTCCTCATTCAGAATGAGGGTGATGAGCAATTTTCTCTAATTTGTCATTTCAAAATGATTAACTCTTTATATTAGCAGTGAATACTGCAACTCTTGGATCAGCTTGCATTTCTATAGCAGCTTAAATAGAGTAAATAATTCCAAGGCACCCAACTAAAATGTTATAAATTAAAAAGTTGACACTAGACCATTATAAGAGATGCCAGGATAAATACAGATTACTGAAAAATAAGTCACTTACTTCTTCAGAATTTCCTCCAGGTCCAGCTTTGCTCTTTCCATCTCATTCAGGTTTTCAATTGTCATCTTCAGATCTCCCTCAGCCTTTCGCCGAGCTTTCTCCACCTCAGTCCTGATCTTCTTCTCCTGGCTCCAGTTATCTTCCAGCTGGCATGTATTGAAACAATTGTCAAACATTAGACTACATTTACCTGTGAAGTCCACTTTAACCACTGTTGAAGGGATAACGATACATCATCACAATATCATGGGAGACTAAATGCTAAGATTCTGGGAGGCACTTTTGGCAGCAGCACAGTGGCCCAGAGGTAGAGTTGCTGCTTCACAGCGCCAGGGACCCCAGCTCAATCCTAACCCTTAGTCACCCTCAGACATACAGGTAAAGGGCCTGTCCCACTTTCACGACCTAATTCACGACCTTTTTTACTCGTGGACATTTATCATCAGGCTAGAAAAAACTCCCCGACCTACTTGATGCCACGAGTACCTACGACTAGCATCACGGCCTACAACCTCCTACGACCTCCTACGACCTCCTACGACCTCCTACGACCATGCTGCGAGTATGAGTCAAGGGCAAACTCGGCAGAGGTCTTGAATTAGGTTGTGAAAGTGGGACAGGCCCTTTAATCACACAGTGCTGGAATTTGTACGTTCTCCCCGTGACTGCCGTGGGTTTTCTCCGGGTGCTCTGGTTTCCCCCCACACTCCGAAGACGTACAGATTAATTTGTAGGTTAATTGGCTTCTGTAAATTTTAAATTGTCCCTAGTGTGTAGAGTAGGGCAGGGTAGGCTGGTGTATGGGATATGGGGTGATTGATGGTCAGTGCAGACACGGTGGGACGAAGGGGCTGGTCCCACACTGGATCTCTAAAATGTAAAGTCATTTACCCATACTGGTGGAGCAGTCAATTTTGAAAATATTTACTTGACTACTATTTTGATTTATTGAATAATTCACAAATTGCAACATTGAGATTTTTCACTACCCGCCATTTGAAACACATCTACAGTAATCCAAACACACATTTAAACTTTACATGCAAAATATAAAAGTCCTTGTTACACAGCCACATGGCAAATAAAAATGAAAAGCTTCGATCATCAGCTCTTGGGTAAATATCTTCAGAATATTCTGAGGTAGATAAAAATGCTGGAGAAACTCAGCGGGTGAGGCAGCATCGATGGAGCGAAGGAAATAGGCAACGTTTCGGGTCGAGACCCTTCTTCAGAATATTCGGCGCAAGTTTACCTCTTGAATCTGGGAGTTGAGTTTTGCATTGGTTTTGGTGAGATGGTTGACTTTATCTTCCTCAGACTGAAGATCATCCAGTGTTTTCTGAAAATATAGAACATGATTAAATTGTTATCTGTTGGAAATAAATTCAATGGGAGACAAAAATGCTGGAGAAACTCAGCGGGTGAGGCAGCATCTATGGAGCGAAGGAATAGGTGACGTTTCGGGTCGAGACCCGAAACGTCACCTATTCCTTCGTTCCATAGATGCTGCCTCGCCCGCTGAGTTTCTCCAGCATTTTTGTCTACCTTCGATTTTTCCAGCATTTGCAGTTCCTTCTTAAAGAAATAAATTCACTGATTTAATCAAGTACTTGTTTTGTGGAGTTACTCAACATGTCTGATGGTAAGTAGCTAAGGTGAGTAGGTGGAGTAGAGGTATCGGTTAAACATAATCTAATTAAAAGGTGGATAGAACGCAAAGTGTTGGGGTACTGTAACTCAGCGGGTCAGGCAGCACACTCTTGAGGGCATCGATAGGCAACGTTTCGTCTTCAGACTCAACCCGAAACACCCGTGTCCTCCAGAGATGCTGCCTGACCCGCTGAGTTACTCCAGCTCTTGAGCTACTATCTATCTCATTGGAGACCCTCCGACTATCTTTGATCAGATTTGGCTGGACTTTATCTTGCTCTGAACGTTAATCACATTATTCCCGTTATCCTGTATCTGCACACTGTGGACGGTTTGAAGGTACATATGCATAGTCTTTCCGCTGACTATAGCCTTTCACCTTACCTAGGTACATGTGACAATAATGAATTAAACTAAACTAACGGGGTGGGAGATTGCAACCTCCGCGTGGTCCGCCCTGTTTCGACAAATGCAATCAACCTGGCGCGCACAATCAAACAAGATGAAATAGAACAAGTTGTCCGACAACTTTAGGCTGTGCACGCCATATGCAAGAAGAAGAAGAAGGACTAAACTAACCATTACGCACACCTTTAAAATACCTGGAATAATCACCAGAAAGCAGCATAATTGCACCATTTATCATTAATCTCAACCCTGGTGCCAATGTTGAGGAACTAACAATATTTCAAATTTTACATTCAGCCCACGATTAGAGCCATTTAGTCCAGTTACAAACTTTTTGAAGTTATCACTCCGCACTTAAAATGGTGCAAAGAGGAAGCCTCAGATAATGGTCTCTAATAGCGTCAGTTCAGAGGCGTTGCGGAGTCATACCAACCTGCTGAAGCTCATCCAAGGCCCGCTTCTCCTTTTGCAGTTTGGCGATGGTATCGTCTCGCTGACTGAGGTCATTGGTCATGGAGCGCACTTTGCCATCCAGAGCCTGATGGAGTAACATAACCGATCATCATGGGTGGGCAAGGGTAAGCCCGGCTGAATAACGTGCATGCACGAGGACCTGTGCCTTATTGCTTCTTACTGATCCTCAAATGACTTTCTACAGTTGAGCTGTACGAACACGGTAGTTTTCACTTAGTTGCAAGCTGAATACTCCAATATTAAAAAAACAGCTATATAAAAAAAAGGCTATTCTGTTATTATATACATAGCCAAATAGCTGAAAATAGCGATTCAACATAGTATCTGCAAACTCTTGCAACTGTGCTACTGGGCTGGTGGAAACCGTACATTAAGGTAAATTATTACATAGAGTAAGTTATTTATGTTAACTTTAAAGAAGATTACGAATGTCTTAGTGTCACACAACACTGAAAAAGGCCCTTTGGCCCAAACCATCTATGCTAACCAAAATGCATGATCTAAGCTAGTCCCACCTGCCCCATATCCCTCAAAACCTTTCTTACCCATGTAGCTGTCCAAGTGTATTTTGTGTTGTTTTGTACCTGCCTCGACACCCTCCTCTTGCAGCTCATATACCCAGTAACTGAAGTGTAATCTGACAGGAATCGAGGGAACTTGAACTATTTTTTATTAAAGTCTGTATTGGATTTGGGCCCACCTAGTGCAGCTGGGAGATGAATTGGCATGTGAAGAGGCTGCAGGCGGGGTCCATATGTACTAAATACCAATGAAGGCTGGGCTAAACACAAGGCATCTCGGCCACTTGTAAGAAAAAGGGAATTTTAAAAAGCATCAGATCACAATGGTAACTGCATTGGGCCATCTTGCAGTGTGTCTCAATAGAGACAGCGCCAGGGACCCAGGTTCGATCCCGACTACGGGTGCTGTCTGTACGGAGTTTGTACATTCTCCCCGTGACCATGTGGGTTTTCTCTGGCTTCTCCAGTCTCCTCCCACATTCCAAGGACATGCAGGTTTGTAGGTTAATTGATTTTGGTTTATTGTCCCTTGTGTGTAGGATATTGCTGGTACACAGGGTGATTTCTGGGTGGCAGGGACCCGGAGGGCCAAAGGGCCTGTTTCCATGCTGTATCTCCAAAGGCTGAAGTAAATATCGTGATACCTAAAATGCCAGCCGCACTACCTGCTTTTCTTTCTCGGTTTTCACCAGGGTTGTTTCCAAGCCCTCGAGGTCGAGTTTCAGTTCGGATAACTCTGCTTCCATTTTCCGTTTCTGGGATGAAAGATTGGAACTTGAGTTCTCCTCTTCCTCCAACCGCTCCTTCATATCTGAGATCTGATTTTCATGTTCCATCTTTGTCTTCATCAGTAGAGTGAGCCGTTCCTCCAGATCAGAAATGGTATCTTGTTCCTATGGAAGCGCAAGCAGAGGGAGGTGGAGGCCAAGTCATTGGGTATCGTTAAAGCGGAGAATGATAGGTTCTTGATTATAGACAATAGACAATAGATGCAGGAGTAGGCCATTCGGCCCTTCGATCCAGCATTGCCATTCAATGTGATCATGGCTGATCAGTACCCCATTCCTGCCTTCTCCCCATATCCCCTAACTCCGCTATCCCTAATGGGCCTGTCCCACGTACGCAATTTGGGGGCACCCGTCATAGTCGCAGCGGGTCTCATGTTGAAAATCCAGCGGCGACCAGAACAAGGTACGAGTCTTTGGGCGACTACTCACGACCATACAGGCTTCACCCCGCGACATGTCGCCAGGGTGTCACCTGTATGGTCGTGAGTCGTCTACTCAGTCACCCAAAGAGTCGTAGCGTCTTTCTGGTCGCCGCTGAATTCTCAACATGTTGAACATTTTCGACCGACCTATGACGGGTGCCGGCAGTCGCCGAAAATGTTTTCGTAAGTGGGTCTATAAGAGCTCTATCAAACTTTCTCATGAAAGCATCTAACTCTCTCTTGAAAGCATCTCCCTTTATAGTCAGGGCATCACAGGTTACGGGGAGAAGACAGTGAGATTGAGATGGAAAAATAGATAGATAGATAGACAGACGGACAGACGGATAGACAGATAGACAGATAGATAGATAGACAGATAGATAGATAGATAGACAGATAGACAGATAGATAGAGAGATAGATAGATAGATAGATGGATAGATAGATAGATAGATACTTTATTAATCCCCGCAGGGAAATTCAGATGTCCAGTAGCCAACACAGTCAGAACATAAAGCAGACAACACATAAAATACGGATAATACATAAAAGCAATAAATACTTAAAAATAACCCAATAAATAACTGTTAAAAGTGCAAAGCATCCCCAGACAGCTTAACGGTCAGTATTATAAAATCTAATGGCTGCAGGGGTGAAGGATCTCCTGAACATAGAGCAGCCATGATAGAATGGCGGTGCAGACTGATGGCGAAATGACCCAATTCTGCTCCTTTGTCTTATGGGCCTGTTATCTGCTGCTCTATTCAATATGAATTAGTTACTGCGTCCTTCTGTGATTGCTATCCCATTATAGCCATGTCCTGGTTCATTACTGACCACTTACTGCCTGGACTTGCAACGAGAGGTCATTCTTTTCCTGTGAGAGGGTTGCTGTCTTCTCCTCGAGTTCCTTGATCCGTTTAAGGAGGTCGCCGCTCTGTTCCATCGCGGCTCTCAGCTCCTCCTCTTTCTGCTTCATCTCGTCCTCCTGGCGGGCCACGTTCAACAGAGGCTTAACCTGAAGAGATATTGGGCAACGCTTAGTATGGGCGCCTACATTATAAGCTGTAGCAACAGAGACTCTCTGTGAGAAACACGCAAGAACAGGTTGGAATAGAGACAGAAAACGGCGTGGGCACTCAGCAGGTCAGGCGACAGCAACGGAGAGAAAAACAGAGTTAATGTTTCAGTGTCAGAATGGGATAGAGATTGTAGATTGGGTTATGCATGGCAACCAATCATAGTAGACTAGCATCACCAACCCCACCTTACTGTATCATTTATATTAACACCCATGTCCTATACTGCGCACTTATGTTTACATGGTGTCAGAAGTTCAGAACTCCGGCCGAGAACCGTAGAAACAAGGAAGTACAAATGGCACTCACAAAAAAGAGACTCAAAGTGCTGGAATAAATCAGATCGAAGTAAATCAGATGTCCCCCCCGACCCAAGACATCGCCTATCCATGTTGGAAGGTAGACACAAAATGCTGGAGTAACTCAGCGAGTGAGGCAGCATCTCAGGAGAGAAGGAATGGGCGAAGGAATAGCCTTCTTCAGACCCTCTCTCTCACTGTACTCTCTCACTGCTCCCCCTCTGCCATCACTCCTTCCCTCCGATCCTCAAGGCCTATCCATGTTCTCTTGACCTGCTGAGTTACTCCTGCACCTAATTTCTACTCCTGCACCTAATTTCTATGTTTTTCTATGTTTACTCCAGCACTTTTTATCTCACTAGGCCAGGCGCACGGATAGGATAGGTGTAGAGGGGTATATCCCCATATCCCCTCTTAGAAGGGGGTTCTTGGTGGGCATGGATGAGTTGGGCAAAGGGCCTATTATCGTGCTGTATAACTCGTTGATATACATAACCTTTATCAAGTTTACATAAATAACATATCCTTTATAATACTTTACCTTCGTGTACAGTTTCCACCAGCCCCAGTAGCGAAGCTGCAGGAATTTGCGGACATTGCGTTGAATAACTATCAGTGCGATTCTGCAAATAGTGAAACAAGATATTTCTCAGCAACCGTGCAAGGACATGGGAACACCAGAAACATGGCTTCATATACCGGCTCCTTATTAATATCAATATTACCGTCCCATCATTTTGTTGTTCAGTTATTATACTGTTAATCTATGATTGCGTCGTTGAGTCAACATCGCATGCCAATTATCGCTCATCTTTGACACTAGACAATAGACAATAGGTGCAGGAGGAGGTCATTCGGCCCTTCGAGCCAGCACCACCATTCACTGTGATCATGGCCTAACCCTAACCCTAACCCTAACCCTAACCCTAACCCTAACCCTTTTAGTTTTAAGAGCCCTATCTAGCTCTCTCTTGAAAGCATCCAGAGAACCGGCCTCCACCGCCCTCTGAGGCAGAGAATTCCACAGACTCACCACTCTCTGTGAGAAAAAGTGTTTCCTCATCTCCATTCTAAATGGCTTGCTCCTTATTCTTAAACTGTGGCCCCTGGTTCTGGACTCCCCCAACATCTTTGGTGTTGGGTAGGGTGGGAATTGACAAGTTATGTCTTCACATGGTTTGCTCCTTGGAGGCTGGGCAAGATTTTTCAGGCTGAACCATGTGCTGGTACATTATAGCTGCGGATATGCTTATATGTAAGCGCACACATTATATAAATGTGATGTGAGGAATATGAATCTCAAACACATACTGTACAAAGAAGCAATAGTAAATACAATAAAGTTGGGAGAAATAAGGTGACCATGAACCTGCGCCATTCTCAATGCTTGCACATGTGGAGTTTTCCTTGTAAAATCTCTGGATCTTCTGTAGGCTAATTGATCAAGGTTATTGCTCTGATGAATCAGGGTGGCACAGTGGCGCAGCTGTGGAGTTGCTACCTTACAGCGCCAGTGGCCCAGCTTTGATCCTGACTACGAGTGCTGTCTGTGCGGAGTTTGCACGTTTTACCTGTGACTGTGTGGGTTTGCTCCGGGTGCCCTGGGTTTCCTCCCACACTCCAAAGACGTTCATGTTTGTAGGTTAATTGGCTTCTGGAAATTGTTCCTAGTGTGTAGGATAGAGCTAGTGTATGGGGATCTTTTGTCGGAGTGGGCCGAAGGACCTATCGCCACGCTGTATCTCTAAAGACTAAAGATAAACAATTCCACTGCCGTTGTATTATGTAACTGTCGGGATGGTAAATCACCAACTAAATGGACCTTAGTTTTATTTAATCTACTGATTTTCCCATGTATGACTGTCAGATACATGCGTTCAAAACTGAACATAATTTATCATTGTGTAGGTTTATTATTGTCAGATGTACCGAGATATAGTGACAAGATTTTTGCATGCGTGCCATCCAAACAACTCAGATAATATTACACACAAATATGATCGAGCCAAGCTCAATACAATAGAGAAGGATATGGAGTGCATCATATCGTTTCTCAGCATTGTTGTGTTATAGTTCTAGAGGCAAAGTCCAATGTCCGCAATGAGGAGAAGGTGGCGAATTGGGACTGTGCACTGGGTTAGTGAAGGAAGTCTAAGATAGATGAGGATGTGTATAATAAAAGCTTTATTGAACTCGAAGACCCACCTTCTATCCAGCATCTTTTTGAATTCTATTCGCATCAGCATCCCGCGGCAACGAGACTGAATCATTGTTAGAATCTTTGCCAGTCGCTCATCACGGAAATCCTCCAGCTTGGCCAGGACACCAGCCCGGAAGAACACCTGTTCAGCACGGACAAGAGATGTGAACTCAAGCAAATGTCTTCTCAACACAGTGGATGGCAGGGTGGCAGGAGTTGCTGCCTTATAGCGCCAGAGGCCCTGGCTTGATCCTGACTACGGGTGCTGTCTGTACGGAGTATGTACGCTCTCCCCGTGACCACGTGGTTTTTCTCCGGGTGCTCCGGTTTCCCCCCCACCACACTCCAAAGACGTGTAGGTTTGTAGGTTAATTGACTTCGGTAAAAATTGTAAATTGTCCCTAGTGTGTAGGATAATATTAGTGTACGGGGATCAATGGTCAGCATGGACTCGGTGGGCCGAAGGGCCTGTTTCTGCGTTGTATCTCTAAACTAAATGAGGCTAAACACTGATAAATGATGTGGAAAGCACGAGTCGTGAAAGATTATTCCAACCATCAGTCAGCGCAGTGGCACAGCTGGTAGAACTGCTGCCTCACAGTGCCGGAGACCCAGGTTTCATCCGGATCTCCAGTGCTGTCTGCGTGGAGTGTGCACGTTCTCCCTGCGTCTGCATGGGTTTCCTCCGGGTGCTCTTGTCTCCATTTTTCGGCGACTGCCAGCGACTGTCATAGTCGTAGCAGGTGGCCGAAAAACTGGCGACTGGACCCCCCCACGACAATGTCTACAACAACCTACCACCTAGTCGACGTCAATCTAGGGTAAGCTACCGACAACCGGCGACTCATTAGGAGTCCACCTACGACAACCTGCGTCCATCCGCGACAAGCTACGACAACGTAAGACAATTCAGTCGCTGGTTGACGTAGGTTGAAGTAGGTAGTCGCCATTGGAATTCACCAAAGTCAGCACTGGCAACAACCTACGGCATCCTGGCGACAACCTACAACAGCACCTACGTCAGGAGAAGTCAAGCTACGCTCATTGGTGTCAACCTCACTGTCGCCAACTGTCGGCGACAAGTTTTCAATATTTCAATATCCAGCGGCCACCAGAAAAACACTACGATTCTTTGGGCGACTGAGGAGATGACTCACGACCATACAGGCGACACCCCGGTGAGCATGTTGCGTCAGCCTAGTCACCTGTAGTCGCCTAAGTGGGACAGGGGAATTATGCGAATGGGGGATCGATGGTTGGCGTTGACTCATTGGGCCGAAGAGCCTGTTTCCAAGCTGTATCTCTAAACTAAAAAAAAAGGATTTTATACGTCAACCATATCAAGATTTTATACGTCAACTTAAACCTCGGACGGGAAACTTGTGTGTGGCATGGTCTAGATTATGTATTAAAATCTTCCCTGAAAAGGTACAGAGAAGCAATGGACCAGATAAATAAATTATTATTCAAAATTGACAAAAAATTAATAAGAAATTATATGATCATAATCATTGCGAATGTGAAAGTGATACAGATGTCTGAAGATTGAAGATTGACAATAATCTCAGCACTGAGGCAGGTTAAACTGCAAACTAATGCCCCTGTCCCACTTAGGAAACCTGAATGGAAACCTCTGGAGACTTTGCGCCCCACCCAAGGTTTCCGTGCGTGTTCCCGGAGGTTTTTGTCCTCCGGCAACCACCTTCAACTAGCATCGCAACCGTCTTCGACTAAAAAATTACCGATTTTTAAAACGGAAACCACTTTCGACCATTAGGGAGACTGACAAAAACCTCCGGGAACCTCTGGGAACCGCACGGAAACCTTGGGTGGGGCGCAAAGTCTCCAGAGGTTTCCTTTCAGGTTTCCTAAGTGGGACAGGGGCATAACAATAGCCACGGTTCATGCCATTTAAATGAACCAAACGGCTGAAAATTCATATTCGCAGCAACATCCGTGTAACCCTCATTATTACGGACCCCTCTGTATCAGATGTTGGCTACATTGGGCGGATTGGCCCCACAGTCACTTTAAGAACACAGGCTGTTAGTTACATTGCGGGAGGCCATCTGACTTTGACAAGCGATTGCCTTGATCAACACTGGTGCAATGATACTCCGCTAAACACCGTTACAAATATCTCTTAGCATTTTTTAGTTTGCAGTAACAAAAATGCATTTTTAGCTGTTAGAAATAACTTTATACGTGAAAACTACTCGTTATTTTACGGAGTGACAGCTGGGTGGTTGGAGTGAATCCCTTACCCGGTTATAGCGGACAATCGGCAAGAACGGACACCATTCCCCCTCCACCCCCCTGGTCTGTTATAACAAGGGGTTACCTGTACTTTAGTATTCGAGTGATTTTTCTGTTCAGCTAAAAGATACGTTACCTTAGTGTGTCCAATTTTGTACTCATTTTCTTCGAGACCAAGTGAAGCAAGGACCAATTCTGAAGCTTTCTTGTTATCAACAAATCCCTTAGGGATGACATTGGGGTTCAAGATGTGGTATCTGGACAAAAGCAATACATGATGTGAGACGGGGCAATTTTACGCTTTATTCTGCTTCGAAGCTGGACACAAAATGCTGGAGTAACTCAGCAAGACAGGCAGCATCACTGGAGAGAAGGAAGTCTGAAGAAGGGTCTCGACCACACATGTCACTCATTACTTCTCTCCAGAGATGCTGTCTGTCCCGCTGCGTTACTCCAGCACTTTGTATTTACAGTGGCTTGCAAACGCTTTCATACCCCTTGAACTTTTCCACATTTTGTCACGTTACAACCACAAACGTAAATGTATTTTATTGGGATTTTATGTGATAGACCAACACAAAGTGGTGCATAATTGTGAAGTGGAAGGAAAATGATACATGGTTTCCAAATTTTATTACAAATAAAAAACTGAAACGTGTGGCGTGCAAAAGTATTCAGCCCCCCTGAGTCAATACTTTGTAGAACCACCTTTCGCTGCAATTACAGCTACAAGTCTTTTGGGGTTTGCACATCTAGAGACTGAAATTTTTGCCCATTCTTCTTTACAAAATAGCTCAAGCTCAGTCAGGTCTGATGGAGAGCGTCTGTGGACAGCAATTTTCAAGTCTTGCCAGAGATTCTCAATTGGATTTAGGTCTGGACTTTGACTGGGCCAGTCTAACACATGAATATGCTTTGATCTAAGCCATTCCATTGTAGCTCTGGCTGTATGTTTAGGGTTGTTGTCCTGCTGGAAGGTGAACCTCCGCCCCAGCCTCAAGTCTTTTGCAGACTCTAACAGGCTTTCTTCCAAGATTGCCCTGTATTTGGCTCCATCCATCTTCCCATCAACTCTGACCAACTTCCCCGTCCCTGCTGAAGAAAAGCATCCCCACAGCATGATGCTGCCACCACCATGTTTCACAGTGGGAATGGTGTGTTCAGGGTGATATGCAGTGTTAGTTTTCCGCCACACATAGCGTTTTGCATTTAGGCCAAAAACCTCAATTTTGGTCTCATCAGACCAGAGCACCTTCCTCCACATGTTTGCTGCGTCCCCCACATGGCTTGTGGCAAACTGCAAATGGGACTTCTTCTGGCTTTGTTTAAACAATGGCTTTCTTCTTGCCACTCTTCCATAAAGGCCCAATTTGTGGAGTGCACGACTAACAGTTGTCCTGTGGACAGATTCTCCCACCTGAGCTGTGGATCTCTGCAGCTCCTCCAGAGTTACCGTGGGCCTCTTGGCTGCTTCTCTGATCAATGCTCTCCTTGCTAGGCCTGTCAGTTTAGGTGGACGGCCATGTCTTGGTAGGTTTGCAGTTGTGCCATACTCTTTCCATTTCCGGATGATGGATTGAACAGTGCTCCGTGAGATGTTCCAAGCTTGGGATAGTTTTTTATATCCTAACCCTGCTTTAAACATCTCCACAACTTTATCCCTGACCTGTCTGGTGTGTTCCTTGGACTTCATGATGCTGTTTGTTCATTAATGTTCTCTAACAAACCTCTGAGGCCTTCACAGAACAGCTGTATTTATACTGAGATTAGATTACACACAAGTGGACTCTATTTACTAATTAGGTGACTTCTGAAGGCAATTGGTTGCACTGGATTTTATTTATGGGTATCAGAGTAAAGGGGGCTGAATACTTTTGCACGCCACACTTATCAGTTTTTTATTTGTAAAAAAATTTGAAAACCATGTATCATTTTCCCTCCACTTCACAATTATGCGCCACTTTGTGTTGGTCTATCACATAAAATCCCAATAAAATACATTTACGTTTGTGGTTGTAACGTGACAAAATGTGGAAAAGTTCAAGGGGTATGAAAACTTTTGCAAGCCACTGTGCCGTTGGTGTAAACCAGCATCTGCAATTCCTTCCCACACATTTATTCTGCTTCTTCTTATTTAAACAGTGACATTAATTTAAGAGACCACACACTTCTTTCCCTCAGCGTCCAGCCAAGACGTCCTTCAGTAATGGCTGATGCTGCCTCACCCACACTGTCCCCAATCTGAGCATCTCGACTGACACTGAGCCGAAAATCTCCCTCCAAATCCACCTGAAGGTCTCACGTGCCATCTGTGTAACAATACCCTTATCACTCACGGCAGCACAGTCTTAGAGGTGCGGGCTCGCAGTGCCAGAGACCCAGGATCAATCCCGTCTGCAGGTGCTGTCTGTGTGAAGTTTGCACTTCTCCCTGTGATTACCTGGGTTTTCTCCGGGTTCTCCGGTTTCCCCCCACATCCCAAAGACGTACAGGTTTGGTGGGTTAATTGGCTTCCTAATTTTGTTTTGTTTATTATTGTCACGTGTACTGAGGTATAGTGAAAAGTCAGTCGTCCCTAGTGTGGAGGATAGAACTAGTGCACAGTGATTGTTGGTTGGCACGTTTTCAGTGGCCTGTTTCTACACTATATAACCAAACAGCCCACGTCTCAGTTCATTCACTGCTCAAACTCTCATCCTCGCCTCTGTCACTTTTATATTTTTCAGTTCTATTACTCTTCAACTGAAAGTCTCCAACTTTGCAGCCTGCATAAATGAAATCATCTACTCTCACATCACAATCAGCTTCAGTCCTGTATCTTAGTTCAGAGTTTAGTTCAGAGATACAGAGTGAAACAACAGGCCTTCGGCCCACTCAGTATACGCCAACCAACAATCACCGCATACACTAGATCTATCCTACAATTTAGAGAAGTCAATTATCCTACAAACCTGCATTCTTTAAAATGTGGGAGAAAACAGGAGCACTCAGAGGAAACCCACATAGTCAGAGGAAGAACGTGCAAACTCTGTACAGACAGCGCCTGATGTCCGGATCGAACCTGGATTTCTGGCCCAATGCATTGGCTTTTTATACATTTGTTTTCAAATCCCTCCAAGACTTCATCGCTCCCAAGAACTGTAAACTCTTCGATTTTCCTTCAGTTCTGCCTCCTTGATCGTCCCTGATTGTCATTAGTCTAACATAGTCCAACAGTCCGTGAGCAGGTTTTAGCGACACAGTGAGGTCAGATGCACATGGATTGTTTCTCTGGAAGGCCGGAGGTTGAAGGGAGACATTGTAAAGGTCATAAGGAATAGGAGTAGAATTAGGCCATTTGGCCCATCGAGTCTACTCCTCCATTCAATCATGGCTGATCTATCTCTCCCTCCTAACCGCAGTCTCCTGCCTTCTCCCCATAACCACCGTCAGCTGTAATAATCAAGAATCTATCTATCTCTGCCTTGGCCTCCACAGCCTTCTGTGGCAAAGAATTCCACTTTGAAGTAAAAGTATATAAAATTATGAGGCATACATAAGGTAGACAGAACCTATATCCCTGGGTGGAAATGTCCAACACTGGAGGTAACAGCTATAAGGTGATAGGGGAAAGGTTTAATGGATACATGCCCCACCGGTAATCCAGAGAAACCAATGCAAGTCAGCCCATCTCTCACCATCAGCATCTTTATCATCATCAACAGGCACGATGCCTTACAATGCTATGTATGGCAGTGATTGCAACTTCTACTGTGGATGGCCGTTGGCTCACCAGAAGCTCATCCACCCTTTGACAGGTCTTGTTTTTGGTCCTGCTGGGGGTCCACAGCCCCCTCCTCACCCGGCAAACCAGGTGGGGGAGACGGTTTAGTTGCCGACTATCCGACCATGGAGCAGGTAGCACGGGATTACGTGGTACCCGTGGCGGGGGGAACTGCCCCCGACCTGGCCCTTCTCTCCCTGTAGCTAATACCACACTAATCCAGGCATCATTCTGGTAAACCTTTTTAAAGCCCCCACATCCTGTAAAGTCCTGTAAAGGGGGGGCAACCAGAACTGGAAGCAATACTCCAAATGCGGCCAAACCAAAGTTCTATAAAGCAGAATGAAGTTCAATGGCTTCCTGACTTTTATACTCAATGTCCCAAGAAAACCCTTCACAGATTATGAGATAAACTGGAAGCTATACTCCAAATGTCATCGAACCAAAGTCCTGCAAACTTGCCTCTGTTTAAACTCAGGATACTGCAGTCTGTTGGGGAATCCTTTCCTGCAGATACGGATCCCCTCCAGTACACCGTTACACGCAAGTTGATGAAGAACTAGGGCAGCATCACACACACCTGCAAGAGAAACCAAAACCAATGATTACCACATTTCACTTGGGCAGCTTATAACCTGAAGTCTTGACCCGAAACGTCACCCATTTGACAGTCCCGCCATCCCGAGAATTAACCTTGTAAACCTACGCTGCACGCCCTCAATAGCAAGAATGTCCTTCCTCAAATTAGAGGACCAAAACTGCACACAATACACCAGGTGTGGCCTCACTAGGGCCCTGTACAACTGCAGAAGGACCTCCGCAGAGACCTTACCACCATGGGTGGCCCTACCAGGAGCATAGCTCCAGACGGCATCGCTCTCAGGATTTCAGGTCCACACAAGCTTCTCCACCACGACAAGGTGACAATCCACCTTGGAACAGAGACAATTGTAATTTGTTTTGTACTGGTTGCCGAGATTGTACATAGAATGGGACTCACCTGACTGCTTGTTTTCATTTGGCACAATGCAGCGCACAAAGTGGGGAGCAGTGCTGCGTAGTGTGGTCATTAACTTGTTCAGCTGTTCCTGTAGTGTTGAAAGAAGGAATATTTTAAATGCTGGCAGTGAAGGGAAATAAGACCGGTCGCGGTGGGACCAGCAAAAACAACAAGAGGTCCAGAAATGTGAAAGTTACTTCACCAGTTAAATGAAATCAGGAAGTGTTGAATAAAGAGCAGTATGGAATAATTAAATTGAATAATTCAATAAACTGAATGGTCTTCTCATCAGCTAGAGTGCGGTCATGACCTCCCATCAACCTCATGTGAATAACCTTTAATCTAACTATCGGACTTCAATATTATATCTTGCACTAAATATTGTACCCTTTATGCTTCATCCTTTAGATATGCACTGTGTATGGCGTGAATGTGTTCAGGTTTAATTGAGTTTAGTTTTGTGTAGATTAGTTTAGTTAAGTTTACTATTGTCAGGTGTAACAAGGCACAGTGAAAAGCTTTCTATTGCTTGCTATCCAGTCAATGAGAAGTCTATACATGATTACAGTCAAGCCACCCACAGCATACAGATATACGATAAAGGGTTTATTATTTAGTGCCAGATAAAGTCCAGTTCATGGGGCTGTCCCACTGTACGAGCTAATTCAAGAGTTCTCCCGAGTTTCCCCTGATTCGAACTCGGAGAATTACGGTAATAGCCGCTCGTAGGTACTCGGGGCTCTCGTGGACATTTTTCAACATGTTGAAAAGGTTTCACGAGTCTTCATGAGCTTACCGCGTTTCCGAGTACCTGCCGTTAGCGTTACGACCCGCTAAGAGACGTCCCGAGCCCCGACGTACCCGCTACGTACATTCTACGTACTTACCACGAGTTTGATTTTCTTTTAAACTTGGGAGAGCTTTTGAATTACCTCGTACAGTGGGACAGCCCCTTAAAGATAGTTCAAAGGTCTTTGAGGTGGATGGTTGGTAAGGACCACGTTCTAGCTGGTGAGAGGATGTTTCAGTTGCCTGATTACAGCTGAGAAATATTTCCTTCAACTAGATAGCATGCAGACAACAGCTTTTCAGTGACAACGATGAACTGAACTAAACCAGGAAGCAGTGAATGATGAGCAATCTGGACTGAAGGCAAACCAATCAAGAGATTCAAGTCAAGTCAAGAGAGTTTATTGTCAGGTGTCCCAGATAGGACAATGAAATACAACGGAGAGACATTGTTGCCAAATGTCCTTGCTGGGGATTCCACACAGAAACCTTACGCTGTAAAACCCTTACCCTCTACCCGAAATGTCACCCATTCATATAACCATATAACAATTACAGCACGGAAACAGGCCCTCTCGGCCCTTCCAGTCCGTGCCGACCATTTGTTTTCCCCTAGTCCCATCTACCTGCACTCAGACCATACCCCTCCATTCCCTTCACGTCCATATACCTATCCACTTTACTTTTAAATGTTAAAATCGATCCTGCCTCCACCACTTCTGCTGGAAGCTCATTCCACACAGCCACCACCCTCTGAGTAAAGAAGTTCCCCCTCACGTTACCCCGAAACTTCTATCTCTTAATTCGCATGTCATTCCTTCTCTCCAGAGATGCTGCCTGTCCCGCTGAGTTACTCCAGCTTTTTGTGTCCATTATCAGATTTCAATTGGTGATGGCCCAACACTCTGTATAGTTCACTGGACATCATTATTATGCAGCCTTCGAATCCCAGCCCAGTCATCATTTTCCAGCATTAGAGTGAGCACTGACAGTTAAATGTCTAAAGTAAAACCTTACCCTGTAAAATGCAGAAACAGTCTGGAAGGAAGAGCCTTTCTTCTGTTTCTTTCCACCAGCTGCAATGGGATAGAAGAGTTACACTCAAGTAACAGGCGGCATGATGCGCAGCGGTAGAGTTGCTGCCTCACAGCGCCAGGGTTCAATCCTGACTACGGGCGCTGCCTGTACGGAGTTTGTACCTTCTCCCCGTGACCTGCGTGGGTTTTCTCCGAGATCTTTGATTTCCTCCCACACTCCAAAGACGTACAGGTTTGTAGGTTAATTGGCTTGGTGTAAATGTAAAATTGTCCCTAGTGCGTTTGGGGTATTGTTAATGTCCGGGGATCACTGGTCGGTGTGGACTCAGTGGCCCAGACGGCCTGTTTCCGTGCTGTATCTCTGAACTAAACTAACAGTTCTTATACTTCTAAACCAAACAACAGGTTTGGAGGTAGTTGAGACCTGCATGTTCATGCATGTGTGATGTGGCAGGAACTCCTTAATTCCAGCTTGTCCAACTCATACAAGTGTATCTCCCTTTTCCTTCAGCTTAGTAAACACGCTGCACAGTAAAATACCTCTCCCTTCATTGCCACCTGAAATTGGTGACCTGAATTGAGAGCTACAACATGGAAACAGGCCCTTTGGTCCCCCGAACTCACGCCGACCATCGATCACTCGTTCACACTAGTTCTATGTTATCCTGCTTTCGCATCCAGTCCCCCCACACACTAGGCCCAATTAACCCTACAAACCTGCATGTCTTTAGGATGTGGAAGGAAACTGGAGCACCTGGAGGAAACCCACGCGACCATAGGGAAAACGTGTAAACTCCACACAGACTGCACCCGAGTTCAGGATCGAACCTGGGTCTCTGGTGCTGTGAGGTAGCTACCCCACCAGCTGTGCCTTATAGAAAAGCTTAATCTACAATTCATCAAAATTGAACACATTTATCAAGATACGAAACATAAAAAGTAAAAGAGGTTGCATCTTTGTTCTGAACCACGTTGGAGCTTCCCGTCTGGTTTATTCCAACGTCTCACCCACTCTCGGGATGCCTCGCTGCTCCCTGTAACCTACCTGGTGCTTCTTCTTCTTTAAACAGAATGGGTAGCAAAGCCTGGGCTGACTTCTGGAAAAGACCCACCACCGTTTCATTCAAGGGATCCTTGTTCTTCTCCAGCCAACCTTGGGTGCTGTAGCCAACCTGATGAAGAGCAGGAAGAGAATTGCAATATATCACATAGAGTCCAGACTCTGGGGACACTTTTAGCTTGGAGTTGAGTCATGCAGGTAGGGACCTTGTGGATGGCAAGTCCACGTGTCCTTGCTGAGCATCAACTACCCGTTCACACTAGTTCCATGTTTATCCCATGTTCACATCCCCTCCCCACACACGAGAGGCAATGTAAACTTAGACTCCCGTGTCTTTAGGATGCGGAGCACCTGGAGGAAACCCACGCAGTCACAGAGAGAACATGCAAACTCCACACAAACAGCAGCCGAGATCACGAGCGAACCCGGGCCTCTGGCACAGTGATGTAGCAGCTCTACCAACTGTGGCACTGTGTGAAATGGACTGGTGACAAATCAGCACACACAACCTAAGTATCCCCCATTCTCTTTGCCAAGGATCTTCAGAGTGGATTTGCAATCAAGAGTGTAAGAAGGTACAGCAGATGCTGGTTTATACCAAATTTAGACACAAAATGCTTGAGTAACTCAGCGGGTCAGGCAGCATCCCTGGAGAAAGAAGGGTCCCGACCGGAAATGTCACCCATCTTTTTCTCCAGAGTTGCTGCCTGACCCGCTGAGTTATTTGCCATCAACCTATTCGCGGCCACGAACATTGGCCAATTCCACCCTTGTCTCACACCCCTCACCAAGCACCACCAAGTGGTATTTTACAACTGGTGGAATTGCTGAAGACGTCAACACTCACCGTGCCAGCATAGTGGACCAGCTCAAAGGTGGCTTCTGCTTTTCCTTTGCCACCTTTAGGTTTCAAGAAATTGTTGGACTTGCCCAAATGGTTGTCGTACAGCGCGGCCTTGAACGTTGCATCCGTGGCTTTGGGGAACACACATTGTTCTTCCAGGATGGAGAAGATTCCCATGGGCTGGACAAAAAGAGCAGAAGAAATTTCACCGGGTTGTTCCATTGCTACTCATCCAAAAGTAATCGTCAAACTGCTACCCAAAGTGGACACATTTGGATTTCCCAACCACGTTTAGAGATACGACATTGAAACCGGCCCTTCGCCCAAGTGAGTCCACACTGACTATCAATCACACGTACACACCAGTTCCACATCCTCCCACTTTCTCATTAGGTTTCCACACACTAGGGACAATTGGTTGGTGTGTGCAAGTTAGGCCAAAGGGCCAGTTTCCACCCTCTATAACTCCATGACTTTCTCTCCCCAATGTTTTGCCTTCTTGTTTCTTGCTCCTGCTCAACGTCCGTTCTATCAATGTTTTTGTGAGTTGTTTGATGCAATTACCTTCTCCAGCAGCTCGATGCAAGCTTGGAGATCCATGCCAAAATCAATGAACTGCCAGACAATCCCCTCCTTCTTATATTCCTCCTGTTCCAGGACGAACATGTGGTGATTGAAAAACTGTTGCAACTTCTCGTTGGTGAAGTTGATGCAGAGTTGCTCAAAGCTGTTGAACTGTGGAATTATAATAAAGGTGGAAAATAAGAATATTTCCTTACCAAACTGTTTGGACGCCTGTTTAATTCTCATTCCTTTTTGCATCTCGAATAGCACTTATTTATTTAGAAATCAAAGTTTACTTTCAAACCATTAAGATTATCTATTGATTGTCATTCCTTTGTCCTTTGAAAGTCCCAAGTTTTAAAAGTACACTGTCACCCATGATTCTGTTGATAAATTGTAAACACAGTTACAAGTCTCTGGACCCAAGCAACTCACTATACTCTACACCAGACAAAGATACAAAGTGGTGGAGCAACTCAGCGGGTCAGGCAACATCTCTGGAGAACACGGATAGGTGACGTTTTGGGTCGAGACCTTTCTTCTGACAGATTGTAGTAGGGGGGAGAAGCCTGGAAGAGAGGTGGGGGCAAACACTACTCTTCCTCTTCTCCCATTCTTCCTTTGACGAACATTCCTTGCACTGTTCTCCTTTTCCTTTGTCTTGCAAAGGAAAAATCATCAGATTTTGAAGGATGTGCTGGTTCTGGAGAAAAAGTTTACAAGAATGAACCCTGGAATAAGTAGGTTAACGTATGATGAGCGTTTGTCAGCACTGGGCCTGTACTCGCTGGAGTTTAGAAGAATGAGGGGGGGGAACCTCATTGAAACACAGAATAGTGAAGGATTCTTGATTAGTATGGGTGTCAGAGGTTATGGGGAGAATGCAGGAGAATAGGTTTGGGAAGGAGATCAGCCATGATCGAATGGCGGAGCAGACTTGATGGGCCGAATGGCCTAATTTTACTCCTATTATTTATGACCTTATTTTGTTTTAGTTTAGTTTAGGTTAGAGATACAGCACGGAAACAGGCCCTTCGGCCCACCAGGTCCGTGCCGTCCAGCGATCCCCGCACATTAACATTATCCTACACACACTAGGGACAATATTTACATTTACCAATTAACCTACAAACCTGTAGGTCTGTGGAGTGTGGGAGGAAATCGAAAATCTCGGAGAAAACCCACGCAGGTCAATACAAACTCCGTACAGACAGCACCCGTAGTCAGGATTGAACCCGGGTCTCCAGCGCTGCATTCACTGTAAGGCAGCAACTCTACCGCTCGCCCACCGTGACCACCCTTATGACCGGATTGATTCTGGCTTGGGGTGATAATCACATCATCAGAGATTGCGTAAAACAAATCTATATTCGATTGAGATTAGGAAAATGAAAGGTGATCTCAATGAAACTGAAAAATAAATTATTAAGGAGTTTGAAAGGCTGGATGTCGGGAGTATGTTCCCTTTGAGTCAAGAGACTAAAACTGGGATCCAGTCTCAGAATAATCGATCTTTCATTTAGGATCGATGAGTAGAAACATCTTCATTCAGAGAGCTGTCAGGCTCTAGGTGTTGCTACTCCAGAGGACAATGAATGTCCTATTGTGGAGCAAATTCAGCTCAGCAATCCATAGTGCTTAGATACTCAGAGAACCATAGGTTATGGGGACAGTGGGAGTAGGAACTGTTGAGATAAAAGATCGGCCATGATCATTATGAATGTTACAGCAGCTGTGAAGTCCCTATTCATTCTGTCCTTTGGGGTATTTAGGGTCAGTTGACTTTGAACAGTGAACAATAACAAATGTTTTTCCCAACATACTACTTCTCAGATGTTAGTAGTCCGGAATGGTTGAACCAATGCTGCCAATTGTAAATCCAGTATTAAAGTCAAAATTAGCCCCTATTAGGGTAAAGATTATTTTTACATCATCTGAACTGGAAACTCAAATAACATTTCAGCTTCTGCTTTAATATTAACAATGTTAGTTGATAGCTAATTTTTGGTGATCTGCATTGCAAAGTGTCTGCATTGTAAGACTCTACCTCAAAGATTTCAAAGCCAGCGATGTCCAGCACTCCTATGAAGTACTGGCGCTGTAACTTGGTGTCCAAGGTCCTGTTGATCCTGACCACCATCCACTTGAACATTTTGTCATAAACAGCCTTCGCCAACGCACCAATCGCATTGTAGCACTGAAAGCAGACACAAATAAGAACAAGTTCATCAAACTCACCCTCGCAATGACTTCAGAGTCAAGATCTATTCTTACCGTGTGGGAACAACATTGTAACATGCAGCGAGATTGGTCCCTGAGTTTGAGATGGATCGAGATGACAGTGGAAGCCTGTCCTTATTAGTTTAGTTTTTAGTTTAGAGATATAATGGCCCTTCGGCCCACCGAGTCCGCGCCGACCAGCGATTCCTGTAACCGCAACTATCCTACGCACTTGGGAAAATTTACAATTTTTCCGAAGCCAATTAACCGATAAACCTGCGCGCCTTTGGAGTGTGGGAGGAAACCAGAGCACCCGGAGAAACCCTATACAGGTCACAGGGAGAACCTACAAACTCCAAACAGACAGCACCAGTAGTCAGGATCGAACCCGGGTCTCTGGCGCTGTAAGGCAGCAACTCTGCCGCTGTGCTGGCTTAATTTGTGCAGAACAAAAGCATAATTTTGCCTGATGTTGGTTTTGCTGGGAGCATCCCAAATCCCTGTGAAAAGTGCTTCCAAATTGAAAAGTTAGGCAACAGAAGGCCACCAGTGAGGACCTGAGCGAATGCTCTTTTATCAAGGGAGCATGATCAAAAAGATAGTCAAATCCTTAGAGGAGAAGGAGGTGAAAGCTGGCAATGAAAGCAACCAAATCCAAATGTTAGTTGACAGATAATGTATCAGGGTTTTTTCTGGTGGATGGAATTTTTTAAACAATGGAAATGTAATAGCTTCAAGGTGAGAGGAACAAAGCTTAAAGGGCCTGTCCCACTTAGGTGATTTTTTGGGCAACTACAGGCGACTACCTCAAACTTTTCAACATGTTGAAATTTTTTTGGCGACAGTGGCGACAATTTTTGCTGTCGTAGGTTGTCCTAGGTTGTGAATTCCATTAAAACTAGTCCCTGGCAGTCGCCTAAAGAGTCTCCTAAGTGGGACAGGCCCTTAAAGGAGATGTGCAGGGCAAGTTTTTACACAGCGGGTGGTGAGTGCCTGGAACAGGCTGCCGGGTTATGGTGGAGGAGATAGATACATAGAGGAAATCGCAGCATTTAAGGGACTTTTGGATAGGCATATGGATTATACAGAGAATGGGGGATATGGATTTTTTGCAGTGAGATAAGAATTGGTGTTGGTGTCATATTGGGTACAAACATTGTGGGTCAACAGGCTGGGTCCTGCGCTGTCCTGCTCTCTGTTCAATGTTCTGATTATAAAAATGAGCATGAAGTTGGATGCCCATGCTTACCTGGTCCACGTTCTGGCTCTTCTGCACAAACTCGTTGCCAACCTTCACCCTGGGCCTGGTGATGCCCTTTTGCAAATCTCCTGCATTGATGGACATCAAGTGGGCGACTTTGTCAGACACTGGAGACAGAAGACACAGAAGGGGGAGAATTAGTATGAACCCGCTGAATCTCTGTTGGCATTTTCTGGTTCACTGTCACGAAACATTACGATGCTGCACAATGCAATGTCAGCGGTTTATATCTCCTCTTCATAAGGTCACAAGTGATAGAAGTAGAATTAGGCCATTCGGCCCAGCGAGTCTACTCTAAACGTCACCCATTCCTTCGCTCCATAGATGCTGCCTCACCCGCTGAGTTTGTCTACCTCAGTATTTTCCAACAAGTCACTTTGCCACTTTACTGCCTGGTGCTTCTTTCATTTCAGAGGTTTGAAGCTATTCCATTGAACGAAGGGCATCTACCTTCAGGAGTGTCAACTTCCCCTTGTTCTTCTCTTGGTTTTTGCTTGAACTTCATGTTACCGAAATGCATAATGGCCCCAGTCAACTTGTAGATGCCCAGTTTCTCTTCAGCAGTGAAGCCCAGGACATCAAAGGCAACCTGGTGGTCAAACATTCACAGTTGTTTTACACAATTGTCATAGAGCACGGAAACAGGCCCTTCGGCCCAGCACGTTCATGCTAACCAAGATGCGCCATCTAAGCTAATCCCATTTACCTGTTTGGCCAAAATCCCTCTCAACCCTTCGTATCCATGTGCCTATCCAAATGCCTTATAAATGCTGGTGCTCTTAACTGTCCCGCTAGGTTACTCCAGCATTTTGTGTCTATCTTCCATATGGTCATCTCGGAGCCAAGTGGCAACTCAGGTCTGGAGACTGGTGTCAGAGGTTATGAGGAGAAGGCAGGAGAATGGGGTTAGGAGGGAGAGATAGATCTGCCTTGAATAAATGGCTGAGTGGACGATGGGCCGAATGGCCTAATTCTGCTCCTATCACATGATCTTATGATCTATAAGCTTTCCTCTCCTCCACCCCCCCACACCTACAATCAGTCTGAAGAAGGGTCCTGACCCGAAACATCATCTATCCATGTTCTCCAGAGTTGCTGCCTGATCTGCTGAGTTACTCCAGCACTCTGTGTCCTTTTGTGTAGTCAAGCATCTGTAGTTCTGCGTGCTGATAAAGCTCTTCTGCACCCTCCAACCTCCCATCCAAGTATATTTCCCAATTTATAACAATTATGTCCACCGAGAAGTGTTGCCAATTCACAGTTGCAGTGCATTCTTAAGTTATAGGAGCAGAATTAGGCCGGGTCTACTCCACCATTCAATCATGGCTGATCTATCTTTTCTTCTCAACCGCATTTTCTGCCTTCTCCCCAAAACCCCTGATACCCTTGTTAATCAGGAATCTGTTAACCTGCGCCTTAATAATACCCACTGATGGCCTCCACAACCATCTGCGGCAATTAATCCCACAGATTCACCACCCTCTGACTAAAGACTTTATTCCTCGTCTTCAGCTTAGATGAGTTTAGAGATACAGTGCACAAACAGGCCCTTCGGCCCACTGAGGCCGTGCTGACCAGCGATTCCCGCACAGTAACACTATACTACACGCGCTTGGTTGGAACAATTTACAATTTTTCCAAGCTAATTAACCTACAAACCGGTTCATCTTCGGAGTGTGGGAGGAAACCGGAGCTGCCGGACAAAATCCCGCGCAGGTCACAGGGAGAACACACAAACTCCGTACAGGTAGCACCCGCAGTCAGGATCGAACCTGGACCCCTGGCGCAGTAAGGCAGCAACTCTACCGCTGCGCCACCGTGCCACCCCAACTACTTTCTAAAGGTAGGTCCTTTTATTCCCACGCGATGGCCTCTGGTCCTCGACTCTCCCACTAGTGGAAACATCCTATCCACATCCACTCTATCCAGGCCCTTCACTATTCGGTGCGTTTCAAGGAACCAAGTGTTAAATGTCAAAATACTTACATCAGTGAGACCCAACTCCTCTCCATCATCCATGTTGTCCACACTAACGACACCCTGACAGACCCAGAAGTATTGGTTCGGGTCAGGCTGCAACAACAGCGCCTCTGTTTGGGAAAATAACAACAACAGTTTTAATAGTTTTAAGAGTTTTAAAGAATTTCCCCCTCCCTGACTCTCCGTCTGATGAAGGGTCTCGACCAGAACCGTCACCTATTTGCATTTCTCCAGAGATGCTGCCTGACCTGCAGATCTATTCCAGCGTTTTGCGATTATCAAATAGTTTTGGTCATTCGTTGTCTTAGTTACTAACACCTCTAATTATTTTCTTGAAAACAAGGAACAGCTTATCATAATCATAAATTAAAGAGAAACAAAGAAAGAAGTTGCATTAAGGTAGTATAGTTCACGTCAGGATGCCCCAAAGCAGTTCTTGCCTTTACAATGAACTATATTTGAAATGTAGGCCGTGATATTAAGTGAGAAATAAAACAGTTAGGTAGCTTGTGTGCAGCAAATTCCCCTAATAGCTCGGGCAGATTGAAACATAGAAACATAGAAAGAAGGTGCAGGAGTAGGCCATTCGGCCCTTCGAGCCTGCACCGCCATTCAATGTGATCATGGCTGATCTTCCAACTCAGTATCCTGTACCTGCCTTCTCTCCATACCCCCTGATCCCTTTAGCCACAAGGGCCACATCTAACTCCCTCTTAAATATAGCCAATGAACTGGCCTCAACTACCTTCTGTGGGAGAGAATCCCACAGATTCACCACTCTCTGTGTGAAAAATGATTTTCTCATCTCGGTCCTAAAAGACTTCCTCCTTATCCTTAAACTGTGACCCCGTGTTCTAGACTTCCCCAACATCGGGAACAATCTTCCTGCATCTAGCCTGCCCAACTCCTTAAGAAGTTTGTAAGTTTCTATAAGATCCCCCCTCAATCTTCTAAATTCTAGCGAGTACAAGCCGAGTCTATCCAGTCTTTCTTCATATTAAAGTCCTGGCATCCCAGGAATCAGTCTGGTGAACCTTCTCTGTACTTCTTCTCCTCTGAAGTAGGGTTCCAACCAAAAATGTCACCTATCCATGTCCTCCAGACCCGCTGCCTGACCCGCTGAGTTACTCCAAAGTTTTTTGTCGAAGTATTCAAGTTGATTTTTGATGACATTTAATAGGTCGTGCACAAAATCTGCACTTTGTGGCAGAACGTCAAGGCCAATTCATCTCAAGTTGAGTCACACTGTCCATTGTGTCATTTATGTCACCATTTCCCATCTTGGTTTGGAACAATTTTGAGGACAACTGCAGTCTATTTTAATTTGTCTCTAAGTATATCCGTGGTGTGGGAGGCATGAAAGAACACATTTCCCTCCCTGCGTTATCTTAATCACTGTCGACTCTGCCAATCCCGTGTATTCTTCTCACAACAGATGGGCTACATCATGCAGAGAATGATCAGACTCCCTAGATTTTACACCAAAGATAAAATTAGATCATGTCTTTCAGCCAAGACTTTTTCCACTTATATCATCTCATCCATTTCGAATTTTCTTTATGATTATCTCATCCTTTGGCTCTCTGATCAAAGTGATGAACAAGAGTTCGATTGGACAGAGACAATTTGCTCCATCAGTTTTGTACGTACAGGCTTACACCTGCAACAAGGTTGGGTGAACTCAGATGGATATGGTTTTTCACTTTGACTTGTTTAGTTTAGTTTAGAGATACAGCGCGGAAACAGGCCCTTCAGCCCACTGAGTCCGCGCCGACCAGCGATCCCCGCACACTAACACTATCCTACATAGACTAGGGACAATTTACATTTATGCCAAGCCAATTAACCTACAAACCTTTGTACGTCTTTGGAGTGCAGGAGGAAACCGAAGATCTCGGCGAGAACCCACGCAGGCCACGGGGAGAACGTACAAACTCCGTAGAGACGGCACCCGTAGTCAGGATCGAACCCGGGTCTTCGGCGCTGTGAGGCTGCAACGCCACCGCTGCGCCACGGTGGCACTGCTATTGGCATTCCTGTCGACTCGTGCACATCTGGTCCAGATGTTTATCCAACTGATCTCCAGCATCTGGTGGGACGGACATTCAGCAGGGCGAACCAAAGCCCAGCAGGGAGAACACATCAACTGGTGTCCAGCTGAAGACCCGCCATAGATAGATGATAGGCAGTCAGAAGGTCTTGAGCAATAAGAGAAGAATTAGGCCATTCGGCCCATAAAGTCTACTCCACCATTCAATCATGGCGGATCTATCTCTCCCTCCGAACCCCACTCTCCTGCCTTCTCTCCATAACCTCTGACACCTGCACTAATCTAGAAAGTTGGGTGGAGCTTTGTCTCCTATGAAGGCTCCGAATGCCTAGTAGCTTTTAATAAAAATGTTTTGTTTTGTTCATTATTGTCACGTGCACCGAGGTACAGTGAACAGCTTTTATCTGCATGCTATCCAGTCAAAGAAAAGCCAATACCTGATTACAACCAAGCCTTCAACAATGCACACATAAAGGATAAAATGGTGAAGGATAAAGGATAAACTCAACCCCCAGCGTTTTGCCTCACCCATCCAATTTTTCTCACGATATTTTTAAGTAAGTAAATAAGTACATTTATTGGCCAAGTATTCACATACAAGGAATATGCCTTGGTGCACAGTCACAGTCCTTGGTTTAATGTACTGCATGTCATCATATACATTCAAGCCACACGGAGGATTTGTTTGCTTTATAAACTCAATGAAGAAGAAATGCAGGAGAATGCAGGAGTTTAGAAAAATGTGGGGGGGGGGGGACCTCATTGAAACGCACCGAATGGTGAAAGGCTTGGATAGAGTGGATGTGGAGAGGATGTTTCCACTGGTGGGAGAGTCTAGGACTAGAGTTCACAGCCTCAGAATTAAAGGACATTCTTTTAGGAAGATGAGGAGGAATTTCTTTAGTCAGAGGGTGTTGATTCTACTCCTATCTCTTATGATCCAGCTCATTGAATCAAAGGGTTGTGAATATTTTCACTTATGTTTGTGAACCATTGATTCCAAAGGCTTTAATCCACTTGAGTGCAAACAAGTAGAAGAATCCCCTTGTGTACAACAATCATTTACAGCTAATCTGGATCTTTAATATAAAATAATCCCCTGACCAATAAATACATTTTATAATTTTATTGAACAATTTATTTTCTTTTCTTCGGTATTCACCAAGGAGAAGGATATTGAACTATGTGAAGTAAGGAAAAAAAGTAGAGTAGCCATGGAAACTATGAGATTCAAAGAGGAGGAAGTACTGACACTTTTGAAAAATATAAAAGTGGATAAATCTCCAGGTCCTGACAGGATATTCCCTAGGACATTGAGGGAAGTTAGTGTAGAAATAGCAGGAGCTATGACAGAAATATTTCAAATGTCATTAGAAACGGGAATAGTGCCGGAGGATTGGCGTACTGCGCATGTTGTTCCATTGTTTAAAAAGGGTTCAAAGAATAAACCTAGCAATTATAGACCTGTTAGTTTGACGTCAGTGGTGGGTAAATTAATGGAAAGGATACTTAGAGATAATATATATAAGCATCTGGATAAACAGGGTCTGATCAGGAACAGTCAACATGGATTTGTGCCTGGAAGGTCATGTTTGACAAACCTTCTTGAATTTTTTGAAGTGGTTACTAGGGAAATTGATGAGGGTAAAGCAGTGGATGTTGTCTATATGGATTTCAGTAAGGCCTTTGACAAGATTCCCCATGGAAGGTTGGTTAAGAAGGTTCAATCTTTGGGTGTTAATGGTGGAGTAGCAAGATGGATTCAACAGTGGCTGAATGGGAGATGTCAGAGAGTAATGGTGGATGGCTTTTTGTCAGGTTGGAAGCCGGTGACCAGTGGGGTGCCTCAAGGATCTGTGTTGGGTCCACTGTTGTTTGTCATGTACATCAATGATCTGGATGATGGGGTGGAAAATTGGATAAGTAAGTATGCAGATGATACTAAGATAGGTGGTGTTGTGGATAATGAAGTAGATTTTCAAAGTCTACAGAGAGATTTGGGCCATATGGAAAAGTGGCTGAAAGATGGCAGATGGAGTTTAATGCTGATAAGTGTGAAGTGCTACATCTTTGGCAGGACAAATCAAAATAGGACGTACATGGTAAATGGTAGGGAATTGAGGAATTCAATTCAACAGTGGAATTCTGTGGAACAGAGGGATCTAGGAATAACTGTGCATAGTTCCCTGAAGGTGGAATCGTATGTAGATGGGGTGGTAAAGAAAGCCTTTGGTGTGCTGGCCTTTATAAATCAGAGCATTGAATATAGGAGCAGGGAAGTAATGTTAAAATTGTACAAGGCATTGGTGAGACCAATTCTGGAGTATGGTGTACAATTTTGGTTGCCTAATTATAGGAAGGATGTCAACAAAATAGAGAGAGTACAGAGGAGATTTACTAGAATGTTGCCTGGGTTCCAGCAACTATGTTACAGAGAAAGGTTGAACAAGTTAGGTCTTTATTCTTTGGAGCGCAGAAGGTTAAGGGGGGACTTGATTGAGGTCTTTAAAATGATGAAAGGGATAGACAGAGTTGACGTGGATAAGCTTTTCCCATTAAGGGTAGGGAAGATTCAAACAAGAGGACATGACATGCGAATTAAGGGACGGTTGTTTAGGGGTAACGTGAGGGGGAACTTCTTTACTCAGAGGGTGGTGGCTGTGTGGAATGAGCTTCCAGCAGAAGTGGTGGAGGCAGGATCGGTTTTAACATTTAAAAGTAAAGTGGATAGATATATGGACGGGAAGGGAATGGAGGGGTATGGTCTGAGTGCAGGTAGATGGGACTAGGGGAAAACAAATGGTCGGCACGGACTGGAAGGGCCGAGAGGGCCTGTTTCCGTGCTGTAATTGTTATATGGTTATATGGTTATAATCAATTAATGTTTGCCAAGTAGGGGCCGCACAGTGGTACAGCTGGTAGAGCTGCTGCCTCGCAGCGCCAGAGACCCGAGTTCAACTCTGACCTCTCCGTGTGGAGTTTGCACGTTCTCCCTTTGACCGAGTGGGGTTCTCTCCGGGTGCTCCGGTTTCCTCCCACATCTCAAAGACATACTGGTTGGTAGGTTAATTGGCCTCTGCAAACTGTCCCCGGTGTGTAGGAAGTGGTTGAGAAAGTGGGACAGCATAGAACTAGTGCGAACGGGTGGGTGATCGATGGTCGACGTGAACTTGGTGGGCCGAAGGGCCTGTTTACCTTTCAATCAATTCAATCAATAAAGTGGCAATGAGCTTGGGAAGCCTGGCTCTTGCTGAGCAGATTAGTTGTGTGATCACCATGATTCAGATTTGATCGTTTGTGCTAGGCACCCTTTGTGGACTGGGGATAGTTTCTTCCCAGTGCTTCCCAGTAAGCTAAATACGCTTGTTAACCATCAACTGCTTACCGATTATGCTTGGGATCTTTCCAGACAAGAGCTGATAGAAGATGTGGTAGCCTCTCTCAGCTGATTGTTGCGAGATCACACGCGATTTTTCAAGCAAATCTGAGTGAATAGATACATTGCGCGAATTAAACTCTCCAGTGTTCAAATTCAGTTCAGCTTATTGTCACAAAATCATGAAATGGCAGAAATCTTAAACGGCTAACGTTCTTTAAATATCAAATGCAGCTCTAAAAAAATATGTATGAACAAAAACATATGCTTACAGCTCTCAATATCAGCACCCGAGAGTTTGCCAGATGGACCAAAGTGAATGCGGATGAATTTTCCCTTGAGAGGACGAGAGAGTGAAATTAGATGGTATTTTGCTACAAGCTACCATTAATATTCAACTTCAGTCCTAAGTATATGTGCACACACTTGCACGCTCGTTTGTACACGCACGCACACACAACATAACGCCCCTTCCTCTCTTCTAGATGGAACTTAACACTAATTTTCTCGAGTTCTAATGAAAGGAGATGTTAGATTTTTTTTTTACACAGAAGGTGGTGAGCGATTGGAACCTGCAGCCAGTGGTGGTGGTGCAGTCAAATATTCCAGTAATATGATTGTGATATATGATAGTAACCATAGTACGATTTTGAATAGGCAGAGAATGGCATATGGATTATGCGTGGGCAGAGAAGAGCTGGTCTTAGCATCGTGTACGCACAGACATTGTTGATAAGTTCACGTTCACACGTTAAATGAGTAGAATTAGGCCATTCGGCCCATCGAGTCTACTCCGCCATTCAATCGTGGCTGATCTCTGCCTTCTAATCCCATTTTCCTGCCTTCTCCCCATCATCCCTGATACCCGTTCTAATCAAGAATTTGTCTATCTGTGTTTTACAAATATAGACTGGCTTAGCCTCCACAGCCCTCTGTGGCAACAAGTTCCACAGATTAACTACCCTCTGAGCAAAGACGTTCCTCCTCGCCTCTATTCTATAAGAGCGCACATTAATTGTTAGGCTGTGAGCTCTGAACCTAGACTCTCCCACCTGTGGAAACATCCTCTCTCACATCCACTCTATCGATGGCTTTCATTATTCTGTAAGTAATGATTGTGGGAGAAGGGCCTGTTGCTTAGCCGCACCGTTCAATGTTTGGTGTTCTACGAAAGATTGTGGACCTCAATTTTAACTCTGTTTCTCTCTGTTTCTGCCTGTCCCGGAGAGTGTTTCCAGCATCTTCGTCAAGTCAATGTCACTTGCTTAGGGTCAGATGTTTATTTGCAGTTTATTCTTATTTGACACTGGAAGTTACCCTGTGATCTACCCATCGCATTTTGTTTTAAATCAGGCCAAACAGGAATCATGAATTCACACTTCCCAGAAGCCATGACACTTATCTTGTCTCTTGAGAAGAACAATCCCATTTCTTCTCTCCAGAGATGCTGCCTGTCCCCGCTGAGTTACTCTAGCATTTTGTGTCTATCTTCGACTTAAGCCAGCATCTGCAGTTCCTTCCGACACATTTTATCCCAATCTCCTAATCTTTTCACAGATTTTCACCAGTTAAGATTTCATTCCATTGCCTGACAATGGTTATTATTGAAACATTTCCACTGTTCATTTCAACCAGTAAATTCAGGTGGAATTCGGCAGAACTCTGCTCTGACCTACAAATCTTAAATCACTGTCCTCTGGTTACTAACCTCCCTCTGCCAATAGGAATAGGTTCATCGCATTTTGATTGATTGAAGATACACCCTGGAAACAGGCCCTTCAGCCCTCTGAAGATAGACACAAAATGCTGGAATAACTCAGCGGGTCAGGCAGCATCTCTGGAGAGTAGGAAATGGGTCAAGAGCCTTCTTCCGACATCACCCACTCCTTCTCTCCAGACATGCTGCCTGTCCCGTCTGAGTTACTTCAGCAGTTTGTGCCTATCTTCAGTGTAAACCAGCATCTGCAGTTTCTTTCTACATATACCTTCTACATATTCTACAGCCCTCTGAGTCCATGCTGACCATTGATCGCCCGTTCACACTAGTTCTGTTATCCCACTTACACACCCGCTCCTTGCACTCGGGGGCAATTTACAGAGGCCAATAAAAAACCCACTGTCTTTGGGATGTGGGAGGAAACCAGTGCACCCAGAGGAAGCCCACACAGGTCACAGGGAGAATGTGCAAACTCCACACAGACAGCACCCGAGGTCAGAATCAAAGCCGGGTCTGTGGCGGGGTGAGGCAGCGGTTCTACGCGCTACTCCACTGCGTCTCACATTTATCCTTTGGAAGTTGTTCATAACATTGGAAAGCAACTTCAGCCCGATTCTCTGTTGACGCGTTGGAGATGAGATAATGCAGGTGGAAATTAAGGAATGGAAGGAGCAAGCCAAGACTTACAAAGCGCGAGGAGTTGTTGTTCCTGGTGGTTTTGGCGTTGCCAAACGCTTCCAGCACAGGGTTGGCCTGGATGATTTGATCTTCCAGGGAGCCCTTTATAAAGAAAGAAGAAGGAAAGAAAAAAATGAAATGTCTGGAAACAGCTCAACACATTTTAGAAACATAGGGTGCAGGAGTCGGCCATTCGGCCCTTCGAGCCAGCACTGCCATTCAACCCTAATGATCGTGGCTGATCATCCAGAATCAGTACCCCGTTCCTGCTTTCTCCCCATATCCCTTGATTCCGTTAGCCCGAGGAGCCCCATCCAACTCGCCCTTGACTACATCTTGAAATCCTGCGTTAACAATTTTTTTTTAAGTAGGAATACACTCACTTCAGGAGTAACAAAATTAAGGATATAACATTAAAAGCTCAGATACATTATAACGTATATTAGTAAATAGTGACCAACAGTTCCAAATTTACTTTGCAAAGTGTTTGAATTAAAATATTTATCTGTGTGTAATACCAGTTATATTAAGCACAAAATGCGGGAGTAACCCAGCGGGACAGGCAGACTCTCTGGAGAGAAGGAACGGGTGACCTCTTGGCTTGAGACCATTTTTCAGATTGCGGACCCAGTCTGAAGAAGGGTCTTGAACTAAAACGTCACCCGTTCCCTCTCTCCAGAGATGTTGCCCGTCCCGCTGAGTTACTCCGGCATTTTGTGTCTATCTACAGTGTAAACCAGCATCGACAACTTCTACCTACACAGTTATATAATGTAACTATAGCTATATTGATCACACATCTGACCGAGCTTTGATAAAAGCTGCAAAGGTCGTAATTAGATTGGTTCATATAAACAATGAACCAACATTTAGGTTAGTTTTGGGTTAGCTTATTATAATCATGATACAGGGAAAAGCTTTTTTGTTGCGTGCTATCTATCCAGTCAGACTATACATGGTTACAATCAAACCGTCAGTGTACAGATACAGGATAAAGTGAAGAACATTTAGTGTTAGTTAAAGTCCAGTAAAGTTTGATTAAAGTCCACTTAAAGATAGTTTGAAGGTCTCCAATGAGGTAGATGGCAGCTCCGGACTGCTCTCTAGCTGGTGATATGATGGTCGGCTGCTAACAGCTGGGACGAAACTGCTCCTGAAGCTGGAGGTGTGCGATTTCACACTTCTGTACCTCTCGCCTGATGCGAGAGGGGAGAAGAGGGAGTGGCTGGGTTGAGACTGGTCCTTGGTTAAGCTGCTGGCCTTGCCGAGGCAGCGAGAGGTGTAGATGGAGTCCATGGAAGGGAGGTTGGATTGCACAACGGACTGGGCTATGTCCACTGTTTTAGCAAAACTTTCTTGATTTTGTTTTATAGACGTTGTCTAATAATGCTGAAATTATATACTTTCTAAACAGCCTCTCAAGGTCCCAGTAATTATTGCACTGAGTTGATTTTGTATTTTTTCCGCATCGCTTCGCACATCTCCACCCTGGTTCCAATCCTACCTTCTCCTCGCCACCGACTGGCTTACAGCCGCCCATGTTGGCAAAATACTGGATAACTTTCTTGGTATTTTCAGTCTTTCCAGCACCAGATTCTCCGCTGTGTGAAAAAAAAAGTCATTCTTAGATGCTCATTGATTTCTCAGGTCGAATTGCAAATATTTTTTTCGCTTTCACTACTTGAAAACCTTGAAATGCTGAAACTTTGTCATCCTTTTAATGTCAAACTCACAACTTCCTCTCTTTTAAGTTCTGTACGCTATGTGATTCTTCATATTAGCAAAACTCTGTAGCTAAATCTTCAGCGCAGGCGGCCCATTGGTGCAGCTGGTGAAGAGTGGGTTGGAGTTGAATTTATTATTACGTGACCTCTGTTGGTCCGGCAAAACGGATAATCCAGCAAGGCTCTGGAACCAAGGGTGCTGGAGCATCGATGGTGGACCTGTACCTGCTATTCAGTCTTACCCCTAGTGGTGGCACTGTAGTTCCACTTAACGCAAGCTAGCACCAGTCGTCAGGGTAACAAGCACTGATGGCTGGCGCTAATGTGACCACATCCGTCATTTCCCTCCTTAGTATTGATTCATTATGTTTCCCCTTATTCTTATGCCAAACACACAAATATACATCTAATATATCTAAACTCCGTGCAAGGAGGACCAGAGGCTTCTGCTGGCTGATATTACGGGACCATTAAGTGTCTGTTGTGAAGGAAGTCCAGATGGTAAAACACAAAGATGTGGGAAAAACATGCAGAGCTGGAGTAACTCAGCGGGGCAGGCAGCATCTCTGGAGTAACTCAGCGGGGCAGGCAGCATCTCTGGAGTAACTCAGCGGGGCAGGCAGCATCTCTGGAGAATATAGATATGTGACGTGTTGGGTGGGGAACCTTCCTCAGACTGATTGTAAGGATGGGAGAGGGGGGAGACACGACAAAGGGCAGCAGGTGATGGGGGGACTTCAGGCTTTTTGACAGGGTCTCGACCCAAAACGTCGCCAATACCTTCTCTCCATAGATGCTGCCTCATACTCCAGCATTTTGTGTCCACCGGGGCTTTTTGTAACAAAGGCCAGAGAATAACACAGAAGGTGTGAGACAAAAGGATTGAAGAGTCGCAAATTGTGAAACCGTCCAAATTTCTCATCCAGCCTGCCTGACCTGCTGAGTGTTTCCGGCATTTTATGCTTTTATTTCATATTTCTGGCATCTTGATATTTTATCGATTTTCAGCAGCGAGGTTCATGTCTGGGAATCCAACAAATGGATGCAGTAAGGGTTGGGCTTTCACTGAAGGAATATCTAAGATGGATTCAATTAACGTCACCTATCCATGTTCTCCAGAGATGCTGCCTGACCCACCGAGTTGCTCCAGCACTTTCAGCCCATTTGTGTATCAGCCAGCATCTGCAGTTTGTTCCTTGTTTCTACTAGAGTCATAGAGCGATACAGTGTGGAAACAGGCCCTTCGCCTCAACTTGCCCACACTGGCCAACATGTCCCAGCTACACTTGTCCCATCTGCCAGCATTTGGTCCATATCCCTCCAAACCTGTCCTATCCATGTACCTGTCTAACTGTTTCTTTAATGTTGGGATATTCCCAGCCTCAACTACCTCCTCCATTCACCCACCACCCTTTGTGTGAAAAAACTACCCCTCTGATTCCTATTAAATCTTTTCCCCTTCACTTTAAACCTATGTTCTTTGGTCCTCGATTCACCTATTCCAGGCAACAGAAATCTGTGCATCTACCCGATCTAATCTTCTCAAGATCTTATACCACTGTAAGATCACCCGCTCATCCTCCTGCGTTCCAAGGAACAGAGTCCCAGCCTACTCAACCTCTCCCTATATCTCACACCCTCTAGCCTTGGCAACATCCTCGTAAATCTTCTCTGTACCCTTTCCAGCTTGACAACATCTTTCCTCTAACACGGTGCCCAGAACTGAACACAATACTCTAATTGTGGCCTCACCAACGTCTTATACAACTGCAACATGACCTCCCAACTTCTACACTCAGTACTCTAAGATTTAAACCTGTTTGCCTAGATTCTTTTTACAGGGTCGTTTATCTGCTTTTTTTAAAAATAATTGGTTGTGGATTATACTTCTGTTTAAACAAATAGATTTATATAAAGAGGGGGTAGACAAAAATGCTGGAGAAATTTTTGAGGGTGAGGCCGCATCTATGGAGCGAAGGAAATAGGCAACGTTTCGGGCCGAAACCCTTCCGGGTTTCGGCCCAAAACGTTGCCTATTTCCTATTTCGTTGCCTATTTCCTTCGCTCCATAGATGCTGCCTCACCCGCTGAGTTTCTCCAGCATTTTTATCTACCTTCGATTTTCCAGCATCTGCAGTTCCTTCTTAAACTTTATATAAACAGGGACTTACGTGATCAACATTGACTGGTTTTCACGCTCTGCAAAAAAAAGGCAAAGAAACATTAGTCAAAGGCATCATTTCCATCTTTTCCATTATAAAAGTTAGTAACAATAATACGTTACAGCATTAAATCAGTAATGGTGGGTATTTTTCTGGACATAACGTTGGCATCACCTGTGTACCGGTCTCAAACAACCCATGAATTGCAGTTTCTTACACAGGTCAAAATGCTGCTAATATCAAAATGTTTCAGGGGTGTCGGAATCTTCCTTTGATATTCCTCTCTGCAGTTCCAACATTCTCAAAGCATCAGCAAGTAAGGCTCCATTTCTGCTGACTTGATAGTAACAGTCTTGTAAATCCCTTTTACTTATAAACACTCATCACCCTCATCTGTCTTTCCCAGCTGTTCATAATCCTTCCCAACTACAATCAGACTCCCAACCCAAAACATCGCCTATCCATTCCCCCCACAGTTGCTGCCTGATCTGCTGAGTTACTGTGTTTTCCTGCACATTCTGATCCCCACCTTGTGACCAGGAGGTGCAGAAGGATCACTGGGGGGGGGGGGCGATATCATTGAGAAAGGGAAGGACATACTGGCAAAGAAGAATAGAGGAGTTGCCAGAGTCCCGGGTTCGATCCTGACTACGGGTGCTTGTCTGCACGGAGTTAATACGTTCTCCCTGGGACCTGCGTGGGTTTTTTTCCGGAATCTCCGGTTTCCTCCCACACTTCAAAGACGTACAGGTTTGCAGGTTAATTGGCTTGGTATAATTGTAAATTGTCCCTAGTGTGTGTAGGATAGCGTTAGTGTGCGGGGATCGCTGGTCGGCGCGGACTTGGTGGACCGAAGGTCCTGTTTCTATGCTGTATCTCTAAACTAAACTAAACAAAACTAAACTATGACAGACTTGTGCTCAGAGGATGTACTGGGGAGGACCAAAAGAGAGGCTGAAAGAGAGAGAGAGCAAATGTGGCAATGGTTTGGTGGAACTGGCTCATGTAAACACTGAAATGCTCCTGAAGTCAACAGTACTCAGAGAGTACCCAGATTCCATCTGCTACCAAAACCCATATTTACTATTGATTGCAACTTTCATACAAGTAAAATGTGACATTATCCCCCTCTGCCAGAAGGGAAATAATTTGTGTGCAAATCACATCGTGGGCACTGCACTGTTGGCAGTATCAGGTTTGATTTCACCCACAATATATGCAGGCAACTCCCCTCCAACCAGTGCATTTTGCAAAAGGAATAACACAGTTTCTAATGAAAAAGCTGGTAACAGTCTTAAATTAAGATTGATTTGATTTGGCCGATAAACACTCAGGTTTCCAAGTGGACCGGTCAGCCTGTTTGCTGTCCTCTGTAGTTTAAACAGACTTTGTTTGCTGAGTAAATGGATGGTTTGCTGCACATCCTGCCATAACGTCTGTGCTGCCTCTAGCTCCCGATGTAAATGGAGCTTCTGTCAAACGTTTGCCAGCCCTTTCCATAAAAATATGGAACTTGGTTTATTAAAATAGCCAATTGATAATAAAACTATCAGGATAGCTGAAACGTCACCTATTCCTTCCCTACAGAGATGCTGCCTGACCCGCTGAGTTACTCCAGCATTTTGTGTCTATCCTCGCTGTAAACCAGTATCTACAGTTCCTTCCTACAAATAAAATAAGCAGGCACAGTTTCTTCCCAGATGTTATCAGGCAACTGAACCATCCTATCAACGACTGGAGAGCGGTCCAGAGCAACTATCTACCCTCGGACTATCTTTAATCATAGAAACATAGAAACAGAAAATAGGTGCAGGAGGAGGCGATTCGGCCCTTCGAGCCAGCACCGCCATTCATTGTGATCATGGCTGATCGTCCTCAATCAGTGCCTGCCTTCGCCCCATATCCCATGACTCCACTAGCCCCTAGAGCTCTATCTAACTCGCTCTTAAATCCATCCAGTGACTTGGCCTCCACTGCCCTCTGTGGCAGGGAATTCCATAAATTCACAACTCTCTGGGTGAAAACGTTTTTTCTCACCTCAGTCTTAAATGGTTTCCCCTTTATTCTAAGATAGTGGCCCCTGGTTCTGGACTCGCCCAACATTGGGAACATTTTTCCTGCATCTAGCATTGTCCAGTCCTTTTTATAATTTTATATGTTTCTATAACATCCCCCCTCATCCTTCTAAACTCCAGTGAATACAAGCCTAGTCTTTTCAATCTTTCCTCATATGACAGTCCCGCCATGCCAGGGATCAATCTGGTGAACCTACGCTGCACTGCCTCAATCACAATCGGATTTTATCTTGCACTAAATGTTATTCCGTTTACCCCGTGTCTGTACACGGTGAATGGCTTGATTGTAATCATGGTGAGCGCGCAACAAAAGCTTTTCACGGTACCTCCGTGCACGTGACAATTAACTAAACTAAACTAAACTAAGTTGAGTCTTGTCGTCATCATGGTCTTTCAACTGAAGATGGACACAGAAAGCTGGAGCAACTCAGCAGGACAGGCAGCATCTCTGGAGAGAAGGAATGGGTGACGTTTTGGGTCGAGACCCTTCTTCAGACTAGCTGGCCCGTTAGCATGCAATGAGAGCTTTTCACCGTACCTTGGTACCGTCGACCACAAACTAAACTAAACTGAACTAAACTAACCGTGGAAGATTTATTGATTAAAGCGACGTTTTAACGTTCGATGCAAAATTCTTCTCAGTACTGGATTCGGAACTTTGGGTGCGATCTATCAATTCCTTACCCATGAGCATGTCATGATATGCGTTGTCGGAGATTGAGAAAAGATGAGGAGGCATCTCATTGCGTTTCTTGCCCTTGTACATATTCGCCACTCTGGTGCCGTAGATGGGCAGCCATTTGTAGGGGTTCACTGTCACACAGAACAGCCCAGAATACGTCTGCAAACATTAAACACAGGTGGGATGGAATGAGAATGTGCCACCCTCTCCTCAAAACACTTTTGGTTCATTGATTTCACAAAGTCTCAGGAAAATATCCACAACCGCAATGATAACAAGGATTGACAGAACATGGAACGTCACAACACTTCTCAGACAAGGAAAGACCTTTGAAATTGTAACTGTGGCAATGCAGCCCATAATTAGACACAAAACACTCCCAAAGGCACCACTGAAACAATTCATGAGTTACAGGAGCAGAATTAGGCCATTCGGCCCATCAAGTCTACTCTGCCATTCAAGCATGGCTGATCTATCTCTCCCTCCTAACCCCATTCTCCTGCCTTCTCCCCATTACCCTTGACACCCTTAAAATCCTTGTTTTCTTTTTTCTCTAATCACAAGGTCTTGGTTTAACGTCTCATCGAAAATTCAGCATCTCCAACAACGGGGCACCCAGTAGCTATAAGGGGAGATCTAAAGGCAACATCTAAAGGAGGTGGACAAAAATGCACCACATGAACCACAGAGACATGAGGAATTGCAGATGCTGGTTTACAAAAAAAAAGACTCAAAGTGCTGGAGTAACTCACAGCACAGCTCAGTCTTGAAAGTATCCAGAGAACGTAGCGGTCAGGGGGGAATCGGGAAGAAAGGTGAGGTAGGACAAAGCGTGGCAGGTAATAATTTCTGTTGAGATCGCTGTCCCTTCACAAATGAACACAGATAAAAAAGGATAGACACAAAATGTTGGAGTTACTCAGCGGGACAGGCAGCATCTCAAGTCTGAAGAAGGGTCTCGACCCGAAACGTCACTCATTCCTTCTCTCCAGAGATGCTGCCTGTCCCTCTGAGTTACTCCAGTATTTTGTGTCTGCCTTTTGATGTACACCAGCGTCTGCAGTTCCTTCCTACACAGATAAAAAGGGGCAGGTGAAGATTAGTGTGAGACTTACATAGATTCGCATGTTGACATAGCGATCTCGGAGATTGACGAGGACGCTGGCCTCATTCAGAAAGGTCAGGTTGGCCATGTCTGTGGCTTGGATAAACTTAGGTGGATTCATCTGTTGAACAAGATCCTTCTTCAAAGTCACAGTCTGAAACATAAATCAAAAAATGGTCAGAATTTAATAGCTATGATATTACTGCAGAGGAGTATAACTGATAGCAGTGAAATCGGTTTGGGGTGGCACAGTTACGCAGCGGTAGAGTTGCTGTCTTACAGCGCCGGAGACCCGGGTTACAGTAGATTCTGACTATGGGTGCTGTCTGTCTGGAGTTTGCACGTTCTCCCTGTGACTGCGTGGGTTTTCTATTTTCCTCCCATATTCCAAAGACGTGCAGGTTTGCTGGTTGATTGGTTTCTCTGAATTGCCCCAAGTGTGTGGGATGCGAACCTGGAATAACATAGAACTAGTGCGCGGGGATCGCTGGTCGGTACGGGCTCGGTGGGCCGAAGGGCCTGTTTCCACGCTGCATCTCTAAACTAAGCTAAAATAAATTAGTTTATTTTGCCATTGTGTTTGGCACCGATATTGTGGGCAGAATGGCTTGTTCCCGTGCTGTACCTTTCCGTATTCTATTCTCATTAAGTTTTTGTTTCCCCCCCCCCCCCCCCCCCAAATACAAATCGCACGATAATTTCCACTCACTGTCTTGGCCGTCTTCACGGTAACCTGATCATCTTTTTCAGACTGGATTTCCCCTTCAACGAAACCAGTCTTCTCATCGTGGACCCAGCAGGACTTCTTGATGTCGTAGGGCTTCTTCATGAATTCCAGTTTCTCCTTCTCGGTCGGAGCCAAGAAAGGTAAAGGATCAACATCTTCTCCACATTCTCCCTTGCCTCCCATTTTGGATTCAAGTTGGCTGCAGAGTATGCTCGAGAAGAACAGAGATCTCCCTCTGAAGGTACAATACAAGAGAAGATAGGGAGAGAGAAAGATCAGAAACGCAAAGGATTGTAGAACTCAGAAGCTTGACCTGGTGATCTGACTACCCACGGCCTTTATTAAATTCAGAGGGTTGGGAAGAGGCTGAGGCAGCTCGGTGGCGCAGCAGTGGAGTTGCTGCCTCACCGCACCAGAGACCCGGTTCGATCCTGACTACGGGTGCTGCCTGTACGGAGTTTGTACGTTCTCCCCGTGACCACGTGGGTTTACTTTGGGTGCTCCAGTTCCTCCCACACTCCAAAGACGTGCAGGTCTGTAGGTTAATTGGCTTCTGTAAATTGTAAATTGTCCCTGGTGTGTAGGATAGTGCTAGTGTACTAACAGTGGTCCGAATGCTCGGAGGAGTGATCAGTCCTGGGACAGTGGACCGAGGGGCCTGTTTCCTCACTGTTTCTCTAAAGTCTAAAGGCCTACAAAGGGGGAGAAATTCACCTTTGGAGAAACAAGGAACTGCAGATGCTGGTTTACAATGAAAGACACAAAGTGCTGGAGTAAGGCAGCGGGTCAGGCAGCACCTGGTGAATGGGTGACGTTTCGGGTTGGGTACCTTCGTTGGTCACTGGACTTCAAAGAACTGCAATCTGGAGGAGGTTGATAAAACCAGAGACCAAATGCCCGCACGTGTTTGATATTACTGATTGCAAACAATACTACAATGCCGTAATTTTGAAAGGTCAGCCCTTAGAACTGTGGCAGGTGAAAGTACAGCCACCAGACCTGGAACAAATTAAATCCGTAGAGATTAGAGGCCAGAAAGAGAGGAGCATTGAGGTCCACAAGGCTTCTAGAGATTGTACAGATGGAGAGCGTGGGGGGTGATCGAGTCCTTAGAGGGATTTGAAAACAAGGTTAAGGATATTGAACCTGAAACACTGTCAAGAGAGAAAGAAGTGAAAGGGTTGAAGAAGACTAGGAACAAGGGAATAATTGGGGAGCAAAGTGGTGGGTGGGAAGGTGGTACAATGAGAGGCTGGTCAGGTGTACATGAGAATAGTCAAGTCCCAAATACAAATGGCATGGATAAAGGTTCCAGCAACAGAGGAATCAAGGTCAGAACCAGGAGGCAGGTCAGTGGTGTAAAATACTATCTTAGGAACGGAGCATAGATGTGACTAATATTCACCTATCAAGCACTTTACTAAGGCTGCCAGCAGTTCAGATCTACCTCCATAGCGGACATTGGACATTGTCTATGAAATTGTTACACTGCAAGGCTGAGAACTGAATTCTGCACTCTATATCGTTCCCATGGGGTCAAGGAAAGAGCGCTCACGCCGCGGCCCTGTTTCCACCAATCCTTCCACCACCACGCACGGGCAGCGCACGACAGACACCAGTGTGCAGGTGCCGAGATGTGCGCTCAGCTCTGGCTGAACAACTTTTAATCTCGCGATGTGGACTCGATAAGAAAAAGATCTTCCCCTTCACTCTGGTAACTATTCCCACATCTCCAGTTCCTTATGCCTCTATCGTAAAGTGGGCATAATGGTGTAACACACAAAATCCATATGTTTGTAACAGGGCACATTTTTAACCATTCTCCAACTGTTCAGGCAAAGGGTTCAGGAACTCTCTCAGCACCTGGGAACAGACATCCTTTATCGTCGCTGTCTCCCTCTCTTCCCCCCCACTAACCCACATTTTTTTCCTTTCCAAATATCTTTCTTAAAGTAATGATAGAATCAATTTTCGGCATGTGCAGTCCAAACCATACCAACACGCTGACTACTAACATACCAAACCATACCAATACATCATAGAAACAATAGGTGCAGGAGGAGGCCATTCGGCCCTTCGAGCCAGCACCACCATTCATTGTGATCATGGCTGATCGTCCACTTTCAATAACCTGTGCCTGCCTTCTCCCCATATCCCTTGACTCCACTAGCCCCTAGAGCTCTATCTAACTCTCGCTTAAATCCATCCAGTGACTTGGCCTCCACTGCCCTCTGTGGCAGGGAATTCCATAAATTCACAACTCACTGGGTGAAAAAGGTTTTTCTCACCTCAGTCTTAAATGACCTCCCCTTTACTCTAAGACTGTGGCCCCTGGTTCTGGACTCACCCAACATTGGGAACATTTTTCCTGCATCTAGCTTGTCCAGTCCTTCTATAATTTTATACGTATCTATAAGATCTCCCCTCATCCTTTTAAACTCCAGTGAATACAAGCCTAGTCTTTTCAATCTTTCCTCATATGACAGTCCTGCCACCCCAGGGATCAATCTCGTATCATTTCACACATTTGCGACTTTCAAACTTATCGCAAATGTCTTCATAAAAACTGCAGTGCATCAGAGTACACCAATGGGTACACTTCAGTGCACAGTTAGTTTAGTTCCGTTTATTACTGTCATTTGTACCATGGCACAGAGACAAGCTTTTGTTGGTGTGCTATCCAGTCAAAGAAAAGGAAAGAATTACAATTTGCAGCTTAACTAAGATGTTGTCAATATGGTGAAGGTTGGAGGGATGCATCAACTTACCACCAGAAACGTTGTGACCAATTACTTACCAGACACAGGGGCAGAAGCTGCTGTGAAGTCTTTTTGGAATTTGACTTTTATACTAACACATAATCTCCTGAGCAAGCAAAAATGATGAAGCAAAGCATCCTTAATTGAACTCTCATTGGCTGAACCAGATCCCCAGTGGACGGTGCAGTTAATAGCCAGTTTCTTGGGAATTCTGTGGTCCAGTTCATATCCGTATATGGGACAGGGAACAGGTGCTAACCTGGAGTCTGTATGTACTTAAGACACAGGCGATAGAGTTTCAGCATTGCTCGAGGGTTAATGAACAAAGTAGCCATTTAAAAAAGTAATTAATTCATGACGTGTTTCTGAAAGAATAAATAAACAGAGAAAAATTATTCTCTTTGGACTTTAAACTTTAGACTACAGCGCAGAATCAGGCCCTCCTGCCCCGGCCCACTGAGACCGACCCGACCAGCGATCACCCCGTACACTAGAGTTATCCTGCACACTGCGGACAATTTACAATTTGTCTGGTTAAACGACAAACCTGTACGCGTTTGAAGTCTGCGAGGGAACAGGAGCACCAGGTGAAAACCCACATGGTCACAGAGAGAACATACAAACTCCGTTCAGGCAGCCCCCTTCAGTCAGGATGGAACATAGAAACCGCCATTCAGCCCTTCGAGCCTGCACCGCCTCAATATGATCCGCTGCGCCTTCTCTCACCGTAGTCAAGGGCCACTCCAACTCACTCTTAAATATAGCCAATGAAGTTACCCTTTGCAACAAGGTGTTCCACGTATCTACTCCGAATATACTCCTGGTTGAATTCTCCAGAGCTGCTGCCTGACCCACTGAATTACTCCAGCATTTTGTGTCTTTTTCTGTAAACGAGTTTCTGCAGTGCCTTGTTTCTACATTACAGATGAACATCCGTGAGGAAACTAAGAAAATTAATATCTCTGAGAATTCTCTTTGAACGCTAATTCCCGTCCTACCCATGCACCATTGGCTGCAGAAATAGGACAATAATTAATTTGGAGACAAAATTCTTAATTTGGATCTTTTTGGAAATGTGTGTGAAATATATTCTCCCTCCTCCATCATACATTTGCCATCAGGGACTGAATCATAGTTCACTGCCCAATGCAAGGAAAATGATGCGATATAATGTAGCATAACCAAATAATCGCCAGATTCATGTTATGGAAATATAAATATACTTATAAGTAAAGAACTTTTCCCAGTGTAGAAGTGTTGTTGTCTAGTGTGTTTGGCTTTAAGGTGCGAGAGGAAAAATGTTAAGGGGATGCGCGGGGCCAGTTTAGTTTAGTTTAGATTAGAGATACAGCGCGGAAACAGGCCCTTCGGCCCACCGAGTCCGTGCCGACCAATGATCCCCACACACAAACACTGTCCCACACACACACAATGTACACTTCTACCAAGCCAATTAACCTACAAACCTGTACGTCTTTGGAGTGTGGGAGGAAACCAAAGATCTCGGAGAAAACCCACGGGGAGAACGTACTAACGGCGTACAGACAGCGCCCGTTGTCGGGAGCGAACCCGGGTCACGGGCGTAGCAGGCGTTGTAAAGCAGCAACTCTACCACCGCACCACCGTGCCGGTTGATACAGAGGGGGGCGAGTGCTTGGAATGTGTTGCCAGGAGTGGCGATGGAAGCAGGTACAACAGTGGCGTACACAAAGCTTTTGGACATGCAGGGAATGGAGGGATATGGACCATGCTCAGGCGGAGCAGATTAGTTTAACTTGGCAGCACAAGGAACCGCAGGTGCTTGTTCTTACAAAAAAAAGTCACAAAGTGCTGGAGTAGCTCTGCGAGCCAAGCAGCGTCGCTGGAGAATATAGAGCGGCGACATTGTGGGTCAAGCTGTTTGTTTGTAGTGGGGGGCTGGGGGGGGGGGATAGAAAGCAGGAAGAAAGGTGGTGGTGGGATCTTGGCGTTATGCTCAGTACAAACAACGTTGGCCAACGGACCTGTGACCCGATCTATGCTCTAACTGACAATGTCAAAATCTTTACTGCATATTTATTTCCATATTCTTCTAAAACAACTTTGTATGTGGAGGTTGTCTACTTTTGCAAACATTCTTCCAGCATCAAGCACATGTACAGAAAATAAACAGGCCCTCTTGGGCTTTAGGAAATAGCTGCAACTTATACATGCACTTGATACTGGAATTAAAAAGCTCAAGTGACGCATTGCAAGACTAGAATTATATTAAGCATTAAACAAATGCGCTCATTGGTCTCTTTGCCCAGCCTTACAAGGCTATTTGCCACAACGTTGAACTCCCAAGGTACATCTTGTCAACTGACCTCACCAAAATCAGACACAAAGTGCTGGAGTAACTCAGCAGGGCAGTCAGCATCTCTGGAGGACATGGATAGGTATTCTGGTTGGGTCTCTTCTCCAGTCTGAAGAAGGGTCCCGACCCAAAACGTCACCTCTCCAAGTACTCCAGGGATGTTGGCTGGCCTGCTGAGGTACTCCAGCACTTTGTGTCTTTTTTTGTTAACCAGCATCTGCAGTTCCATGTGTCTATCCTTTCCCACCCAGCTACTGACCATGTGGGTTTCCTCCAGCTGCTCTAGTTTCCTCCCTCATCCCAAAGAAGTGCGGGTTTGTAGGTTAATCTGCCCCTGTAATTTGCCCCAAGTGCGTAGGGAGTGGATGAGGAATTGGGGGATAACATAGAACTAGTGTGAATGGGTGATCATATCTGTGCATATCTATATAGGTGTGTGTGTGTGTGTGTATGTACACTTGAGTGCATGCACGTGCTCTCTACAAGTGTGAATAGTGTGTTACTCGGCTTGTAATCGCTGGAATTTAGAAGATTGAGGGGTGATCTCATAGAGACTTACAAAATTCTTAAGGGGTTGGACAGGCTAGATGCAGGAAGATTGTTCCCGATGTTGGAGAAGTCCAGGACGAGGGGTCACAGTTTAAGGATAAGAGGGAAGCCTTTTAGTACCGAGATGAGAAAATCGTTTTTCACACAGAGAGTGGTGAATCTGTGGAATTCTCTGCCACAGAAGGTAGTTGAGGCCAGTTCGTTGGCCATATTTAAGAGGGAGTTAGATGTGGCCCTTGTGGCTAAAGGGATCAGGGGGTACGGAGAGAAGGCAGGTACGGGATACTGAGTTGGATGATCAGCCGTGATCATATTGAATGGCGGTGCAGGCTCGAAGGGCCGAATGGCCTACTCCTGCACCTATTTTCTATGTTTCTATGTTTCTATGTTATTGATAATGTGCATGTATGTACATGACCAGTATCAGCACCGCAACAATGCAGCAGCAACCTGGATGGACCGGCCATGTCACCCGCACGTCCAACACACGTCTCCCTAAACAGATCCTCTACTCTCAACTGAAGGAAGGCCGGCGAGCCCCCGGCGGGCCAAAGAAACGCTTCGAGGGCAACATCAAGAACAGCCTGAAGAAATTCCACATCACATCGAGCAACTGGGAGCACATTGCACTGGACAGGCGCTCCTGGAGGAAATCCGTGCGGGAAGGAGTTGCACGTCACGAAACGGAACTACGCCGTGTCGCAGAGACTAAGCGACAGCACCGTAAGGAGAGAGAGAAGGGGGCTCGACGACTACCGACCACCGCCAGTCTCCACTGCCCACGTTACACCAGGGTGTGTGGATCGCGGACCGGCCTGTACGGACGTCTGCAGACCCACACGTAGACGGCCCGATGGAGAGGAGAGGACAGTCATACTCGTTCCCAGTGACCGCTGATGATGATGGTGTATGTACACGAGTCCGTGCATGTGTGCTGTATACAAGTGTGTAATAGTGTGTAACTGTTTGAGTGTGTGTAAATGTGTGCAGGTGTATATGTCTGCATGCTTGTGTATCTATGTACAAATGAGTGCATGCATGTGTGCTCTATACAAGGATGTCATGGTGTGTCATGAGATGTCAGTGCATGGTTTTAGCCTGTGCTGCAGATTTGCCGCGGCACTTTGCTTCTCGTATTACCGTGCATTAAACTGTGACTATGTTTAGGCACTGGAGCAGCATCCAAGGACCAGAGTCTTTGCCTCTGCCCTCCTGCACCATCTCCTCCCACATGGGTTACATGTTCCAATCTTCATCTGGAAAATTAAAAACCCCTGTTCCCCTGACCCATCCTTAAATATATTCACGTTTCCATTAAGAGGTTCAGTCTCAATTCCAGTGGAACTAGATGCCTGGAGGTTGGACAGATGCCTTCTGAAAAATGTCACTAATCAGATATCAAGTGCTAAATCTACAAGAAAATGTCAGCATCTGCAGGCATGTTTAAATCACACTAATCATCAATTAGCCTCAGAACGGCATGGTAATTCCAGACAGACGTGTGTTATTAGTGCAGAACCCATTTTGTGTTCGCTATTTGCCTTTTCATAAAATAAGCCCCAGTCTGTCCGAGTATTTGGCTATCATGTTTGTTCCAAGTCTGAGGGCCACTATGCACAGTTTTGGGCTTATATTTTATGTATTTTTAGTTATAGACAATAGACAATAGACAATAGGTGCAGGAGTAGGCCATTCGGCCCTTCGAGCCAGCACCGCCATTCAATGTGATCATGGCTGATCATCCCCAATCAGTACCCCGTTCCTGCCTTCTCCCCATATCCCCCGACTCCGCTATTGTTAAGAGCCCTATCTAGCTCTCTCTTGAAAGCATCCAGAGAACCTGCCTCCACCGCCCTCTGAGGCAGAGAATTCCACAGACTCACCACTCTCTGTGAGAAAATGTATTTCCTCATCTCCGTTCTAAATGGCTTACTACTTATTCTTAAACTATGGACCCTGGTTCTAGTTATTCCGGATAGTGAAATGCCTGGATAGAGTGAATATGGAGAGGATGTTTCCACTCATGGGAGAGTCCAGGATCAGAGACCATAACCTCAGAATAAAAGGATGTACCTTCAGAAAGTAGATGATAAAGAATTTATTTAGTCAGAGGGTGGTGAATCTTTGGAATTCATTGCCACAGACGGCTGTGGAGGCCTAGTCAATAGATATTCTTCAGGTGGAGATTAACAGATTTTTGATTACTGGGAGAAGGCAGGAGAATGGGGTTGAGAGGGAGAGATAGATCAGCCATGATTGAATGGCGGAGTAGGCTTGATGGGCCGAATGGCCTCATTCTGCTCCTAGAACTTATGAATTTCTTTCCTTGGAGCATGCTCAGGCAGAATTAAACATTTTTTAATTTCCTAAGACTTGTGTCAAAGCTTTTGTTGGAAGATAAACCGTGATATTCTTCCTGGTTTACACCTGAGATGGAACACTTCACACCTCTTGTTGGTATTGTGGCCAAGACTGTAACATTCTGTTGAATGTTGAAAAGCAAAAATATCTACGGTTAACTATATGGTACTGACAACATATTAGTCTTCACCTTATAACAGACACTCTCTTTCTCTCGACTTTCCTCTTTACCCAGCAACTTAAAACATGAACAAAACATAAAGTGCTGGAGGAACTCATTGGTTCAGGCAGCATCTGTAGAGGGACGGGACATTTCGGGAGTCTGAAGAAGGGTCCCGACCAGAAACATCGCCTGTCCACTCCCTCCGCAGATATTGTCCGAGCCGCTGAATTCCTCCAGCACTTTGTGCTTTGCTCAGGGTTCCAGCATCTGGGCTGATCTGCTTGCCTCGCCTACTCCTCCACCTATGTTTCTATTTTTCCACTTTTGCGGTTCTCCCTCCACTGATGCAGCCTGACCTACTGAGCATTTCCAATGCGATACGTTCACACCAGTTCTATATTATCCCATTTTTGCATCCACTCCCTGCACATTTGGGGCAATTCACAGAGACCAATAAACCTACAAACCTGCACGTTTAGTTTAGGTTAGAGATACAGCATGGAAACAGGCCCTTCGGCCCACCGAGCCAGTACCGACCAGCGATCACCCCGCATGCCAGCACCGTCCAACACGCTGGGGACAATTTTACAATTTTACCGACTCCAAACAACCGACAAACCTGCACGCCTTGAGTGTGTGGGAGGAAACCGGAGCACCCGGAGGAAACCCACGCCATCACAGGGAGAACGTGCCACCTCCACACCTGTCGACAGCATCCGGGGTCAGGATCGAACCTGTGTCTCTGGCGCTGAGGCAGCTGCTCTCTGTGCAACAATAACATAAAAGACCTCACGACAATATTTGGAGAAGAGCTTGAGAATTCTCCGTGCTGTCCTGGCAAATACTTATCCCGCAGCCCACATCAGTACAAAGGTCATCTAGTTGCCCGTCAAGACCTTGATGTTGTAACGACAGCAGAATTGGTCCCATTCACAAATCACAAGCTGTTGAGAATTTCTGAAGTACGTAAATGCAACTGAACTCGGCAATCCAGAAGATACTGCCATTGATGACTTGACCATTGAAAGCTATACTTTACTCTCATCCACTCTGGCATAATCTTCAGAAATCAGTGACTTGAAGAGAATTTCAAGTACTTACAAATCCTTGTTATGGAAACACTGAAGATGCCACTCTTTGTCGAAGCTTCCAATTGCATAATGAGCCATAATTATTGCTTAACAACATTACTCGTTCTAAAGCAGTAATTTCATATGTGTAAACTGTAATTACCTCAGATAAGTATTTCACAATATACCGCAACTTTAGATTATTTGTTTATTTTTAATTTTTAAAGGTTTGTTTACAAAATTTCATTTCTATCTTAATTTTGCGTGAATTTTGAATTGTTCTCTGAATATGTATAAAATGAGAGGGGGGAATCTCATTGAAACGTACCGAATAATGAAAGGCCCAGATAGAATGGACGTGGAGAGGATATTTCGAGTCGTGAGCTTCAGAATAAAAAGGCGTGCCTTTAGAATGGAGATGAGGAGGTATTTCTTTAGCCAGAGGGTGCTGAATCTGTGGAATTCATTGTCACAGATGGCTGGGGAGGCCAAGACATTGAGGATGTTTAAAGCAGAGATTGATAGATTTGTGATTAGTAAGGGGGTCAACATTCACAGGGCGAAAGCAGGAGAATGTGGTTGAGAGGAAAATAAAATAGATCTAATGACGGAGCAGACTTGATGGGCCGAGTGGCCTAATTCTGCTCCCGTGTCTTATGACCTTATGATCCAAAATGTTAATTAAAAAACTATTATTTTTATTTGCAGGTTTAGTGTCTGTGAAAATTCTTGACTATGATTAGCAGTTCAGCTAAATTAATGTCAACCCTATGATTGGACTTCTATGATTGCCTTGAAATAAATACTTAACAGAAAAGCACCTTTGGCCGCGACTTCAATGCTTATAGAAAATCATCATCATGACCTGTTTGTGTTTCAAAAGAATATGGCTTAATAACTGGAAAAAAGCTAATCTTAAAATTCTGGAAAAATACTCCTATACCAACAGTTAATATGTGGATTTCAACTATGTTTGAAACACTACACTGGGAAGATATGAGACTCAGACTAGCAGGAAAATCAGGCTGTTTCTATAAGACGTGGTCTGCATTTATAAATCTACTACAAGGATAAGATGCAAGAATACCTCAAAAAGGCACCGGTGTCGGGTCTTGGTAAAGGGGGCAGAAAAACTGTCGAGTTGGTAGACTCCTTTTGCGAGATGTTTATAATAAAGTAACTGGCTTTTCTTCTTCCCTTCTCTTTCTTTCCCTTTTTCTTTTTTATCCTCTCCAGGGTCTATCTCTTAATCTCCGGTCTCTAACTCTTCAAGGGTTTCCTTTCCCCCTGTCACGCTTTTGCACTTTCACATCTCGTTTTCACTCTTCCACTTTCCATGCTGCTATTTCTCTCTCTATTCTCTCTTTTCTAAAGCCTTAAAAAAATTAAGGGGTACAATGAGTGTAATACAATACAAGGGATGTACACTGATGTAACTTACCGTACCTCTAATAAATAAAGATATTAAAAAATAAAAAAAAGACCAGTTTGTGTGTGTACCTTGCTGACAGATCGATGGCTATGTTTTCTACATTAAAAAGTTTACTTCATTGAAACATTGACTACACCTCTCAGCATTTCCGGGTGTTTTAAACCCATGAACGTTATGGCGTTATATTTTATCAATGATTCAGCAAGATTTCCAAAGCAATCAGTCATGATGTGGAAGATAGGCACAAAATGCTGGAGTAATTCAGCGGGTCAGGCAACATCTCCGGAGAAAACGGACAGGTCACGTTTCGGATTGGGATCCTTTTTCATGGTTCCAACCCGAAACGTCACCCATCTACGTTGGTGTGTCTGACGTGCTGAGTTACTCTAGCATTTTGTGTCGATCTCTCAGGAGAACCAGCATCTGCAGTCCCGTTTAATGACATAGTAAAGTTGTGACTATTCCTGCCAAATTTCAAGGAGTCCGATTATTTTCATATTGTTGCCCAATACTTACAATATTGTTGAATGTGACTGATCACTTGCGCTCCATTAATGAGAACTATATTCCGCACTCTGTATCTTTCCCTTCACTCTGCATATTGTAGTTAGGTTTGGCTTGATTATATATCAGTATTATCTGATTTGTTAGGGTCGCATGTAAAACAAAGTCTTTCACTGCACCTTGGTACACGTGAAAACCTACACCTAAAAGTATAGGTGGACTCTTACTGACAACTAAAGGCTGTTCAATTTTTCAATGATTAAATATGTTCTCCAGATTTAGAACCATTTTGTGAGTCATAGAGTCATAGAGTGATACAATGTGGAAACAGGCCCTTCGGCCCAACTTGCCCACACCGGCCACGTCCCAGCAACACTGGACCTACCTGCCCGCGCTTGATCCATATCCCTCCAAACCTGTCCTATCCATGGTACACAAAATGCTGGAGAAACTCAGCGGGTGCAGCAGCATCTATGGAATCGAAGGAGATAGGCGACGTTTCGGGCCGAAACCCTTCTTCAGACTGATGAGGGGTGGGGGGAGGAGGGGGGAAGAAAGGAAAAAGGAGGAGGAGCCCGAGGGCTGAGGGAGAGGTGGGAAGGGGAGGAGACAGCAAGGGTTAACAGAATTGAGAGAATTCAATGTTCATGCCAAGAGGATGCAAACTCCCCAAGCGGAATATGAGGTGCTGTTCCTCCAATTTGAGGTGTTGCTCACTCTGGCCGTGGAGGAGGCCCAGGACAGAGAGGTCGGATACGGAATGCGAGGGGGAGTTGAAGTGCTGAGCCACCGGGAGGTCGGATTGGTTATTGCGGACCGAGCGGAGGTGTTTGGCGAAACGATCGCCAAGCCTCCGCTTGGTCTCACCGATATAGATCAGCTGGCATCTAGAGCAGCGGATGTAATAGATGAGGTTGGAGGAGGTGCAGGTGAACCTGCGATGGAGATAGTGAGGTCAAGGAATGGAAGGGAAGTGTCGGAAATGTTCCCGGTGTATTTGAATGCCGGACGGAAGTTGGTGGTGAAATGAATGAAGTCAGTCAGTTGTGTGTGGGTGCAGGAGGTGACACCAAAGCAGTCGTCGATGTAATGGAGGTAGAGGTTGGGGATGAGGCCCTGGTACGCCGAGAACAAGGATTGTTCGACGTCCCCGACAAAGAGGCAAGGCGTAGCTGGGGCCCATGGGACCGACATCCACTATAAACCTACTGACTCCCATGGCTATCTGGACTATTCTTCCTCCCCCACCCTGCTTCCAGTAGGACTCCATCCCCTATTCCCAATTCCTCCGTACAACCTCCTGTCCTATCCATGTACCTGTCTAACTGTTTCTTAAGCGTTGGGATAGTCCCAGCCTCAACTACCTCCTCTGGTAGCTTGTTCCATACATCCATCACCCTTTGTGTGAAAAAATTACCCCTCAGATCCATAATTAAATCTTTTTCCCCTTCACCTTGAACCTATGTCCTCTGGTCCTAGATTACCCTACTCTGGGCAAGAGACTCTGTGCATCTACCTGATCTATTCCTCTCATGATTTTGTATACATCTATAAGATCCCCCCTCATCCTCCTGCGCTCCAAGGAATAGAGACCCAGCCTACTCAACCTCTCCCTCTTGCTCACACCCTCTAGTCCTGGCAACATTCTCTGAACCCTTTCAAGTTTGACAACATCTTTCCTATAGTCATCACTCCTGGTTTAGGCACAGAAAAGTTCTCTCTGCCTGTCCATAATATACTGTGACATTGGAGGTGAAATGTGTGGAAGCTCAAGTGAATAATGTCATCGCCAACTCTTTATATCTCAGGAAGAGATGAGAGTTGGGAGAATGAGAGGCAATCTCACCGAAATAGAGATTATTCCTTGTTACACTTTACGAGTTCTTGATGATATACGTTATGAGATTATTACTGAGCTGCCCACAAATCCCCACCTAGTTGACAACTTTTGTGGCAGTTATTGGTTATTGCATTATCGTGAGATAGATATAAAAAGTACAATGCACCTTCTAAGATGAGAAATGTCTGCGGTGAATGGTCGACGTGTTCTGCCCTAAGACCTACGAATAGTCAATTGTTGAACAAATTCAACATTGAGTCAGATACATAATTGGATACTAATGCACACAAAATAGATGGTAGTTGAGTCAGAAGGTGAGGAAGATAGATTTGGCCATGGTCATAATTCAACGGTGGCTCAACCTAGTCTAACTTTTATTTCTTATACTTTTATAAGATGGATAGATTGGTATAGGGGAGTGGTGAGACATTTAGTGGCCAGTAAAGACAATCAGAGCTGATAGTTTTATCAGCTGGGTGATGGAGTCTTGGCTGCTGTTAAAAGTCTCTGCATGTTAGTCCTTCCATAAACTAGGGAACTGTCCAAGTTACTGCGACCCCATTGTGGACATTGAACTTTGTCCATGGAACTGATGCGCAAAAATGCTGAGCATTATATTCTGCACGTTGTACCCTGCACCTTGCACCCTGCACCCTGCACCCTGCACCCTGCACCCTGCACCCTGCACCCTGCACCCTGCACCCTGCACCCTGCACCCTGCACCCTGCACCCTGTACCCTGCACCCTGTACCCTGCACCCTGCACCCTGCACCCTGTACCCTGCACCCTGCACCCTGTACCCTGCACCCTGTACCCTGCACCCTGCACCCTGCACCCTGCACCCTGCACCCTGCACCCTGCACCCTGCACCTGTACCCTGCACCCTGCACCCTGCACCTGCACCCTGCACCCTGCATACCCTGCATGCACCTGCACCCTGCACCCTGCACCTGTGCACCCTGCATGCACCTGCACCCTGCACCCTGCACCCTGCACCCTGCACCTTGTACCGTGCACCTTGCACTCTGCACCCTGCACCCTGCACCCTGCACCCTGCACCCTGCACCCTGCACCTGCACCCTGCACCCTGCACCCTGCACCCTGCACCTTGCACTCTGCACCTGCACTCTGCACCCTGCACCCTGCACCCTGCACTCTGCACCCTGCACCCTGCACCTTGCACCCTGCACCTTGTACCGTGCACCTTGCACTCTGCACCTTGCAGCTTGCACCTTGCACCCTGCACCCTGCACCTTGTACCGTGCACCTTGCACTCTGCACCTTGCAGCTTGCACCCTGCACCTGCACCCTGCACCCTGCACCCTGCACCCTGCACCTTGCACCCTGCACCTTGTACCGTGCACCTTGCACTCTGCACCCTGCACCTTGCATGCCTGCACTGCACCCTGCACCTGCACCTTGCACTGCACCTTGTGCACCTTGCACCCTGCACCCTGCACCTTGCACCTTGCACCTGCACCCTGCACTGCACCTGCACCCTGCACCCTGCACCTTGCACCCTGCACCCTGCACCTTGCACCTTGCACCCTGCACCTTGCACCCTGCACCCTGCACCCTGCACCTTGCACCCTGCACCCTGCACCTTGCACCCTGCACCTGCACCTTGCACCCTGCACCCTGCACCTTGCACCCTGCACCCTGCACCTTGCACCCTGCACCCTGCACCCTGCACCTGCACCCTGCACCCTGCACCTTGCACCCTGCACCTTGCACCTTGCACCCTGCACCTGCACCCTGCACCTTGCACCCTGCACCTGCACCCTGCACCCTGCACCTTGCACCTTGCACCCTGCACCCTGCACCTTGCACCCTGCACCCTGCACCCTGCACCCTGCACCTGCACCCTGCACCTTGCACCCTGCACTTGCATGCACCCTGCACCCTGCACCTTGTACTCTATACCCTGCACCTGCACCTGCACCTTGCACCCTGCACCCTGCACCCTGCACCTTGCACCCTGCACCCTGCACCTTGCACCCTGCACCTTGTACTCTATACCCTGCACCCTGCACCTTGCACCCTGCACCTTGCACCCTGCACCCTGCACCTTGCACCCTGCACCCTGCACCTGTACCCTGCACCCTGCACCTTGCACCCTGCACCCTGCACCTTGCACCCTGCACCCTGCACCCTGCACCTTGCACCCTGCACCCTGCACCCTGCACCTTGCACCCTGCACCCTGCACCCTGCACCTTGCACCCTGCACCCTGCACCTTGCACCCTGCACCCTGCACCCTGCACCCTGTACCCTGCACCCTGCACCCTGCACCTTGCACCCTGCACCCTGCACCCTGCACCCTGCACCCTGCACCCTGCACCCTGCACCTTGCACCCTGCACCCTGCACCTTGCACCCTGCACCCTGCACCTTGCACCCTGCACCCTGCACCCTGCACCCTGCACCCTGCACCCTGCACCCTGCACCCTGCACCCTGCACCCTGCACCCTGTACCTGCACCTGCACCCTGCACCCTGCACCTTGCACCCTGCACCCTGCACCTGCACCCTGCACCCTGCACCTTGCACCCTGCACCCTGCACCTTGCACCCTGCACCTTGCACCCTGCACCCTGCACCCTGCACCCTTGCACCCTGCACCCTTGCACCCTGCACCCTGCACCCTGCACCCTGCACCCTGCACCTGCACCCTGCACCCTGCACCCTGCACCCTGCACCTTGCACCCTGCACCCTGCACCCTGCACCCTGCACCCTGCACCCTGCACCTTGCACCCTGCACCCTGCACCCTGCACCCTGCACCCTTGCACCCTGCACCCTGCACCTTGCACCCTGCACCCTGCACCTGCACCCTGCACCCTGCACCCTGCACCCTGCACCTTGCACCCTGCACCCTGCACCTGCACCCTGCACCCTGCACCTGCACCCTGCACCCTGCACCCTGCACCCTGCACCCTGCACCCTGCACCCTGCACCCTGCACCCTGCACCCTGCACCCTGCACCTGCACCCTGCACCCTGCACCCTGCACCCTGCACCCTGCACCCTGCACCCTGCACCCTGCACCCTGCACCTGCACCCTGCACCCTGCACCCTGCACCCTGCACCCTGCACCTTGCACCCTGCACCCTGCACCTTGCACCCTGCACCCTGCACCCTGCACCCTGCACCCTGCACCCTGCACCCTGCACCCTTGCACCCTGCACCTTGCACCCTGCACCCTGCACCCTGCACCTTGCACCCTGCACCCTGCACCCTTGCACCCTGCACCTGCACCCTGCACCTTGCACCCTGCACCCTGCACCCTGCACCCTGCACCCTGCACCTGCACCCTGCACCCTGCACCCTGCACCTTGCACCCTGCACCCTGCACCCTGCACCCTGCACCCTGCACCCTGCACCCTGCACCCTGCACCTGCACCCTGCACCCTGCACCCTGCACCCTGCACCTTGCACCCTGCACCCTGCACCTGCACCCTGCACCTGCACCCTGCACCCTGCACCCTGCACCCTGCACCTTGCACCCTGCACCTGCACCCTGCACCCTGCACCCTGCACCCTGCACCCTGCACCCTGCACCTTGCACCCTGCACCCTGCACCCTGCACCTTGCACCCTGCACCTTGCACCCTGCACCCTGCACCCTGCACCTTGCACCCTGCACCCTGCACCCTGCACCTTGCACCCTGCACCTGCACCCTGCACCCTGCACCCTGCACCTTGCACCCTGCACCCTGCACCCTGCACCCTGCACCCTGCACCCTGCACCTTGCACCCTGCACCCTGCACCCTGCACCCTGCACCCTGCACCCTGCACCTGCACCCTGCACCTTGCACCCTGCACCCTGCACCCTGCACCCTGCACCCTGCACCCTGCACCTTGCACCCTGCACCCTGCACCCTGCACCCTGCACCCTGCACCCTGCACCCTGCACCTTGCACCCTGCACCCTGCACCCTGCACCCTGCACCCTGCACCCTGCACCCTGCACCCTGCACCCTGCACCCTGCACCCTGCACCTGCACCCTGCACCCTGCACCCTTGCACCCTGCACCCTGCACCCTTGCACCCTGCACCCTGCACCTTGCACCCTGCACCCTGCACCCTGCACCCTGCACCCTGCACCCTGCACCTGCACCCTGCACCTTGCACCCTGCACCCTGCACCCTGCACCCTGCACCTGCACCCTGCACCCTGCACCCTGCACCTTGCACCCTGCACCCTGCACCTTGCACCCTGCACCCTGCACCCTGCACCCTGCACCCTGTACCCTGCACCTTGCACCCTGCACCCTGCACCCTGCACCCTGCACCCTGCACCTTGCACCCTGCACCCTGCACCCTGCACCCTGCACCTTGCACCCTGCACCTTGCACCCTGCACCCTGCACCTGCACCCTGCACCCTGCACCCTGCACCCTGTACCCTGCACCTTGTACCCTGCACCCTGCACCCTGCACCCTGCACCCTGCACCTTGCACCCTGCACCCTGCACCCTGCACCCTGCACCCTGCACCCTGCACCCTGCACCTTGCACCCTGCACCCTGCACCCTGCACCCTGCACCCTGCACCTGTACCCTGTACCCTGCACCCTGCACCCTGCACCCTGCACCCTGCACCCTGCACCCTGCACCCTGCACCTTGCACCCTGCACCCTGCACCCTGCACCCTGCACCCTGTACCCTGCACCCTGCACCCTGCACCCTGCACCTGCACCCTGCACCCTGCACCCTGCACCCTGCACCCTGCACCCTGCACCCTGCACCCTGTACCCTGCACCCTGCACCCTGCACCCTGCACCTTGCACCCTGCACCCTGCACCCTGCACCCTGCACCCTGCACCCTGCACCCTGCACCCTGCACCCTGCACCCTGCACCTTGCACCCTGCACCCTGCACCCTGCACCTTGCACCTTGCACCCTGCACCTTGCACCCTGCACCTTGCTCTTCCTATTGTACTTGAGTTTGACTTGCTTGTATTGGGGATCATGACAGAAGCCTCCTCGTGGCGATCCCCGCAGACGACCGCACGATGCGCTCAGTGACGTGTCGGGAGACCAATTCTGCCAACATATTGGACGACGACCGAAGCCAACAGCGAGCTACACGTCATCTGACACACAAGCGAACGAGCTTTATTGTATTTATGTATAATATTATCCAATTTAATTGGACAGCATACAAAGCTAAGCTTTCAACTGTATCTTGGTACACGGGACAATCATAAACCTAATACCTAAAACTTGCTGCCATTGGACCTAAAAAGTTAATATTTGCTATGGATAGAAAAATATTCAGTCATTTGTAAATAAATAATCTATATTGTCAAAACTATTATGAACATTGGTGTATATCTATCAAACAGTAGTTATCATCTTTAATCCTTAAAAATACAATTTAAGATTTATGCCAATAGCATCTTAAAAGAATATAATTATCATCTTATCATTGGCTGCTATCCTGACTATAGCTCAGATGCTTTTGAACTAAGTTTTACAGAAAAATAACGCAGAGTATTCCATATCCACAAGTTTTCCTATAAACAAGATAATTTGTGCGTGTGCAGGCATGGAGAGAGCTTGATTTATGACGGGATTTGACAGAAATTGGACAGCTGACGGTTTTCACTCAGCAGCAGTTTCAAATGGGGGATGAATTTGAGTATGATATTCTATTTATACCGTCTTCAAATCAGTATTCAATGCTGTTAATGTGGAAGCACAATTAAGATGTTTTGTTTTGTCAGCGTTTGCTGTTCCTAGCGATGCGTAAAGAGAAAAGGAATTATAGCAAAAAATCTAAATATGAAGTTTATTCCCAGTTATCATTCTTGGTCCTGTGGTTAGTTTTATCGTTATCTATCAGCGCTGGGAACTCCTAAACAGATGCATTACTTCTTTAGCAAGCCTTCTCATAGCTGAACGGTTAAATCCTGGGAGACCCATTAGACTGCATCTGAAGTGCATTTCAACTATATTTTTAGTAACATCAGACACTTGCGTTTGAATCCATTCAGTTCTAATTAATGATGTTAATATGTATAAATAAATCAGCTAGCATTGAGCAGGATATTCTCCATCAAAGTGAAACCTCTCCAAGTTTGAAACTGAGACAGCAGAAATAGTTAATGTTATATTATGCAGCAGCTGATGATTTAATAGTTGCTAATCTGCACCATGCAGATGATAACAACACAGAAGGCTGTGAAGGCCATACCAATGGATATTTTTAAGGCAGAGATCGATAGATTCTTGATTAGTACAGGTGTCAGGGGTTATGGGGAGAAGGCAGGAGAATGGGGTTAGGAGGGAGAGATAGATGATTGAATGGCTGAGTAGACTTGATAGCCAAATTCTGCTCCTATCACGTGAACTTTTGAAGAGTGTTTCTGCCAAAGGTTGAGATCTTGCTGCATCGGTGAACTATGACATTGGGGTCCTCACACATATTTATATTAGGACAGCAACTGTGAGATATTGTTACTCTTTTCAGTGCAATGAGTTGACCAACCTGCCAAATAAAGATGCTGCCTGAGATTTCTCCAGAGATGCTGCCTGACCCTCTGAGTTACTCCAGCACTATTAAAAAGAACGGAAAAATTGGCAAGATAGACTATTGGTATCATTCACCCAAAAGCCAATTAACCTACAAACCCTTGGTTTAACAGCTCATCTGAAAGATGGGAACTGCCACTAAGAATCTTACATGGACACAAAATGCCGGAGTAACTCAGCGGGACTCTCTGGATAGAAGGAATGGGTGACGTTTCGGGTCAAGACCCTTCTTCAGACTTCAGACCCTTCTTCAGAACCATTCCTTCTATCCAGAGTTACTGCCTGTCCCGCTGAGTTACTCCGACATCTATCTTTGGTTTAAACCAGCATTTGCTGTTCTGTCCTACAGACTTGGAATCTTACCCTCCGCACTACAAAAGATACACAGTGCTGGATTAACAGGCACCATCTCTGGGGAACATGGATTGGTGATGTTCTGTGTTGTAGCCCTTCTCATTGAGTCTGAAAAAAGGTCCCAACCCAAAACTATCCATGTTCTCAAAAGATGCAGCCCGACATGCTGAATAATTGTGTGTCTTTTTTTTGTAAACTAGCATCTGCAGTTCCTTGCATCTATACCCTCTGAACTACCTGTGTGTTAACAATTTCTTCTCTAGCTTGGCCAGGCTAATAATAAAGTCATACAGCAGAGAAACAGGCCATTCGGCCCAACTTGCCCGTGCCAACCAAGATGCCCTATCGACACTCGACCCACCTGCCCGCGTTTGGACCCTATCCCTCAAAGCCTTTAAAGAATAGTACATTCATAATAATTGTATAAATATTGTACTTTAAATTGTAATCGTAGCTATTTCTTTTAATTTTTATATTGTTCTGTTTGATTTTTTGAAAAGTCTAGCCATTCGAGAGACGGATGTGGAGCCTAAGTCCATTTTTAAGGTGGAGATTGACAGATTTTTTTTTTATTAGTAGGGGTGTCAGGGGCTATGGGGCGAAGGCAGGAGAATGGGGATGGGATGGAAAGCTAGATCAGCCATAATTGAATGGTGGAGTAGACCTGATGGGCCGAATGGCCTTATCCTGCTCCCAGAAGCCATGAATTTATGAAATTGTGAAAGGAATTCTGTACTTTGGATTCAGATGGTGGTTCATTGTCGTCATGTGCCCCCACACTATAATATAACACTACTGTGGCTGAAAAGGAAGAATGGACATATCATTATAGTCTGAAGAAGGGTCTCCACCCTAAACGTCACCCACCCCTTCTCTCCAGAGATGCTGCCCGTCCCGCTGAGTTACTCCAGCATTTCGTGTCTATCTCATTGTAATCAGTGCTTTAACCAGCTGGCCGGGCCCTGGGCGGAGCTCACAGCGGGTCACCCAACCGGGACAGACTGGGACAGACAGGGACCGGGACCAGCACAGGCCGGGAAATTTAAACCCCGCCGCAAGTTCCACCTTTCTCGTGTTGATATTCAGCAAAGTAGCCCGGCGGTGAGTGAAGAAGCAGGGTGATTAGGTTTCATTTATTCCTCACAGATATTAAGGACTACAGCTGTCGTTTTTGTGAAACATTTCTTTGCTATCAGGTGCAAAATGTCTGTCTTATTTTTGGCCATAAGTCAAATTATTAACTCATTTTAAGGTCTAAGCCTCATAGTGTTTTATTCATCTTTGCTATTGATCTCATGGCTCTAAATTTTCAAATCTTTAATTTGTTAATTAAGTAAAACCTCGAGCCCTTTGCTACTTTTGACGTGGCCACTTTCGCGATGCCTGGAATGATTCCCGTTCAGTTATTCCTGTTGTGCGCTCTGCCTGCGTTGATGTCCGTGGTGTTGCTGCTTTATGCTGGAGTTGGTCAGCGGGCCGGTCCGCATCTGTGGAGGGCGTCGCTGAGTTCCTCCAGCACTCTGGGCTTTGCTCAACATTACAACCTCTGCAGTTCCCTCTGCTTCCCGTTTCTTGCACAGTGTTCTTGTTGCGTAGGATGTAACAATTTTGTTTAGTAAGAAAATTTGTATGTAATCGAGATTGTAAGCCCTTTTTCGAATTAGCGACGTAATTGTAGCTAAATTCTCGAAATTCCAGTTCCAGGCTAGTTGAGTGTTCTTGCCAGTTCAAATCTACCAAATAGCTCCACAATTGTATTTATCGGACCCTTCCTCAAATCAAGTTGCACTTTTGTTAACATGGATTACGTTAATATTAAGACTTTTCGTGACAGTAGTTATCCCGTATAATAATTTGATGTGTTTCAGTTAAAAACAAGTCAGCGACTTAATTAATCTGGTAACAAACAATAACACATGGGTTTAGTGTAGATTAAAAGCAACGGGAATTTTCTGAAGCTTGGATTGTGTCGTCGCTATTGGTCTTTCGTGGTAAATCGATTGTGAGATTCAAGTATCAGAATTTATCGTTCATTACAACGAGGTTTTTGAACGCGTTGTTTACTCGGTCGCTAACTTGCTATCCGGGCTAAAAATAGCCAAATAATATCCAAATTGTATTAATGCCTTCAATTTAATGCATAATTGGATATTACACAGCCCTCAAATCATTAAATGGGTTGATTGGGGACCTTGACGCCAGGAAATCCTTCATGGTATGTGGAGAGAATTAATTAATTAGATTAAATCGATTTTGAAAACGCTTAATGGACTCCTCGTGTGTATTTTTAAACTCGTGCGCAATGGGTTTTTCTCTGGGAGCTGCCTTGTCGCCGAAGGTTTAGTGACTGGGAGGTGGAGTTGATGCTGGAATTCTCGAGTATTTGTTTGTATGAGTTTCATGTTCACTCATTTGTAGACTTCGAATTAATTGGCTAAAGCTCCGACTGGCAAAAACCGTTTAATCCAGATAGTGGTGAACAAGATTGTTTCACTGGCGTTTGGGGAAAGATTGTTGTTCTAGATTTGTATTCCGTCTTATTGTTTCCAGTGTATCAGCTCTTGGATGGGTGAGAAGGTTTATTTTTAAAAAAACACAGATTTTTTTTTGTATATAAAAATCGTTAGCCAAAGTGATAATTGGGCATTTATTGTATCAATTAAGCTGCCGGGTTCCCCCTCCCACCTTGAGACAACGCCCACACAAGAACCATTAAGCCATTGCTAACCCCGTCCTGCCCAGTGGTTCTTCTTACAATTGCTTTCACGCATAGCTTGCTCCCCACCGCCAGTACCAACAAGAAGGGTTTCGGCCCGAAATGTTGCCTCTTTCCTTCGCTCCATCGATGCTGCCTCACCCGCTGAGTTTCTCCAGCACTTTTGTCTCCCAACATTGAATCTGCTTCCACTGCTCCTGGCGGTGCATTCCAAACTTCACTACATGTCTGACTTCCATTCTATTGCTTTAACAATCCCAAGCGAAGTTCCCGGTTCTTGAGCCCTGGTATAGGACGGGGGCAATGGCAATGGAGACCATGTGATCGAGATAGCCAATCTGCACATGATCCATTATCCCACCAGTCCTTGCATATCCACGTGTCTAACCAGAAACTGCTACTGTTTTGTCCCACTCCTCCACCCTTGGCGGTGCGTTCCAGGCACCTGCCACCCTTTTTTATCAATCAGAATAGTTACCCTCGTATAGCCTTCGAGTTCAAATTAAAATCTTAAATGCCAACCCCTTTTTCACTCTTTCACCTCTCCTCCCCACCCCCCACCCCCAAACTCCAAGTGCCAACGTTGCCTAGAATGATCAACTCAAAATTCCATGAAGAATAAGCACATGATGTAGCTGATTATGCTGTAAGTGAATAAAGATTTAAAAAAAATGTCATCAAGGAATTAAAGTGGCATGCTTCAAAATTGGTTTTGCACAAAGTTCACATGACATAAAGAGACAGTGTGGAGCACCTTACACTGAAGGCACCAGCTCCAAACAAAACCAAGCTAGTGATCGGACTCCAACGCACTTCTGTCTACCTTGTGGGGCCAACCTTGCAAGCGGCAATGTATTTAGTATCTCCTACAAAGCCATTGTGATAGTTGGCTATCTGAATGTCTAGACAAAGTTACTGTAATTGCCAGAACAATTATTTATTTAAAAGCAAATGTGGGTAACAGCAAAGTTGTGCATTTCAAATGATTGTCCCCAAAACCACTGAATCTATAATTAATATTCCTGCTTGAGTATTTGAGAGATAATTGCATTCCATTTATATGGGTTCCTGATCTTTATGGAGATAGAATGTGACTAATCATTCCAAATCTCTTGAACTGTTTCTCATTTAATTTTGTATGCAATTATTTTCTAACATAAAATGAGCAATAAAATGGAAGCAACATGACTAAATTCCTCTGCAATGGGTTGTTTAGTTAACCATTTAAAAATCCAAAGGGGGAAATAAATACCTGAAGTACATAGAGAATAGTTGTGTAGAAGTATTTTTAGATGGGTCGTTCGTGTCTTTGTACTCATTCTCAGGAAGCTTAAATTCGGCTTCAAATCATTCCAGTGGTTTTGAAAGGAAGTTGGGACTTGGCAATCTTGCAATAAGTTAATCAGATCAAAGGCGAGATGAATGGTGGGCACAAGATGCTGGAGTAACTCGGTGGGTGAGGCGGCATCTCTGGAGAGAAGGAATGAGCAACGTTTTGGGTCGAGACCCTCCTTCAGACTGATGTTGGGGGGTGAGGGGAGGCGCAACAATGGTAGTATGTAGGCGGACAAAAAGACTAGAGGGAGAACAGGGAGGGGGATGAAGAGAGAAAGCAAGGGTTATCTGAAGTTGAAGTCAATGTTCATACAGCTGGGGTGTAAGCTACCCAAGTGAAATGAGGTGCTGTTCCTCCAATTTACACTGGGCCACACTCTGACAATGGAGGAGGCCCAGGACAGAAAGGTCAGATTGGGAATGGGAGGGGTTGTGGCACTCCTCTGCTAAAATGTTGTTTGTTTTTTAGTTTATTGCTCGCATTGTCGGAAGCTTTGTCACAGTCTTTGTAAAAACTCGGGCTGTGAAGATGTCGTCCATCTGCAAATCGGAGCATGACAGGATGAAAAAATTCAAGAATTATGGCAAAAACGCTCAGGTATTTGTTTTTGCGTGATTCGCTTATCTTCATTTGGCTCTCACTTGCATTCTCTCTGCTTATAGCCCGTCTCGTGTCCAATTGGAATGCTCAATATATGCAACTGAAATTTATAATTGGTGAATTTAACCACTGAAGTGTGTAGAGAATAGTTGTGCAGAAGTATTTTTGCATGTCATTTTTATTATCAGATTCTGAATTAGATGGGTTATTTGGGTCTTTGTATTCTTTCTCTGGATACATAATTTCTGCTTCAATTCATTCCACTGGTTTCAAAAGAAGGTAGGAGTTGTCAATCTTGGAATAAGTTGATCAGATCAAAGGAAAGATGAGTGTTTCCATATTTCTGCAGAAGGCTGTGGAGGCCAAGGTCAATGGGCATGTTTAAGGCTGAGATTGACGCCTTCTTCATTAGTAAGGGGTTATGGGGTGAAGTTAGGAGAATGGGGTTGAGAGGGAAAGATAGATCTGCCATGGTTGAATGGCAGAGTAGACCTGATGGGCTGAATGACCTTATTCTACTCCTAAAACTTATGAACTTATTTTAACTTGGTGGATATTTTGATTGTTATCATGTAAAGTTTTTTATTTTGTTTGGATGGCACGCAACAAACCTTTCACTGTACCTTGGTACATGTGACAATAATACACTAAACTAATAGAGTGATCAATTGTAAATGGTAGTGGAAATGTAGGATATGGAATTACAAGTCTAAATGTTGAACAGTGATTCAGTCCAAAGTCACTCGTGTTTAGTACAGGTGTTGGAGGTTATGGGGAGAAGGCAGGAGAATGGGGTTTGGAGGGAGAGATAGATCAGCCATGATTGAATGGTGGAGTAGACTTGATGGGCTGAATGGCCTAATTCTGCTCTTATTCCTTATGATCTTATAACCTTAAGTTTACTTCCTGAGGGACTTTTTTTTTAAACTTTGCTATGTTAAACTTTATCAAATCTTAGAGGAAACTTAAAAGTACAGCCCATGGATTTGACCACCCTGTGTGTCATGAAAAAAGCATAGTTGAGAGAGTGCATTGAAGTCAAACCAGAATTGATGTTATCCATACTTGCGAATCGTAGATACCTTTCCTTTCTATTTGGGCAGAGTCTCAGGAATGACCTTGATGCAGCTTCTGAGAATTATGAAAGGATTTAACACAAGATTTGTGCTGAAGTGCCCCAACAAGATGTGACCACTAGTAAATATTTAAGGAAAAGTCCCAATAGGAGTCCTTCCACCAGGATGTTGTGTGCCACAGAGTTGAGCAGTTGACATTTAAGGAAAGCATATGAGGAAACAAATATTGGCTAATGAATTAAGGAGCCAGATGAAGAGTTGAAATTGAGTACACATGCAATGTTTAGACTCCTTGTTCTATTTCTCCTCTATGTGTTCTCAGTAATTCCTTAGGCCTCGGATACAATGCGGAAGCAGGCCCTTCAGCTCACCAAGTCTGTGCCAATCGGTCATCACCCGTACACTAGTTCTATCCTACACACTAGTGATAATTTACAGCAGCCAGTTAACCACCAAACCTGCACGTCTTTGGAATGTGGGAGGAATCCCGAGAACCTGGAGAAAACCCATGTTGTCACGGTGAAAACTTGCAGACAGCATCCCTAGTCGGGTCTGGCACTGGAAGGCAGCAACTCTACCACTGCGCCACTGTGCTGTATAGTTGTATTTATTTATACAATAGTTTTGTGCAAATCCACTAAGTTTGGGCGACCGCAATCCTCTTGCTTTTAACAGATGGAAATATCTTCAATTGTTGCAAATGGGGTCGAGTGCATGGGTTATGACGTGGTGTGAATTGCAAGCTCTTTCTTAATTCCTCTGATGACACTCCAGTTTTTTTTTTCCCACCCCCCACCCACAAAACAGGACCTGAGGAGACAAAGGGCTGACTATTGCGTTGAATTACGAAAAGCTAAAAAAGATGAACAAATCTTGAAGAGGCGCAACATCGGCAATTTTCAAGATGGCGATACTTACTCATTGCAGAAACCAGAGGGAGTTAATGTATGTGTTCCATTGACGATTGTCTGTCAAACCACTTGGGTGAAGTTGAGACTATGATTTTACCCTTTGCTTAATTTTGTATTGACTTTGCTTTTCAACATTTGAAGGGATGGGACGGCATTCCTTGCGATATTGTTTGCCAAATGTGATTTGCAGTCCTTGCTAGGTGTTGTGTATGGCTTCTAGTGAAATGCCAAGTCTTCCTCAGCAACGTGAGATGTACCTTCAGTTTTTCATTCTCTGGTGTTTTGCTTTGATACAAGTCCACAAAGGGCTAATGACCTGCCATTCTCAGATACAAGTTTTCAATTGATTGTCTTGAACGGTGCGGCACGGAGACGGGGCCCTTCAGCCCTCTAGGTCCATGCTGACCATTGACCACCTGGTCACACTAGTTCTGTAATTCCACTTTCGCATCCACTCTACACAAGGACGCAATTTTGCAGTGGCCAATTCACCCAAGACTTGCATGTCTTTGGGATGCCCACATGGTCACGTGCACCGGAGAGCAGGATCCAGCCTGGGTCTCCGGCACGGTGAGGTAGCAACTGTGCAGCCCAGATGGGCTAACCACATATATAGAAAACACGAATCAGCTTGTTACACATGATTTATGTATTGTTTCTATGTTCTTAGTTTGGAGATGCCGTGTGGAAATGTGTCCTTTGGCCCCCGAGTCCACCCTGACCAGCGAACACCCATCCGTTAGTTCTGCTACGCACACAAGGGACAATTTACAGAAGCCAATTAATCTGCAAACCAGTACATCTTTGGGATGTGTGAGGAAACGATAGCTCCTGGAGAAAGTCCACTCAGTCACAGTAGAACTTGCAAACTCCGTACAGGCAGCACCCAGAGTCAGGATCTAGCATGGGGATGATCAGCCATGATCACATTGAATGGTGGTGCTGCCTCGAAGGGCTGAATGGCCTACTCCTGCACCTATTGTCTATTGGGTCTCTGGTGCTGTGAGGCAGGAGCTCTGCTGCTGTGCCACTGTTGTGCACACCTTTTTAATTTAGCCATTTAAAAAAAAAAAAAAAAATCAACTCCAAGCACTCCATCAAATTATCCTTATCCAAAAATTAACCTGATGACTATATTCCGTCAAACCTGAAGCCTTGCTCTGCACTCTCTTGTAGGATGCTGACATGACTACAGAAGAGATGGTGAAGGGAATGAATAGCCAAGAACCACTGCAACAACTCCAGGCTGCATACAGAGCCAGGTATGAGCTTGGTTTCTTTTCTGGAATGTGATTATTTTCTTTCCCGACTGCAGGGAACTGCTAACCACATTAATCGACCCGTCTTGGTCTCATTTCCATTGTAAGGGTAAGTCTGTGAAGTAATTAAATTTAGGATACCATTAACAAAAGTATTGAATTCTCAATTGAATTGAGATTTGTTCATTGGTTCTTGCCCCTTTACCCCAAACCCCCATCGGCCTCTGTCAAACCAACCTATAATCGGGGAAAGTCATTAAAGTTTCAAATATCAGAACAATAATGGTTGCTCTGTTACTGTGTCTCTGTATATTGTTCTCTCTGCTTAGGTGTTTCCATATCACCTGAAGAAAAATGCTAACTTTTATTAAAGTAAGCAAACATAGTACAGTATGTAGTTATGTCTTTATATTATCCTGACCTTGACCTCTGAACCCTTGCATGCAAGGTGACATTTTGCACTTCTGTCCTTATCATAGAATGTAAAGTGTGGAACAGGCCACACTTGGTCCACAATGCCAGCACTCGACATGATGCCAAAATACGCTAATTTCCTTTAACTCACATGATCCATATCCTTCCCTTCCCTGGATAACCATGTGCCTATCTCAAAGCCTCTTCAATGCTGCTATCATATCTCCACCACTGCTTCTGGAAGCACATTCCAAGCTCTCTGCACTCTGTGACAGTTCCACCCTGGGGAGAAAGTTCTAACTGCTACCCTATCTATGCATCTCATCACTTCATACCTCTATCAGGTCTCTCCTCAGCCTCCAACACTCCAGAGAAAACAATTTAAGTTTGTCTAACCGCTCCTTGTAGATAATACCCTCTCGTTCAGCCATCCTCTGCGCCCTTTCCAAAGCCTCCATCTTCCTGTAACCAAGCGACCAGAACTGCACAAACTAATCCAATTGCAGCCTAAACAAAGTTGTACACAGCTGCACTATGACTTTGATTCTTGTACTGAATGCCCCAACCTGTAAAGGCTAGCAGACTGTACACCACCATTGCCACTCCATCTGAAGGCTTATCCTCGAGGTTTGATGCAACTCAAAGCAGACAAAACACAATCCTTGTCCACTTTTGTCAATTCACTTTACATCATGATGAGTAAAACTCCGGTGACTAAATCATTTGTTATTTCTCTTGATAGGAAGGTTCTGTCACGAGCATGGAAGCCACCACTAGATGAAATAATTGAATTGGGACTAGTCGGAAAATTTGTTGAATTCCTTGGTCGCGATGATTATGCATCACTGCAGTTTGAGTCTGCCTGGGCACTCACTAACATTTCATCTGGTACGTCGCTCCAGACCAAAGCTGTGGTGGAAGCAGGTGCTATTCCAGCGTTTGTCCTTCTCCTTGATTCTCCCCACATGCACATCAGCGAGCAAGCTGTGTGGGCTTTGGGTAACATTGCAGGTACAAAATGGCTTGTTTCCAGCCAGCTGGTTTTAGTTGACTTTTTAGCAAGGCCGATGCACAGAAACTGAACTGGTAACTCTTTAACATTTCTTTCAGGTGATGGTGCTCTTTATCGTGATGCTGTCATTGAGAGTTCTGCTGTCCCGTCACTTCTGGGGCTGGTGAAACCTGACCTTTCCGTAAGTTTAGATTGCCGCTTGTAGTTCCTCTGTTTAGCATCCTGTTGGAGGCTGCTGTTTATACCGTTGAGGTTACAATTTGAAATGATGCAAAATGGTGCTGGGGTTGGGCCAACTCTCGCGTGCGTTCTTTCTGTAATCTACTATTGCTACTCGAGTATAATTGTGCTGAGACATAGTAAGATTTTTGCTGAACTTTATGCAAAAAAGGAACTGTACATAAGACACTTGGTTTAGAGATACAGCGTTGAAATTGGCCCTTCGGCCCATCGAGTCTGTGTGGTATGTCACCCGTACCCGACACACTAGGGGCAATTTACAGAAGCCAATTAACCTACAAAACTGCACGTCTTTGTAATGTGGGAGCAACCTGAAGCATCTGTGGAACTTACATGGACACGGGGTGAACGCACTAACTCCGTAGCGACAGCCCCCAGATCTCCGGTGCTCTCAGGCAGGAACTCTACCGCTGTGCTGCCCCTGTTATTTCTTTCAATGAACCATTGAAATCGGGAGAATATTCCTCTGATATTACAAGGTTTCTTCCTGCTTTCTCTGGCAATATCTTGACTCTTTGAATGTGAACCTCTTGGTTTCACTGATATTCTGCCTTCATCTTTCAATGATCTGAGATATAGAATTTTCTCCTTTTGTTCCACTGCTTATATTTCACAAGATTCTTTATATTAAAAAAAAATAACATCTGACCTTGAGTAGCTCAGTCAAATATTGTTTGAAAGTGGTGCTGCGAAATGCCTTGAGAAACATTGCTACATTTAAAGTGGTAAAGATGCATCTTAAATCCTGTGGAGAGAACCTGGTTGATGCAAATACAATTCCTCCCTGATCATTGATTTCTCTTGTGCAAATTGGTTATGTTATAGCAAGACGTGTGTTGTGAAGCAAAGTGATCTTTATTGTGTTATTCAGAGAACAGCTCGCTGGGGGTTGTTCTCCCAGAGCTAGCTATATACATATACGCGCACACCCCTAAACCACATGACCACATCTTTCCTCCACAGTCGGGTGAGTCTGCCAGACCTAGTGCCGAGGGTTCGCCCAGTAAGTGGCCTAGCCACCAGGTGGCGCCACAATGATTAACTTCACAATTAAGTGGGGGGGGGGGGGCAACTAGAATATCTTTGTCAATTTGTTTGCAGCTGGTGCATTGAGTATTCCATAATATCTGATCTTGTTACTAAACCTAATAAATTGCCCACCTCTACTTCAGTGTTGACCTATCAGATTTAAAATTTGAATTTTAGATTGGATTCTTGCGCAATATCACATGGACTTTGTCGAACATTTGCCGCAACAAAAACCCGCATCCGCCGCTGGAGACGGTTTGCCAGATCCTGCCCACGCTGGTTCAGTTGCTTCATCATCGCGATTCCACCCTGCTCTCTGATGCTTGTTGGGCAATATCCTACCTCACTGACGGCCCGAACGAGCGCATTGAAGTGGTGATCCAGACTGGTATTTTGCCGAAACTTGTTCAATTGATGGGCAGTGCTCATCTGGCGGTGTTGGTGAGTAATCTGACAGCTCTATCTTGCTTCTCATTAAAAAAAAATTTTCCAAGGATACAGCATGGAAACGTGCCCTTCAGCTCCCCCCCAAGTCCACGCTGACCATCGATCACCATTTCACATTAATTCGAGGTCATCTCACTTTCACATCCATTCTCTACACGCTAGGGGCAATTTAGACATCAACGAATCCATATCTTTGGGATGTGGGAGGAAACCAAACCACTGCAGGAAACCCATTTAGCCACGGGGAATGTGCAAACTCTGCACAGAAGCCACCTGAGTCTGGATGGAGCCAGAGTCCTGTTGAATTAAACTTCAAAATAAGTTGTGTAAATTTAATCAAAGAAAATATCATGCTCTGCTAAATTTATGAGGTGAGGCATCTTTCAAAGGTGGTTGTGTGGCCTAGCAATTAATATTTGCTTCTGCACAGTTGCACAGTCTCCAAATTTGCACATTTTAATTTATCTACTGGGACATCAGAATATTGCTGATGACGAAAAGCAATCTTGCGTTGAATGCATTGTTGAATACTTATCCGCATGTTGAGTATTTTGTTTACGTTATTGCAATAATTACATTGCAAGGAAAGATGAGGAGAAACAGAAGCCCATTTGTGTGAGCAGCTTTCACAAAACCACGCTGGAAAACCTGTTTGTGGTGGAGATGCTTATTCATGCTACAATGGATTCTTTTGTCTCGAGGCATTCAACACCAAAATGGGCCCTTCAACCCAACTCCACCATGCTGACCATGATGCCCCATCTAAGCTAATCCAATGTTGTTCATATCCTTCTAATCCTTGCCTCACCATGTACCTGTCCAAGTCAATTTTAAATGTTGTGCCTGGTCTGGCAGCTCGCTCTACATACCCGCTATCCTCTGCCGGGGGGGGGGGGGGGGGGGGGGGGGGGAGGGAACAACACTCTAAGTTATTCCAAGATGAGTATTGTTAATCTTTTGGAGTATTTGAGATGTGGGCAACATCAACTTTACTCGCCTTTATAGCAATTATTCCCTGTATCTCTACACTGTGAACAGCTTGATTGTAATCATGTATTGTCTTTCCACTGACAGGATAGCATGCAAAAAAATGCTTGTCACTGTACCTCTATACACATGACAAACTAAACTAGAGCAGAGAAAATAAGATAAGATATTTAAATGCATGGATGACATGGTATGCCAAATAGCAATTTAGGCAAAAGGAAGATCTAGCTTTGTAGCTTTATCTTGATTTGAGGATATTGTGAATGTACAAGTCTTTATTGATGGGGAGATCTTCTGCAGGATGTGTGTACAGCAGCTACATGTTGCAAGACATTTACTTTACAGGTGCTTTGAAGAGGGAGATTGGTTTTGCTTCACCTGTAACTTGTTGGGTCATTATTAGGTTTTCAAAATTAGCAATAGATCAATAGTGGTTTATTTGCCACTGCACCATAGACATAGTCAAGGGCCGGCTGGGCTTTGAATAATGGCGGTGCCTGCATGTGTCAGACTATGTCTATGTACTGGAGCAGTTCCCATGAACCAACTTCACACTCCTCTCCTTGCCCAGCCATCTTTGTACCCCAGGGATGCCTCCTGCAGCCTACCTTGCAGATGAGCCTTCGGGTGGGTTTCCAATCCCACTGACCAAGTCTTCAGGCGGGGCCCCGATCCCTAAATGTGACCTTCATACTTGGAGCTTGACTTTCTAGAGTGCTGCAGCATCTGTATCCATGGATGCCCCATCCTGGAAATATGTCAAATTAAACATCGGTTATTGAACCAATTGTGCCATGAATTGCTGGGCATTTCAGTTTGGTCCACTTTATCACAATTGTCTTGGGTTTGCAATGTATTTCAGACCCCTGCTCTCCGTGCTGTTGGCAATGTTGTGAGTGGGACTGACAGTCAAACGGAGGCTGTCCTCGAAGCTGGAGTTCTCTCTGTTCTGCCAAAGCTCCTGAAACATTCCAAGACCTGCATACAGAAGGAAGCTGCCTGGGCCATTTCCAATATTGCTGCAGGGCAGCCAATGCAGATCCAACAGTTGATTACTTGTGGAATTATATCTCCTCTTCTTGAACTGCTAGAAAAAGTAGGTACTTCAGCTGTGAGGCATTCACAGAATTGATTACTGTATTTGTTAAATGGGAATTATTTGAGTGAATGTGTCGGAAGGAACTGCAGATGCCGGTTTACACTAAAGATGGACACAATGCTGGAGTAACTCAGCGGGCCAGGCTGCATCTCTGGAGAGAAGGAATGAAGGATCTCAATCCCAAAACGTCACCCATTACTTCTCTCCAGAGATGCTGCCTGTCCCACTGAGTTACTCCAGCATTTTGTCTGCCTACTATTTATTGTGTGATCTGTGTAAGAAATCGTGCCTGCGACCGAGCAGCATTGGCAATCACCAGAAGGTTTTTGCACCACTTATTTTGGGTGGCATTTAACCAGTAAATTCCACCAAGCTGTTGACAAGTATCTGGACCATTGCAATCACATTTAAACATGGACATGAGCATTGCTGACACCAACAAAATATTACTAGTGAAGGTTATGGTGTGGTACATTGAGTGACTGTTATGCAGTTGTGTTTTAACTGACAATCAAAGGCCTCATGTTTGTTGATAAAACATCCCTTTGAGCTAATGTTTTTGGTTTTTTTCCCCCACTCATCTTACAGGGCGACTTCAAAGCTCAGAAGGAAGCAGTTTGGGCTATTACCAATTACACTAATGGTGGTACAGTTGAGCAGGTTGTCCATCTTGTGCAGTGTGGAGTGCTGCAACCCCTCATTAATCTACTCGATGTCAAAGATTCCAAAGTTACCCTTGTGATCCTGGATGCTCTGGGAAATATCTTTCTTGTAAGCAAATTTTTTTTTTTTTTTTTTTTTCCTTTAAAGTAGCAAAGGTTGTGACTTAAAAAAAAATCTGGTAGAGGCAAAAGTTCATGGTTGACTTCATGAATGAAGACTTTGTCCTTTTACTGGAGAAACTTATCTGCCAATGTAGCAGTTGTGGAAGACTGCAACAAAGTTGTTTACGGAATGAATCTACGGAGGATGTTGCACACTAATGGGCCTGTCCCACTTGGGCGATGTTTTAGGCAACTAAGGCGACTAGTTTGTCGCCACATGTTCACTGGTGGTCGCCAGGAGTAGTCTCCTCAGTTGCGCAATAAGCCGTAGTGTCTTTCTGGTCAGCGCTAAATTTTCAAAATGATAAATATTTCCGCGACGGTGGGTTTGACGCCAATGAGCGTAGCTTGACATCTTCTGACGTAGGTGCTGTCGTAGGTTGTCACCAGGTGACGTGGGTTGTCACCGGTTTTCAGCGACCTGCTCCGACAATGACAGTTTTAAAAACCATTATACTATATAATTTCCCTACTACTTGTAGAAAGCCATCTAGTTGTCCAAAGAGGAGAATACCAGTGGCTGTGATCTTGGCAATGAAAGACTAGTTTATTGGCAGTTTTTGCTCCCCCCACCCCCCCGGCAGATTTTGTATTGATTTGAAGCCTTGGCACGCATGGGGAAATAAACAGAACCTTTCCCTTCCGTACCTCTAGATTTCCTCTCCCCTGGCTCTGTCTGAAGGGTCTTGACCCGAAACGTCACCCATTTCTTCTCTCCAGAGATGCTGCCCGTCCTGAGTTATTCCAGCATTTTGTCTATTTTTAATGCAAGCCAGCATCTGCAATTCCTTCCTACACAGACAAAGGTGAAGGTTAGTGAGATGCGTAGAATCACATGTTGACATAGCAATGTCAGGGATTCACAAGGATGCTGGCTCTAGTTCTTGTGAATTGTGCCCAATCCAGGCAAGATCTCTGGCTGCTGTAGGCCTCCAGCCATCTTGTTCCTTGGATGTGATGCCCCTCTCCTCGCCTTTGTGCCCTGGCAGCACTTCCCGCTGCTGAACTTGAGGGCCCAGCAGCTCGGGCAGCATCTTTTCACTCGCGCACGTCGCTGAAGCCTCTGATGATAAAGCTTCAGAAATTTCCATTCATCTGCCATCTACAGGCTCTGTGCAGCTTCCACATGTGCCCATCTGTCCACTGCTTATTCACCCAACGTTGGACGATGGTCTTGTTCTGCCCAGCCGGTGGTTCTAGTCCATGGAACCCATGCATGGCATCAACTCGAGGACCAACTCGAGCTTTATGAAACTTGAATCATAGAAAATAGGTGCAGGAGTAGGCCATTTGGCCCTTCGAGCCTGTACCGCCATTCAATATGATCATGGCTGATCATCCAACTCAGTATCCTGTACCTGCCTTCTCTCCATACCCCCTGATCCCTTTAGCCACAAGGGCCACATCTAGCTCCCTCTTAAATATAGCCAATGAACTGGCCTCAACTACCTTCTGTGGCAGAGAATTCCACAGACTCACCACTGTGTGAAAAAAGATCTCATCTCAGTCCTAAAAGACTTCCCCCTTATCCTTAAACTGTGACCCCTTGTTCTGGAGTTCCCCAACATCGGGAACAATCTTCCTGCATCTAGCCTGTCCAACCCCTTAAGAATTTTGTAAGCCTCGATAAGATCCCCCCTCAATCTCCTAAATTCCAGCGAGTACAAGCCGAGTCTATCCAGTCTTTCTTCATATGGAAGTCCTGCCGTCCCAGGAATCAGTCTGGTGAACCTTCTCTGTACTGTACTTCTCTGACCGTTAGTAGATGACCAAAGGTGTTGGTTGAAGCTGGTGAAGAGTATTTTGGAGATGGGAGATTAATGTTAAGAGGAACAGTAAAATAAAAGGGAACATTAATGTGGGACTAATTGCCTCCAAGTATAAGCATCTCTATGGTGACCAGGCCAACTTCCATTCTAGAGTTTCAGATTTATTTCAATTCTGGGAATTGTATTTAGGTTTATTGTATCAACTTCAATCATAGCTCCTTTATATAGGGATTATTTACAGGATATGAAGACTTTGCTTGTTAATATTTTCTGTAAAGTGCTCTCCCCTCTTTCCTAGTGTATATCACAGTAGATTTGTATTCTTACCATTCAACAGAACCTGTCACTGCATCAGCCCAAAGAGAAGGGCATCTTGGTGTGAGTAGCATGGCCTGTGATTAGCAGCAACTGTACACTAAAGCCATGAACTAATTGTATCTTTATGTGTGTGTTACAGGCTGCTGAGCAGTTGGGCGAGACAGATAAACTATGTTTAATAATAGAGGAATTTAATGGCTTGGAGAAAATTGAGGCTCTTCAGTCCCATTCAAATAGCATGGTGTATCAAACCTCATTAAAGCTAATTGAGAAGTATTTCTATGACGAGGTAAGCACTCACGGGTGACCTTGCTTCTGCTATCAAATGCTTTTTCCTTTCAAACCTACACTGGCTTCTGTTACTGTGAATTGAGGAATATTTGGATTTCGTGTCTCTCCTTTGAACCTACTACTGACAAGGGGAAGGAATGACTATTTTAATTTGTTTGCCAAAAAGTAAATGAGCATTACTTTTGTAAGTCCTTTACAGTGCTCTTGTTTCAACAATTATGCCAATACACGTCAATTCAAAATTAAACTACACTTTTATCCATAAGAATCTAATTTGAAGACTGACATAAACCAAACTCTTAGTACTTCAATAATTAATCTTCTAGGAGCTTAAAGTTAATGTTGTGGTCACTAACATAATGTAATAACTGAACTAAAGTCTTGAATGTATCAATTTATTTGCATTAAGTAACACAGCTGGTAGTTGCTTCCTTGCAGTGCCAGAGACCTGGGATCAATCCTTTCATCTGGTGCTGTCTGTGTGGAGTTTCCCTGTAGAACATAAAAACGTAGAAAAATAGCTGCATTCGAGCCAGCACCGCCATTCAATATGATCATGGCTAATCATCTAAAAGCAGTACCCATTTCTGCTTTCCCCTCCCCATCCCTTGATTCCTTTAGCCCCAAGAGCTAAATCTAACTACATAGGTTTCCTCCCACATCCCAAAGTGTTTGTAGGTTTATTAGCGTCTGTAAATTGTCCCTCGTGTGTCTGGCGTGGATGAGAAGGGCTTGTACACCTGGCCGTCCGTAGCGGCGACTACAGAGTGTTTATAGCCCCGACCACTGATGAACAAAGGAGGACTAACTGAACTTTGTTGCCTTCCACCTCGGTGAAGATTGCTGTGGTGGATGTTTGTGTTAAATTCTATTGTGTATTGTGTGGGTTTTTTTAAAGTATCGCTGCTGGCAAATTCATTTCACTGCACCTTTGGGAGCATGTGACAAATAAATTTGACTTTGAAAGTGGGAGAACATGGAGCTAGTGTGAACGGGTGATTGACGGTTGGTGTGGGCTAACGTGCCCAGAGGGTGTCGTAGGCCAGACCCCAGTTCACCCTCCTCTCCTTCCTGCCTTGCTCCCCACCCATCACATTTGTCATTGCTAGCTCCCTCCTCCTGGTCTTTGGGGAGCGAGCAGGGGCCGGCACACCGGCTTCCCCTTCCAGGCTGGTGGTCAACTCCTGTAGGCTACAATGTGCAGAATAGTTAGACCATGTCACTGTGAAATGTCCATGGTGGTCTGCAGTGCTTTTTTTTTTTTTTGGGGGGAGGGGGGGTGGTGAGGGTGACTTAAACCAACCTCTTAGTACTTGGATAATCTTCTATGAGCTTTTTTTGGGGGGAGGATGAGGAAGAGAGACAAGGGAGGTAGCAGTTAATTTTCCTGCATATTTTTGATAGACTACAATTTGAAGACTGAAACAATCCAAACTAGTACAACCTGAATGATTTTCTTCTAGGAGAACGAAGTTGCAGACAAGGAGCCAGAAGAAGGAAATGAAGAAATTCTATTCAAAGTCAATGATATTCTCAACGATAGATTCCATCTTTAAAATGTGCAGCAACGCAGTTGGTGCAATAACTTGTAAAAAAAAAATGATGTATATGTTGTACTTTCACAAATAAACTTCTTTTGCAGAACTTTTTTTTAGTTAAGTTGTTATTTTAAAGGTCGGAGTAAAATAGTAAACTTTCAACAGGTGTGTCAAACCAAAGTGATAGCTGAATTTATCCATCTTCCATTTGGTAGTCCCAATCTTGCTGCAACTTGGATTAACATGTGGAAACAAAATGTTTGCTTAATTCAAGTCGGGCAGCATCTCTGGAGAACATGGGTGATGTTTTATGCTGGGGTCCTTCGGACTGAGGGGAGTGTGCAGGAAAGCTAGCAGAGAGGAGGGGCAGGACCAAGCGTGGCAAGTAATAGGTGAAACTGGGCAAGTAGGAGGAGTGTGAGGCAGACGGATGGACAAAGGCTAATGTAAAATATCAATCAATCAAGTTTTATTCGTCAATTGCACAGAAGTGCAAGTGAAATGAATTTGCCAGCAGCGGTACAATAAAAAAGAATTTGGCCAGTCCTCCATTTTCCCCGTGGTCGGGACCTCAACCCTCCGCAGTCGCCGCTGCAGACGTTCAGACAAGGTAAGTCCTGAATCTGTGCCTCCCCACCGGAGACAGCAGCTTCAAGATGGTGCTGGCCGGCAGTTGAAGATTTAATATCACCCATGTTCTCCAGTGATGCTGCCTGACTTTTACTTTTTGCCCCCTTCTACCCCAACCCCCAACTTCAAATTTATGGTCACTGCATTGTCTTTCATGGGGGGGTTTTTGATAATTGAAGCCATAATTTACCACTCTTCAATCCTCGTCTCACTTTCCTTCATCCGCAAACTTCATGCCCTAAGAGGGTACGGCTGTGAAAAAGTTGACAATGCTGAATGCCAGATGCATAATCCTAATATGCATATCCTAGCTCCCCAAAAGCAGAATGCTCCAGTAAAGGTGGCCTAGAGCAACAGTCTACAGCCACAAGATGGACACAAAGCTGGAGTAACTCAGCTGGACAGGCATCATGTCTGCCGAGAAGGAATTAGTGACGTTTTGGGTCGAGACCCTTCAGACTGGGGGAGCTACAGGCACGGCTCTGCTTCAGCAACAGTAGTCTAAATATTTCACCAATGCATTACATCCTATCTATTTATGCCATATTTTGCATTGACTCAATGGACTGTTCTGTGCATACTGTACCCATTGGGGCAGTTGTGCTATGTACAGGGATAGGCGAACTAATGTCAAAAAAAATGTTTCATTGTACCTGGTGCAAATTACAATATAACCATTTAAATCAAAGTGTTTTTGGTAGCTTTTCTAGACTTTCAGTTTGCTTGTGATCTCATCCCTTCCACACTATATATCCCTTGTATCGTGGGAGAAGCTAAGTATAGTGGTTACATTTGTAGCCAAAGTATCTTGCAGTTAATAACCTTGCACTTCCCCGCTGGTTCATAGGGAATCGGAGTAGAATTAGGCCATTCAGCCCATCAAGTCTACTTTGCCATTCAATCATGGCTGATCCATCTCTCCCTCCTAGCCCCAGTCTCCTGCTTTCTCCCCATAACCTCTGACACCTGAATTAATCTACCTCTGCCTTAAAAATATCCACTGACTTGGCCTCCACAGCCTTCTGTGGCAAAAAATTGCACAGATTCACCACCCTCTTAAAGAAATCTCCTCTTCTCAAAAGAACGCCCTTTAATCCTGAGGCTTTGACCTCCAGTCCTAGACTCTCTAACTAGTGGAAACGTCCTCTCCGCATCCAATAATTGTACAATACGTTTTGCTTTTGCTGGCTTGTACCTTTTGTGTATCATCTGAAAATTTGGATGACGCCCTAATTGACTATTATAAAACAAGTCTTTTATCAGGTTATGGGTGTCATTGACAATGAAGACAACTTTCCCCATTGCTAACTGCCCTTGTGTGATGTTGGCTGAACCTCCTCTCTGAAGGTACATTCACAATACTATTAATTCTCGTCCTCGGAGCTAGCATTGCAGATCACTGGTAATAGGGATGGGTGATTTAGGAGGAGAGCCTGCATTTTGAGGTATCATTGTGCATTTATTAATACATTCCAATAGACGTATTGTGTTGCAATAGATTGTGGTAAAGGATGCAGACTGGAAGGAGGTGTTGGAGTAACCCAGACAATTAGCTCCAATGCCTTTTATACATGGGGCATGCGTTGCTGCTGCAGTACACCATTGCTGGAGGGAATGATTGTTCAGTGTAGCAGATAAATGACCATGGTTCTTCCTGCAAGCGATCCAACTCTCATATTGGAGCAGCCCACCAAACTGGGAAAACGGAGTGTCGACTAGCGGTAACTAGTCCTACACACCAAGGGCCATTTACAATTTTTACCGAAGCCAATTAACCTACAAACATCGAGTGTGGGAGGAAACTGGAGCGCCAGGAAAAAACCCAATGCGATCACTGGGAGCACGTACAAACTCCATGCAGACGGCACCCGCAGTCAGAATTGAACCTGGATCTCCGGCGCTGTAAGGCAGCAACTCTACCGCTGTGCCGCCCTGCCTCATTGTAGATATTTTTGCTCATTGTATTTCTTACAATATATTTTTTGCTGTGAATATGAATTAAAATTGCTGGGAGACCTCAAAACAAAAGCATCAAAGACAAGCTATCATGATGTGTTGTCTATGCATTTGCTCAACAGCGGTCACTGAGCAACTCAAACATTCCTGACAAATTTATCACACAGAGCCTTTTTTATTTTCTTTCTGTCTGTTTAAAAAAAAATTTCAACTGTGCCTTGATTTTCTAAATATTTCTCATTTTTTTGTGTTTTGTGGTGAAGATGAAGCAAAGATCTTTAATTCCATGCATTCTTTATTTTGTCCAATTGATAATACTCTTACAAGATGAAAGAGTTGGTTGTTGACCAAAAGAAGTGGGTGGGTGGGGGAGGGGCGGTGAATACAACCCTGCCCTTATCAACGGAGTTGTTGTGGCGATGACCGACGGCTTCAGATTCCGTGGCCTCCAGATTACCAGCAACTAAACCGTGTCCTTTCACATGAATCCAGTGATCAAGAGAGCATTAGTGTATGATAGACACAAAATGCTGGAGTAACTCAGCAGGCCAGGCAGCATCTCTGGAGAGAAGGAATGAGTGATGTTTCGGGTCGAGACCCTTCTTCTCTCCAGGGTTACTGCCTGACCTGTTGAGTTACACCAGCATTTTGTGTCTATCTTGCATGTAAACCAGCATCTGCAGTTCCTTCCTGCACACTCGTGTATTTACTTTCTTGGGTCACTGAGACTTGAGAAAGGCTTCTTACCTCTGCTCCCAGACTCCTGAACCAATCACCTCTTTCACACCGCAGTCGCAGAGATGCTGCTATGTAGAAACATAGCAAAATAGGTGCCAGAGTAGGCCATTTGTTCTTCGAACCGGCACCGCCATTCAATATGATCATGGCTGATCATCTAAAATCAGTACCCCATTCCTGGTTTTTCCTCATATCCCTCGATTCCTTTAGCCCAAAGAGCTAAATCTAACTCTCCCTTGAAAGCATTCAGTGAATTGGCCTTCACTGCCTTCCGTGGCAGAGAATTCCATGTACTTTAATTTTAACTGCACCTCATTCAGTTATTGCACTTACTGTAGGACTATTCTTTATGCACTACAATCCTTGCACAATTCCACCGTTTAGTATTTGTTGTGTTTAATGTTGCACCTATCAGCATCATGTTTAATGAGCTTCTGCAAGCTGCATGTTAGGGATGGCACAGTAGTAGAGTTGCTGCCTTACAGCGCCAGAGACCTGTGCTCTATCCTGACTACTGGTGCTGCCTGTACGGAGTTTGTACGTACTCTCTGAGTCCGCGTGGGTTTTCTCCGGGCGCTCCGGTTTCCTCCCACACTCCAAAGACGTACAGGTTTGTCGGTTAATTGGCTTCTATAAATTGTCTCCAGTCTGTTGGATAGAACCAGTGTATGGGTAATTGTGGTCGGTGCGGACTCGGTCGGCTGCGCAGCCTATTTCCACACCGTATCTCTAAATTAAACAAAACTGAAAGCAGCGGTTCAGTTTGTGCTTAGTTCCAGGATTCAAGCTGCAGTATTTTATTCTCTGAATTTTGGCTCGCACAAAGCTGAGTGAACAGATCAAGTCCCAACAGTGTATGAGATATGTTTTCTTGGCCACCACTGTTAAATATGTTGTTTTGGATGAGATACTAAACTGAACTCTTGCCTGTCCTTTTATATGGATGTAAAAGTTTTCTTGGAACTATTGATCTGCTGTCTTTTCCCATCTACTGGTCAATATTTATCACCGAGTCAACACGCAAAAGCACACATCTGATCATGCATCTTGTACATAGACTGGTTGGCATGTTTTATACATTGCAACTGTGGCTGCACTTCAAAGGGACTCGGTCATTTTCAGAATGTTGTTGCTACTGGCAAAGGCCAGGGTGTTGTCAGCTACTGATGGGCAGCTCTTACAAGTCCTTCTGGTGAGGATGTTTCCAAATGCTATTGGTCTAAGAGTTGCAGGATTTATCGTCATTGGCATTGTGTGTAATTATGAAGGCAACCTATAGGCAGTGGTGTTCCTGTGGTTCTGCAGCCCTTGCCTATGCTGCTGAAAATTGTGGGTTTGGAAGGTGTGGTCTAGATGAGTAATCTTACTGTATTGTACCATTCCTGTATACTGCAGCTATGGTGCATTGGTGATCATAAGAGGGGGGATCTCATAGAAACATATAAAATTATAAAAGGACTGGACAAGCTAGATGCAGGAAAAATGTTCCCAATGTTGGACGCGTCCAGAACCAGGGGCCACAGTCTTAGAATAAAGGGGAGGTCATTTAAGACTGAGATGAGAAAAAACGTTTTCACCCAGAGAGTTGTGAATTTATGGAATTCCCTGCCACATAGGGCAGTGGAGGCCAAATCACTGGATGGATTTAAGAGAGTTGGATAGAGCTGTAGGGGCTAGTGGAGACAGGGGATATGGGGAGAAGGCAGGCACGAGTTATTGATAGCAGACCATCAGCCATGATCACAATGAATGGTGGTGCTGGCTCGAAGGGCCCGAATGGCCTCCCGCACCTATTTTCTATGTTGCTATCAGAAGACATACGGGCAGAATTCAGCCATTTGGCCCATCAAGTCTGTTTGAACACTACGAACTCCAATTAAACTCTGGTTTGCTCAAGGGATTTTCAGCTTTGAGTCTGAAGAAGGGTCCCGACCCAAAATGCCAAGTATCCACGTTCTTCAAAGAAGCGGTGCCTGACCCGCTAAGTTACTCCAACATTTTGTGTCCTTTTGTGTAAACCAGCATCTGCAGTTCTGCAGCATCAGCTTTTTTGTTTTTTGCATGCTGCTACAAGTAAGAATTTCACATGACAATAAAATACTCAAATTTGCGCATATATTGTTTTTTAATCTATTGAACCATTTGTTTATTACACTGCCTATTGAGTGCTGTGTTTTCAAACTTGTTATGCTGCTGCTACTGCAAGTAAGAATTGTATGAGAATAAAATACACTCATTGCACTCTATTTTAAAAAGGTATTGAATATTCTGTTTGTTTATTATATTATTAATTCTGTACTGTTTAGACAATCTTGCCCTGTTGCTGCTGCAAATAAGAATTTCATATGACAATAAAATGCTCTTGTTTATTTTATTTATTGAACTTTTTTCGTTTGTTTATTATCCATTGAGCAAACCTGTTTTAAAAAAATCAAAATAAACTTTATTCAGAATTAAAAAATATATACAAAATGAGAACTGTGCAAAAATCCTCCTTACACATACATTTATTAGCATTGTATTTAGTTGTATTCACGAAAAAAAACATAATTATGTGTGTTGTGCTGCTGCTGCAGGTAAGAATTCATTGTCACAATAGAACCCGATTGACTCCACCAGGATGAAGCAAGGGAGGCTGGCGCGGGGGCGCGCGCGCACGGACGCCGACGTCATCGCGCAGCGGGGGGGAGGGCGAGGCGCACGTCCTCGGGCGCGCACACGGACGGATGTCGACGTCATCGCGCAGCGGGAGGGGGGCGCGAGGGGCGCGCACGGTCGGACGGACGGACGTCGACGTCAGCGCGCAGTGGGGGGACTCTCAGCCGGGGAGTGGAGGACGCGCGCGCGCGCGCACACGCACGGACGGACGGATGGACGGACGCCCTGCGCCGGGGGCGCGCGCGCTGCCTGCCTGCCTGCCGCAGCCGCCGTGACTTGTGTCTCGCGCCAGCGCTGCGAGCGTTGGGCCCGGGCTCCGCTCCTCACAAATCACTCCCTTCCCTCACGGAAACATATATACTTATATATATGTGTAAATCTACCTTTTCTCATCCGACGATAAAGAAATTCTATTTTAATACGGCGCGCAGGAAGAGGACCGACTCGTTGTTGGGGGGGAAAAAAAGGGGCATTTTACAAGTAATGTCGAACCCCGGAGCTCGACGGAACGGGTCAAGCATTAAAATCCGGCTGACAGGTAAAAGAAGTTCAGTTGGATCGAATTCCGACGGTAGTTTCCGCCGTTTCTGGGGTCGGCCGTCGAAAGGAGGGTCGGCGGAGTGGGGAGGATGGAGTTGCTGAGGGGAAAGTGTGTGTTTTGAGGCGGTTATTTGATTGTGAGCGCTCGGCGCCAGCTCCGTCGCCCGGCCGCTCCGAGGCGGCTTCGCCCTCCGCGCAGGCGCGCCGCCGCTTCCTCATACAGTCAGCCATTGATGGGCAAGTGTCCACCACAGTGCAGGCTTCTCATAATTAATTGTCTGCCAAGTTCACTGCGATTGTGGAATGAGGATGTATTGCTCGCCCAAGTATTGTTGTGGTAGTGTCTACCTTACTGCGAGGCTTATCATACACGTATGCCAAGTTCACTGCAATTGGGGACTGCAAGTGTTTTGTTCAAGCATTGTGGAGGAAGTGTGAAGGAAGGATCTGTAGATGTTGGTTTAAACCGAAGACAGACACAAATTCCTGGAGTAATTCAGTGGGACAGGCAGCGTCTCTGGGTAGAAGGAATGGGTGACGTTTCTGGTCGAGACCCTTCTATCCAGAGATGATGCCTGTCTCGCTGAGTTACTCCAGCATTTTGTGTCTATTGTTGAGGAAGTGTCTATCTTACTGGGAGGCTTATCATAATTGTATGTATACCAAGTTCACTGCGATTGGGGAATGCAAGTATTTTGTTCATCAAACATTGTTGAGGAAGTGTCTGTCAATTGTCTGCCAAGTTTACTGCGATTGGGAAATGTGAGTGTATTACCCAAACGTTGTCGAGGAGTGTCTATCTTGCAGTGAGGCATATCATAATCGTATATCAAGTTAATAACTGCGATTGGAAAATACAAGTGTTTTGATCGCCGTGCATTGTTGGGGAAGTGTCTATCTTACTGGGAAGCTTATTATAATTGTGTACCAAGTTAACTGCGATTGGGAAATACAGGTGTTTTGTTCATCTAACATTGGTGGGGAAGTGTCTACCTTACTGTTAGGCTTATCACAATCGCATACCAAGTTAACTGCGATTGGGAAATGCAAGCGTATGGCTGACACAAGCAATGTTGGGGCAGTTAGACACACAATGTTGGAGTAACTCAGTGGGCCAGACAGCATCTCTGGAGTAAAGGAGTAGACCCGAAACATCACCTGCAGTGCCCTTCATAATGTTTGGTACAAAGACCTATCATTTATATATTTTCCTCTGTACTCCACAATTTGAGATTTGTAATAGAAAAAAAATCACATGTGGTTAAAGTGCAGTCAGATTTTAATAAAGGCCATTTTAATATATTTTGGTTTCGCCATGTAGAAATTACAGCAGTGTTTATAGTGAGGTTGTGCGTAAGGTCGAGGGTACACAAAAGGCTGGAGAAACTCAGCGGGTGCAGCAGCATCTATGCAGCGAAGGAGATAGGCGACGTTTCTGGTCGAGACCCTTCTTCAGACTGGTCAGGGATCAGGGAAACGAGAGATATAGACGGTGATGTGGAGAGATAAAGAACAATAAATGAAAGATATGCAAAAAAGTATAGATGATAAAGGGAACAAGCCATTGTAAGCTGTTTGTAGTGTGAAAATGAGAAGCTAGTGCGACTATGGTGGGGGAGAGATAGAGAGGGAATGCCAGGGCCCGAGGGCTGAGGGAGAGGTGGGAAGGGGAGGAGACAGCAAGGGTTAACAGAATTGAGAAAATTCTGAAGGGTCTCGACCCGAAACGTCGCCTATCTCCTTCGCTCCTTAGATGCTGCTGCACCCGCTGAGTTTCTCCAGCCTTTTGTGTACCATGAGAAAATTCAATGTTCAAGCCCAGAGGATGCAGACTCCCCAAGCGGAATATGAGGTGCTGTTCCTCCAACTTGCGGTGTTGCTCACTCTGACCGTGGAGGAGGCCCAGGACCGAGAGGTCGGATACGGAATGGGAGGGGGAGTTGAAGTGCTGAGCCACCGGGAGGTCGGGTTGGTTAATGCGGACCGAGCGGAGGTGTTCGGTGAAACGATCGCCAAGCCTCCGCTTGGTCTCACCGATATAGATCATCTGGCATCTGGAGCAGCTGATGCAGTAGATGAGGTTGGAGGAGGTGCAGGTGAACCTCTGTCGGATCTGGAAGGACTGCTTGGGTCCCTGAAAGAAGTGGAGGAGGGAGGTGAAGGGACAAGTGTAGCATCTCTTGCGGTTGCAAGGGAAAGTGCCCGGGGAAGGGATAGAACGGGAGGGAAGGGAAGAATTGACAAGGGAGTTGCGGAGGGAGCGGTCTTTGTGGAAGGGAGACAAGGGGGGAGATGGGAAGATGTGGCGAGTGGAGGGGTCACGTTGGAGGTGGCGAAATATGTGTTGTATTTGCCTGCTGATGGGGTGAAAGGTGAGGACCAGGGGGACTCTGCTCTTGTTGTGAGTGGGGTAATGGGGAGAGAGGGCAGTGTTGTGGGGTATAGAGGAGACCCTGGTGCGAGCCTCATCTATAGTGGGGGAGGGGAATCCCCGTTCTCTGAAGAATGAGGACATTTGTGATGACCTGGTGTGGAACACCTCATCCTGGGAGCTGATGCGGCGTAGACGGAGGAATTGGGAATAGGGGATGGAGTCCTTACAGGAAGCAGGGTGGGAGGAAGAGTAGTCCAGGTAGCTGTAGGAGTCAGTTGGTTTGTAGTGGATGTCGGTCAGGAGTGTATCACCTGCAATAGAGATGGTGAGGTCAAGGAATGGTAGGGAAATGTCGGAAATGGTCCAAGTGTATTTGAGTGCCGGATGAAGTGTACGTAAGGTCATCGGGTCAAAGGGCGTGACGCACAGAGTAGCTCAATCCTTCTGGAGTACAAGGCAGCTACCAGCATTTTGCTAGTAACGCACGCAACACGTACGTTCTTACCTGTTAAAAACTGGCAAAATGGTCAATTTTTGCACTGTAAAAATTGTGGAAATAGGGGCAACAGTGAGAGAAAACCGCCAAAATCATTGCTGCTCACTGACATGCGAAAGAGTAGCGTGCCGGCGGATTGAAGGCAAGCCCCAGCTCACAACCGCCCAGGGCTGGAGGGTGACTGAGTGGTCTGAACCTGAGCACCAAGGTGTAAGCGGCCGAAGGAGCGCATTCCTCGGGACAGCCCCCACTCTCCCCCCATGGTCAGCGCTGTCTGGCCCTATCTCACCCTGTGCGGGCTGTGGGTCAGCAGTGCCCACACACACACACACACAGGGCCATAAACCCGGCAACGTCCCTGTCAGCTGCAGCAGAGTTGGGGACAGTCTGGTCCCTCCGCCCACCCAGAGCCAATGACCGCGCTGTACCGGCATCCGGCTCCCACACCGGGTGATTCAGGCCCCCGGACCCCGACCCACACACGGGGTGATTCACCCCCCGACACCCGCACCGGGTGATTCACCCCCCCAGACCCACACATCGGGGACAGATGCTGGGACAGAATACGGGCCCACTGCACTGGCAGCCATAGTGAGTGCTTATCTGACATTAACCGCTTGTACTCCTGAAGGCGTTGCGTGGCAACAGTATGGGTCATGGGTTGTGACCTCGACTGCCATGCAACGTCCCTTTACATAATCTCCCCATTTCAGGACACCATAATGTTTGGGACACAGCAATGTCATGTAAATTAAAGTAGTCATGTTTAGTATTTTGTTGCATATCCTTTGCGTGCAATGACTGCTTGAAGTCTGCGATTCATCGACATCACCAGTTGCTAGGTGTCTTCTCTGATGATGCTCTGCTAGGTGTCTTCTCTGATATTGCAGCCATCTTTAGATTATGCTTGTTTTGGGGGCTAGTCCCCTTCAGTTTTGTTTTCAGCATATAAAAGGCATGGTCAATTGGGTTCAGATCGGGTGATTGGCCACTCAAGAATTGACCATTTTTTAGCTTAGAAAAACTCCTTTGTTGCTTTAACAGTACGTTTGGAATCATTGTCTTGCTGCAGAATGAACCGCCGGCCAATGAGTTTTGAGGCATTTGTTTGAACTTGAGCATATGGAATGTGTCGAAACATTTCAGAATTCATTATGCTACTACCATCAACAGTTGTATCATCAATGAAGATAAGTGAGTCAGAACCTTCAGCAGCCATACATACCGAGCCCATGACATCCCCACCAGCATGTTTCACAGATGAGGTGGCATGCTTTAGATCTTGGGCAGTTCCTTCACTCCCCCATACATTGCTCTTGCCATCACTCTGATACAAGTTAATCTTCTTCTCATCTGTCCACAAGACACTTTTCCAGAACTGTGGTTGCTCTTTTAAGTACACCTTGGCAAACTGTAACACGGCCATCCTATTTTTGCGGTTAACCAGTGATTTGTATCTTGCAGTGTAGCCTCTGTATTTCTGTTCATGAAGTCTTCTGCGGACAGTGGTCATTGACAAATCCACACCTGAAGAATGTTTCTGCTCTGTCGGACAGGTGTTTGGGGGGTTTTCTTTATTATGGAAAGAATTCTTCTGTCATCAGCTGTGGAGGTCTTCCTTGGCCTGCCAGTCCCTTTGCGATTATTAGTAAGCTCACCAGTGCTCTCTTTCTTCTTAATGATGTTCCAAACAGTTGGTTTTGGTAAGCCTAAGGTTTGGCTGATGTCTCTAACAGTTTATTGTTAAAGAAGGAACTGCAGATGCTGGAGAATCGAGGGTACACAAAAAGCTGGAGAAACTCAGCGGGTGCAGCAGCATCTAAGGAGCGAAGGAGATAGGCGACGTTTCGGGTCGAGACCCTTCTTCAGACTGGTCAGGGATCAGGGAAACGAGAGATGTAGACGGTGATGTGGAGAGATAAGGAACAATGAATGAAAGATATGCAAAAAAGTATCGATGATAAAGGGAACAAGCCATTGTAAGCTGTTTGTGGTGTGAAAATGAGAAGCTGGTGCGACTGGGGTGGGGGAGGGAGATAGAGATAGAGGGAATGCCAGGGCCCGAGGGCTGAGGGAGAGGTGGGAAGGGGAGGAGACAGCAAGGGTTAACAGAATTGAGAAAATTCAATGTTCAAGCCCAAAGGATGCAGACTCCCCAAGCGGAATATGAGGTGCTGTTCCTCCAGCTTGCGGTGTTGCTCACTCTGGCCGTGGAGGAGGCCCAGGACCGAGAGGTCGGATGTGGAATGGGAGGGGGAGTTGAAGTGCTGAGCCACCGGGAGGTCGGGTTGGTTATTGCGGACCGAGCGGAGGTGTTCGGCGAAGCGATCGCCAAGCCTCCGCTTGGTCTCACCGATATAGATCATCTGGCATCTGGAGCAGCGGATGCAGTAGATGAGGTTGGAGGAGGTGCAGGTGAACCTCTGTCGGACCTGGAAGGACTGCTTGGGTCCCTGAAAGGAGTGGAGGGGGGAGGTGAAGGGACAAGTGTTGCATTTCTTGCGGTTGCAAGGGAAAGTGCCCGGGGAAGGGGTAGAGTGGGAGGGGAGGGAAGAATTGACAAGGGAGTTGCGGAGGTAGCGGTCTTTGCAGAAGGCAGACAGGGGGGGAGATGGGAAGATGTGGCGGGTGGAGGGGTCACGTTGGAGGTGGCGAAACTGGCGGAGGACTATATGTTGTATTTGCCGGCTGGTGGGGTGAAAGGTGAGGACCAGGGGGACTCTGCCCTGTTTGCGAGTGGGGGAATGGGGAGCGAGGGCAGTGTTGCGGGGTATGGAGGAGACCCTGGTGCGAGCCTCATCAATAGTGGGGGAGGGGAATCCCCGTTCTTTGAAGAATGAGGCCATTTGTGATGACCTGGTGTGGAACACCTCATCCTGGGAGCAGATGCGGCGTAGACGGAGGAATTGGGAATAGGGGATGGAGTCCTTACAGGAAGCAGGGTGGGAGGAAGAGTAGTCCAGGTAGCTGTGGGAGTCAGTAGGTTTGTAGTGGATGTCGGTCAGGAGCGTATCACCTGCAATAGAGATGGTGAGGTCAAGGAATGGTAGGGAAGTGTCGGAAGTGGTCCACGTGTATTTGAGTGCCGGATGGAAGTTGGTGGTGAAATGAATGAAGTCAGTCAGTTGTGTGTGGGTGCAGGAGGTGACACCAAAGCAGTCGTCAATGTAACGGAGGTAGAGGTCGGGGATGGGGCCCTGGTACGCCGAGAACAAGGATTGTTTGACGTACCCAACAGTTTATTCTTGTTTCTCAGTCTCATAATGGCTTCTTTGACTTTCATTAGCACAACTTTGGTCCTCATGTTGATAATAAACAGCAACAAAAGTTTTCATAGGTGATGGAAAGACTGGGTGCTGAGAGCTCTCTTATACCTGCATTAAGGAGGCAATTAAACACACCTGAGCAATTACAAACATCTGTGAAGCCATGTGTCCCAAACATTATGGTGCCCTGAAATGGGGGGACAATGTATAAACACAGCATTAATTTCTACATGGTGAAACCAAAATGTATAAAAATACCCTTTAATAAAATCTGACAGTGCACTTTAACCACATGTGATTTTCTAAAATTACAAATCTCAAATTGTGTACAGAGGCAAATAAATAAATGACGGTTCTTTGTCCCAAACATTATGCACCATACTCCTTTTCTCCAGAGATGCTGCCTGACCCGCTGAGTTATTCCAGCATTTTGTATCTATCTTTGATGTAAACCAGCTTATTTTCTACACATTGTTGGGGAAGTGTCAATCTTACTGGGTCTATCTTGCTATCATAATTGTATACCATGTTAACTGCGATTGGAAAGTGCACTGGTATTGGTCACCAAGTAATGATGGGGAAGTAAAAACAAAGAACTGCAGATGCTGGTTTATTTGAAAGATAGACACAAAGTGTTGGAGTAACGCAGTCGATCTGGCAGCATTTCTGTAGAGAAAGGAAGCGTGACTTTCGGGTTGGGACCCTTCTTCAGCCAGATGGGTGACGTTTTGGGTCAGAATCCTTTTGATTGGTGGCTTACCATATTTGTATGCCAAGTTTACTGCGATTGAGAAATTTAGCTGTAATGTTCATCAAACATTGGCCAGGAAGTTCCATTTTAAGAGAGGATTTAAGAGAGAGTTGGATAGAGCTCTAGGGGCTAGTGGAATCAAGGGATATGGGGAGAAGGCAGGCACGGGTTATTGATAGCGGACGATCAGCCATGATCACAATGAATGGCGGTGCTGGCTCGAAGGGCCGAATGGCCTCCTCCTGCACCTAGTTTCTATGTTTCTATGTTTCTATTTTACTGGAGGCTTATCATACTTGTATACTGAGCTTACTGCGATTGGGAAATGCAAGTGTATAGCTCACCAAACATTGATGGACAAGTCTCCTTCTCGCTGAGAGGCTTATCATATTTTTATATCAAGCTTTCTAAGATTGAGAAATGTACGTGTATTACTTAGCAAGCATTAACTGGGAAATAGGACCCAACTTACCGAGTCAGACAGCATGTCTAAGAGAGAATGGATAGGTGATATTTTGGGTTGGGAGCCCTCTTCAGATCAGTCACGAGCTGAATTGTCACCTATTCATGTTCTCCCGAATTGCTGCCAATCCCACAGTTACTCCAGCACTTTGTGCCTATGTTTATAAACCAGCATCTGCTGTTCCATGTGCCTGTATTGATGTGGAAGTGCCTATCTTACTGGAGCTTATCACTATTATATATCGAGTTTTCTGCATTTGAGGAAATCTGTAGCCTTGCAAGTGTATTGATCAGCAAGCATTGATGGGGAAATGAAGACACAAGGAACTGCAGACGTTGGAATCACATAGATGCTGGAGGGTTTCAGTGGGTCAGGCGTCATCTGTGGAGGGAATGGGGAAATATCCATCTCTCAAATTTGCAGCCTTGCAGGTGTATTGCAGATTGATATGAGGCTTGATTCAAACAAAGTGCTGGAGGAGCTCAGCTTGTCAGGCAGCATCTATGGAGGGAAATGGACACGTAACGTTTTGTATCGGGATCCTTCTCTACACTTGGAAACGAGACGAACCATGGAATGCTATCTTGTACAGTTCCCTCTACGGATGCTTCCTGACCTGCTGAGTTCCTCCAGCAGTTTATATTTTCTTTTGCTCAAATATAGTAGTTATTTAGTCCTCCAGCTATAAAGTCGGTAAATTCACTTCTGTCAAATAAATCGTCTTAAGTGTTGAACATTTTGTCATCTTCTATCAAATATATTGAGCCTTCATTGTTTCTGTTTGTGTTTAATGTGTGTAGAATGTCACAGAAGTTCTGCTGGCAGAGGAAAATATGTTCATTGTGGTTTTGTTACATTTTAAATTCATTAGTATTGGAGTTGTTTTTAAATGGGATGTGTGATTTATTTTAATAGAATTGGAAATGTGTTCACCATCTTGTAGTTCAAAAAAATACATACAAATCAGTGAGTCTGTACTTGGCATTGGATTACTGGAGTACTGAATATACTGTTTCTCAATAATTTGTAATTATCACCATCAAATAAGTCTTCCTGCAATCAGTGATGCAAATTAAATGCAATTTTCAGGCAACTATGGATTGCCACCCCCCCCCCCCCCCCCCAATTCTCTCTACATCAATGCTCAGAAGGTTACTGTGTAGGTTCCTCTTGCATTTGACCTCGTCTGGATTAAATTCTATGTGCCATTTCCCCACCAGTCTTCCAACTGATTTATAGTCTGCTATATCCTTTGACAACGTTCCTCACTATCTGGAATTCCACCTACTTTTGTGTCATCTGTAAACTTTCTGTTTGTACCATTCATTTCATTTATCAATATTCCAAATAAGAGGTCTCAGCACTGATCCTTGCAGAACACAACTGTCAGAATACACCGCTCCACCACTACCTTATGTCTTCTATGAACAAGCCAATTTTGAATTCAACTTACCAACTCGCTATGGTTCCCATGTGATTTAATTTCTGAACCAATTCTATGAAGGACTTTGTTGTTTCACTAAAGTCATGTACACATCATCTACTGTCCGACCCTCATCAATCATCTTCCTCGCCATCTCAGAAAAACTCAATGAAGTTTGTACGAAGTAACCTTCCTCACACTAGGCTAGGAAAGATAACAAAATGACCTTAATGTTTCAAGCAGTCAGTAGATAGTGGTTATGTTATACTTTGTACTGTCAGTGTTGAAATACCTGCCTATTGAGCCAAATGAACATGGGTGTTTAGAATTGTTTTAATTTCCTTGGCTGTTGTTTGACCAAACTGGGCACCTGGTGAGTTAAGGGACATTGCTGACCAAATATTTTGGTGGTCGGCTGGTTCTGAGGTCAAAGGTAAGTCTCTAATCTGCTGAGTCACTAATCTCTGCATTCATTCTCCATCTCCGGTGTTAGTGTAAAATTGACACCTAGGATTTTGATCATAGGAGACTCTGCCATGGTCATGCTGTTAAATGCAGGGGGAAGACACAAAAGACTGCAGATGCTGAAATCTGGAGCAAAAAACTAACTGCTGGAGATATTCAGCTGGTGTGGAAAGCAAATTGCTTGAGGAGCTCCGTGTGATTTGCAAGCAGCGAAGAGAGTTTGCCTTAAGACAGTTACTTGGCATTGAAATTATATCATACCTAGCTCATTGACCAGATATTACCGTAAATTGTTTCAGACTGCTTCATTATTGTAGGGGTAGTGAACAGAATAAAAATGATTTAGAAAGCTATAGTAATCAAGATAGTGCCGAACGTGGTTTGACAATGTTGTTATAATGCATTGTTTGATTTTGAAAGCCACAATCATGTGGCATAGAACTTGTTAGTTGTACTTGAACACAAAAAATTGAAATATCCCACATTGCTTAATTGTTTAAAAAGTGGATGGTTTTTGAGGAGGTATTAAATGCTTGGTAGAAGATTGACTTTTAATAAGTTTGCCTATGACAACCTGTGGTAAGCTTACATGCAGCTTTGTCGTAATTTCACATGGTTGCTGTGTCATTTTCATCTATATTGGTGTTCCTTTCATTCAGTTCTTCAGCATCTTTGTTTTCTGAACCTCTCACGCATGTATATTCTACCCTATACCAGTCTGAATGGCTTTCCGAGAGCCCGCTTTGACTCGGCTTGTACTCGCTAGAATTTAGAAGATTGAGGGAGGATCTCATAGAAACTTACAAAATTCTTAAGGGGTTGGGCAGGCTAGATGCAGGAAGATTGTTCCCGATGTTGGGGAAGTCCAGAACAAGGGGTCACAATTTAAGGATAAGGGGGAAGTGTTTTAGGACCGAGATGAGAAAAACATTTTTCACACAGAGAGTGGTGAATCTCTGGAATTCTCTGCCACAGAAGGTAGTTGAGGCCAGTTCATTGGCTATATTTAAGAGGGAGTTAGATGTGGCCCTTGTGGCTAAGGGGATCAGGGGGTATGGACAGAAGGCAGGTACAGGATACTGAGTTGGATGATCAGCCATGATCATATTGAATGACGGTGCAGGTTCGAAGGGCCGAATGGCCTACTCTGGTACCTATTTTCTATGTTTCTTTGTGTAGCTCGGAATGCTAGCCATGGACAATTATTTATTGGCACCTGTTTATCAGCACCAACTAGTTTGTGAATGTCAGTAACATCGATGAAAAATGTCTGAAGAAAGGTCCAGAGCTATCCGTGTCCTCTAAAAATGCTGCCTGGCCTGCCGAGTTAATCCAGAGCTTTGTCTTCTACGCATGATTCCAGCATCTGCAATTTCCTGTGAGTCAATAACATCTATGTTAGTTTTACAATCAGACAACACATGTTTTTAGCCCAGATTACTTTAAAGGCAATTGTTGCAAGGAAAATTAAGTGCTTTACATATTGAAGGTATGTTTTTTGTTTGATTTGATTGTAGTTTGAAAACAATGCATTTGATTACGGATTGTCATCTTTAGTGGTGGAATTCTTTGCTGGTTCAATCTTTTTTCTGTTTGTAAATTGCAGTTCTGCTTTAACTTTGTTCAAAGCAGACAAGTAAGTAAGTTTATTGGCCAAGTATTCACATACAATGAATTTGCCCTGGTGCTCCGCCCACAAGCAACAACATGACATACAGTGACAGTTACAAATGACTCAGAAAACACTAAACATTAATAATAATAAGACATTAATGATAAAACACCATTGATCAAGCATGTGAACCAACAAAATACCAGATCAAAGGGAGGCTACAGATTTTTCGCTGTTGAGTACAGCTACTCGTGGATAAAAACTGTTTTTATGTCTGGCTGTGGCAGCTTTGACAGTCCGGAGTCGCCTTCCAGAGGGAAGCGATTCAAACAGTTTGTGGCCAGGGTGAGAGGGGTCAGAGATGATCTTGCCCGCTCGCTTCTTGGCCCTTGCAGTGTACAGTTCATCAATGGAGGTAAGGTTGCAGCCAATAACCTTCTCAGCTGATCGGACGATTCGCTGCAGCCTCCAGGTGTTGTGCTTGGTGGCTGAGCCAAACCAGACCACGATGGAGAAGGTGAGAACAGACTCTACGATGGCCGTGTATAATTGGACCATTATTGCCTGTGGCAGATTGTGCTTCCTCAGCTGCCGTAGGATGTACATCCTCAGATGTGCCTTTTTGACTGTGGAGTCGATGGTAGCCCCCCACTTAAGGTCCTTGGAGATGATGGTTCCCAGGAACCTAAAAGACTCCACAGATGTGACTGTGGTTTTGTTGATGGTGAGTGGGGTGAGGGGAGGGGGAGCTCTCCTAAAGTCTACAATCAATTCCACTGTCTTAAGAGCATTGAGCTCTAGGTTTTTGCGATGGCACCAGGACGTCACCTGTGACACTTCCTGTCTGTAGGCAGATTCCTCCCCATCCTGGATCAGTCCAATCAGACTTGTGTCATCCGCTAACTTGAGAAGCTTGACAGAAGTGTCTGTGAAGGTACAGTCGTTGCTGTAGAGAGAGTATGCAGCCATGCGGTGCTCCAATGCTGAATGTTTGCGGGTCCGAGGTGTGCTTTCCCAGCCTCACATGTTGCTTCCTGTCTGTCAGGAAGCTGGTGATCCACCAGCAATCAAAGTAGCGATCGTTTCGCTGAATACCTCCACTCAGTCCATCTTAACCTACCTGATCTCCCAGTGGCTCAGCACTTCAACCCTCCTCCCATTCTGATTTTTCTGTCCTGGACTCCCCCATTGTCAGAGTGAGTCCCAGCGCAAATTGGAGGTTCAGATAGCCCTTGCTTTCTCTCTCCAGCCCTTCTCCATTCACAATTCTCACACTAGTCTTACTATTTCTGCCTACATTCTATCTTGTCCCGCCCCCTCCCCTGACATCAATCTGAAGAAGGGTCTCTACCCGAAACGTCGCCTATTCCTTTCCTCTAGAGATGCTGCCTCACCTGCTGAGTTACTCCAGCATTTTGTGACTACCTTAACTTTGATCAAGTTTGCTTTCACTGTGAATAAAATGAAATCTTGTAATTTGTCTTGTGTTCAGTTCACACAGGCTACAGTCAGTTCAGAGATTTAAATTTAGTAAAACAATGGCCTTGTTTTCTTCTAAATAATTAGCCTTTGGAAATATTCTTCATATTTAACTAAATTGAATAATAATCTTTTCAGAAGTTTCTGATTTTGAACTACAGAATTGTGTTTCATTGCTATACAGCCCAAAGCCATCATAGCAGAGAGCCTTTGTTTATATATATATATATATATATATATATATATATATATATATATATATATATATATATATATATATATATATATATATACTGGTCAGGAATTTGTCTTAGTTGGTCTTAGCATCATGGGTTAGGGAAGAGAGGGTATAAATATCTATTTGTTCATGCTCTCAATTACTGTCTCTTGAATCTATCCCGAGTATAGGAAAAAATGTCTTTGTGGGTGTTGGGTGATTGGATCTAAAAATCCTGTACTGTCGGACTGCGCAATTTCGACAAAGATTAAAAAGGAGAAATGAGGAAATGCAAAATACGTTGAGCAGCATAATATTCCTTTGTCAACCTTTTTTCAATGTCAAGCCAAGATGAGGCTGCAAATACAAGTTCAAGTACTTAATTTCTCTTCCTTCCTGCCCTTATTATTCTAAACAAGTGTTTTCAATTGAGAATGACTTTGATAAATCAAATTTTGTACAGTAATAGTTTCAGTGTATTGTTACGGAATGGCTAGAGCTTTTCATTTAGTATGGTTAGGATGGCATGATTTTAAAGTTATGAAATTATACTGTGGCATGGAGGGCTGGATGGCCATAGTGCTGGATCTGGTTCAACAAGGTGGATCAAGCTAAAACTAGTTTTAGTTTTATCTTGATGCAAAATGCTAAGCCAAATCACATCGAGCACTCATGGGCCTTCCTTGCCATTGCTGGAACCATTCACTGCTCTGCAGTATGAAGATAATGTTTGGCAATCATTTGTTTCTGCTAGTTTCTACTATCTTCTCCATCCTTGCCACCAGCAATGAGGCTTCTTTATTTCAAAAACTTAAATCATTAGTTGTCTTTGCTACATTCTCCTCTCCCCAAGATCTTGTGATCTTGCATGTCTCATTTTGTGCTCTTCTGTTCTTCCACCTTTATTCCACTCAGTTCCTTCTCAGTTTCTATGTTATTGGAAACTTTTAAATGATCCAAGATAAAATCAAAAAGTGCTGGAAATAGTGAATCCGTGATAAGAAAAATAGATATCCCTTGAGTTCTAAGACCTTTGGCAGATATTTAATGTCTGATATCTGATGAAGGGTCTTCGACTGAAACGTTAACTCTGTATCTCTTGCAACAAATGTGGCCCAATGTATGGAGTATTTCCAGCATTTTAATCTTAGATTTTCAGCATCTATTTTTTTTTTTCATTTTCTTGTAAATGATCCATGCTGATGTGGCTTGTGCTGATTTTTTGTGGCACCTGAAAGGCCCAGAACAAAGTCAGAACTGACTTCCCATGAAATGTTACTTTCTCCATTCCCAACTTTGTTCTATTTGCAGCCAATGCGCAGTTGATCATAATTTCCTTGTAGTGTTGCTTCACTGTTCAGCTGAGTGGGATTTTTCTTGTTTCGCTCCATTCCTCCTTATCCAGTCCTTGCTGGAGAATTGTGTGTCTTGTTTTCCCTTCCCACTCCCTTGCTGTTTCCCTGAAGTCTACCAGGGATCCATACCTGGCACCTCCATTATTATATGCATGTTTTTCCTTGATAACATAATTTAAAAGCCTATCATGTTTCACATGTAAACGGTTAACATCCAATTCTGACTCTGTCTGTGTTTTGACTGTACATGTCCCACATTGAGCTCTAGATGAATCAATATTCTGGGATATATGGCCCTTTGGGCTCCAGGTCTCATTCATTTCTCAACCTAAAAAAACAATTGTGTTGGAAAACTTTATTGTCATTCAGACCTTGCGGTCTGAACAAAATTTCGTTCAGATCCGTCTGTGGCTTGCTGCTGAAAAAGAGCCACTGCCTGAAGCATTAACTCTTGTTTCACCTACCACAAATGTTGCCTGACCTACTGAGTGTTTCCTCCATTTTCTGTTTTCCAATACCTGCAATTTTTATGATTTTTTTTTTCCCCCTCCCCTCACCCCGCTCACGATCAACAACACCACAGGCACATCTGTGGAGACTTTTAAGTTCTTGGAAACCATAATCTCCAAGGATCGTAAATGGGGTGGGGGGGGGGGGGGCACCATCTACTCCACAGTCAAAAAGGCACAACAGAGGATGTACTTCCTGCGGCAGCTGAGGCAGCACAATCTGTCACAGGCAATGATGGTCCAATTCTATATGGGTATCGTAGAGTCGTGACTTACCTTCTCCATCATGGTCTGGTTTGGCTCTGCCACCAAGCACAACATCTGGAGGCTGCAGCGAATCGTACGTTCACCTGAGAAGGTTATTGGCTGCAACCTTCCCTCCATTGACGAACTGCGTGCTGCAAGGGCCAGGAAGCGAGCGGGTAAGATCATCTTTGATCCTTCTCGCCCTGGCCACAAACTCTTTGAAGTATTTCCCTCTGGAAGGCGATTACAGACTGTCAAAGCTGCCACAGTCAGACATAAAAACAGCTTTTTTTCCACGAGTAGTAGCTCTACTCAATAACCAAAAATCTGTAGCCTCCTACTGCTCTGGCATTATTTAATTCACATGTTTAATCGATAAGTTTTATTATTAATGTTTAATATTTTATGTCATCCCTAACTGTCACTGTATGTCATGGTTTCACTTGCGGGTGGAGCACCAAGGCAAATTACATGTACGTGAATACTTGGCCAATAAATGTATTCATTCATTCATTCATTCATTCATTTAATTATTTGATCAGATGTACTGTCTAGGTGCTAAACTTTCAAATTCTCTACCTAATTTTATTCCCTCATCTCCTTTAAGGTATATCATATAGTCCATTTTATGGTCAGCTTTTGTTTAAGGCCTTTTCCTTTGGTTAAAGTTTTGCTTGATTTTGTTCTTGTAAAATATTCTAAAGTACTGCACACCTGGAGATGGAGATGGGCAATAAATACTGTCTTACTAAACCCAAGATCAAGATTTGGATCCCAAAAAGTGACTGTAAAGACCTTATTTTCAAGCAAACATCATTGTTCCACTCCATTCAGAAATTATTTGAATCTTGATCTGTATTAATGAAAATGGTATAAAATATTAACAAAGTACTTTACATTCCCAAGAGTGAAAATTATAGCAGCATAGTCTCAAATATATAATTTACATCAGATATAATTATCACATGACAAGTTTGTGGAAATATTCTTTGGAAATACTTTGGCATACAAATGCTATGACAATTGTAACTTTATTGACGGCTATTTCTTGGATAGGATAGAGATCAAGTGGTATGGCACAGAGTGGGCAAAAAACACGAGGTGCAGAACAACCATCGTTGCTAATTGCTGGAACAAATTCAAAGGGATAAAAAGTTCCCTTTGCTTTAATAAGAATTAAGTTTAAATGGCGAACACAATTATAATGGCACGGTAGTGCAGTGGTAGACTTGATGTCTTACAGTGCTTACAGTGCCAGAGACCTGGGTTCGATTCCGACTATGGGTGCTATCTGTACAGAGTCTGTACATTCTCCCCGTGACCGCGTTGGTTTTCTCCGAGATCACCAAAGAAATACATTTTTGTAGGTTAATTGGCTTGGTATAAATTTTAAATTGTCCCTAGTGTGCGTAGGATAGTGTTAATGTGCTGGGATCTCTGGTTGGTGCGGACTCGGTGGGGCGAAGGCGTGTTTCTGCGCTGTATCTCTAAATTAAAATAAGAAATATTCCTGTACCTGTTGCCTTAATTCTTCAGAGCCTAGTGCATTACTGCTATGATAACTCTCCCCTCTTCCCCCACTGGAAATCTAACATTCTTTAATTTTATTATGATTTTTGAACCAATTCCTATTTCTATAAAGAAGAATCTGAAATCTGCAATTGGAAGTAAAATAACAGATGTGTAAGCAACTTGAATGGCTTCACTGTATTTACATTCGATTCCTACTTAAGATTTTAAGCAAATTTAATGTATCTAAATTTGCAGCTTTTCTCTCTGTGGCAAAATATTAAGTTTTACAGTTTCAATGATGGATTGCTTGCAGAACTCTTGAGCCTAATTTTGATTGCTGTTTTAGTTTTGATCCACCAAGTTCCTCTCTTCAGTCTATCTGCACTAAATTGGTCAAAAATTTAGCAATTTATCAGGGGGAAAATAAAGTTGCAGGTAAAGCTGGATGAGTTAGGGTATAGGGCCTGTTTTCATGTCTTTATAACAAAAAATAATTACCTCATTGTGTAACATTAAGGATTTATAATTATTCTTATCTGATCTAAATTAGTGCTTGGTCATTTGTGTATTTAAACTTGAATTTCAATGGGAAGTGTTATTTTGGTAGCAGTTACACAAGCAGTGCACCGGGTTCAATTAATAATTAATTGTTTGTGCTGGAGACTTGCTGCCATACAAATCTGGGCCATCTACCAAGATCCAAGCTGATTCCTTTTGCATAAATTTATCCAGTAGCTCATCAAGTCCTGCATTCTTAAATTGCAATGTCACAACATTTATTGGTTCCTTTCTAATTCTTTAAGAGGGAATGACCAAGTTAGTGTGCTACTCGGTTTCTGGTACCTTTCCTCTTTGGCCTTTGTTTTAAAAAAAAACTGTAATCTAGCTTTCTGCTTGTAGGCAATGAACTGTAAGGACCACAGTGGCACCATTGTTACTGCATCAGTCTAATCTGAAATGAGAGGCTGAATTTGGCTTCACGTGTCTTAATGCCTTTGGGAAAACAAGTTCTACGTGCTTGTGCTCTTGTAATGCATGCTGGGCAACACAGATGTTTCTGAGAATAAAATTGGATTTGGCTGTGTTGATTTGTGGTTTCATATCCCAATGAAGCTTTTTTTTGGCTTGATTGGCAATGCCAAACCTGTTTGCGTGTCTTTCTCATCTTTTATTTTCCATCAACTGACCACGCTATCTACTTTAACGGTTGTGTCATTCCCCCACTCCCTTCATTGCTACCATCGGGTAGGAGGTACTGAGGCCTGAGGACGTACACCGCCAGATTGGGAAGTTACATTCCTGCAAGTATCAGGTTCTTAAACCAACCCCCACAACCATAATTCTACCTTGACAATAGAACACGATTAAACCAACCCCCGCAACCATAATTCTACCTTGACAATAGAACACCTCTTGCACTACCGTGGACTTTATTACTTTTTTCCTGACTGTATTTTGCAATTATGTCTTTTTATGCAGTCTTCTTTCTTTTTAATGTCTTTCAGAATTTTAAGTGCAATTTTGAATGTTGCATGAGTCTAGGTGGCTGTGATGTTGCTGCAAACAAGCATCATTGTACCTGTATAGTTTAATATAGCCTGGCGAATTTCAAGGAACCATCACATTGGGGCGGCACAGTGGAGCAAAGGTAGAGTTGCTGTCTTACAGCTCCAGCTTCAATCCTGACTACGGGAGCTGTTTGTATGGAGTTTTCCCCGTGACCTGGGTTGTCTCTGGGATCTCCAGTTTCCCCCTCCACTTCAAAGACATACAGCATTGTAGGCTAATTGGCTTGATAAAAATTGTAAATTGTCTGTAGTAGTTACTCCAGCACTTTGTGTCTATCCCCTGTATATACCAATATCTGCAGTTTCTTTCTGCACACTGTGACATGACCACATTGTGACACAACCATTATTGAGTGCTACAATTCCTACTTTAAGATTATACTCCCTTACTTTTATCTTTGCCATTTTAATGATATCCTCAGCAATCCAGTCTTGGACAGGAACTTAAACAATGGCTTCTTCTCCCTGATGGATTCATTCTTGATCCCTCCGTTCAATCAACTGAATGTTGGCATTGATGGCCCCATCCATCGTCATGGTGAAAGTTGCCAGTGCCAAAAATACTCTGCTCAGTTAATCACATGTTGTGATACTAGATTAATTTTCTGCAATATGTGGTGATGTTAAAGCAGAGTCTGTTAGCAAAATACAACATTTGTTTTGTCCAATGTTATGTAATCTGGTTGGTTTGGATGCATTTATTTGAGTAACCAATTTCAATCAACTGGAGAGAACACTGGCAGTAAAATGTTGTCGCTTGTTCTTCTTTTGGCCGAACAGTGTAGCCTGTGGTGTAAGATTTATCAGAAGTAAATTTATCCGATGAAAGCGATTGTGCATTTTGTTTTGATTAGGTCATTTGTTTCTGCGCTCTATGATAATCACTTTGAATTGTTTTGGACTGCACTGCTAAGATACAGCTTCATCAGAACTGGAGTTTTCAGTTTTTAATCCAATGTGTCACCATAAAAATCAATTGATATCCTTTTTGTTGTCTCTTGTGACACATTAAAGGTTTTCTACAAATTTGTGGCCTCCAGATCACTGGATTTAGACAATAGGTGCAGGAGTAGGCCATTCGGCCCTTCAAGCCAGCACCGCCATTCACTGTGATCATGGCTGATCATCCACATTCAGTACCCCGTTTGTGCCTTCTCACCATATCCCCTGACTCCGTTATCTTTAAGAACCCGTATCTAACTCTCTCTTGAAAGCATCTGGAGAATTGGCCTCCACTGCCTTCCTAGGCAGAGAATTCCACAGGTTTACAACTCTCTGGGTAAAAAGGTTTTCCCTTATCTCCGTTCTAAATGGCCTACCCCTTATTCTTAAACTGTGGCCCCTGGTTCTGGATTCCCCCAACATCGGGAACATGTTTCCTGCCCCTAACGTGTCCAATCCCTTAATAATCTTATGTTTCAATAAGATCCCCTCTCATCCTTCTACATTCCAGAGTATACAAGCCCCAGCCGCTCCATTCTATCAACATATGACAGTCCCGCCATTCTATTGTATTGTTCTGAAATAAATGCATTTGGTAGTCTCTCTCCTACTTTATTGCAGCTTTGCACTGTGACACTGCCTCAGACCTTTCCATGTTGTCTTTATTCTTTTAGTGTGCATAATATACCAGAATCTTGTTGGACAGCGTAGGATTTCCAAATTGAGACTGCAAATTTTCTTATTCCCTGATTCTCGCACGCACTCACCTGCACTGGGGCATTTTATAGAACTCAATTACCCTACTAACCAACTCATTTTAGGATGGGGAAAGAAGCTGGAGGACGCAGAGAAATCCCATGGAATCACAGAGAGAATGTGCAAACTCCAGAGGCATCACCGGGGTCAAAATTAAATCCAGGTTGCTGAACTCTGAATTACTTGCCCATTATGAATGTAATTTTCCTTCTCTTCAGCATCATTTATAATAGAAATGAAAGGTGATCATAAAATGTTTATTTTTTTGCCTGTGGGTTTATGAGTTATGATTTGGCAGTATTCAGCATGTAGCAGTCAAAACTGCCTTGCATTCAAGGCAAGGCAGTTTTGACTGCTACATGCTGAATCCTGCCAAATCTCAGCCTAACCTGTAAAAATGCTTGATCTCTATTCATAAACATCATAAATATTTCAAATGAGTAATTTAAGTTTTGGTTTGGTCAACTGGTGGAGAAGAAAGGCCAAAAAAAATATTTTCCTAGCCCATTTTCTTTTCCATACCACTGGTACAGTAATTTTGCTCTTTCAAAAGAGTATATATAAGACCTGGCTAATATATATATACACAGAAACAAACAAGTTGTGAGGTTCGGTAATATATATATATATATATATATATATATATATATATATATATATGTATATATCTATATGTATCAATTATTAAAGAGGTAATAATGGAGCATTTGGATATCAGTAAAAGGACTAGTCCAAGTCAACATGGATTTAGGAAAGGGAATTCATGCTTGACTAATCTTCTGGAATTTTTTGAGGATGTGACAAGTAAAATGGATGAAGGGGTGCCATTGGATGTAGTGTATCTAGACTTTCAGAAAGCCTTTGATAAGGTCCTGCACGGGAGACTGATGACTAAAATTAGAGCACATGGTATTGGGGGTAGGGTGTTGACATGGATGGAAAATTGGTTGGCAAACCGGAAGCAAAGAGTAGGTGTGAACGGGTCCTTTTCAGAATGGCAGGCAGTGGCGAGTGGAGTGCCGCAAGGCTCGGTGTTGGGGCAGCAACTGTTTACCATATATATTAATGATTTGGAAGAGGGAATTAGGAGCAACACTAGCAAATTTGCGGATGACACAAAGCTGGGTGGCATTGTGAATTGTGAAAAGGATTTTAGGAGGTTGCAGGGTGACTTGGAGTATTGTGTACAGTTTTGGTCTCCTAATTTGAGGAAGGACATCCTTGTGATTGAGGCAGTGCAGTGTAGGTTCCCGAGATTGATCCCTGGGATGGCGGGACTGTCATATGAGGAAAGATTGAAAAGACTAGGCTTGTATTCACTGGAGTTTAGAAGGATGAGGGTGGATCTTATAGAAACATATAAAATTATAAATGGACTGGACAAGCTAGATGCAGGAAAAATGTTCCCAATTTTGGGTGAGTCCAGAACCAGGGGCCACGGTTTTAGAATAAAGGGGAGGTCATTTAAGATTGAGGTGAGAAAAAACTTTTTCACCCAGAGAGTTGTGAATTTATTGAATTCCCTGCCACAGAGGGCAGTGGAGGCCAAGTCACTAGATGGATTTAAGAGAGAGTTAGATAGAGCTCTGTGGGCTAGTGGAGTCAAGGGATATGGGGAGAAGGCAGACACGGATTATTGATAGGGGACGATCAGCCATGATCACAATGAATGGCGGTGCTCTCGAAGGGCCGAATGGCCTCCTCCTGCGCCTATTTTCTATGTTTCTATGTATATAAAAAGTACCAAACCTCTCATCTTGTTTGTTTCTGTGCATGCGTCTGTGATCCCGAAACTACGCCAAAACGGTACACGATAGCGCAACAATTTTTGGCCCACCGTTCAGGAGGGCCGTCAGGACATCATTGTCCTGGGGTGTGCTGTGGCAAGTTTTGTTCGGATTTATGTTATATTTTACAAGTTTTCACATTTTTAATTTAACAAAAAACACTTTTCCAAAAATCACTTTTCCACGCCCTGCCCGCTAGCCGTTTACGATGTCACAGTTTTACGATGTCACAATGGGATCCCGAATCTAATTTACATAAAAATTTTAGATTAAAAAAAAATCCTTTTTCAAAAAAACTCTTTTAATCAAATTCTTGAGGGGCGGTTTCATTAAAAAAAAATCTCGATTTGCATTGTAGGGAGTGGGTTAGGGGGACGTGAGGAGTGGGGGAGCAAGGGATAGAGGGAGAGGAAAGGAGAGGGGTAGGGGTGGGTAAGCAGAGGAGGGTTGGTGGAGGGTGGGGAGAGGGAGGATAATGGAGGAGGGGGATAGGGGTTGAAGAGGGAGAGTGAGATACGTTCACATTGATCTTAAATGTTATGTTATTGACATTTTAAACTTTAAAAATGTTGCAGTCGCGCTCCCACATGCCGGCCGCGCCTGTGCAGTTGGGCGAGGGTTGTTGTGACTCACGTCACAACGGGGATCTCTTGCGTCATAACGGGAACCCGTCAGCTGGACCGCGCTGTTTGGTGGAATATTGCGATTGGGGAACGGGGCCCAACGGTATATTTTACAAGTTATTCACATTTTAAACTTTACAAAACCCCACTTTGCGAAAAAATTCTTCCATTGGCACTGGCTGTTAGCAGCGTATGACGTCACAATGGGATTCCATGTACATAAACTGCCCGTGAGCAGTATTCCACCCCACAATAACATCACAATGGGATCTCATTTACATTTTAAAAAACACAGCAGCTTCCACCTCGCATGCCTATGCAGTTGGGTAAGGGTTGTCGTGACTAGCGTCACAACGGGGATCTCTGGCGTCACAACGGGAACCTGTCGGCTATGTGGGGGAGCAGGGAGATGCTCCCCTCCCTCTGAGGACGGTAGGGAGGGGAGAACAATTATGGAAGGACGGAAGGAGTGACTCAGGGTAATGGAAAGGTGAGGGAGGGAGAGGTGAGGGAGGGAGTGGGGTGGAGAGGGGAAAGAAGAAGGAGGGTGAAGATGGCGGGGAGGAGGTGCTGGGGATGAGGGGAAATGGAGGAGGATAGGGGTAGGAAGAAGCGATGGCGAGGCTCAGTTGGGGAGGGTTGCCCATGACTCGTGTCACAACGGGGATCTCTGGTGTCATAGCGGGAACCCATCAGCCACGCCTGCGCACTGGGGGGCTATGGGTGAGGGGTGGAATATTGCGTTGGGGGAACGGGTGAGTGGTAGTAATGGGTTGTGTTGGGGGAAAGGGTGAGTGGTGGATTATTGCGATTATTGGATTAAACACAATATTCCACCACTCACCCGATCCCCCAACGGTGGGCCCTGTTCCCCCAACACAATATTCTACCACTCACCCGATCCCCCAACGCAACCCATTACCACCACTCATATATATATTATATATATATATACATATATAGAGAGATATATCCATATATATCTATATATAGATATCAATATATATCTATATCTATATGTATATATAGATATCTACACACACCTATATATATATATATATATATATATATATATATATATATATATATATATATATATATATATATATATATATATATATCTATCTATCCATCTCTCTCCTCTCCCTCTCCCTCTCCCTCTCCCTCTCCCTCTCCCTCTCCCTCTCCCTCTCCCTCTCCCTCTCCCTCTCCCTCTCCCTCTCCCTCTCCCTCTCCCTCTCCCCTCTCCCTCTCCCTCTCCCTCTCCCTCTCCCTCTCCCTCTCCCTCCCTCCCTCCCTCCCTCCCTCCCTCCCTCCCTCCCTCCCTCCCTCCCTCCCTCCCTCCCTCCCCCTCTCCCTCCCTCCCCCGATTTCTGTCCTGGGCCTCCTCCATTGTCAGAGTGAGGCCCAACGCAAATTGGAGGAAGAGGACCTCATATTTCGCTTGGGTAGCTTACACCCCAGGGGTGTGAACATTGGCTTCTCGAATTTCAAATAGCCCTTGCTTTCCCTCTCTCCCCATCCCCTCCCCTTTCCCAGTTCTCCCACCAGTCTTACTGTTTCCGATTACATTCTATCTCTGTCCTGCCCACTCCCCTGACATCATTCTGAAGAAGCGTCTCCACCCGAAAAGGCAGTGAAGAAAGCGAATGGCATGTTGGCCTTCATAACGAGGAGTTGAGTATAGGAGCAAAGAGGTCCTTCTGCAGTTGTACAGGGCTCTAGTGAGACCACACCTGGAGTATTGTATGCAGTTTTGGTCTCCAAATTTGAGGAGAGATTCTTGCTATTGAGGGAGTGCAGCGTAGGTTCACAAGGTTAATTCCCTGGATGGTGGGACACTCATATGCTGAGAGAATGGAGCGGCTGGGCTTGTATACCCGATGTTGTGGGAGTCCAGAACCAGGGGCCACAGTTTAAAAATAAGGGGTAAGCCATTTGGAACAGATGAGGAAACACTTTTTCACACATAGAGTTGTGAGTCTGTGGAATTCTCTGCCTCAGAGGGCGGTGGAGGCCGGTTCTATGAATACTTTCAAGAGAGAGCTAGATAGGGCTCTTGAAGATAGCGGAGTTTGGGGATATGGGGAGAAGGCAGGAACGGGGTATTGATTGCGGATGATCAGCCATGATCACATTGATTGGCGGTGCTGGCTTGAAGGGCCGAATGCCCTACACCTGCACCTATTGTCTATTGTCACCCATTCCTTCTCTCCAGAGATGCTGCCGATCCTGCTGAGTTATATATATAATCCTCCATCTCCTACCATATCAAGCCTGAGAAGAATCTTGGAAGTGGAAGTGAAGTAATAGTGAATGTGGTTGACCTCAGAAAAGGCTGCCCTTGGAGATCCAGTGACGTCAGTGCATGGAGTTTCTCTTCATCTATGTTGGTTTCTTTTTTTTAGGCCCCTCTGAAATCTGTCAACTTTGAATGTCAAAATGGCTAGAATAGCAACTTGTGTTAAACGTTCTCCAAGATTACAAACCTTGGAATGAATAAAACAGATTTAACTTTTTAATTTGTGAAATGAACATTAGAATAGAATACACAGTATTTCACCTTGTGCCCAAAAAGTAACTTTCTTAAACATGTTGCATTTCGAAATATCTTAAAAAGTAGTTTTCATTTCAAGGCCAGTCTTCTTCTTGCATTTGAGGCAGCAGAAGTCTGCAGCAGGGTGATTCCATCCTGTTCGACATCTGTAGGTGCCCGCCCTAAAAAGGGCGCATGTTCCGGATTGGTGCCAAGCCGCGGCGCTGCTGCTGTCTCTGTTTGTTGTCGTTCACCTGACTGAGGTCAGTTGTCAGGGCTCACCACGGGGAGGTCGACAACATGAGCCCCTCAGGGCCAGTGAGTTTGTTAGGCAGACTATTACTATGGTATTAAAATGTGCTTAGACTATCAATATGTTTACAGGATAACAATTGCACCAAATAGTTCCCTTCAGATCACTGATACTGAGTAAGGTATGCTAGGAAAGGTTGCCAAATGGCATACCCTATGTCAAGATGGGGGAATTTTCAACAGTAACTTCTAATTTCCCAGTTTGGCAATATGTTGCAATGACCTGTCAGTTTCTCACTTGTTGCAGATGCAAACACTGGTTTTGAGTGTTTTCATGAAATCTCCGCCCATTCTTTGAAATTCGAAGGAATATGAACTGCCTGTTTCCTTTCAAATTCATAGGATTAGAATGCCTTTCCAAGAATCATTCCAGTGAAACTTTGTAGCATCCACTCTTGGGCAGAGCTTCCCAAAAGGCAGGTTGTAACTTACTCAATGAGCATGATGTACCTAACATATGGCTCAAATGTCTGATTTATGGCTAAGGTTGCCAGCCACGCCTTATGGTACAGGACATCAAGCACTAACGGCTATTATCTCATCAACATGGCTTTGATATGGACTGGCTGTGGGGTTGCAGCTGAATAACCCCATTCTAACTGATGCTTCTTAAAGGGAACGATTAGTGAAGTTGCAAGGCTCTCTACTTAAATTGTAAGATACTGTATTGAATTGCTGGTACAATAAATGCATAGAAATTCATGTACTCTATTATATGTCATTTTTTGGAATAAGGAAATGCCGCCTGCAGTGAATTGCGAAGCTGTATGCCGCATTGTGATCAGAAATAACAGTGGGAGGTTGTAGCGGCCTTGTAATGAACAGCCTCTATTACCCTGCCACCTTACCCCTTGCTTCACCATCACCACACCTCCCCCACATCTTTGCTTTATGGCATTCTCCTCTCTGCTTATTTTCCCAGCTAGCTTCGTATCAATGCGAAACTTTGTGTTACATTTTGTCCTGTCATTTGAACATTTACCGTAAATCATAAACAATCAAAATCCAATCATTAAACCCACAAGTTACAATGTGACAAAAATGACCCATTTATTCTTCTTTGTGTTTTCATTAACCAATTTCTAAGCTGTATTGCCTCCATTTATAAGATACCTGATTTTGTGTAATGGTGCCTTATGCGATGAAATTCTTCATCCAGCACACACTCAGAAGTAACTAACAAATGAATTAAACATTTGTCAATTTTTTTGAGTAATATTTATACTTTTAAGTGTTGATTTCCACCCTCACCTCACTGTCGTTAATGAGTGTCATTTTCCGTGCTACCAATTTTAGGCCAGCTGGTTTTATAGTTTATTTACTTCCCTTCTTCGTGAAAAGTCGAATTGGAAGAAATGAAAATGAAAGTTCTTGCTCTGCATCCTCTTGGTATTTTTTGTTAATATATAGGCATTGCGAGCTGAGATGAGATATTTTGGAAGAGTGCATTGTCATGTGGGAAGGGAAGAGTTGGTATCCCTTAATTGGATAGCTGAAAGGAGAAGAATATGGGGAGATGCGATAAATAATAAATACTATAATCTAATAAATCTAACAGTTTGGGATTTATAAAAGTTTGGAAGCTGAAATGTCTGAAATATTATCTTGGATTACTGTTTACAGGGTGGGGAGTGTTGGTGAAACATAATGTATAATCAAGTTAAATTTGTATGGGAGAAACTGGCAGGAACTATAGACAATGAAGTATCTGAAGGCTGCGTTTTGTCCCAAAAGTCAACAGGTCTCCAACCTTACCCACCCATCAAAGCCAAAGTCCTGTTGTAGCCTTATATATTTTGTAAACAACTGGATAAAAAATGTTTCCCCTCTTAATATTTTGCACTTTACCCTAACTCTACGTGCTTTAGTTATATCCACATCTGATATGGGGAAGGGTATTCTCCTGTCTACCCTATCTATACCGCTCATGTTTTTACATACCTCAAATTATTCTTGCAATGTGACTGAGCATCCAGCAATAAAGGCTTGTCCTAATTGATAGGATCGTTTTGGGAATGGCAACATTTTGACAATCAACTTTAATTGCTGAAAAGAAGTACTGTTTATGCTGTTACACGGCAAGGTGAATGAGTCCGAGAGCAAGGGAAGAATATGTTGACACTTGGAGATTAAGTTTACATAACAACATCACACAGAACTAGCCCACTTGGTCCGGCAGGTCTATCTGGTTATTAATCTTGCTTTATCAACACTCCTATTTTCTGCAGACTTGTGTGACGCTCTTATGTGATACTCATTAACTTTACAAATTACGACCGGTTAAACCAAGATCCCATGAACCTTTAAAGAAGAACAGGAGAGAAATTTCTTATCATGACTGATATCTCTCAATCAACATCACTAAGATTGATTATCTGCTCATTATGATATCTGCTCATTATTCATCAAAAGGTGTATTTTTATCAATCACTGTGCTGGCGAAACCAGTGGCAACTGGTTGACAACCAAGAATAGGGTGGTGATGACTGGAGAGACGGTGGACAGCTCGGAAAGACGGCAACCGGGGCGGGGCGGGTTGGCAGCCCAAACTGCATCCTCTGAGAGGAGGAGACCCAAATCACGCTACGGAAAAACACCTGGAAAAATACCCCCAGGGGTGCCCGAGAGGGGGGGAGGATGAACACCCCAATTTGACGTATCAAAGGCTAACGACTAATGGCAATGGACAACCGACTATGAGTATCAAATGCAGATGTGGAAACATCTGCAAAAACAGCCGAGGCCTGAAGATTCAACAGACCCGGATGAAGTGTTTGGAGGGAGAGGAAGTGTCACATCGCACAGGTATTTTACCTGGTGAGATGCAGGAGGAGCCGGGCCAGGAAGCATTCCATAGAGGCCGAAGCCTCCAAGTGGCGCAACTAGTCCCTCAGAACAGACCTCCGGAGAAGGTTCGAGTCAAATGGCCACAGACCTGCAAGACGGCAGTCTGGCATCAGTTCGACGAGGACGTGTACAAGGTGCTAGAAGCAACTGCGCAGGGAGGCGTGAATGGAAGTCTGCGGACGATGACGACGATCTTCGTCAGCCTAGCTGTGGAAAGGTTTGGAGCAGTGGGGAAGAAGCCGGCCAGAACACCTTTCACCATGAACCAACGAGCAACAAAGATCCACAAAATTTGGCAGGAGCTGAAGTCCCTCAAGAAGCAGTACAAAGAGGCCAGCGAAGAGTAACGTCTCCCTCGGCTGAACTGCGAACCATACTGAGGAAGAAGCTGCTGACCTTCCGCAGAGCTGAGTGACACCGAAGATGGCAGAAGGAAAGAGCCAGGAAGTCAGCATCCTTCATAGCCAATCACTTCGGCTTCACCAAACAACTGCTAGGGCAGAAGCGCAGTGGGCGTTTGGCTTGCTCTAAGGAGGAGATCGACCAGCACATCCAGATGACCTACAGCTACCCCGTCAGGCAGCAGGAGCTGAGTCAATGCAACATCCTGATAAGATCACCTCCACCCATCAAGGGGTTTGATAGTAGAGAGCCACTCCTGAAAGAGGTCCAGGAGGTTGTGAAGAGAGCAAGATCTGGCTCAGCCCCTGGCCCAAGGAGTTCCCTGCAGAGAACTGCCCCTTGTTACTGAAATGGCTGTGGAAGATCCTAAAAGTCATCTGGAGGAGAGGGAAAGTGGCGCAACAGTGGCGAAGGAGTCAGGATTCCCAAGGAAGAAGATTCCAAGAAGATCGATCAGTTAAGGATCATCTCCTTGTTAAATGTTGAAGGCAAGATCTTCTTCAGCATTGTGGCGAGGCGGTTGACCAACTTCCTCCCCAGCAATGGCTATATCGACAGCTCAGCGCAAAAGGGAGGCTTATCTAGAGTGCCGGGGTGTCTAGAGCACATGGGAGTGGTGACCCACCTCATCAGAGAAGCCAGGAAGAACAAGGGAGACCTGACAGTGCTCTGGCTTCACTTGGCCAACGCCTACGGCTCCTTTAGCAGCATTGCCCTTTACGGAAACAACACCAAGCTCCAGCTGCCTCTGAAGTCCTTGGAGGAGGAGTTTAAGGTGACTGGCCAGACAATTGATGCTGTATAGGGACTCAGGCAAGGGTGGAGGTGAAAACTGTGAGGAAATTGAGAGCCGGCGAAGCCATGCTGCAAGCGGAGTCTCGGATACGCAACATAGTCCTGGTGGGAGCAGTGACTCGGGGAAGAGCTGGTTTGGGAATCTCCCCAACTCCCCAGTTTGACAAGGCCAAGGGGAAGGTGAGGTGCAGGCTGGTCTAGGAGGAAGTGAGGGCAGCGGTGGAGTAGGAGAGGTCTACAAGAGTGGTTGGCTTGAAGTAGCAGGGGACCTAGACAAGGTGGGATCAGGCCATGGACCGAAAAGTCACATGGACTGAGCTCTGGCAGGCTGAACCACAGCACATCAAGTTCCTGCCCAGCCCATCAAACCTCTTCATCTGGGGACAAAGCGGAATCTCCTGATTGCCCGCAATGCTCAGGCAAGGGGACGTTGGAACACATCCTGAGCTGCTACCCAAAGGCTCTTGGGCAGGGCTGGTACACCTGGCGTCACGACTAGCTTCTTAAACCCATTGCAGAAGCCATCAGCAGCTGCAAACGAGCACGGCCCACCACCCCGATGATCACCTTCGTGAAGGCCGGAGTGCAGCTGCAAGAATCACAGCAGCCAGGAAGGCTGGCAACTGCGCAGGACTGGCAGCTGACGTTCCCACACCACATTGCCATGACCACCCGAGGCCAGATATCCGCCTTGTTGGAACATCGTCTTGTTGGAACTGACTGTGCCGTGGGAGGACCGTCTGGAGGAGGCCCACGAGAGGAAGATGACCAAGTACGAAGAGCTGATCATAGACTGCCATAAGCAGGGCTGGAAGGCAAGGTGTATGCCCATCGAGGTTGGATGCAGAGGTTTTGCAGGGCAATCGCTCTACAAAGCCTTGAGTGCACTGGGCATCAAGGGAATGGAGAGGAGAAGAGCCATCAAGAACACCACAGAGGCAGCAAAGAAGGCCTCGAGATGGCTCTGGATTAGGAGAGGAGGTCCATGGGGAGGAGCGAATGCCACCTGAACACAAGTCGTGGTCTGATCAACCACGGCTGGGTCGCCTGGGCGAGGGTGTCTGATGTTGAAAGACCCGAAACACCCAATGACCCAAGATTACATCACTGATGATGTGTTCAGGAGTATCAATAGATGTCAGTTTGTAGGAATGTGTGCAAATATCCAGCCATTTTACCAAAATGTGAACATGAATGCTTCACCAGCACTTCAGTATCAGTATACTGTTTTGAGACAGGGAGCCCATACATTTTTCTTCTACATCCCCTTAAGTATATAGTTTATTCTTCAATGTTAATTGTGTCAAGAGCTGCTGGTCATTCTTATGATATGAGTAATAATGACCACCTGAATTTGTTAGGTCTGTTTAACTTTATCTCCTAAACTATGCCCCTGCCCCCAAATGCAGACTATCCGTCAAGGCAGCATTGATTATATTGTCTGCAAATATTGTCCAAATTAGGGATGTATCTACTCCTAGACAGTGTTTTATAATGTGAAATGAGTTTGTTTGCAGTATATGCATTCTTAAACGTGTTGGGCAGAGTGACCAGTTTCTATACAGTAAATAGTATGTAATAATGTGAATAGATGTTCTTATAAGCATGGAGCTTGCTTTCTAATGGAGTAATTTGAAATGTACCAAGTAAGTCATACTTACTATGGCTCTACAAATACAATTTCTTTTCTCACTATATTTGCAAGCTGAATTCATACAACTGCGACGTTGAATTGTGGTTAACAAAAATATTGTTTGTTTTTTGCATAGAATAGAGAAGAATGCATAGAATAAACACAGCTTCATAGTCAATTTAGATTGCTTCCTTCACATGCTGACTAAAAGGATTGTTTTTTTAACAAAAAATGTGCCTGTCATGAAGGTTAATGGTGGCATTATAACTAAACAATATAGAGGAGGCGGTTGTACATCGTGGCTGGTACAACCATCACAAGAACTGCTTCTCTTCAATAATATCCCTTAGGGAAAGTTAATGAGTGTATTGATTTATCTAAGCCTAATTGGTTTTCAAATTTATATTTTTATGCAAAATGAGGTGGAAATGGCAAATAATTTCCTACTTTATTTAATAAAGTTTTATTGAAAATACAATTATGTCACTAATCCCAGTGATACCTTTCAAATTGCTAATATACTGCTAATATGCTGCTTGAAATGCTTTATGCTCTTAATTACTTAGTTAATCTGAGTGGGAGAAGCAAGGAAGAATGAGAAAATCATTACTGTGATTCTCAATTTTTTTCTCAGCATGATTAGCTCATATCTGCTCATTAAAAATGTGGTGGGCGAACTTTCAAAATAACAGAACTGAACTTGCTACTACACACCTGTGAAAGTTATTTTAACTGAATCACTAAAACATTTGAGAAAGACATCTTCTAGAAACCGTTGCGTGCCAAATTTAGGATCTTGTAATGTAACAGTAGCTGAATTCTATTTTAACTTGGCAAAGCTATAATGTTTGTTATAGAAACTGACCAAGAGAAAAAAATTAAATACAACTTCAGGATAGGTATTCAATTTTAGAAATGTTTGTGCAGACGTTTTTAAGGACTTCCAAAGCTACCATGTTAATGATCTAAGGATAAGGGGGAAATCTTTTAGGACCGAGATGAGAAAAACATTTTTCACACAGAGTGGTGAGTCTCTGGAATTCTCTGCCACAGAAGGTAGTTGAGGCCAATTCATTGGCTATATTTAAGAGGGAGTTAGATTCGGCCCTTGTGGCTTGAGGGATCAGGGTGTATGGAGAGAAGGCAGGTACGGGATACTGAGTTGGATGATGAGCAATGATCCTATTGAATGGCGGTGCAGGCTCGAAGGGCCGAATGGCCTACTCCTGCACCGATTTTCTATGTTTCTATGATCCACAACCTCATGCCAAGAGCAGTCTTCATATTCCTGCTGCTGACATATGGACCAACATGGCTGCCTTTTTAAAATGCGCTGATGCCAATTTTCTCAAAAAAGGGCAGTCAGATCCAAGTGGGCAAAACCCTACTTAATGGCGGGGCCATGCATGATGCCAGGATCTTGTGTGAGAACCAGGTGAAATTTTGACAGTCATGCCTCCAGGCTTTGCTGATTGTCAATGTTGAATTAACGAAGGATTACAAATTATCCTTGCCTTTCTCCCATGTGTGCCGCTCCATTGGAATAAATGGCTTTAAAATGTTTCTGCCCTGACCATCGGGTAACTGTCAGGTCAGGGGTGAGGAACCTTTTCATGTTGGAATGCCGCATTAAGTTAGCTGTAATCTAATAAGGCCGCATCCAAGAAACCTCAATTAAATATGCTTCAAAATGTACATTATTTTGTAATAATCTAACTACTATGTACTAACTTCAAGAAAATGAAAACATTTTGTTAATTCTAAAGTTAACTAATTTTTTAATGACTTTGTTGTGACTTTTTTTGTGGGAAAGCATTTTAATATTTGGTTGCAACTTGGAGGTACGTCGTTTCAGCTGATCTTCTTGATGGGTATCCATTCATTTGTGACCTTAAGGCCATCTTGATTTGGGTTAGGTAGGAGAATGTAGATTCGCAGCAATACATAGTTGAAAAGCACGTATTTTGTTGAATCTTCTTTTACTCTTTGGTATTTTAAATACGTTCATTTTAAGATTAAAATAAAAATAATAAAAGATGAACAAAAACATTTTAAAAAGAAAAGGATTTGTTCTACAAAATTTGGATTCATTCAAAAGGCCACACTTAATGGCCAAGAAGGCCACAGGGTCCCCACCCCTGTGTCAGGTGAAGCACAGCTGTCATGAACAACCTGATGCTGATGCAGGTGGTGGGAAAGGTAAAAGTCAGTAGTACGGTGCAAAACTATTCCTATTTCATATCACATTTTCTCATTTTATGGCTTCACTTACTTTGGCTCATTACTCTGTTTTTCACACGTGGAAAATGGGGAGCAAAGCGGTGAAACATTTGAATTGAGTGAGTCTTAAGTCCCAGACCTTTGTGGACTGTCTCTGCCCCCTGCACTCGAGTATTACTAAGAACAGGAGTTGAAGGAGGAGTTGATATTCATAGCTTTAAGTAATGAATCACAAATGGTAATGGAACAGCTTGAGAACTGTGATAATCATGGTGTTTGAGGAACAAAAATTAAGTCTCCAAGGTATGTGATTGAACCAACATTATAACTGAAGTGATAAAGGATTTTACTTCAATGAGATAAAAGTTTTCAACTGATAAATCAACAGACAAATTGGGGAAGCTGTTGAAAGGTAATTGGTAAATTGCAATATTTATAAAATAAAGATCCTGTCAGCTTTCAGGAGCTCAGGGTGACCTTAAGTTTCAGTTGTTAAATCAAGGATGGTTAGAACAGTTTGGAGGAATGACAATGAAGTAGCTTGAAAAATGAAGATGGGGCTAGTAAGGAATATCACATTTCTGATTATTGCAGGTTGATGTGGCTGTTAAAATGAGGGAGTCTTAATCCACATTTTATTGTTTTCTTGCATACATTTCTGGAAAATTTATGTTGCATTTGAATTAACTTTTTTTATAAAAGCTAGATCAGAAAAAGTTGGACAAAAATCATCAAGTTGTGATGAATTGTGCGTGTACTTGATCAGTGCAACAAATATTTAACAAGTAAATATTATTCAGCAACACATCCGATCTAGCAGTAATGTATGATTTTAAAAAAATGGAATCTAAATTTTTCTGCTTTGCCTTACAAGAAAGTATAAATCATAGTCACATATACATAGTGAGTTTGCATTGTCTTGTCTTGCTGTAAATTAAGACACTGTTTTAAAGTTGGATCGTTAATTTTATTGAAATGTTTTATTTAAATTTTTGATGTATATTTTTGGATTGTTCTAGATTGGAATTTTAAAACATTTATTTCTAACATAAAACAGATAGGATTGGTGTTAAAAGTAAATACTTGTTAGGTTCGGTGTAAGTTGCAAAGCAAATATTCAAATTGACAATGTGGCCATTTCTGAAGAAAACTGATGTAGTGGATAGCATTGTTATTCATTTGCCCGTTGAATAACACTGGCTGGATTTAAACTTGACTAGAATATCAAATGGAAGGTTAAAATTTGAGGTACTTTATTTTACCCAAAATATTCTTGTCACTTGTGCATGAGATGTTGAGAAGCTGCCCAATTGCTGGGCAATTATGGGGCACAGTCTTTATCAAGTTAGACGTGTTGTAGATTAATCTGCAATATTTATTCAATGCTGAGAAATGGCCCAAAGTGAGATAATTAAGTAAACACATAATCATCCGAAAGGTCATAAGGGATAGGAGCCTAGTTAGGCCATTTGGCCCATCAAGTCTGCTCAGCCATTCAATCATAGCTGATCTAACTCTCCCTCCTAACCCCATTCTCCTGCCTTGCTGACACCTGTACTAACTTGGTAGAGTTAGTGTTTCTAATCACATTTTCTGTTGTTTATATTTGAATTTTTCTGTAAATTGTTTGATTTAACACTTTTGAGATATTTTTCAAAATGTGAATGTTGAGATATTCACATACATTCAATGCCTTTTGATGGCTGTTGTGCTTGGACATGAGTCCCAGCACGCTGCTTAAACGTTTCTGGGAGTGATACTTTGGTTTTCAGTAAGAAGGGTCTTGTTGATCAGGATCTGGTTTCCGGCATCAAGTTGCCACTGGTGCCACTCAGGGTAGATATTGTTCACCATGGACTGAAGCAGGGCACACTGTACTATCCCACCAGCTGCATATGATTTTGGACCCTTTGCTTTCCCCACCAGTCTAAAACTTCTAGTGTAATTGCTTAAGTGTTCAGCAACACAAGTAGCTGAGATTGTGACTTTTAATATTCACCTGCAAGCAATTTTAAGAAAGGACCTGTTTTAAAAGCCTTCCCTTTTTCAGTCTCTGTGCTCCTTGATTTTGCTTTAGTTCAGTTCAAGTCAAGAGAGTCGTCAAAAGTGTTTTGTTGTCATATGTTCCAAAATGGAACAATGACATTCTTACTTGCAGTAGCACAACAGATATGTAAACATAGTACTCTGTAAACATTCTGCTGACTGGATAGCACGCAACAAAAGCTTTTCACTATACCTTGGTACATGTGACAATAAACTAAATTGAAACTGTTCACACTTGCCTTTAATTAGTTGTCCTCTGCACATGTTCTCTTGTATGTTCAGCTTTTAATGCTGTCCCATTTGGCTACACCTCCTGTTCTGGAAATCATTCTGCTTAAGATTTTCCTCTAACCATTAAATAGTTTATGTGCAAGTTAAAACTATTGATATTTATGAATCTCAGCATAAAATTATTTGGTAAGCAAGACAGTTTCTGTGAGGTGGGGGGTAATTGTGCGTGCATTGGTGGGAACAACTGAATACTGGCATAGATTTAAATATGTGACGTTGCATTGGGATGTTGGCAGATGGCAAATACCTGTAAAAAGTTTCTGCCAATTTTCTATCTTATGGATTTCTCATTTCTTATGACACAGGAGGAGGCTATTGGGTCTATGCTGCCCATCAGTCCTGTTCTCCCACTTATCTTTTCAGAGCGAGGCAAGGTAGAGCTGTTCAGCCAACTGAAATATGCATCCTAGGCCACATGGGAAATCTGTTTACCTAGACAATGACATATGCAGAAGGTTTCTCCAACTTGAACTTGGGATTCCATTGTTGAAGTGAGGCTAGATGCACTGTGATACATCTGCGAAACTGAATGGCAAATTAAGGACTAAGCTATTTAGGGCCAAAATAGTTTTTTTAACATCTTTGGTATTGTGCACGTTAGAGGACTGCTGATTGCATTCAAAGACAAATTTAAAGCAAGAAAATAGTTGTTTCAGGTGGCATATCATCCTTGATTCTATTCATGCAGGTTCTAGGGGCTGAAATAGCATTTTCCTGTTCTTATTTTATTTCTTATGCCATTCGCTCCATTTCAAATAGAGCCTGTATTATTGCTTTGGAATATTATTTCTATGGTAACGTCTGGCTGCGGCTTATAATAAAGGTCATTGTGATTATTTGCCTGGTGGTCTGAAATTGACGGTCAAATATAGTTGAATATTCTGTTTGCAGCTTTAATTGGAAAATGTAATCGTTTCAGTTTTTTAATTATCTATATATTTAACATCAGTTTGAAAATAAATGCAAAATAATTGCTTTGGACTGTATTCTTGTGAGCATCATTTAGTACTTTTTCTATAACAAAATGTAACCCACAGAACACTAAGTTTGGGCTGCTTTGTCGAGCTCAGTTCCAACAGTTTCCCACTGTGAGCCTGGTAGTTGAGGAGAAAGTGCAAATAAAAGCAAACTTCAATGTTTGACATCTTGATGTTACATTTTAATCTTTCCCATATACATGTTCCAAACCAGTTAATCTCCAATGTAGTGTCTACTTTCACTCACATTGTCTTCATTTTTAAATGTCCACAGAAGATGTCCTTGTGCTCCCTCAACTTTGACTGCTTCCAGTAAGATTGTCAGAGGAGTTGGAGAAACATTTGGATGTCCACGGCATGTGGTACAGATGTTAATCTTTTGTCACATTGGTTTTGTTTTGCTTTTGGTCACTGATCTGTATCTGCTTACTGAAGTTTCCAAACTAATTTTGCCTTGTGTTTTCATAAGTTCACATTTTGCAAACACATTTTTGAATTTGGCTTTGGATGCTGGTCGTTAAATTAATTTCTTCCTTCTTGTCCAGTGTCTTCTTATTCATCATTTTAAAGTATCTAGGGATAATTCTCTCTTTGTTGCTCTTGTCTCAGAACGCCAGTTTAATTTTGATGAATGACATGTCATTTTGCACATAGAAGTTTAGAGAATTAGGCGATCCTTTTGTCTCTATGTTTTGTGTTACATTTTTCATGTCTCCGTTCTGGATTCTCCCTTGTTAATTCTCTTTACTGCATCTCTTTCTTTTTTCTCTTTCAGTCTGCTTCACTATTTTTTTCTGTGTGAGACTGTGGTTGATATCATATGATGCTGTATACAAAGAAGCCCCTAATGGCTACAGCTACAATTAAGCTACACGGCTTACCCCAATTTCTTGGATCAAATCCTAGATCTGGCCCTACCGCTTATCCACAAGCCATCCTTTTAACCAGCTGTTCAGGGCCTTCATATAATCAAATTCAACCAATAGCTGTATTCAGTCTTGCCTGTAGATGTTCACCCATTTCCACCATGTTCATCCACGAGTGTGTGTGTGAAGGGGCTAAGAACACCATCACGCCCCTTCCGACTCTCTTTTCTATTATTTTCTCTCAAATGCACGTTGTTTGCTTTTAAAATGCATCAAGAAAAAAACCTGCAGAACAATAAGCAGTCGCTCTCACTATTTCTTCCTGTTTTAGAGGTACATCAAATTTTAATGTCCTTTTTTTTTTATTGTATTGACCACATTATCACAAAATGCAGCTAAATGACTTTAGATTGAATTTTAAAGCCAATTAATTGTTATTTAAAAAAAATGCGTCATCTTCCATTCTTATCCCTTCTTTTCAATTACCCCTCAGTTTCTTTTTATATGACTAGAGCACATAAATTGAATAGCAAGGGCACCAAATCCCTTTGGGTATTTTCACTCCTACAAAACAACAGGTCTGTGCATTAAGGATTGTCGTGGAATTAAACACATCGTATACATCTTGACATTGCCATAGAAAATTGTTTTAATATTTGTCGAACTTAATACATTTTTTTTCAAGGGAGATGACAGATCAGAGAATGCAAAGAACCATTAAAAAACTATAAAGACAATATTTGTAAAAAATTAACTACACCAAATGCATAAAGTGCATTCAGTTTAGGATTGTTCAGCCTGGACACCAATAATTCAGATGAATATTTAAATAGAAGCATTGTACACCAATTTGGTCAGAAAAGGTAATTTCTTAACTGGCAATTTAATTTTTAATTCTGTTTAAGCTCTTATTTGTGCATTAGAATTTTAATGAAGGCGGATGTGAAAGCATAAACTAAGTTCAAAATAATGGCATCCAGTAGTTATGTAAGGATATGGATGTTACATAAAATCTTGCTTGTTCAAGAAGATAAAAAGGGAATTTAACACATTTAAGACGATGCAGAAAAGAAAATGAACATGGCAGCTGAGAGGAATACTGGGATGAAAGGCTAAGGCAAAGGTTACATTTTTAAATGCTCAGGTATCTGAAGCTTAGTCTGGACCTAAGCTGCTTCTGACCGTTAACAAATAGGAAGCATATTCGTGCAATCGACTGTCTGCATTAAACGTGTATTACAGAGTGAGAAATGTTTAACTTATTTAACTTATTTTCGTCAGAAACTTGATGTGCGTAAGCAGCAGAAATGCTTATTTTGTAGTGGAGAATAAAGTAACAGCCTAATAAGGCTTTCAGAAGAAACCTTAATACTCTTCAGTCTTGTGGAATAGATGTTAATCCTCAGCAGGGTACATTCTAGGACTATGTTCATGACAAACTTAATTGCTATCCAGTCTGTCTACTCAACACTAAAATTGGATAATGTAGCCAAAATCTGTCTCGGTATTGATAACCATTGATTATTAACATATCTTAACTTAATGTGGACAAATAAAAGTGATTACGCTTAACCTTAAATGCTAGTTTGGATTATTCTTGCCCTTTTGAGTTTGGCCATGCTTCAATCGTCACAAAGTTAAATTAACCATCAGCTGCCCACACCTTAAAAATTTCTTCTGATATGGATTCTATCAAACTAGTTCTTTGTCAGTTATGTATAAATCATCATTCTTAAGGACTTGCATCATTACTTTTTATATCTCCAGGATTATTTTAAGAGAATGGTGATGACGGGGCTTTTTTTGCCAGCCAGTTATTTCTATTCCTCTGAGATGTTAAGATTGAAAACATCTTCACAGCTGTGTTTCCTGCCACCATACTTACTGTACCTGGCTCACGAAGTCCAATATTCTCCAGCAACCTCCCCACTCCATTCGGGTTTCTCTTGTCTCTTCTCATGACTTCATGAGTTTATTTTATCCATGAAACCCACCTTCATTTTCAAATCAACTGCTTTTTCAAAAAAAGGCTCTGACTTAATTCTTTCAGACTACCAGTCCAAGTTAGAGTTGGAGTTTACAGTTTATGAATGATGTACGGTTTCATAAATCCTTACTTATCCTAAACATGTCTCCAGTTTTGAACTCTCAGATTCATGCTATTGCCTAAAGTGCTAACATTTCTACTGGTACTGCTGCTGGTGTTCCTTGCCAGGTTTTCAGGCGACTGCTGGCGACTTGTGTGTGTGCGCGTTCCATTCTGACAGTCGCCGTTCCAGTTGCTGGTTTTTTCAGACGACTGCCGGCAACTTGACAGTCGCCTGAAAAATCGCCTAAGTGGGACAGGCCCATTATTCCTCTGATTTAATTGTTGAACAGAGGTGGATTATTATGTTGTATTTTTTACATCTGCTGTTCTGTATTTAGTTGTAACCATTGCACTTGCAGCAATATATTTCTTTGTGGAATTATGGAGTCTTTCTCTTGACCACTTCCTCCTCTGCTATAGTGTACTGCCATTTGATCTGAACATCTGAAGCTAATGTTCATTTGGGTGCCAGGATGTGTCAAAAGCAATGGCAACAACAAAAATAATTGAACTGGAAAGGTGGAGCAGATGATTTTGTACTGCAACTTGAAAAAAAGTAGATAGGAATAATGCAAATGTCTGTATTTTGATCTTTCAATTTCCAAGAAATTCTTTAGAAAGGTGAAAAGGGAAACATGGAGAGAAATGTTTTTCACGGTGAAGGAAGTGCAGTAGTAGCACCCTCTCCCAATTAAACAACTCGATTTCTCTAGGACAAAATAATTGCATGTGCAGCGTTTTGTTTGATACAAATTTTCTAAATAAAATCTATGTTAATCTCTGAGAGCAACGTGGCCACTAAACTTGATTTACATAGGAATTTCTTATTTATTCCCACTCTGGCTAATTATTGCATCGGCAGTATACACAGCCAATTCAGAATTGAGTTCTTGGGTAATTAGGAAGTGGCTGAATTAATATTATTGTGACTGCCAATTTCAAGTAATTTTTTTTGAAGGGATGACTGCAGTACAGTACAAAGAAGCTACTGTTGTATTGATTTCCTCTGTAAGAGGCTGCTATTTACAGTTAACACTTGGCATCTATTGGGTGATTACTGAGGAGCATGAGGCAAATGGAGATATTGGCAGATGTTCAAAACAGTAAGACATAACCAGTGACATCCTGCAGGTGCTCAAAATCCCCAAATGTGACCAGTGACATCTCTGACGTCTCGACTATTCACTATTTATTAATTACTCGGTATTTGGTATAGAGTGCCAGATTTCGTAAGTTGCTAATAATGAAAAGATAGTCCTTAAAAGCAGTGTATTGAATGCATTAATTTACATAGGAATGTTTGTTATTAGTTGAATGGAAAGGAATGGGTTTCAATACTACAAGTGTGAAGTTATCAACCAAAAATGCGTTCAAAGTATGCGTATACAAAGGTGTAAAGATAATTATTTGAAGTAATAACCACTGCATAATCTTGGATTTCATAATTTTTCCCATAATCCACGAAAAATGAGACACCAAATTAAATGATTTGACTGCAGAGAAGTACCCAGGATGCAAACCTTTATATTTTCAATAAATAAGTTTTAGACTGCAGTTAATCAGTTAATCAGATTCATCCATTACAATTTCACGCAGAATATCATTGATTAAGAACATAAAATTCTGGAAATACATAGCAGGTCAGGTTGCATCTGCTGGAAGAGAAACAGAGTTAATGTTTCAGGTAGAGAAGGGTCATCTTTGCTTTTATTTCAGATGTCCATCATCGAATTTCTTTGAATAGTAGCGACCTTGCAGAAGTGACTATTCAGTTGCCTAGATACAACTCTTTATGTTTGTATGACTCCTGAAAAGTGAGTACAATGCATACTGCTTATTCAGTGCAGAGGAGCTTGTGAGGCACCACAGGAGGTGATGTCTTTCAGAAATGAGAACTTTTAAACTGAGGACCCGATTTGGATCTCTTTTTTAAGGCGAAGAAGTTTATAGGGCAATTATTAATCTTTAGGACAGATTATTTTGAGAATAATCACAGTGCACTGTCCAAATAGGCCATCTTCTTTCATATAGAATAATAGTCACAACATTAAAAAAGTAATTTTAAAGCAATTTGGGACATCCCATAAAAGGCACTGTGTAAATATGTTATTTCTGTAATAAATGAGAGAGATGGTAAAGATCACAACTAAGTGAAATTTTGTATTTATTTAATGCTTACATATGTGTTTTACAGTACTGCATGAAATCCCATGCAGATGTATTTGTAAAATGTCCTGTTTTAATGCCAAAATTATACTTATTGCCTGCTAATGGCTTTCTTTTAAGTAAAAATACAATCAGCTGAGAATTTAATTTTTATAAACGTACAAAATAATTTATATTTTCACAGTACATTTCATGACTGAAGGATATACCAAACCACTTTGATATGAAGTTTTCTTGAAATTGTTGGTATATAAAAAAACATGCAGCACAGTCCTAAATTTGATTTGTGAAGGAATGGGCAGACAATGTTTTGAGTTGGGACATTTTTTAAGACCAATGAAGGATCCTGATCCGAAATGTTGTCTGTCTACTATGTATGCTCTTCATAGATTCTACCTGATCCTCTGACTTCCTCCAGCACTTAATGTTTTGATCAAGATTCCAGCATCTGCAGTTCCCAGTGTCTTTGTAATTACATGTTATGGATTCTAGTTTTGAAGACTTGGAAAATGGCTTTCTGATTTATTCACAATGTTACATTTGGATTTGCATTATTAAAATGAGAGCAATATAGCCTTGAGCTGATATCGGTAAATGTTGTGCATGCCACTCCCGTCAACAATTACTTTTTGTAGTGTTCTGAATTAATTGGTTACACAGGATTTAACAATGAATCGCCCTACTGTTTTAATTTTTTGAAGTGACCCATTCTTATAATGTATATTCAGTTTAATGTGCATATATCAGTTTAAAAGCCTTGAGCCTTTTAGTTCTTATTTTTAAATGCTTTGAATGTTAGTTAGTGACACCAGGAGGTAAAATGCAGTTCTGCAGTGTGAGCAGATTTAAGTCATTCGGTTGTGTTGCACCAGTAGAGATTGTTGAAATAGCCTTTTCTCTATTAAAATTAAATCTGATTAAAATTAAGTCTGCTCCAACCCCAAAAACACAAACGACATCCGGAAACTTAAATACACAACTAGATTTCTCTACAAAGCTATTATGGTGAGAAACTGAGCCCCCAGTACAAATCTCTGGTCACATCCGGCCAGGGATGAGGCTTCATTGCCATTCTCTGTCTCCTGCTTCCATAATAATTAAAACCCATGATACAAGATTACCTCTAATTTTAAGCACATGTACAGTTTCTTGTGGAACCATATTATTTTCTGTAAGTCCAGAATGACTAAATTAAATTGGTGTTAACTTAAATATTGTTCATAACAACCACGTCATGTATTGTTCAGATTAATAGAAAATGAATTAATCAGAAAGGGATTATGAAGTTGTTAGTGTCTGTGAGACATATGCTTTAAGAAAGGGGAGAGTGTTCAGAGGAAGTATATGAAACTAAATCCTATATTTTTGTTTTTCAGTGTTGTGCGCGAAAAATTTGGCAAAGAAAGATTTCTTCAGTAAGTATTAAACTTTGGTGTCTATAATTTTATTTATCAGGAACAGAAGCTTGATTGCTCCATTCTGGGGCATAATAATTTTGCACCCATCAACAGCTGGGAAAAGATTATTACTACGTAAATTAAAATGTCAATCGTTACTTTTTTTTTACAAATTGAACCATTGTTCCAAATCAGGTGTATTCTGTTTAGGTCTTATGCAAAATTCTTATCTAAGGTTAGTATGCTTAAAGATTAATGTTTCAAATCAAATTAAGTCCACATCAATACTATTTGCGATGAACATAGTGGCTCCATTGCTGTGTACGCACAAGACAGAGATTCTTTGGCTATTGAAGGAATTGTTAGTGCAGGAAATACCATTAAGGAAAAACATCAGCTGCAGTCATATTTAGTAGTAGAACAGATTTATGGGGCTAAAATAATTCTTGAATTATATATGCGTTGCATAGTTACTGGTATCTAATGGCACAGCACCAATGCTGGCTGTGAAAAATTTTACACCTTTCATATGTCACATGATTGTGGCAGCCATGGGAAAGGCTTCTGACGAGCGTGGCTTCAGTGTTCCTTGATATTGGATTTAATACTCGTAATGCAATCCGAGAGATCTGTTCTAGTGTAGATGCTAATGACTTTCAAAGATCACTGAGCAACTGAGATAAATCCAGAGAACACCTCTCAACGAGGTCAGGTGCATCCAATTCAGCTGTATTATGACTGGTATCAGATTTATTTGGCTAGATGGTGCAGAACATGGCTATTTGGCTCATCAAGCAATGCTGGCAGTTATGCACCATTTACGCATCCTCCTTTATATTCTCATCTGAATTCAGAGTCATAGTTTACTATTCCCTTTTCTTTCACATGCTTGTCGAATCTTCCCTTAAATACATTTTAGCATTTAAATGCACTGTTAGTTTCAACCGCTTTGCGGAAGCAAATTCCAATCAGGCTATTGTTTATGTCAATGAGTTCCCAACTTGATTTCTGACTTACTTTCTTACTTATAATATGGCCTACACTGATATACCTCCCCACATGTGGAAATGTTCTCTTTTTATTTATCTCAAAATCTTTCATCACTTTAAGCAAATCTATTAATTTATCAATTAAATATTTAAGAGATATAAAAAGGCAGTGCTGCAGTAACTCAACTGGTCAAGCAGCATCTGTGGAGAAGATGTAAATGGCTCGATTGTCATCATGTATTGTCATTCTGTTGACTGGAAACCATGCAACAAAAGCTTTTTACTGTACCTCGGTACACATGGCAATACACTAAATAACAAATGAACAAACAGAAGGGAATGCGTGGCATTTCGGGTCGAGACTCTTCTAAAGTGAGTTGCTGCCTGTCCCGCTGAGTTACTCTATACACTGTGAATGGCTCAATTGTAATCAATTGTTTTTCTGCTGACTGGATAGCATTCAACAAAAGCTTTTCACTGTACCTCTGTACATGTGACATTAAAGTAAGCAAACAAATAGAACACGGATAGGCGACATTTTCTATTGTGATCCTTCTTCAGACTCTTCATATTCTTCAGAATTGCTGCCTTGCCCGCTGATTAACTTTAACACTGTCTTTCTTTTGTAAAAAAATACCATCTGCAGTTCTCTGAACGTTAAGAGATAACAGTTATAATATTTTATTAGGCGTTTGTGATATTGAAATATATTTCATATTATTTCTCTCAAGATCATCTTTCATGGATTTCAGTCAGGAATAAAGTTTAAAATATTTTAAAGTATTGCTTGATTTTTTTTTTAATCTGAAAAGGAATTTGTTCAGATATCAATGAAAGTTTGTTTTGCCTTGCATAGGATTACCTGACCCTTTTGCTAAAATTATTGTTGATGGCTCTGGGCAATGTCATTCGACAGACACAGTAAAAAACACACTTGATCCAAAATGGAACCAACACTATGACTTGTGAGTATAATTTAATCTGAGCTACCATTTTATTTCTGAAGTTCAATGGAATTTTTGAGACAAATTCATTACACTTTAAAGGACATCTAAATTAGTGCAGTTTAACTATTTCATATTCTCGAATTTTCAGGAAATTATGATTTGTATCTGTACATTTGGAACTTCTGCAAATGTTCATTCAACTTGGAAGTCCTGAATAATGTGTCCATTCAATCAATTCATTTGAAAGAACGAATTACCTCCTTTTCTATTTTTGTTATTTATCCAGTTCTATTTCGAATTTGTTATTGTATCTGCTTCTGCCATGCTTTCAATATTTTCTGGATCGTTATTCCTGCAAATTCTTTCTTGCTCATTTCATCTCTGCCTCAATTGTTTATTTACCTTAACTATCCTCTAACCTCCGGTTGCTGACCTCTCTGCCACTGGAAGCTATTTCTCATTATCTGCTTGCTGAAACCATTGTGATTGGGAATTGGGTCTTGGTATTCTCTCTCCTAAGAACATTTTCTCCTAAATGTCCACATGACCAAAGCCCTTCATTTTTGGCACTATTTTAGTGAATCTCTTGTAGTTTTCATACGACTTGGTTCTTCCTGATATTTATGGCAAAGCGATAGTGTAGATGGGAACCAACTCGTTTGGATTACTCCCTTGGTTTTAAAGTCAGGAATATTGTGGGCAATTTTGAATAATCTTGACCATAAATTTGTGCTCTTATGCTGTGTATTCTCGTCTGCCACCTATGTTGGCTTTCTGCCATTATGGTTATGGCACCTCCCCTTCCTCTTAAAATGAATCACTAGGTCACAGGAGTTTTTGGGGTGTCGGTTTGTGAGAAAGTTAGCATGCATAAACAGGATTGAGATGAGATATTTCTTAATCTTTTAAATTCTCGTTTAGAAGTCTGTGGATACTTGGATGTTGATTATATTCAAATCTGAAATTGATAATTTCTTGGATGGTAAAAAATTGAGGGTTAATGGAGATCAGGCAAAAAATGTATAGAGCAATGCAGACTTGAGGGGTCATCTTGCTTTTTTAAAATTTGTACTTCAATCCAATTTACTCTACCTGCTCTTTTCCTAGAAGGGTTCCTAAATCCTGAGAAGGGTCCCAACGCAAAACGTCACCTATCCATCCAGAGTCCTCCAGAGATTATGCCTGACCAGCTGAGTTAATCCAGCAATTTGTGCCTAAACTCGCAACAACGTCCAACAACTGAGATTGGCAAAATAAATCCACAAACAAAATCAACCTGAAATAAAGTCAGGTATAATCTCTGGAGGACTCTGGATGGATAGGTGACGAGGGATCAGATTAGGAAAAGGATAGACACAAGGAACTGCAGATGCTGGAATCTTACATCAAACATCCTTTTCCTAATCTGATCCCTCTTATTTCTGGAGACAGTTTATTCATTAAAGCCACTGCTTCTTGATTGTTTGTGCAGATTTCATTACTGTTTTCTCCTTATGCATGTTCTATTGGCAAATTAGTTTAACCTCCTCCCGCAGCACCAAATAGATTGTAAAATGTTAATCAATTGACCAGTTGGAGATGTTGGGAGATATTCTCGTGTTATTTTCTAATAGCAATTAATTTCTTCCATTTCAGGTACATTGGAAAAGCAGACTCAATTACTATAAGCATATGGAATCACAAGAAAATACATAAGAAACAGGGAGCTGGCTTCCTGGGTTGTGTTCGGCTGCTATCAAATGCCATCAGTAGACTAAAGGATACTGGCTGTATGTAGTCTGTTTCTTGATTTATTTTTAAGCAGAAAAGCTAATGTCTATGGAAGGATTGATTATTCAGTTGTAATGGTGGAAAAACATAGAAACATAGAAATTAGGTGCAGGAGCAGGCCATTCGGCCCTTCGAGCCTGCACCGCCATTCAATATGATCATGGCTGATCATCCAACTCAGTATCCTGTACCTGCCTTCTCTCCATACCCCCTGATCCCTTCAGCCACAAGGGCCACATCCAACTCCCTCTTAAATATGGCCAACTAACTGGCCTCAACTACCTTCTGTGGCAGAGAATTCCACAGATTCACCACTCTCTGTGTGAAAAACGATTTTCTCATCTCGGTCCTAAAAGACTTCCCCCTTATCCTTAAACTGTGATCCCTTGTCCTGGACTTCCCCAACATCGGGAACAATCTTCCTGCATCTAGCATGTCCAACCCCTTAAGAATTTTCTAAGTCTCTATGAGATCACCCCTCAATCGTCTAAATTCCAGTGAGTACAAGCCAAGTCTATCCAGTCTTTCTTCATATGGAAGTTGTGCCATCCCAGGAATCAGTCTGGTGAATCTTCTCTGTACTCCCTCTATGGCAAGAATGTCTTTCCTCAGATTAGGAGACCAAAACTGTACGCAATACTCCAGGTGTGGCCTCACCAAGACCCTGTACAAGGCGTACAGGGGACCCTGTACAAGGTGTACAGTGGAAGGCGGCTATAACCGAGGATGAATCTCTGCTTTTCACTGTCTACCTTCGTCGTCGGATTCATATTTGTATTCTACTGAAGGATATGTCGTTGCTAGCACACAATGCATTCCTCATGCTAAAATGTGCAGCCAGCAGCTTCCTAATCACTTTTCAAACTTTGTAGTACAGAATAGTCTGATATTTGCGAGAACAAATTCAGTTGCTCCAAAGTAATGTTAGTTTTCTAACTTTATGATCATTAGAAGACGAGGCCACCTTTCCAAAATTTATTGGCATAGAATGCTTGTTTTCTCTTGCTTCTAAATGTTTTGTGACTGTGACCCAAGTTGTGATATTTCTTTGAAAGAAAGAATAGTATCCCATTAATTTATTAAAAAGCCAATCACTATTGTGACTCGGATAAAAATGGCAACAAATTTCTGAACAGCTAAGACAGTTGAGCAACGGTAAGATGAATGACTTTTTTGTGGTATTGAGAGTTAAAGAATGGAAGGAAATTAAAACATCTAAAAGTTCAGGAGTACCTTTCCCATCTACTACATCAAAACTAAGAGATGGTATCTCCAACACACAGCATGCTCAATTGTGCTAAAGTGTCACCTCAGTTATATATTTAAGATTCTCAAGTAGAATTTGAACTGGCATCCTTCTCACTCCAAGAAATTTGTTTTTGGGGTATGTGTGAGGAAGGCAGATCACGTAACGGTCATCATTGCACGAGGGTTGGAATTTAGGAATAGGGAATTGTTACAATAAGACAAGATACTGTTAAGGTCAAATCTCACGTGGAACCACAGCCTTCTTTGCCTCCTGCCTCAATGGTAGCAACGAGCAGATGGCATGGCCCAATGATGGGGATTGTTGATGATATTATGCTTTCTCGAGTCAGTACCTCATGTAGGTGCTTTTGATGGTGGGGAGGGCAATGCCTGTCATGAATTGGGCTTAGTCCGCCATTATCTGCAACCTCTTGCATTCCTGTGCATTGGAATTACTTTACCAAACCATAAACAACCATTCAGACTACTTTCTACGGTGCAACTGTGAAAGTTTAAGAATATTTGATGCCATGCTATTCTGACTTCTGAAAGGAATTTGGAGCTCTGTACTAATGACAGGTCAACCCCTTGATGAAAAGAATTGTTGAGAAAATGCACCATAACTATCCTTTTTAGGTTTTCACTTACTAACCAAGCAATGAAAAAGAGTCTGAAATAGTCGGTTTTGCAACTGCAAGAAAGAATTCCATTGTTCTATTTCAGTTCATATGACAATTAAACATGCTTGACTCAACTCTTGACTTGTCTTCCTGCCAAAATGGCCCTTATTCTCGGGCCTCTGGGATATTTGCATCTCTGATTTTGGATGAAAACATGAAAAAGTACATTTTTTGTATTTAACTGCATGTGTTTTTGTTGATGGGTTCTCTGCAAGATATTTGATTTTTTTACAAGGTACCATTTCTATCCAAAGTGTTATGTAGAAGGCAACTTTTGATGACATTTTTTATAAAATAGTGCAATTTTTATTTTAAAAAGTGGGAATTATAGGATGGCTGGTAAGATTTTAGAGTCCATTATAAAGGATGAGGTTATGGAGTACTCGGATGTTCATGATAAAATAGGCCGAAGGTGGCTTTGTCTTGCCTGACAATTGTGCTGGAATTCTTTGAAGAAGTAAATAGCAGGACAGCAAAGGGGAGTCTGTAGTATACCTAGATTTTCAGAAAGCCTTTGATAAGGTGCCACATGGGAGGCTGCTAAGGAAGATGAGAGCCCATGGTATCAAATGGCAGATACTAGCAAGGATATCAGATTGGCTGGACGGCAGAAAGAAAAGAGTGGCAATAAAGGGGGCTTTTTCTAGTAGTCTGCCAGTGGTTGGTGGTGTTCCACAGGGCTCGGTGCTGGCTCCGCTGCACTTCACATTGTATATTAATGGTTTGGATGTGGGGATTGAAGATTTTGTGGCCAAGTTTGCGGATGATACGAAAATAGGTGGAGGAACAGGTAGTGTAGAGAAAGCAGGTATTCTGCAGGACTTGGATAGGTTGGGAGAATGGGCAGTGGCAGATGGAATCTGGTGTACCAAAATGTGGAATCATGCATTTTGATGGTAGGAATAAAGGTGTAGATTATTTTCTAAATGGGGAGTGAATCCAGAAATCCGAGGTGCAAAGGGACTTGGGAGTGCTGGTGCAGGATTCCCTGTTAATCAGTTAATCTGCAAGTCGAATCGGTAGTATAGAAAATAAACTCAATGCAAGCATCTATTTCAAGAGGGTTAATATACAAAAACAGGGATGTAAAGCTGAGGCCACATTTGGAATATTGTGAGCAATTTTGGGCACCATATCTGAGGAAGGATGTACTGGCTCTGGAGAGGGTCCAGCAAAGGTTTACAAGAATGATCCCAGGAATGAGTAGCTTAACATATGATCAGTGTTTGACGACACTGGGCCCATATTCGCTGGAGTTTAGAAGAATCAGGGGGACCTCATTGAAACGTACATAATAATGAAAGGCTATGATAGAATGGATGTGGAGAGGATGTTTCCACTAGTGGGAGGGTCTAGGACTAGAGGTCATAGCCTCAGAATTAAAGTAGGTTCTTTTAGGAAGGAGATGAGGAGGAATTTCTTTAGTCAGAGGGTGGTGAATCTGTGGAAATTTTTTCCACAGCAGGCTGTGGAGGCCAAGTCAGTGGATATATTTAAGGCAGAGATAGATAGATTCTTGATTAGTTCGGGTGTCAGAGGTTATGGGGAGAAGGCAGTAGAATGGGATTAGGAGGGAGAGATAGATCAGCCATGATTGAGTGGCAGAGTAGACTTGATGGGCCAAATGGCCTAATTCTACTCCTATCAGTTATGATCTTATGGTAAAAAATATCACGTGTAATATTTTGTGTTGGATACTTTCAGGATAATATTCATGTCGGTTAAGGTAGAAATACACCTTTCCTGATGATCATTGAAATGGTGGAGAGGGGATGGTTGCGGGATTTGCAGGAACTAGGGATGGGTTGAATACAAGCCATCCTCAGTGCCCATAATGAGCTACTTGGCTCCAGGACTCAATTGGCTTGGATCTCGTACCTTTGAAATAATGTCACAGCTAAATATTATGCAAAATATATTAAGTAGTCGCTTGCACTGCATACAGGAATAAGATTTTAGGGTTTAGACAATAGACACTAGGTGCAGGAGTAGGCCATTCGGCCCTTCGAGCCAGCACCGCCATCCAATGTGATCATGGCTGCTCATCCCCAATCAGTACCCCCGTTCCTGCCTTCTCCCCATATCCCCTGACTCCGCTATTTTTAAGAGCCCTAGCTAGCTCTCTCTTGAAAGCATCCAGAGAACCTGCCTCCACCGCCCTCTGATGCAGAGAATTCCACAGACTCACCACTCTCTCTGAGAAAAAGTGTTTCCTCGTCTCCGTTCTAAATGGCTTACTCCTCATTCTTAAACTGTGGCCCCTGGTTCTGGACTCCCCCAACATCAGGAACATGTTTCCAGCCTCTAGCGTGTCCAAACCCTTAACAATCTTATGTTTCAATGAGATATCCTCTCATCCTTCTAAACTCCAGAGTGTACAAGCCCAGCTGCTCCATTCTCTCGGCATATGACAGTCCCGCCATTTGTTTGTTTCACTGGTTTGTTTCACTGGTTTGATGTGTTTACTCAGTTCGGGTAATATTGCATCCTTTTTTGCCAGATCAGCGGTTGGATCTATGCAAGCTCAATCCCACAGACGGCGATACAATACGAGGACAAATAGTTGGTAAATATTCAAGTTCCATTGGCATGTTTACTGAAAAAAGTATTTGTAGAATACATTCTGTGTAGATACAGAGGTGGTGAGATATAAATTGAGTATCTCATTAACGTTTTCGTATCGATTGTGCAGGTTGTATTTCTTCCTAGTTCAGGAATGTGTAAGTCTTCAGAGGCGCAACATCTTTATGATTAAATTGACTATCACTTTCTCTGTCTCTCATATCTATCTTTAAGTATTTCCGGTGTTGAACTTCATTCTAAATATTATTAAAAGGAATATGCCTGAAATGTTGTAGTTATCAGGTTACATTTGCCCCTTCTGAGGGGTGAAATACTGCAGGAATCCATCTCAGAGTATGGGTTATGCCTCACTTTATCATGAAACCATAAGAAAATTACCCACCCATCAACATAAGGATGTGGCTCCAAGTCCTGAGGCTATTTGGAGACTTTCGATTGCATAACTTAAATATAATGCATTACCTGAATGTTGTGGTTTTCTTTTCTAGTAAGTTTACAGACTCGAGATCGAATAGGAACTGGTGGTCCTGTTGTCGATTGCAGAGGAATACTGGATAATGATCTACCTGAGGGGTGAGTTGTGACCCTTTCTCTTTGAATTGCTGCTTGGAAAATATTTTGTGTGCAATTAAGTCACAATGTCTTGGGCCCAGCCCAATGGAAGAATTAAAGCAGCTAATTAAGTTCAACTTTCAGCATTGCTCTCTTAACAAAAGTAACCAGACTGAAAAAAAGCTTAAATAGGAGTTACATTTATCTTTCTCCTAAATCATCATGTCCAATAGTAATCAAAAAAAAGTATTTTACACAGTATGTTGCAGCAAATATACAGTGAACTATTAAGCAGCACGTAATCAGCATAATTATTTAATACAACATATAGTATGAATACTTTTATATGGGGAAATTACCTGGACCATTCATAATATTTTTTGTACTGAGATTTGTGAGAAAAATAGACCACTCAAAGCACCTGGAATGTGCTGTCACGGATGGTGACGGAAGCAGAGTGGCGTTTAAGAGGCTTTTAGCTAGGCATACGGATTTGCAGCGAATGGAGAGACATGGATCACGCTAGGCAGAAGAGATTATTTTAACCTGACTTCACGTTCGGCACTGACATTGTGGCCTGAAGGGCCTGTTCCTGTGCTGTATTATTTTACCTCTGTTCTGTTTATCTATATAATCCTCACTTTTAGTTGAATAATTAAAGGAACGAGCTGCAAATGCAGTGTAATTGATGGCTATGGTCGACCGGTTTTACTTAAAAAATCTAAGCACATTTGTATTTGGTTACTGTATCCATATTTTTATCAAGAATGCCAATTTCTAAATAACTTCTATGCCACTTCAGTGATGCTATATTATTTTATTGTCAGGCCACTTTTTGATGATTCTGGACCCGGAAGGCCGCTAAGCTGTATAATGGAAGACACAGTACCATTTCCAGACATAACTGGTGCTGCTGGTGGAGGAAATTGCCAGTTGATAGAGTCTCCAAACCAGGAACAGAGACTGCAGGCTCAGCGAATCCGTAACTTTGGTGTTCGAGTTCAAATGCACACGCCACAGAGCCGACCTCATGGACATCAGTCTCCTGTGCTACCAGAGGGATACGGTAACTTGGATTCAGTAGTACTTTAAAAAAACTATTCTTAAGAAAAAATACCAATATCCAGTGGCTACCCATTGAATATCAATATTTAATTGTCCCTTAGAAATACACTAGTATGTGGCACATTTGGACTCCTTAAGAAAACTGCACAGATTTCTGTTTTTGGACTTAAAACGTTGTCAGTTTATTTTGGACTGAGTTTTTTTTTTTGCTTAAATGACATTTACTTTCGTAGTGTGTTTGGTAAAGATCTCTGCTTGTGAGTTTAGTTTAGAGAAACAGCATGGAAACAGGCACTTCGGCCCACCAAGCCTGCGCCAATCAATAATCACTTGTACACTAGTTCAATGTTGTCCCAGTTTCACATCCTACACACTCGGGGCAATTTACAGAAGCCAATTAACCTACAACATTTATTTGCAAGAATAATATAATCCATCATGGTGTCAAGTTCCACAAGAATAAGTGAACTTATTCAGCCATCCCTTTGCACGACTTGTACAACCATTCTGGATACACCTGTGCACTGACCCCTTCCTCCACTGTGATTCAGGGTTCATCAGCCTTCCTGCCTAATGACTGGAACGTCAAACAGTGCAGCACAGAGACAGGCCCTTTGGCTCATGATGTAAATGCCAAATATAACGCCATCTCATCCTTTCTACTTGCACGTGAACTATACCCCCCCCATTCCTATATCTCTCCATGTTAAACACCACTCGTGTACCTGCTTCCATCACCGCCCCTTGCAGCACATTCTGGGGAATAAATTCACAAATGCTGCCTGACCCGCTGAGTTACACTAGCACTTTATGGTGATGCACTGCCAGAAGCCAACTATCAGCTCCTATTTGACAGTAAATTCTGGATCAGATGCGACCATACAATTGAACCAGAACTTTTCCATTTTCTTTTTATGTCTAGAACTTTTTACTTGAATGTCTTCAGTCGGGTCTCCACTGCCTTAGTACCAAAATAGTTTGGATTCATTCTTATTTACCCATATTCAGTCAAAACCAGAGAACACACCAATGGCTTATTTTCCAAATGGTCACCTTGATTATTATCCAAGTATCAATTTTTGTCTTCTCCCTTTTTCTCATCTTTATGTCACCCAAAGTTGTATTAAAATAAAACAATTTAATTTGTGGCAAACAGTTTTAACTGTTTTAATTGATGCCCTTTTGGTAACATTTATGTACTCTGTGTACATTTGTGTACTCTCACGTTTTGACTGCTTTTGAGGTCTGAACTTTTTTTTAATACTTAGGAGGAAAAAAGTTGGAATTTCCTATGGGATCTCAATTTGGAAACTTCACCTGGAATTTTTCCCATCTTGCCAAAATCTACACCCAATTTCCTGCTGATATCTGAATATATACTGAAAAATAAAAATGGGTCTAGAAAAGCAGAAATCAGTGCTACCAATGCTAAATCCACATAACTTCCTTGAAGTATGAAACTTTCATCTTACTTTTCATTCAAGCTCATTAAGTACAGCATAATAATGAATATGCTAATATGAAAATCCTTTCACTTTTTGTCACACACTGATTCTTTAAAAAACCTTCAAAGAAATGCAAAATATATTGTCGGTTTCAATGAGAATACATTTTTGAAACTGATAATAGAACTTCATAAAATGATTACTGTGCGTAAAATGCTGCATGTCATATGCATGCAGCTGTGTCAATGTAATTGTTAGAGATGTTGCATTTAACTATGCAGTGAAACCAGCCTAAAAGTGCAAGGAAAGTTGGGCAGAGAGTAATTATGTTTACAACATTCTTGTTGGGGATATTTACACCTAAGAACTTGAAGCTCTCGACCATTTCCACATCGGCACTATTGATGTTGATTGGGGCATGTACTCCACCACACTTCTGAAGTCATTAATGAGCTCCTTCATCTTGCTGGCATTGAGGGTGAGATTGGACATGCAAGGAGCTGCAGATGCTGACATTTTGTGGAAAAACACAGTGCTGGTGTATCTCAGCAGATCAGGCAGCATCTGTGGGGGGAATGGATAGACGAGGTTTCAGGTTGGGACCCCTCTGAGGGAGAGGTTGTTGTCTTGACACCAGATTACTAACCTCTCTATCTCTTCCTTGTATTCTATCTCATCATTGTTCAAAATCCGAACAAATTATTGTTCACAATACTAACTTCCGCAAACATTGATGGAGTTTGAACAGAACTTGGCCACACAGTCGAGAGTGTATAGGGATTACAGTGAGGGCCTGACAATTCATACTTGTAGAGCACCAATGTTGAGAATTGTTGCGTGGGAAGGAGGGTTTGTCACCCAACCTTGCTGATTGTGGTTTATGGGTCAGAAAGTCAAGGATCCAGTGGCAGAGGGAGATATTGACTCCTTGGTCCAGGAGTTTGGAGATGAGTTTGGATGGGACCATGGTGTGATGCTGTTGAGCATGAGCAGGAGTGTGGCAACTCTGCCTGCTGGCTCCAGAAGAGAATCTTCTATCATCTAGGTAGATCTTTAATTAAAGAAAGAAAAACAGGCTGTAACTTCACACTGAATTTTAATCAATTAGTCTGGTGTCATCTCTACTCAAAGCCTTGCTCTATCAGCTAACTTGTTAACTAACTTTTACTACATATGTTAAAATGATGGGGTTGGCAAAACATGTTGATCTTGTGTGGATTTGAACTGCATATTTGAGCAGGATGTATTCATTGAAAAGCAGGTGATATGACAGGATATTTTTAAGAATCTTAAATCGTTGTCTATTTGTTTTCAGAGCAGCGAACAACGGTACAGGGACAGATTTACTTCCTGCACACACAGACTGGAGTCAGTACGTGGCATGATCCTCGAATACCAAGGTTAATTGACAAAATGTAATAGAATTCAGTGAAAAAAGTTCTTGCTGTATAGATAATTTGACTAATTCTAATTTGATGATTTATATTTGCAGAGATCTTACAAATTTTAACTATGATGAGCTCGGTCCTTTGCCTTCCGGGTGGGAAGTCAGAAGTACAGTGTCAGGAAGAATATATTTTGTAGATCATAACAACCGGACAACACAGTTCACAGATCCCAGACTGCACCATATAATGAGGTAAATAGTGCCTAATCGCAATTCACCCTCCTTCAGAATGACTACGCCTTGCAGTTATCAGATTTTGTTTCATTTGGGTTAGGTATTCATTTCCAGTTTTACTTAGACCCTTCAAACATTGAAGAAGGACCCTGACCCGAATCGTTAACTATCGATGTCCTCCAGGGATGCTGCCTGACCCTCTGATTGAACAACTTTGATAGAATTATAATTTTCTTCAACATGATCAAGCGTGCTGTGTTTTTCGATCCATTTCCGCTCTTTCCTGGTTTCCTCATCGAGCATCAGTGACCACAACATCCCATGGCCAAATCGGGTTGGTCAGTAGTCGGTGTGGGTTTTAATCTGGCATCTAACCTTCAGAAAACAAAAGTTAAAATCTGCTTGTTTGCCATTTATTATTGGCACAACGTTTATCAATGAAGGTAAAATAAATGTTTTTTCTGAGTTGGAAGTTTCAATTCCATTTTCTTTTTACCTATTAAAACAAAAAAAAAACAATCACTAAGAAAGACAATTACTGTGGCACGCAGATATTATCTCAAACAAGCTGTAATAATGAAAGTTCCATGCTTCCAAATTTTTTGTTTAGGTTTGTGGGCATTTTCATGGATTTATATGTATCTGTTGTAGATGACTATTTGGCCTTCCTAAATACAACATCGTTTGCAGTCAAATGCAGTGCCACTGAATTGTTTTGGTGCCCGAGACGTTGGACAGCACACTTGAAATGAGCCTTTGCAGTTGTCTCCACTGCATTATCAAAATATGTTGTAGATGTTCATGTTTCTACAAAGTTTTAGACCCTTCTGGGATCAACACATTTGTGGACAGCAGGTTCCTGATTAGAAAATAGGTGCAGGAGGAGGCCATTCGGCCCTTCGAGCCAGCACCATCTGAGAATTAGAGACATTGATTTTCAGTTAAGTTAATAAGATTGCAATTACATCATAAATACATAAGCTTCTTTTGATTTGAAGAAGTGAATATTACATCACCAGGTTTTCTATTTGAGGATGATCACTTTTGGGGTTGGTGGCTCCCATCTTATCAGGATATTGTTGCCTGGAGTTCTAGAATGTAAATATTGTTGTACAAATAAATGTAGTTGCACCTATCTATGAGTGGTGTAAAATATGGTTTGTTTCAGGAGCAGGGTAAAGATGAGTCTGCCGTTTATTTCTACAAGTATTTCTTCCAGGGCCTGTAAGCCATTGCAAGAGAACGAGTGGCTCTTATGATGCTTTTGGAAAGGCACATGCGGGGAATAGAACGTTATGGCTCATGTGAAGGCAGATGAGATTAAATTATCTTGGCACATGGTGGGTTGAAGGATCTGTTCCTGTGCTCTGCCTTTCTATGTTGGACATTGTAAGGGGCCGTCCTACTGCGGCGACCTAATTGGCGAGTTTAGAAGAGTTTGCCCTCGATTCATATTCGCAGCACGGTCGACATGAGGTCCTAGGAGGTCTTTGTAACTCTCCTTCATGCTCGAGAGTAGTCCCCGAGGCCTCAGCTAGGTTGTGGCGTATTTTTCAACATGCTGAAAAATGCACGCGAGTAAAAAAAGGCCGCCATGGAAAAAATTTATCTTTTTTTTACTCGTGGGTTTAGTTGAAGTAGGTCGTAGTAAGTCAGCATATTATCCGTAGGTAATCGAGAGTAGTCGAAGGTAGTTATAGATAGTCTTCAACATAGTCGAAGGGAGGTTGAAGGAGATTGAAGGAGGCCGTCTTCACTCTCCACTATTCGGTGTCCAATTTTCACGAAGCTAGTCAATGCTAGTCTTCAACATAGTCGAAGGAGGTCGAAGGAGTTCTTCTACATAGTCGAAGTAGGTCATCAACATGACACTTTTTCAAACTCTCCTAAACTCGCCAATTAGGTCGCCGCAGTGGGACAGCCCCTTTTAAATATTTGTTTCCATTCTTCTTGCAAATGAAAGAACTGGGAAACAACAAACGAGCGCTGTCGACTTTAGTTGGTTTGAGGTTTCACTCGGTCAGCATCCACCAACATGCTGCTGTTGTTCCACATCAATTAACTGCAACTGTAGCGCACTGCTCCCTGAATAATGGTCATTGGCATAAAGTGATGGATATATAGTCTCGCGTCATCTGAGAATAAGCCTGCAATCTTCACAAAGACTGAGGTTGACATGGAGATCCCTGCTGCTTTGTGAATCGCTTGTGATACTTAGCACCCAAGGAAACTTACACCAGAGAAACTGTGCACTCACCAACAATGGTGCGATTTCCCTTGGGAAGTGATGGAAATGATACCCAAGCAAGAACAGTGATTGTCAGTTTCCTGAAACCCGACCAGCATAATTTGCAAGGGAATTTGGAATTATACAAAGCGTCATGCTGCATTATTCCACATTTTTATTAGTTAATAAATTCAAGAGTTGGAATAGCAGATTTAAGAATGATTGTGTAACTGAGGTGGCAGATGACATGCCCAGTTACATGTCCCAATATATCACTGTATGTTGAAACAAGGAAAGCAAATAAAGACACAAAGTGCTGGAGTACCACTGTAGCCAGCATCTCTGGAGAACATAGATAGTGGATGTTTGGGTTGGGGCCACTTCTTCACACTGCTGAATGTGTCTTAATGAAATTTGAGTTTAGTTACAAGGATGCAGTGGAATTCTTTGTTCTCGTGATGCTCACAGATTAAACAGAATACATACAGTAATATCCCAAGAGTAACTTCACATAAAATGTTGTACATAAAATGTCACCACTCTCTGATGCCATCTTGTGTGAGATAAATGTAATGTAAATTATCAGGATTGGAAAATAGTTGTGAAGGGCATCACAGTGTCACAGCTAGTAGAGCTGCTTCCTCACATCAAGAAGACCCAGGTTTAATGTGCTTTTTCCCAGTAATATAAATCTAATTTATGTCAACTCTTCTTGTAATCTAACCTAAATGTAAACTTTAGTTGAAATACTACATTCCTTTTGGAATTAAATTATTTCTGAAATGCCATGTCCATAATTGTGTACAGTGCTCCAAATCCGATGTAACTTTGGCTCAGTCGCTGAAATGGAACACATTTCCATATTTTCATTTTAGCATTCTCATTCTAAAATAAAATATTTTATTAGCTTTATTGTTTATGTACCGATTACTTTTTAGTGACCTGCATTTGTTGCTATCTCATTTGACTTCCAGTGATCCTACTTTTTTTTTCCCTTTTAATATTTTTTTGAGTCCCAGGTTAATGCCTTTACCTCTACAGTTTTACTCACCATCAATGCCTTAAATGTCACCAGCCTTCACACCATTGTTAAACATGTATATCAGGCCATTATATTCTTCAAACCATATATAAATGTGGTGATATTTTGATGTTTTGCAGTAATCCGAGTCAGTTGAAGGAATCAAATCAGACCTTGCCTGCACCACCTGAGGTACCAGTGGAAGAAGGAGAGGGAGAGTGGTCTGTCCCACGATGTGAACGAGATCTGGTGCAGAAGTTGAAAGTCCTGAGGCATGAGCTTGCTTTGCAACAACCACAAGCAGGGCATTGTCGTATTGAAGTCTCCCGGGATGAGATCTTTGAGGTAACTTCATATTTGTGAGCATTCCAAACGCTCTTCGTTAGTACAAATTTCCGGAGAGCCTTAGAGTGCATTTATAAACAACATTTTAGTAAAATGTATATTGTTGATGTATGGAGACTCAGCTTCAGTTTGTATACAATAGGAATCATACCGTCAAGTAATGAAAATGAGACCAAAGGACTTGAAGAAGCGTTTAATGGTTAAATTTAGAAGTGAAGAGGGTTTGGATTACGGTGGAGTAGCCAGGTAAGATTTTTCAGCATCGTATTAACGAGCAAGGATTTAATATACTTGCAACATCGCATCGTTTGCAGTGGATGACCTGAACAACATTCTGTTATTCTAAAATGAAAGTTGTCCTTCTGGAATCAGTTGATGTTGCTAAAATTCATACATCCGTCAGAATTAATCGCAACAATGCCAGACTATCCAGTTAAAGAAACAATCCCTCTAAGCATGTAGACCCTGTACCATATTTTAGCAAGATCTTAGGGTTTTTCGGCGCACACAAAGAACATGTAGCCTGGGTGAACTGAGTGAAGACAATGGTTTGCAATTTGATCATTGGCAAAGAAATATTTATATAAAACCAGGCCATGTGCTGTTACATTTTAATAGTTGAAATAAATATAGATGAACAGAAACTTGAGAATTCTGAGTCACGTCAGGATCCATCAGTGAACATTGTATTAATCATCCTCATACAAACGGATCACAAACAGTCCAAGCTGAAAGAGTGAAGGGAATATTAATTAAATTTATAAGAAAAGAAATTGAAGAATATTGCATGGAATCAGATTAGATAACACAGGAGAAACATACAAACGTAGAAAATAGGTGCAGAAATATGCCATTCTGCCCTACGCGCCAACACCGCCCTTCAATATGGTCATGACTGAGCATCCAGAAGAAGTACCCTGTTCCTGCTTTCTCCCCATATCTCTTGATTCTGTTAGCAGTAAGAGTTATATCTTACTCTCTCTTGAATACATCTACAGTGCCCACCATAATGTTTGGGACAAAGACCCATCACTTATGTATTTGCCTCTGTACTCCACAATTTGAGATTTGTAATAGAAAAAAAATCACATGTGGTTTACGTAGATACAGGAAAAATATGCTTTACAAGGCTGTAAATGTGGGTAAACTGACCTAAGTGCAAAGTCAATGGCAGTATTTAAAAATAAAGTAAGTACTTATTTAATAAATATGAGTATGAAACTAATGTCCATAACAAGTCAGAAATTGGGATCCAAATAATAGAATTGCAATTGTGACTAAATAGAAAGCCAGTCTGAGGGCATAAATACCCTATTTGTTCATTTTAAAGTTCTAATTGTTAATAAATGTTGACCAATTAGGTTTGCTTGCTTTCTAGGGAGTGGTTGTATTTGCTATGTCATGAGATGTTGAATCCTTACTATGGGCTATTTCAATATTCAACTGATAATATCTACACACTACAGATCAATCCAGATTCCGCAGTCAACCCTGTGAGTATTTGTGGCCACAGTGAGAGTTGGAATTATTGTAAATTAATAAGAATTTGTTTTGATTGTGTTCTACGTGATGAGCAAGGACTTGTCACATGGAGCATTCTCTTTACCCATGATGTTGTCTTCTCCCTTCCCACCACCTGATAAAAAGAGCCTGGAGCTTAAAAGTTAAACTGGAAAAAAAACATGCAAATATAATAATGGGATATATTTATTAATATTCCTTAAGATTATTTGCTTGTTGAAGTATGACCACCTTTCTCCGCCTCAAATAAAATGTGTGTTAGGAGAGGTTTTTAGAAGGTTGTTTTAAAATTATTTGATTTCTGGACATTGGGTTTTCACATTATAGCTTCTGCAATATTTCATAGTGAAATCATGTAAATATTTCAACCACTGCTCAATTAAATGTATTTAATGTTTATCCTTCATTCTCTAAGCTTTTTATTTTACTAAATGTATAATTCCAAACAGGAAATTGTGCATCTTCTGCAGTTTTTACTTTTTTATTCATTCGCTTCCTTAATATTATACCCCTGTTTGTGTTGGATTTTGTTTCTATTTAATTTACATCATTGTTTTTTAATGCCAAGTTGAAGAATCAGCTTCACATTTCTGGCAGAGGATTTATAAAGCATTAACATTATACAAGTTTAATAAAATGTGACCATAAATTTGTACATTTGGTTCACATTGCCTTTCGGAGTTTGACTTTAATGATTTAGAAAGTGCATCATGCAACCTTTCCAATGCAGCTAGCTGTAAGGTTTCAAAATCTTTAAACTATTTTTATGCAACTTTCTCTTTGGGATAAAGCTGTTTTGGATATGATCATCTCGGCAGTCTTTTTCATTTTAGGTTGAGTTTTGAGCAAATTCATTTCGGCATTTTTAACATGGAAATATATTTGCTGTTGAGATGGATTCATTTCTCTCATCTGTTAGCAATAAGGACAGCATTACCGTAAATGGGTTCTTACCCCAAAGCCACTTTCTGAAAACATCCATTTCATTACTGACTACACAAATATATTTGAAATTGATATAGTTAATTTTATTTCGGGTTGACTTGTCATGTAAAGTGGCTAAATATATTAAACAAAACGTGTTATTAGTGCTTTACATTTGTAGGTCTGTGGCTGGTCAAGACTCTGCCTCCTTTAAAAAAAAAAACAGCAACTGTTTGGCTGCTGGTAATAGTGGTCCTGCTTCTGTAAATGTTGCATCGTGCTTCAAGTCAATTGTCTTGTCTGTAAAGGCAACAACACCACATCATTCACTTTACATTGTCGCACTTTAAAACATGGTCTTACCTGGTGATGATCGCATGCTGAATATATTTTGGACTTCGGAGAGCGCATTCTACAAGGATGCACTTAGGTCAAGACCCGAGGGGCTGAGCTACAGGGAGAGGTTGCGCAGCCTAGGACTTTGGAACTTAGGAGGCTGAGGGATGATATATAGAGGTGTATAAATTCATGAGTGGAATAGATTGGGTTAATGCAGAGAGTAGTTTACCGAGGGTATGGGCATCAAAAACCAGAGGACATAGGATTTATGGTGAGAGGAGGCAAGATTTAATAGGAACTCTTTTACTCAGAGGGTGAGTAGGTCCATGGAATGGGCTGCCAGAGGAGGTAGTTGAGGCAAGTACTATAACAGCATTTAAAAGACACTTGGAGAGCTCCATGGATAGAAAAGGATTAGAGGTCTATAAGCCAATGCGGCCAAATGGGACTAGCGTTGAGGGGGATCTTGGTTGGCGTGGACGAGTTGAGCTAAAAGGGTTTGTTTCCATGCTGTATGACTATGACAGAAAACACTTTGTTTGGTTGTATTTGCTAGTTTTGATTTAATATTCACTTGTGTTAATGTTACATAAATAAAGAGCATGATATTGGGAAGATTGTATGAAGGTTTCTGGTGCTGTTTGTCAGCTACCGGATGGCAGTGTTATACTCTTTACTTGAGCCAGTGCCTGTTTTTGTTTCTACAGGAGCACTTGTCATATTTCCATTTTGTGGGCCGGATAATGGGACTGGCTGTATTCCATGGACACTACATTAATGGTGGTTTCACATTACCGTTTTATAAGCAGCTGTTAGGAAAACCTATCCAGTTATCAGACTTGGAAACTGTGGACCCAGAATTGCACAAGAGTTTGGTTTGGATCCTGTGAGTTGAATTAACAAAGTTATATTACAACAGAATTAACTTCTGACTTTTTCCTCTCAATTAACGTCCTGGCTAAAAGAGGATACAGTTGAAACCATTATTCATGTTTCTTGAAATACAAATTATTATTCAGATTACGGATTTTCTGTTTTTTTTTAAAGAATATATTGTGTAAAATGTTCTAATTATTTATATTTATATTCAATTTTAATTACCATGAGATAGAAGATACATATGTTAATACCTATGTACTAGTAAAACGTGACACCTTTGAACATGGAAAATAAATCAATTTGTTGTTTTGAAAATGTGTATGTACAAAGGTGCACTTTATATTTCAGAATGCAATGAGCAACATCCATCCAACTAATTTAATAACCCTTTTTTAAATTACAGTGAAAATGATATTACGCCAGTGCTTGATCACACATTTTGCGTAGAACATAACTGTTTTGGTCGGATTATTCAACAAGAGCTGAAACCAAATGGTAGAAATGTTCCTGTAACAGAAGAGAATAAGCGAGAATATGTTAGGTAAAGCGTTTATTTTCACGTTGACGGCTGTGATTGAAAGCTTTGTTGCATTGATCATTAATGCAGATTTTTAAAAATATACTGTACATTCCCAGCTCAAGCGAGTTCATTGTGACGTTTTTCATCCCTAGTTTTTTGAAAGAACGTATTTTAATAGATTGAGGAACATTTTACCTGGAAAAAAATGTTTCCCGTTATCATACAAATACTAATACTAGTAGATTGCACCTCAACTTCATATCTCCCTATCTAGATTGCACATCAGTCTGAAGAAGGATTCCGACCAGAAATTTCACCTATTCCCTTTCTCCAAAGATGCTGCCCGACCCGCTGAGTTACTCCAGCATTTTGTACCTATCTTAGATCGCACATAAGCCTAGTTGACTATCATTTCCAGAATGCATTATCAAGGAATTTTTGCATCTCAAGCCATCAATTTCCCAAGAAGCAATAATTTTGCTTTAAATGGTGACCAGGCCGAAACAGCTCAGCATTTATTTAGTTCTGTAAATACAGTAAATGCAAATTATAATTTGCTGCAGAAGTGATTTGTAATAAGTACATACATAGAGTGCATGCATCAGAGTACAGTACAGGAACAGGCCCTTCAGCCCACAGTATCCGTGTTGAACATGCTGCCAAGTTAAACTAATTTCCTTCAGTTCCTTATCTTGCCGTTCCTTGCACGTCCATGTGCCAATCCAAAAGCCTCCTTAATGCCATTATTGTATCTGCCTCCACCACTATTCCTTGCCGTGCATTTCAGATACCCACCACTGTCTGAGTCAAAAGAAACATACCCCACACATCTCATTTAAGATTTTGACCCTCCTACCTTAAAGCCCTCTCACGTTTGACGTTTCGAGTGGGTATAAAGGTTCTGACTGTCTACCGCTATTTTCCACATGTGCTTGTTAATGGGGTTTTCACAATGAAGTCATTTTTCTAAGCCTACTGACACCTCGTACGCAGTTAGTTATTTATGTGAAACAACGTCCTGTATATAGTTGACACATACAGTCCTATCACATTTTTCGCCTTTATTTTCCCTAAACATAGCTCTTTGAAAATGATGCACAGTTATTTGGCACACATTTTGTATTTTACACCAGAATGATCAAGTTAATCCAAAATGTTTGTAAGTTTAAAACTTTGAATGTTCATTTTTTAAGACATTGTATATTATATCTTTAACCCATCTTGCATTGTTTCAGGCTTTACGTGAACTGGAGATTTATGAGAGGAATTGAAGCACAGTTTCTGGCTCTGCAGAAGGGATTTAATGAGCTTATTCCACAGCATCTCCTTAAACCTTTTGATCAGAAAGAAATTGAGGTAACAAACTTTTTCAAATGAATGAAGATGGAACTACATTTAATTGGTGACCAAACTGTTTAATTGTTCCCAACCCCCATCCCTCTTCTTTTTGATCAGCCTGCTACTTATTTGTGATTAATAGTGCAGAAACCAAACAAATTATGATTAGTTTTATTTTCCATTTCCATTGTAAAAGCTGGAGAACACAGGAAAGTTCTGTAAGATTGGAGTATTCGGGTAGATGTTGAGAAGATACAAGGCCTGGAAGCCATTAAAGAATGGATAAAGACAATGTTAGCAATGAACTAGAAAAATCTGCACATATTCCCACAGCATTCATATGCTTCCCTCTACTTCTAATACTCGCTCAATTTCATCTCACAAATTAAATTGGATAGCCAGTTATTTGCACACTGAATATGGTGAACTTGCTTGGCAAATTTAATATTCAAGATGCTCCTTCCTCGTGGTTCATAGTTTCTCGGCACCGCTTTTCAAAGTTCTTTGCCGTTTAAATATATAATTCCAAACACCATGCACTTCAAAACTGCCTAGATTCAACCAAAGCACTGACAGTTTTAAAATACTGTGGCAGGTTAACATAATTAGGAACTGATATGTTGGAAACCCTCAACAGGTCAAGTAATATTTGTGGACAGAAAAGCAGTTCAAGGTTTTGGACCCGGACTGGATCTGGAAAAAAGAGAAATACATGCAACTTTTCAAATTTCTTTCCTCTTTTCCGACTGAAAACTAACTTGCATTTCTTTCGTTTCTAGTCCTGACTAGTTCTGAGTGTTTCCTACATTGTCTGTTTCTCTTTAGTTTATTGTCATGTATACTGAGGTACAGTGAAAAGCTTTTTTTGTCACGTACTATCCACTCGATGGAAAGACTGTCCATGATTTCAATATTTGTAGTTTTTTTAATTTTCTTTACATAATTATAAAAAATATCTGATACATTTGAAGTAGTTTTGTCAACTAAGATTTGTTAACAATTTGTGCATATATGTTTGTATGTAGTAGCATTGGTAATCATTTTTGAAACATGGATAACCATCTATGTTCGTAGAATCTCTGCATCTGATTGTTTTTCTTTCCTGTAGCTTATTATTGGTGGGTTGGGGAAGATTGACATAAAGGACTGGAAAGCTAACACACGTTTAAAGCATTGCACGTCTGACAGCAACATTGTGAAGTGGTTCTGGCAAACGGTGGAGATGTTTGATGAGGAGCGAAGAGCACGACTACTTCAGTTTGTAACTGGTTCTTCCAGAGTACCTCTGCAGGGATTCAAGGCACTACAAGGTGGCTATCAGATGGATCATACTTTACTAAAATGGGCTGATTATATATTGCTGTGCATGTGGAAGGCATTTCCATTATAAGCTCTGAACTAAAAAGATGACGGTTTGTGGAAATTGTTTCATTATTTTGGGCCATCTATTTGTATTTTCTGCAATCCCAATGTTACTATTGAGATATTGATTCGGGAAAACAAAGATAAATTGATTAAAATGAAAACTGATTTGCTTTAGCAGTGTGGAGCAGCTTAGCAACACTCACCACTGATTTAGAATATCATATATTTTTCCCCCCACAATGTTCCCATAAGCTGGGCACTGGACATTTTATACTATTGATATTGGGCTACCTGCCAAAAATAGATCGAACATAGAACAGTACAGCACAGGAACAGTCCCTTCGGCCCACACTGTCTGTACTGAATATGATGCCAAGACCAACTCTTAAATGCCACTATCATATCTACCTCCCCACTGCCCCAAACAATGGGTTCCATGCACTCACCACCCTCTATGTAAAAGAAAACTTGATCGGCACATCTCCTTTAAACTTTGCCATTCTCACCTTAAAGTTATGTTCTTTATTTAATATTTCCATCCCGGGAAAGAGGTTCTGACTGTCTACCCTATAGTATCCTGCAGTATTTGTGTTTGCATTGGTCATCAATACCATATTCTTTGTTTATTACTTTTTATGGTGTTTGTGAAGAAATAAAATGATCATTGTTTTCATTGTAAACTACTTCCACATTATATATTCACCAGTATTTTTCATTTCAATAGATGCAGAGTGGATAACTTTTGAAGTGATTCAATTGCTTTGCATGTTCCCATTGATAGTCTCTTAGAAGTTAAAAGTTCAAAGTGTTTTATACTTGCTGTATGGTTTAACTAGATTTTGTACTTGTAAGGTTCTACAGGTGCTGCAGGTCCAAGGCTTTTCACCATCCATTTGATTGATGCCAACACAGAAAACCTTCCCAAAGCACATACATGGTGAGTTTTACTTTTCGAAAAACGGAGAGCATTCACTCCATGGTCTAATATGGAAACCCTCAAGACTGTAGTTTACAAATTCTGGCCTTCTGCCAGTTAATTAATTATATAAAGTGGATTGCCTGCTTTTCCAACATGCTCAATATGTTATTAATAGAATGCTTTGGAAATCTATTTGTAATCTCTTCGAAGATTCCTTTAGGGTTGTATGAAGTGGAAAATGTTAATTGGGAGGCCATAATGAATTTCTTGACTTTCAAATGTTTGACTTGGCATGCTGCCCATAAACCTTGTTTTATTTTGTAACATTATTTCATTCAAATTACTACAGAATGATAATTCAGTAGATTTTGTTTTCAGTGCCTGTTTTCAGCCCCAATTGCTTTCCAGAAATACATAATGAATTGAAGATAAATTAAATCAACTGTGACCAATAACTTCTGTGTTTAACACAGTTCAGCATTGTGTATCTATCTCAGTGGGTCACGCAGCATCTCTGGAGAGAATAGATAGGTGATGTTTCAGGTCAGAATGAAGATGGGTCCCAGCCCTAAACATTACCTGTCCATTTCCTCCAGAGATGCTGCCTGACCCGATGAGTTACTCTACCATTTTGGTATAAACCAACATCTGCAGTTCCTTTTTCATTAACGTCTGTGTTTACTTGTTCTCTCTCTGCTCAGTTTTAATCGTATAGATATCCCTCCTTATGAGTCTTACGAAAAGCTTTATGAGAAATTGTTGACAGCAGTGGAAGAGACATGTGGCTTTGCAGTGGAGTGAAGTACGCCAGTCCTTTTGAAGCTGTTAGGAACACTACGGAAAGGAATTTCTGCAAGCATCAGAATGAGTGGCGCACTGTATAACTGAGAGAACTAACAATTCACTCACACGGTTGCTTTAACTTACGAATGATGTAAAGACGCTGATCGCTCAGAAACTGAAAGGCAGCAGGATTTCGAAAAGAGGAAACCGGGGAGCTCAAGTAAAGAAGATACTGACAGACAGAAAAATGGACCTGTTTCAGTTGTATCATACATTTTTAAGTTGTGTGCTTGAAACTTTATTTCAAAAACTTTGCACAGTGAACGATGACAGATCCTTGCACATTTCACTTCTTTATATTCTTTTAACCATTCACCCTCATAAAAATGGTCCAACGGAAACGTTTCATTCTTCCAAAAGCTGAAACTGACGTTTAAAAATACTGGATGCTAAACTAGAAATAGGTAATTTTCTAGCTTGAGAATTCCTTTTTTATCAACTCTTTCAGCGCAGATAGTAACTATACTTGGTGCGTTTTGATCAAATCAGATTATTTTTATCTATATTTTGTTAAAAGAATTGTATTCCTCAACAATATGATAGGTAACTGTTTTTAGGAATATTTACAAAAAAACTTTATCTATTGTGATGAATCCTTTAATACTGCAGTCGTGTTTTGGCTCCAAAATTAAAATTGTAGTCATGCTCAAATGTTCGTTTTACGAACAGCTTGAGGTAAGGTATCCTCTATTTATTCCTTGAATTCCACTTCATAATGCACATAATACAAACATCAATTTTTACAGAATTAATTTAAAAATATGAGCTGAATGTATAGAAACATGAAAGTGTCTTTCAGTACTCAAAGACTGATCCATTCGGAGACCAGCGTTGAAAGAGTTAATGGAGGACAATTGACAGACATTGCTGCTGGGGTGATTTTTTTTCCTCCTCAGTTTTACTTTGCTGTAAATCGGGTTTGTCTCTGAATCTCCTTGTAGTTCTTTTGTTCCCTTGCCACCTTTCCCTTAGCTGGGAACCTATAATAGCAGACATCCGTGAAGCACCCAATCTCAAGAAAACTAGAGAAATGTGCCAAGTGTGAAACTGGTTTACATGACAATTTACAGGCAAGACCATTCCAAGAGACTAAGCATAATACGTTCTGAAATTTTATTATCACAATATTTACGTCCATGTTTTAACAATTTGCCGAAAAGTTTTGCCTTTTTGTTTCGGGATGTTGAATTGAGGTTATTTTTAATTAAGATCATGAACGCTTCTGAAGACATGAATAAGCAAAAAAGGAAATTATTTAAACTGTGTTAGTGCCGTCAACATTAAGGAAGACTCTGGAACTTTAAACGGGAGCCGTGTATGAGTTTAAACCATACATTGCTTTTGTGAATTCCATGTTCTTCCGCCCCTTTTCAAATGAGACATTTATTCCTTTTCTTGTATTTGATGATCTTAAATTGTGTAGATTCAAAGCTAATATTGTGTGGCTATAAATCAAAATAGTTTGATAACAACAATGGTGTAAACACTCGTAGAAATGAATTCATTTTTACATGTCGGGTAACTAAAGGAATTGTGACCAATGTCATGTCTGTTTTAAGTCCATGTTGAGGGTTTGTGCTAAATCAAAATTAGTGCTTTTTCTATGTCTCTGCTGATCACTACTGAAAAGTTTAGTCACCTGCTCTAAAGATTCATTTTGAAGAAACCATTTTTATTTTATAATCTTGGAGTAAACAAAATCCCTGTGTTCTACAAAAATCACAGCTTTCAACTCATTGCAGTCTCACTGAACCTAATAAATGTTGCATAAATTCAAGAAAAATTAAAAAGCATATTGCACTCATTGATTTTACACAGTGACCAACCAATTCAAATCTTTAATCAATGTAGCATAGAAATCAATTCCTTTGTCTAAAACATTGGATTTTATTTTCAATATTATTGAAGAAGAACTGAAATGTCAGTCTCGGATACTACAGTTTGGCAAACTGTGTTGAGAAGGTTTGGGGAGAGTTCTATTTTGTAGCCTAGAATGGGGATTTCAATTTCACTGATATGACAAAAGAATTACAATTTCATAATATTTCAGTGCTGATGGCATGTAAAAGTTGATTGCTTGTCAACAATATGTTGTCTCATGCTATTAGACATCAGAGAGATGTACTTCTACATTTATTAATGCACTGTATTTAAGCAGTTTTTATATCTAAAGTTTTCCCTAATTTATGGGTCCATGATATAATTTAAAGTCCTTTCCAAACAAATATTATTCCTTGATTATTATTTTTTGTAACTATTACATTAACATAACCTGACACTAAATTTCTAAAGTACATGTTAGGATTATTTTACTGCTAACTCTAGTAAATCCTAGAGAGAGATCTAGAACAATTCTCTGCCTTTTTGCTTGAATTAGCAACGCCAGGAAATAATGTCATATGAGTGGTTACTGTGTTCTTTGCAAATTGATTAATTTTCTTTATATAACCCTTTAACTCAGTAGGTACCTGATTGTTTGATGTACAGATGATCACATCACTAAAATTAATATTCCAAATTGGGCATGTTAAGTTGCACGTTGCCAGTAAGATCCCCTTCTGTACAAACCCCAAAGGAAAAGACGTGCGTTTAATGATAAAGGAAGTGTCGTTTCAAATCGGAGCACGAATCGTGGTTTTCAGTTAAATTTTGAAATTGATACTGAATGTTAAGGTTTTTATTTAACTTGGTCACTTGATTATTTATGAAATATTTGGATAATGTGAAATTGGCATGTTCTGTTTTCAAAGTTATGCTGCAAAGAATATTGTTGCTTTTACCACTAACTTTGGAAATAGTGTTAATTCTATGGGATTAAAAAGACTAAATGCTACTTTTACGTCACTGCAGTCCAGCAGCTGAGACTTCTGCGCAGTTTCAATTGTAATGTCAATTTTGTTGTGTAATAATGCAAGACCATGTATCTCCTTTCAGTTTTAGGATATTGTATCTTGCAAATGCACGGACGTAACAGTTTTAAAACTTACGCGCACAGGCATTCTGGACGTTATGCAGTAAGATAGAAAAAAAGTTCTGAGAAAAACTTTCAGCTCTTTCTTTCTCTGATGTTCTAAATTTGTGTCACAGACGCCACAATGACTTTTCTTTCCCAATCCCATAAAGGACTAAGCCAAGAAGGACAACATAAAAAACAAAGTGACTGCAGGAACATATTTGTTGCAAGTTTTAGAAGAAAAATCAGCAGTTTCAAAAGAGAACAGAATTCAAGGATTATAATTGTGAAATATTTTAAGTGAAACATAATACAAATATTCAAAACAGCCGTTACATTGTAAAGTAAAATTATAATTCTGCAGCATAAGATGAATCCAGGATTGTAATACTTTGTTTGGTCAATCTTAGCTGGTCAGGCAAGTTACTTTCAGAAGCCACAGTGATGAGAAATGAGTTGAACATTTAATCTTATAGCACTTTAACGTTAAACACTAATTGTCCAATGTTCCAAAAGAAAGATATATTTGCAGTACTTCAAATTAACAGTTAGTAAAATGCAGGTTACTATTATGTACATAACTGGCAGAGAAGGGGGAATTAGTTTGGAATTCTTCAACTAAATTGGCTACATAGAAACATTTGGTGGTAAAGTTGGACATTGAGAGGAGGGGGGGGGGGGTTGTTTTTAATCATTGTAACTAACTGAATGACAAATATAAATGCAACAAGATCATAAAGGCAGAAAACATTTTAATATATTGATTTTACATATAAGATACAATGTGTTTCCACTTAAATTTTTTTTAATGGATTAAATGCATCGTAGAACATAGTAATTTGGGTAGGTTATGAAATCTATGCACCTTTCAGAACCATCTCTGTTAGAAAATGAGAGGATAATTGAAGATCATATTTACAAAGTATGTTCAGGGTTTTTTTTCCCCCTGGATTTGTTTCCATCTAATCCTATGGCAAAAGAACATCAAGCTATCTAAATTGAAATTTATAAACCTTGGATATAAATTCACAAAGTGTTCAGGTCAAACTTTCATTTCGATAGCACATTTCACAATCGCGTGTGCCCCAAATGCAGCCAATTCAGTATATTTGAGGTCTCACCACAATTGTAGGAAGTACAACAGCTAGTTTGTCCCACCAGTATAATAGCAAACATGGAAGCACACAGCAGATCAGGCAGCATCTAAGAAGTCTGAGATTATCAGAACTGCATCAGAATATACATAAGATCAGTTTTTCTAAGCAGTAAATTTATGTGTGAAATGAGTATATTGGAAGACCTGATGCTATTCTTTGATAGGAAATATTTGGTGTGGAATATTTTTATTTTAGCCCAGAGGAATGAACTTAAATCTTATACACTGAATTTATGCTGATGCAGTTCTCATTTTGCCACAGTCACTTACGATGGAAAAAAATGCTTCAATGGTTAGAAGACATTTACAGACTTTGTACCAGGCCCAAATTTTGCACAAATGAACGCATTGGATGAATTGGGACATTGATGGTAAATAGAATGAGGAGAGGTTTATAGATGCTAACTATTCCTCTGTTGCAATAGAAATATCTTGCTCATTAAACTCAGATTTTTTGCTGTTTTGGATGAAGTTCTTCAATTCCGGTGTGACTGTGATGCTGCTGTTGCCAGTATCAGTGCTGAAAAATTAATATAAAAATTGAGATTATTAGTCGCTAATTTTCAAAATTTAGGGCTTGTTTGGAAAATTAATCCAGAGCATATTTTCTCAATCATTGCAGAATCATATCTTATGTTTAGTCTTTGTATAACACATTACAGAGGTTATTGTGTTTTCAAACGGTGAAATAAATCTCCAGGTTAGGGTGGGAGAGGAATGGGAGAATCAAGTATGTTTTGTTTTCTTCTGCTCCTATCTGTGATATGTACTCACTGGAACTGAAGGGAGTAAAAAAATCACACAGCAAGATCTGGTAAAGTCTGTCTATAGATGAATAGCCATAGCTCTTCTTTCTCTGATGCTCCACATGTGTTGCTTCATTAAGGAAGATAGATATGATTGCCATGCAAATCTTATTTGAGAATTAAATTGGACTGCACTGGTTGAAGCTAAAATATGTATGATCAGTGAATGTCGCCAGCTTCATGCGTATTGCAGTATTTTGGGGCACTTATTGCATGTCCACACTTTTGTCCCAGTGATAGTTTAAAGGGTCGGCTTTATTGATGGAGTACTGGAAGTAAAACATAATTCATTTACCTCAGCTGATGGTGTGTCTGCCCATAAAATTATTGAAGTGCTGTAGAAACACTTGGGATATACTCCCCTCTCTGCCATTCTTGCATTTCCGTGAAGAAATAATTTTGGGAAAGATCTACTGACCCCACCAAATTAGCATTTAACAGTGCTACATTGGGCTTGTTTTTTCTTTAATGGCGTAAGATTCCTGCAGTGCATTGATTAGTGTAAATTATGAGGACATGCAAATGATAGGCAGGGAAGAATGGGGTAAGACTTGAATGCGTGTAACACCATTTGAAATAACCGCTTGCTTTTTTACCTCGAAATAGTAGCGGCCTGACTATTTAGATGATTATTTCTGTGAAATTATGGTATACGTGGAGCTAAATGAGGAAATGAGGAGAGAGGACCAAATTCAGATTTCAAGTAAAAGATCACTAAACTGAGGAGATGGGACATTCATTTACACCTGTGGATTCCTAATATCTTTTCAATTCCTTTCTTTGAGTGATTTATGTTCTGCAAGAACCCTATGTCCGTGGGCTCAGTCAATGAATTACCAAGTAAATCACTCACACACATATTGGTAGATTCATTGTTTGCCACTGGACCTGACAGGTAGTGGTGTGATGCAAGTAAGCAATGGTGAAAGTCCATTGATGCTAACATCCATTTTGAAGCTATTTTGAATCCTTTGGTTGGCCAATGCAATGCAGTAGCATTGCAAATAACAACAGCATCTCACTGTATTAATCTAGTGATTTTTGCCTATATAATTCCAGATTAAGGAAAACTACTGTATAATATATAATAACCCTAGAGTTTTCTAACGTGTCTCCTAAATTTATATAATGACAGAAATATAACTGCAATAATCATAGCTTAATAAATATTGGACGATGCAATTTTAGCCAACCCTTATTTCACTTTCCCCTTGTAATATCGAACAAAAAAGTGCCATTTCCAATATAACTTGCAGTTGTGTAGCTTTTTTGCCGTTTGTTAACAATATCTACACCAAGATCGTCTGATAAACAGAAGTTACCCATGAGAGTTAGAGGTTCTACACTGACTTTTGTGGGCTTTTGTGGAATCGTTTTTTTTAAGATAGCACTCCTGAAGATGAAAGCTCTGTAATAGTCAAAAGGTTCAAAGCTGCTTTGCTCCTTTCTTGAAACACACACAGTCTTTTATGTAAGATATCTGTCCTTTTTATTTTCTGTAATAAACTTACTTTTGCAAATTAAATTGTTTTGACACATATTTATTAACTAGTAACTAATCTGAGGAAAATTTATTGCTGTATTAACTTTTTCATTGTTGCTGCTAAAGTCTTTTAGCACCAGTTTTGTCGTGAACAGTGTATAAAATCTTTGTTTTAACTGTGAATCGAGGTATTTTTTATTATTGATGGTATTGAATGAGGTATGGACTGAATTTGATGACTGGTAGTTGAGTAGATGTTGGACTCAAGGCCACATTCATTTTTGTTACATGCAATAAAATTTGAACTTTAAATATTTGTGCTGATTTGAATTTCTTGGCTTGATCTTAATACTTTTGAACATCAACAGAACACAATAAAGCACGTCTTGGAATTAAGTAAAAAAATACAAAATCAAGTTTTAAGTTGATATATTATTTACTACAACAAACCTCATGCAAAACATGAACATGTACTTCAAGAGCCCTCTATCTCTGTGCTACATAGGATCATATCTAATATACTGTTGAATATAGAATTCTCATTCAACTATATCAGACTACATTATATGATATAAGATTATACTTTGTAAAATGTTGGGGTGTAAATTGACTTGTTTATTAATGTTATTGCAATGACATTTTTTAAGTGTAATTATAAAGTGCGGTTTTTGACTAAACTGCATTAGGACATCCTAAAACAATTTTTTTGTCAAGGAAGGTTTCCTGCTTGATTCTCCAGGTCATAATGGGAGAGTGAAAATCATTTAAAGATGAAAAGTTTTTTTTTAAAGCATTTATGTGCAAATATTTAGAACTTTTTACAACTTTAGTGTAAGGAAACTGTGTTTAACAGAACGTCATTATTGTACATTCCTGCACTTGATTTGTTTTTGTCTGTTAATCCTGATGAGTGCAGTAAAACGAAGAATAGCGTGATTAACAACTTCACATTTCAGTAAAGTACCTTAACATGCATCATTGGATGCATTCCCACCAATAATTGCAGTGTTAGTTTTGGCACTTTTTCTTTTTGTGTCTTAAAAGATACCTACCTTTTTCTTAAAGAAATTTATTTTTATGCTTTCCATGGGAAAGCAAGACGGCTGAAAAATGTCAGGAATCTGCAACTGTAACGATCCCAGCGACACTGAAGAAGGGTCTCGACCCGAAACGTTACCCATTCCTTCTCTCTAGAGGTGCTGCCTGTCCTGCTGAGTTACTCCAGCTTTTTGTGTCTATAGACATTGTTTGATATTGTTTGAGTATTAATCCTGAAATCATTAGAATCTCTTTATCGCCTTAACCCCTGAATCTAAAATAATCTGTATTTGATCCATGGAGAATCATTGGGTTTCATTCTCTTCTTTCCCACTTCTGACTCGATGTCACAACTCACAGAATTGCTGACCATTCATTGCATGGGCTGCTTCACTACCAATCATTTGATCCTGTTTAAGCATTTTGCAAACTGGGATGTTTCCTTAACTCCCTATAAACTGACCAGTTCGCCATTGTCCCACTTTTTCTAAACTCGGTGGATCCATGCTTTCATCAAACTTGCAGGGTTCACTGGAGATTGTATTATACTACGATGTAACATTTATTTTAAAAAAGTGGATTGGTTTATTAATAACAGTCATGTTGAATAATCCAGTGAATGTTTCAGTCCACCAAGGTCCCAAGAATTCAAGAATACTGGAAGTCAAGACTTCTGTAGTTGAAATAAGCCCATCAGAGAGATTGATTCCACACTCATGGAGCCCTTTAATTCTTTTTCCAATAGCAATAAAAGATTTCTCCAAAATACTTCAAGATAGAAGTTAGGTGAATAATCACCTAAATTGATAACATTGTTAATAAAGGAATATTTGAAATTTGAATATCCATTAATAAGATAAAAGTGATCAAGGTATCAACATTCAATGTTCAGAGTATCACCAATAGCTTACTTTATTTTTTATTAATAGGCAAAGTTAACTGAATTAGACAGATAATTTATTTTTTCATCTTTTTTTTCTTTTAGAATAGTTTATAATTCCAATGGCATATTGACGTGCAAGATGTAATTCTCACAGTGAGTAACGTTACATGTGTTTTTAATTCAAAACTATCTTGGTTCCAGGAAATAAGATATCTGGAAATCATGGGAATGTATGCTATATGTGAACATGGGATGTAAGTCGCTGTGGTGTATCATAGGCTGGGCACGTACTGCTGATGGTTCCTGGGACTTTATGAGGGTCCAATGTATTAAATGGTGCAATTGCAATAAGAAATATCACAATTATCAACGTGACAGGAAGGTTATAGTGCGGAAAGAGGCTATTCGGTCGTGTCTACGCCAATATGTCTGATTTATTGAATTCTTGTTTATTATACATCTGAGTATCGTGTTTACAGACCTGTTATGCTGCTGCAAGTAAGAATTCAATTGTTCCGTTGTCAGTACATTTGACTCTTGATCAGCTCAATTTGTGAGCAAATCAGATTACACTGGTTCAAGCTAAAACATGTACAATCAGTGACTGTTGCAAGCCATGCACATTCCATTATCCCTCTTTGCATGCTGTTTTATTTATTGTTTCTACTACTTAGTTCTTTCTTGAATGAAACAACTGAATCTGATTCTACTACAACCCTCAGCAATCATTAGCAGACTCTAGCCATACCCCAGGGGCACAAGAAAGTAGAAATGTCATCTCATATCACAATGAGTTGTTTTTCCAATCACTTTCACTCCTCACCCTTTGGTCAATAGGAGCCTATGCCATCCGTTCAGCTGCTCTTTGTAATTTTAAGGGTTTTTTTTCAGATCCCCTATTGACCTTTTCAGTTCAAAAGAGAATTATTCCAACTTCTCCAGTCTATCCAGGCAACTAAAGCCCCTCATCCATGGAATCAAAATTGACTTGACGGGATGGTGAAGGAGGTGTTTGGCATGCTGATCTTCATCAGTCAGGGAATTGAGTCCACAAGTTCAGATGTCATGTTATTGTAGACTTCAGTGCCTGCAAACTCTGACCATGCAAAAGCAAATATCACAGTGGCTGGTGAGATTAATCCGAACATAATTACCCAGTGAGTGATCCTTCGCTTTTATAAATTATTCCAAGGCAAGTTTGTCTCATTACCTCTTTGACTTGTCCCTTGTTAAACTAATGTTTTTTTTTTCTTTAGTTAGAAAATATACTGAGCACGTATCAACCTGAGATCATCTAAGATTAGTGCTATTTCAAGTTTTCATTGTTAAAGTTTTATAAATAAAATGTAAACGCCCATACTCCCAACTATATATCGGCCCAAACAAGTACAGTAGAAGGTCAACTTTGATTAGGGTTTGCAGAAGTAAAATTGGGTTTTCGGGAGTCTAACACTGAAGCTTCCCTGACCTTAGACACAAAATGCTGGAGTAACTCAGCAGGTCAGGCAGCATCTCTGGAAAGAAGAAATGGGTGACGTTTCGGGTTGAGACCCTTCGTCCCTGACCTTTTTCTCGTTGGATTTCTCGGGACCAGAAATCTCATGTATTAAATTTGAGATGATCAAGTGCCAGGAATACTAATGATGTTTATTTCATTTCCCAATGCCGAGTGATTTTTCCCAATTGTGGTGCACAGTAAGGTCTCATTCTCCCGTGGTATACATTTATACTGGGGGATTTTGTGTCCTATCCCCAAGGTCTCAAATAATTAAATGAAAACCTCAATCATGTTATGAATTAGTCTTGGACGTCACCAAAACTAACATTATATTTCCACTTAATCCTGAGAAACCTCTCTTCCTTTGTAACAATGAAGTATTGCATTTAGTTTAATATATTTGATCTAACTAAGATAAAACCAGGAGCTCGTTATTATTTTGTGGTATCAGTTTCATACCAAATTAGTCATACGAAACAGAAACAGTACCTTCGGCTCAACTCGCCCACGATGCCCCTTCTACACTAAGCTTGCCTGCCTGCATGAGTCCCATATCCCACAAAACCCTTCCTATCCATGTTCCTGTCCAAATGTCTTTGAAATGTTGTTATTGTACCTGCCTTGACCATCTCCTCTGGCAGCTCATACCATATAACCATCATTTTCACTGTGGAAAAAGTCACCTCTCAAGTTCCTATTAAATCCCCTCTCAGCTTAAACCTGTGGCCCTAGTTCTTGATTCCTCTACCTGGGTGAAATACATTATGCATCTACACAATCTAATTCCCTCTTACACACCTCTTTAAGATCACCCCTCAGCCACCTACGCTCCAAGAAATAAAGTCCTAACCTGCCCAACCTCTCCCTGTAGCTCAGACCCTCAAGTCCTGCCAATGTCTTTGTAAATTTTCTCTGCAATTTTTAATAATTAATAATTAACACCTTAATAATTCTAGAATTGGGATAATTCGGATAGAGAAGGCAGGCACCAGCAGCATCCCTACTATATCCCCTGGACACCTGACAGCGATGGGCCTGGACTTTGAGTGGGAAAATCTTGACATGTTTTATTCAAGACGTGTTTATAATTAATTCCACAATCCCATTGACAGTGAAATCAATAGCCATTAATAGACAATAGACAATAGGTGCAAGAGTAGGCCATTCGACCCTTCGAACCAGCACCGCCATTCAATGTGATCATGGCTGATCATCCCCAATCAGTACCCCGTTCCTGCCTTCTCCCCATATCCCCTGACTCCGCTATTTTTAAGAGCCCTATCCAGCTCTCTCTTGAAAGTATCCAGAGAACCTGCCTCCACCGCCCTCTGAGACAGAGAATTCCACAGACTCACAATTCTCTGTAAGAAAAAGTGTTTCCTTGTCTCCGTTCTAAATGGCTTACCCCTTATTCTTAAACTGTGGCCCCTGGTTCTGGACTCCCCCAACATCGGGAACATGTTTCCTGCCTCCAGTGTGTCCAAACCCTTAACAATCTTATATGTTTCAATAAGATCCCTCTCATCCTTCTAAACTCCAGAGTGTACAAGCCCAGCTGCTTCATTCTCTCAGCAATCTGACAGTCCCGCCATCCTGGGAATTAACCTTGTAAACCTACGCTGCACTTCCTCATTAGCAAGAATGCCCTTCCTCAAATTAGGGGACCAAAACTGCACACAATGCTCCAGGTGTGGTCTCGCTAGGACTCTGTACAACTGCAGAAAGAAACTGATGTTATGGCCCTTTTAATATCCAGGATGGCAAATCATGGGAAACTCATGCCAATATTTCTATGAGAACCAAAATGTCACCGGGCCCACAGATTTTGTATTTGAGAAAAGGGTAACTATAGATTCCTACATCATTAGGAGGTCAGTGATCCATCACGTTTGTGCCCACGCCCACAAAGCGCTCTGCAATTAGCCATGATCCTCTTGCTCTTTTCCCATAACCCTGCCAAATATCTTCTATCAAGTAAACATCCAGTTTCCTGTTAAAAATTATTACTTAATCTGCTTCCTTTTTAAACCGCATATGCCAGATTACAACAATATGCATCATACCAAAGCCCCATATTTCCTTGAAGATTTTATTTTGCTTATTGTACCTCAAAAGCTGTTTGCCAATTCTTCTGCCAATGGAGTTGTGTTTCCATATTCACGCTGTACATCGAACACAGAACAGTGCAGCTCAGGAACACCATGTCTGAGGCGAACATGATGCTGTGTTAAAATAATATTTTATTATTGGCGGTGACCAATTTATCAGTGGCGGTGCTGCCCTGGCAGCAGCGGCTCGCCTGCAGTCCGTCTGTTTTTCTTTTTATTTGTTGTTTTCTTGTCTTGTTTTTAGCGTTAGTTTGAGTTATTATGTAGTGTATGGGTGTGGGAGGGGTGGGAGAAATGTTCTTAGTCTCTTCCTTTTGGGGGGACGCGACTTTTCTTGTCGTATCCCCTGTCTCTGTCTCCGTCTGCACTGAAGCCAATCGCGGAGCTGGCGGCCTCCAACTTTAACTGCGACCGACCCAAGGCTCCGGAGGTAGAGCCAGACAGGACTTACCAGCGCAGGGCTGGCCGACTTCGGGGCTGTGGCGGGTTCAGGCGTTCCGGCGGCCCGACTCGGAGCTGTGGCGGTTTTCCGGTGGCGGCGGCAGCGACTTCGGAGGCCTGGCCGCGGGCCCAGTGGACGACATCGACGGGAGCTCGCAGGTCACAGGTTGGTGACCTGTTTTTCCGGAGCTCCCGCGGCAACAGCTGCGTCCGCTGGACTGGAGGGCGGCAGCTTCGGCAGCTTCGACCGCCCCGGGCCACGGAGTTGAACCGGCCCGCGGGTTCACCCGCGGGACTTATTTACATCACCCGGTGCGGTCACAACATCGGAGGCCTGGATCGCCTCAGCGCAGAGGAAGAGGAAGAAGGGAAGAGACAAAGACAAGATTTTTGCCTTCCACCACAGTGAGGAGGTGCCTGGTGAACTCACGGTGGTGGATGTTAAATATGTGTTTATTGTGTGTTTTTGTTATTTACTATATATATGACTGCAGGCAACAAAATTTCGTTCAGACCGCAAGGTCTGAATGACAATAAAGTTTTCCAATAATCTCCTCTGCCTGCATATGATTCATATCCCTCCATGCGCTGCATATCCACACATCTACTGTATCTAATAGCCTCTTAAATACCACTATCGTATCCTTAAATACCACTATGCTGCCTCCAAAATCACCCATGGGAGGGCATTCTGGACACCCACCACTCTGTATTTTAAATATCTTGCCCCGCACATCATCTCACAGCTTATAATGCTAGACATTCAATCAATGCTATAGTCAACGCAACTAATGCACAAAGGGATGCACTCAACTAAAAAATAATCATCAGTTGATGCATTACTGGCAAGGCCATCATATATTGACACATGAACACCTCTCATCCTCCAATTCAGCACCTTTATGAGCATCCCTCTCATCCAATTTCCATTTCACCTTATCTCAAGCCTGCCACTTTGCCACCATCATCATGACAACACATTCCCTCCTCTCCAGATTCCCATGGACCTACTTCCCTCCACAAACCTGTGATCCAATCATTTCCAACAACACTGCCCTTACAGTGATACCTGCCTGTGTGAGTGTAGGAGGTACAATGCCTGTCCTTTCCTCGCTACCCTTTTCAGAGCGCAAACACACAGCCCATGTGAAACTGAAGATTGCTTGTAATTCTGCCAACTGTTCATGCATGGTCTTCTCTACTTTAGGAAGACCAAATGATCTCACACAGAAGCTCATGAGTCATAGAAGTAGAATTAGGCCATTTGGCCCATCGAATCTGTACGGCTGATCTATCTTTCTCTCGCAACTCCAATTTTCAAGAGAATTTCCTTAATGGTATTTTCTTCCTCTAAACCATCCTCACCTCATAATCCTTCTGCTCTCCTCGTGGTCGGATGAAAGGTCTCTCCTGGTGAGTCACTCATTATGTTTATGCTCTATATTAAACACCATTCTCGTGCTTGTAGCTTTTCAATTAAAAAAAAATGTGTTTTGGTTTCTGGTGCTTTCATTTCAATTTGTGTAAATAATGCAGAGATGGTTTTGTTACGATTTTAAAAAAATATTAAGCAATGAGATGTCTCATCAAAATAGGCAATATTTTTGAATACATTTCAAAAGATTTGTTTATTTTCAATAGATGAAAGGTACTTTAGAGCTTTTAAGATAAAGCAGGTTTTTAAACCAATCCAAACTTTTGTAAAAATTGTTTTTTTGCATTTTAAATGAATGACTCTTCCTAGATTCCTGTTCTCCTTAATTTGAGCCTTATTCGGAAACTAATTATTTTAATAATTTTACATTAAGGGAAGGAAGCTGAAAAACCAATATGAATGACTGGGCAACATGCCAAGATGATCGGAGATAGGCACAAAATGCTGGACACAAATGCAGCAGCTCGGGCGGCATTTTTGGAGAAAAGGAAGATGATCAAAACGATCTTTTTTAACTGATCTAAACGGGTCAAGTCATGACACAAGATGTCGTCTCTGAAAGGGTTGCAAATGGGCATGGAAACACAAGGAATTACAGATGCTGGACTCTTCACTCTGATCTGAAACATCATCAGTCGATTCCCTCCAGAGATGCTGCCTGAGCCATCGTGCACTTTGTGTTTAGCAAATAGGAGTAACAGAATTATTGATGACTGTGGCCTGAGAAACATGTGGTCCATAGACAAAGGAAAATAATTGTATAGATAAATTCCATATCTGTTATACTCACATGCTTAACTCATAGGCCTCCTCTGTGGCTGTTTTTAAGTGTGCGATAGACTCTCTGTGCACGGATGATGTCCTGAAGACGTTGTTCTTTGGGACAAAATCCTGTGGCATTTCCTTTTGGAGAACTTTGCCTTTCGGTTCCTCAGGTACACTTTGTAATTTTTTGTCAGTAAGGTGTAGAGGAAAGGATTGATGCAGCTGTTGCAGTATGCCAGGCAAGTCACAAACAAATTAACGATGGCGACTGTGGTGGGAGAAATAGCTGCAGATTCAATGAAATAGAGACGAAACAATTGCCACACCCAAAAAGGCAAGTAACAGATACCATATATTAGGACAATCCCAAAAATCATATAGAGGATTTTCTGCTGAGGTGCCTTCGTCACTTCCTTCCTGCTTTGGGACGTCCAGTAAGTACGAGCTAAGATTATGTATAAGAATCCAATTAATATCCCTGGGGTCAGTATACAAGTATTAAAAAGCACGGTCAGATAGATCCTGTAGGTGTGTTCTGGCCATGTGGAGCGGCACATGCGTTTTATTGTCCCGTTCTTGGCAAATTCTCTGAGATCGGTCATTATCATCGTAGGAAGGGCAAGGAGAATGGAAACCAGCCATACCACACTAATGATGACCCTCCTGTAGCCGTTGCTTTTCCTATACGTCGTCAGGGGTTTCACGACTGCTAAGTATCTCTCTATGCTCATGACAGTCAATATAAAGATGCTGGCGTGCATAGTCAGGAAGTCCAAGCTGAGGAGGAATCTACAGCCAAGTTCTCCAAAGTACCAGTCCTTCACAAAGTAGGTGCACACCACAAATGGGACGGTGGTGAGGTAGAGTAGGTCGGCCAACGCCAAGTTTACTATGTAGGTGTACATGGAGCCAGTGAACTTCATGGACAAATTCATCACTGCCAGGACGTAGACATTGCCTATTACTCCCGTCAAGCACATGACGCTCAGAATGGTCCCCAGCAATATTGTCATCAGTTTCTCATTCACTGGCCCAGGGGCTGAAGAGGAAGAGTTTCCAATGGTGGACAAGTTACTCTGAGAGCCAACAGCTGTCACCTCCATATCCAAATGCCGCTCCTTCTAAACCAAACACTTTTGCTTCAATTCACCCACAATATTGTTAACAGAGATTATGTGCCCCCAGGATAATCAGATCAATAATACAGCCCATATGATATATGCTATTAATCAAGAGAGAGGCAAGAGTGTTTTATTGTCATTGGCCCCAGACAAAACAATGACATTCTTACATTTGCTCCATATTAACATATCGTCCACATTATGTCTCCTGCTCAACGCGTCATTAATTAAATAAGAGGAGACACCAAAAGCCGCAGATGCTCGACTCTTGAGCAAAGCGCTAAGTGCCGGAGTAACTCAGCGGGTCAGGCAGCATCTGTGGAGGGAATGGAGAGACAACGTTTAGAGTTGAGACCTCTCTTAAGATTTTTTTTCCCCAACCAAAGAAGAGATGGATTCTACTTGTTCCAACAAATGATTTGGATTGTTGAAGATATTTCGACGGTGGTTTCTTCCGTCCACGTATGAGTTATAACACTGAAATGGCTCCCCTCTCGAATTAGGAAAACTGCGGACGTTGAATAACTTAAAAGTCTTGAAGTGAACTCTCCGCTGCAGCGATGTATCCTTTCAAGAGTGACTGACGCCCGCAACTTGGTGTCAATTCCTCAGTGGTCTTGGAGTGCGGAAAGGACGGCGAGTTTAGGTGCAAATTAGAAGCCTGGAGGTTCAGATCCCTGTTCTTAGACACTGTCCTGGAAACAGGCCATTTGACCCACCGAGTCCGCTCCGGCCAACGATCACCCACTAACGGCGCACTCACATTATCCTACACACTAAGGACAATTTACACTTTTATGGAAGACAAACCCGCACGTCTTTGGAGTGCGGGAGGAAACCGGAGCACCCGGAGAAAACCCACGCAGGTCACGGGGAGAACGCACAATCTCCGTGCAGACAGCGCCCGGAGTTAGGATCGAACCCGGGTCTCTGGCGCTGTGAGGCAGCAACTCCACAACTGCAACGCCGTGCCGACCCTTTTGTTTTTAAAAGGAAAAATGATAATGATCTTTCCGCAGGGTGCAGTTGGGTAGTTTGGCTCAGTGCCTTTGCCCAGATGTTGCCCAATAACAGTAACAGACGGGACACGTGTTTCAGATTCGATGACGCTGGAGGCAGCAGCCGTGGGAAAGTGTCCGGGAGATGTATGTGTCCCCCGCCTCCGCGCACGGTGCTGGCGCTGGCAGCCGGTCCAGTGACTCCCACCGCCCGGCGCTCACACCCTGAACACCTCGTGAAGGTACATAGACGGCAGACCCTTCATCTGAAGTGTAGCCTCTATGGGTGGGGGGGCAAGTCTTTCCTTTAACGGGGGCTCGGTGCACACCCGCGCTCTCCACTTGTGCTCCCGCCTGTGGTTCCCGCGGCGGCAATGGAAGGGTCTTGCGGGCGTGGAGGTCGCAACCGGGACAATGTGCGGGTCTGGAGGGGGAGCGCTGAGACGTGGAGCTCGGGGGCAGATGGTAACATTTTTGCTTGTGATACAATAATTGAACTCTAATTGTAAACAAATAAAAGCCCCAATTCGTTTACTTACGTGATCCGTGAGGGAAGCGGGATGTTAAACATATGTTACGTTAGAGGTGCGGGCACGCCGCGTAGACTGGAACTGGTGCTGTTACTGAAAGAAAACCCCCACTGGATCTGATGAAGGGTCTCTATCCGAAACGTCACCTTTTCTCCAGAGATGCCGCCGGACCCGCTGAATTAATCCAGCCTGTTGCGTCTATCGTCGGTGTAAACCGGCATCTGCAGTTCCTTCCTCCACACTGGAGTTGCCGGTATGGTTTTACCTGGAAGTACCGAATCTTATCAGATACCCACCGACGTGCTTTAATCAAAATCACCAGGCCTTCCTGCTGGTGAATATTGTGTGTGTGTGTGTTTGTGTGTGTTATTTTTTTTAATTTTAAATGTTTTGATTCTGGTGGAAAAGTCAATTGACAAGATGAATTTTGAATGGCCACCTCCTATGTTGTTATAAATTAAGATTTGTTTAATAAATTAAGGTAAAGTAGGAAGGTAAAGTTCGCCTTGCCAGTGAGAAATTGACAAACGATCGCTTCTATTGTTATATACACAACAATACTCCCCAATAAACATATGACTTACATTCTTTAGTGACACATAATAAATAGATATTACAATAATAAGCCCGACACCAATATATTTTGGGTTTGAGAATAAGATGCAACAGGTCAATAAAGTCAGGCGGTGAATCTGTGGAATTCTTTGCTGCAGACGGCTGTGGAGGCCGAAGCTCACTGGATACTTTTAAGGCAGAGGTAGATGGATTCTTGATTAATACGGGTGTCAGGGGTTGTGGGGAGAAGTCAGGAGAATTGGGGTTAGAAGTGAAAGAAAGATCAGCCACGATTGAATGGCGGAGTAAACTTAATGGGTCGAATGGCCTAATTCTGCTCCTATCAGTTATGAAGGTGTGAACTTAAAAAAAGATCACAAAGTAGTTCACAAATTCGGAGTTCCTGCGCAAAAGGCAGAGGAATGGTTAACGATGCAGTGATATTGCAATAGGAATCCTTCCTCTGCTTGGAGACATTATATGTGTGATGCACGCTGACCTCTGCTTTGTAACTTGGATCCTCTGCCCTCGTGCATTGCTACATCGGCAGTTAAGTACAAACAGTTTTGATATAACTCGATGGTTTCATTCCAAGAAACCTTGCGTTATAGAAAATCGCATCATAAAGACACAAGTGTCCACGAGAAAAAGTTGGTTGGGTGCTAGAGAGATTCACACGCAGCAACAAAATTATTTTTCCTGCATGAGTTTATAAAAAAATAAAGGTCATTTTAGCAGTTATGTTTTTTTTTGTTACTGAAAGTTAAAAATACAGTAGGCTGCGTGTTACATTCTCTAATAGAGTATCAATGCACACGTGTCAATAGAGGCGATCACAGGTCAATGTCAATGGAGGCCAGCGGTGAAACTGACAAACTGTTCTTAAGAGACAATGTTGTCTGATAACTGCAGGGAGGTACATGGAAACTGTTCTCACAAGACAGCTTTGTTTCTGCTTGTCAACCTGCAAAGTATCTCTTAAGTGGTTTAGTTCCCTAATTCAGCAACTGCACTATTTAGTTTAGTTTATTTATTGCCATGTATATTGAGGTATAGTGAAAAGCTTGCCCTGCATGCTATCCGGTCAAATCCGGACACAAAAAGCTGGAGTAACAGCGGGGCCGGCAGCATCTATGGAGAAAAGGAATGGGTGACGTTTCGGGTCGAGACGTCTGAAGAAGGGTCTCGACCTGAAGCGTCAGCCATGCCTTCTCGCCAGAACTGTTGCCTCTGAGTTACTCCAGCGTTTTGTGTCTATCTGTGAGTACAATAGATTACTCCTCTGGAACAGCAGTCAGAGAGTCGCCACATGTGGGTGCTTACTTGCAACTTCCATGTCTCTCAAAAGTCTGATCTTGGAAAAGCATGTTGTGAGCAAGAAGCAGTTGCATAAGGAAAGTCCCCTGGTGTGAATTTCAAGGGGACACCCGTGTAGAAAATGGGTCTGCAGGATAGGAAACTTGGACAACTGGAGAAGGGACTGATTGATGCAGAGATCCAGGGTTTGGATGCTGAACATGTTTCTGTGCTGGATATTGCATCAGCACTTTGGACAGGGCTGTGGCTTGGAGAACCGGAGGGAAAAGATCATTGTTTTTTTTAAACGGAAAACTATATTTTGTCACAATTAACATTGACAATGAAGTGGAAAGTGTTTCTCCGTGGATGAAGAAAGAGAAACTATGTAAGTGGTGACGAGTATTGGTTAGAACGTAGAACATAGAGCAGTATAGCACAGGAACACAATGTCTGTGCTGAACATGATGTCAAGCTCAACTAATCTGCTCTGCCTACTTGTGATCCATGCCCCTCCTTACCCTGCATATCCATGTGCCTCTTAAATGCCCCTATTGTATGCTTCCAGCACACTGCACTAAACCAGACCAAACTAAACTAACCCCCTAGCAGGGTACACAAAAAGCTGTAGAAACTCAGCGGGTGCAGCAGCATCTAAGGAGCGAAGGAGATAGGCGACGTTTCGGGCCGAGACCCTTCTTCAGACTGGTCAGGGATCAGGGAAACGAGAGATATAGACGGTGATGTGGAGAGATAAGGAACAATGAGTGAAAGATATGCAAAAAAGTATCGGTGATAAAGGGAACAAGCCATTGTAAGCTGTTTGTGGTGTGAAAATGAAAGCTGGTGCGACTGGGGGGGGAGGGAGATAGAGATAGAGGGAATGCCAGGGCCCGAGGGCTGAGGGAGAGGTGGGAAGGGAAGGAGACAGCAAGGTTAACAGAATTGAGAAAATTCAATATTCAAGCCCAAAGGATGCAGACTCCCCAAGCGGAATATGAGGTGCTGCTCCTCCAACTTGCGGTGTTGCTCACTCTGGCCGTGGAGGAGGCCCAGGACCGAGAGGTCGGATGTGGAATGAGAGGGGGAGTTGAAGTGCTGAGCCACCGGGAGGTCGGGTTGGTTATTGCGGACCGAGCGGAGGTGTTCGGCGAAGCGATCGCCAAGCCTCCGCTTGGTCTCACCGATATAGATCATCTGGCATCTGGAGCAGCGGATGCAGTAGATGAGGTTGGAGGAGGTGCAGGTGAACCTCTGTCGGACCTGGAAGGACTGCTTGGGTCCCTGAAAGGAGTGGAGGGGGGAGGTGAAGGGACAATGCAAGGGAAAGTTTCTTTGCGGAAGGCAGACAGGGGGAGATGGGAAGATGTGGCGGGTAGAGGAGCAGAATTCGGCCATTACCCCACCAAGTCTACTCTGCCATTCAATAATGGCTGGTCTACCTTTCCCTCTCAACCCCATTCTCCTGCCTTCTCTCCATAACCCTTTACAACGTTCCTAATCAAGAATCTATCAATCTCCACTTTAGAAATATCACTGACTTGGCCTCCACAGCCTACTGTGGCAATGAGTTCCACAACTGGGTTGGGGGGTGGGGGGTACCGAGAAGGACACGTGGAAGTGAGAAGGGGAGGGAGGTGTTCCGTAAAATGGGAGAATTCAGAAATGTTGGACTGTCTAAAGAAGAGGGAGGTGAATGAATGAATGAATGAATGAATACGTTTATTGGCCAAGTATTCACATACAAGGAATTTGCCTTGGTGCTCTGCCCGCATGTGACAACATGACATATAGTGACAGTTAGCAATGACACATAAAAAAATAAACATTAATAATAAAACATTGTTGATTAAACATGTGAATTAAATATAATACCAGAGCAAAAGGAGGCTACAGATTTTTGGTTATTGAGTTGAGCTACTACTCGTGGAAAAAAGCTGTTTTTATGTGTGGCTGTGGCAGCTTTGACAGTCCGGAGTCACCTTCCAGAGGGACGTGATTCAAAGAGTTTTTGGCCAGGGTGAGAGGGGTGAGTTGTTTCAGGGAGTGATTTCCAGGGCTTGGTCAATTGAGGTGCATAATCGTCAACAGCAGGTAACTGGCAGGTAAATCAGCCCATTCTATTCACATGATATCAAGAAATGGCAGACTGTATTGGTTACAGCAAAGACTATGCACCCTGAACATATCTGGCTGTGGTCCTAACAACATGATTTATCTACTTACAAACACAGTTACTGTCACAACATAGAAGGGAAAAGCTCAGCGGTATACTTCAGTCATCAGCTGATGGACGCAAGGTGCTGTTTACCATGCTATCCAGGACCATTTGCTCATTTGAAACAAACCTTCTCGCCAATGCTCAGACGGAAGCCGCTAAGGCAATTTGACCTCATTTGAGCCAAGATACATAGAACATAGAACAATACAGTCAAATTCCAGGAGAGCAGTCAAATGTGACAACTGTTGGCACCAAGGTCACATTTGGCCAGGTTTGACCAAAGGAGGACTAGAAAGGTAACAATCACCGGGAAACAGGCGGGAAAATGAAAATGTGATTAAAGTAAACTTGGGGAAAAAGAAGTTGATTATAATAGATGGCCAATCATCTGAACGCTGTGAGCATTGCCCCCTCCATGCTCCTCACAGTGTTCAGTTCTAGATCCGTTTATTCCAGCTGTTTCATCAGTAATCTTCATTCCATTTTAAGGTAGAAGCCTGGACATACTCTAATTACAGAGTGCTCAACATATTTGGAGCTTCTCAGAGAGTGAAGACATTCTCGGCTATATCTGAAGTCGTTAGATAAGTGGCTTGTAGCATTGGCAAGTGGTCGCCCTTGACCAGGAACTCAAACAGCCACACAGAATGGTGCCAAAGTACAGGTTAGGGGATGTTAGATACCCTGCGGCACCTGAGTCACCCCCTGGCATTCCATGGCATCTCTGGCATCTACAAGGCATAGGAACATAGAACAATACAGTGGATAGACACAAAGTGCTGGAGTAACTCAGAGGGTCAGGTATTCTCTGGGGAATAAGGATGGGTGACGTTTTGGGTCCGGACCCTTCTTCAGACTGCCTCACCTACCCTTTTTTTCCATAGATGCTGCCTGGCCTGCCGAGATACTCCTAGCACTTGTGTCTATCTTTGGTATAAATCAGCATCTGCTGTTCTTTGTTTCTATACAGAACAACGCAGCACAGGAACGGGCCCTTTGGCCCACAATGTTTGTGGCGAACATGATGCCAAGCTAAACTGAACTCATCTGCCTGTCCGGGATCTATTCCCCGCATTTCCATGTGCCTATCCAAAAGCCTCTTAAACATCACTATTGTATCTGCCTCCATCACCAGCAATGGCAAGGCATTCCAAGCCCCCACTATGCTAGTGTAAAATACTTGCCCCGCACATCTGTATTGAAGAGTAAACGATGTCTACTCTTTATATAATAACCCTCGACACGTTGTAATCCTTGACACCAATAAAGATTGCTATCCATATACTATCTACATGCTTCGGTAAGAGAAAAAAAAAACAATTTACAACGACTCAATTTACCTGCAAACCTGCACGTCTTTGGACTGTGGAAGGAAACGGGAGCATCCGGAGAAAGTCCACGCGGGTCACGGGGAGAACATACAAACTCCGTACAGACAGCAGCCGTAGTCAGGACCATGGAGAGAAACGAGGAACTGCTGATACTGCTTTATATAAAATGTAACAAAGTGCTGGAAGACTCAGCACCTAGCAACAACCCAAAGGTATGAACAATGAATATTCCAATTTGTGAGGCAAATGAAACTTTACACTACTCGAAATTTACTTAACTTTATTTAAGATTTAAGTAACTAATTTCTGTAATACATAAACTCAGAAGCGTGGCTGATTCCGCAGGCCTCTCCCACCCGAAAAAACCCCGCACATGCGCCCACATCATTCTCCCCTCCTATTTATACGTTGAGACGATCAGGAGGTTTAGTACATCTTGATGACCATCGCAGCACTGGAGCTTCAGGAGATAATGGTGTTTCAATAGCTGGCGGTACATACATTGCTTGGTCATCAACTTCACTCATATTGTTATTTAGATTTACAATTTTAGAATTTCTTATAGACGTTTCCATAGGGGGTGATGGGAGTGTTGGAGGAAGTTCTCAATTAATGTTATCAAGGAGTGACGGAGCTGATGGGGAAGACGGACATGGTGCAAGGTCACGAAATGAGACAGTTAACTGACGTCCATCCAGACACTTGATAGTTGCATAATGGTTGACATCAGTCAGCTCAACTTCATCAACAAAAGGCTCGTTCTTATTTGATCGGACATAACGACGAAGCAACATGGTCGCAGGGCTAGTCAACCGTGATGGCAGAGAAGTACCACTAGAAGAACGCCGTTTGAAGTTAAAGAACCGCTCATGTGGAGTAGTATTGGTAGCAGTTGACAGTAGAGATCTGATGGAGTGTAATGCATCTGGTAGAACACATTCCCAATGCTGATCTGGCATGTCATTTGACTTTAAAGCCAGTTTCACTGCTTTCCAAATGATTCCGTTATACCTCTCAACCTGACCATTTCCAATAGGTTGATATGGTGTAGTTTTACTTGTTGCAATTCCTCTATTAGAAAGGTAGTTTTTTCAATCTTTTGACATGAATGAGGTGCCCCTATCAGAATGTATGTAACTTGGAAATTCACAGAATGCAAACAGTTGGTCTAAACATTTGATTACCGTAGCTACTGACATATTTGGACAAGGAAAAGCAAATAGAAACCTCCAATTTTCATCAACTAAGGTAAGTATATAAACATTTCGAGAGGAGGATGGTAAAGGCCCTTTGAAGTCAATACTTAAACATTCCATTGGTTGAGTAGCTTTGATCAATCTTCCTTCTTCAGGACGGAAGAACCTTGGTTTTAATTCAGCACAGATTCTACATGAAGCACACGTCATCTGCACATCTTCTGTAGAGAAAGGTAAGTTTTTGGAACGAACATAGTGTAATAAACGAGTGACTCCAGGATGACACAGCCCATTGTGTAGATCAGTGAGTGCAGAAGAATGAACAGAGGCACAAAATGCTCGGGTTAATGTATCCGGAGCAACATTATCCTTACCAGGGCGGTACTCAATTGAATAACTATATGCAGATAATTCAATCCTCTATTCATGAATGTTACTGTTTTTAATCTTTGTTCGTGTCCGATTATGCAGCTTTTTATAGCTACTGAACGCTGATCTGTTATCAAAGTGAGGTGCTGGCGAGCAAGGAAATTACTCAATTTTCTCACTGCTTCAATAATTGCTGTAGCTTCCTTTTCGTCGGGTGGGTAGTGCAATTCACTACCTTGGAGAGTATGAGACATGAAAGCCACTGGTCGTCCTGATTTAATGTTGCTGATACTGTGAAATCAGAGGCATCACATTCAACAACAAAGGGGAGAACCTCATCGATGATGTGTAATGTCGCAGATTCTAATTGTTTTTTTAAAGAAGTAAAGGCACTAATTGCTGTAGAGTCAAGGGGGAAAGATTTTGATCTAATCAAAGGTTGAATTTTGTCAGAAAAATTTGGTATCCATTTAGCACAATATGCAAAAATCCCAAGAACCCTTTGTAGAGAGTTTAATGTAGCTGGAACAGGTATCTATTTGAGTCTTTCTGGATCCGGCTTGATTATATCATTTCCAACCCAATAACCAAGAATATTAATTGATGACAGTGATGTTATTGACTTAGCTTAATTTAATTTTAGGTTTTTAGAATGCGCAACATCTAAAAACCGTTGTACATTTTCATCATGTTCAGCTTGGTCTTTTCCTGCAATAGTTATATTATCAAGATAAGGGAAAGTATCTTTAAGGTTTTCCTGTTCAACAAGTTTGTCCATCTCTCTCTGAAAAAACAGCCACGCCATTAGTTACACCAAAAGGAACTCTGCAGTAGTGATATAATTTCCCATTTGCTTCAAACGCAGTGTAGTTCTTCGCTGATTCTTTCAAAGGAATTTGGTAGTAAGCACTTTTTAAGTCAAAAGTAGAGAATATCTTATACTTAGCTAATGTATTGATAATCTCCTCTATACGAGGTAGTGGATATGCATCAAACTCCGTGAACTGGTTTATAGTTTGAGAGTAATAAATGCAGAGTCACTTTCTATGTCTCTCCAAGGGCTCCTTAACCACAACTTGTGCCCTCCAAGGGGAAGAGCTGGGTTCTATGATACCTTCTCGTAAAAAGATTAGTTACTTTTGTGTTGATAAAGTTCCTATCATCTTTACTAAAATGTCTTGATTTTGCAGCAATTGGCTTGCACAGAGGATAAATTTGTGAATAATGAAGGACATTCAACAGATGCAGCAGAAAAAACACACAATACTGGTGGCTTCAGGAAGAGCCCCGCACATGCGCCCACTTCATAACCTCTACAGAATACCCATCACACACACACACATGCACACGCAAAACGTTCCCTTCCTTCCCCCGTGCTCCAACTGAACTGCCACATATTTCTCCCCACCACCCCTCCCTCTAGGTTTACACTCCAACCCTACCACACATCCCCAGTTCTTATAACTGGGCTTGGTTCCAATCATCTGCTTGTTAAAACCGCCCATCACCGATGTGGACATTACCCCCACGCTTTGTTCTGCCTCAACCCTTGTCCACTTCCCTTCTCGCTGCTGCAACCAGTCTGAAGAAGGGTCCAGACCCGAAACGTCGCCCACCCTTGTCCTCCAGAGATGCTGCCTGACTCGCTGAGTTACACCAGCACTTTGTGTCCATCTGAAGGGGGGATCGTGCAAGACAACTCTCAGCATCAAAGCGAGCTCTCACGGCGCCGCGGTGGCCAGTCCCACAGGGTGGCAATGTCAAGGAGAAGCAGGGCGGCGCTGCTGGCGCTCCTGCTGGGCGCCGCGCTCTTGTCCTCTGCGGGGAATCGCGGCTCAGAAGCGGCCAAGATCCTGGCCGTGCCCGCCGACTGGAGCCACTGGATCATCATGAAGACCCTGCTCCTGGAACTGGTGGCGAGCGGGCACCAGGTGACGGTGCTGAGGAGCAACGACTCGCGGGGGTTGGAAACAACATCCGAGGATTTCTCGCTGGAAACTATCCTGGTCCCGGCAGCTCAGGCGCACAGAGCGCGGAACGACAGCGAAATCCGCGACATTGTCTTCAACTCGCTCTACGTGGAAGACGGCTTCCTCTCCAGCCTCTCCGCCGCCCGCAGCATGTATGCCTCACTCCTCTTTAACAATGAGGTGACCATCCCGGCCATTCGCGCGTTGTTTGAGGACCGCGCCCTGTTGCAGCGACTGAAGGGAGCAGGGTTTGACCTGACTTTAGCCGACCCTTACCATGCGGCCGGGGCCATGTTGGCACAGGTGCTGGACACGCCGCTGGTGTTCTTTGGCAGGTGGATGATCGCCGGGGACCTCCACTTTAACTTGGCTCCGTCGCCACTTTCCTTCGTGCCCGCGGTAAATTCCCGCTTGTCGGACAGGATGTTGGTGTGGGAGAGGGTGAAGAACGTGTTGATCTATGGGTTGTCCAGATTCACAAGCTACTTCTACATTTACCCCGCCTATAACGAGCTGTGCCGGCGGTACCTGGACAGCGACATGACGGTGGAAGAGCTTTATGCCAAGGCTGACATGGTCCTGATGAAGGTTGACTTTGTCTTTGAGTATCCCCGGCCCACCATGCCAAACCTGGTCTACATCGGGGGTGTTCAGTGTAGCGCCGGCCGCCCGCTCTCTGCTCAACTGCAGCGCTTCATGGACGGTTCTGGCGACCAAGGGGTCGTGATCTTCTCCTTGGGGAGTGTGGTGAGCTTCTACCCACCAGAACTGGCGACTGAACTGGCGGCGGGACTGGCCCGCCTGCCCCAGAGAGTGGTCTGGCGCCTGGTTGGAGACGCGCCATCCACCTTAGGGAATAACACCAAGGTGATGAGTTGGCTTCCTCAAAACGACCTGCTGAGTCACCCGAAGACCAGAGTCTTCATCACGCACGGTGGGGAAAACGGGCTGTATGAGGCCATTTATCACGGCGTCCCTCTGGTCGGCATCCCAGTTCTATTTGATCAGTACGACAACCTTCTGCGTCTCAAAACGCGAGGGGCGGCGGTCATGTTGGACTTGGCTCATTTGACAAGCGATGTGATCTTCCAGGCGGTGAAGACTGTGATCGAGACCCCTTCCTACGGGGAGAACATGAAGCGAATATCCGCCTTGCACCGAGACGTCCCGCTGGAACCCAAAGCGCTGGCGGTCTTCTGGATCGAATACACCATTAGGCACCGAGGCGCCGCTCACTTGGGAGCCGCGGGCACTCAGCTGCCCATCTATCAGTACTACCTGCTGGATGTCATCGCCATCCTCGTTGCTCTGTCGGCGCTTGCCCTTTATCTGGTGTGTAAATTGCTGAAAATGTTACTTGTCCAAATGCATTCAGTTGGAAGAGGGACAAGGACTAAATTGAAGAAAGAGGATTGATTGTCAGTGACAGTCGGACATTGATCATTCGGACACTCTCGCACCTCCTCACACCTATCTCTTGACCATCACCCTCTGTTTACAAGAAGCAGTCTGAAGAAAGGTCCCGACCCGTAACGTTACACATCCGTGTTCTAAATGCCTGTTCCGCTGAGTTGCTCCAGCACGCGGTGTCCTTTTATCTGCAGTTCTTTGTGTCTACAGTCTGAAGAAGGGCACTCGACACGAAACTTCACCCAACCTCGTTCATCATAGATGCTGCTTGACCAAGCTGAGTCACTTCAGCTTACAAGATTTCAGCATCTGCAGTTGTTTGTGCCTGCGTTTTATGCCCCGTTGCCGAATCTCCTCAAGGCATGGCAACTTTGAAGAAGGGGCTGAAGAAAGGTCTCGATCCGTAACGTTACCCACCCATAGTCCACACGGACGCTGCCTGTCCCGCTGCGTTACTCCAGCACTTTGTGTCTTTTTTATTTGTAAACCTGCATCTGCGGTTCCTTGTGCCTTCAGTCTGAAGAAGGGCCCCGGCCCGAAATGTCACCTTTCCATGTTCTCCAAGGATGCTGACTGACCCGCTGAGTTACTCCAGCACTTTGCGTCCTTCCCACGTTGAAGATGTTTTCTTCCTCATTCCGGTGAGAGTTCTGTGAGACCCACTCTCACTCACCACCCCCCCCCCCCCCCTCCCTCATACCCCTCCCCCCTATGATCCCCATCCGTTGTTCTGTGCTGTTCTCTCACCGTGTTCTGACCCAGACTCGCTCCTGTAGCATCGGGAAGCGTCCCGCCTGGAAACGTCGCCCGTCCCCGCCCTCCACAGACGCCGCCAGAGCCGCTGAGTCATTCCAGCTCTTTCTGTTTTGCTCCATCCAGTGTTCTTCGTTTGCCGGTGAAGCCGGACCACGGGCTGAATTGATGGTCAAATGCATCATGGAGATTTACTAAAAATAAATTAAAAATAAATGCAGAACTGCTATAAAAAATAAAAAATAAATAAAAATGCCATTACATTTAAAAGATTTGAAGTAACTGTTGATTTTTGACCTCTCTGCCTTGCATCTGCCCCTCTCTGCGCGACTGGGAGGACTTGCTGAACCTGTGCCTGGTGTTATCAGATGCAGTCTTAGAGTGATAGATGATTGAGTGGTGGAGTCAGTCATGGTCATAGACTCACAGAGTGGTTGAGTGAGTGAGTGAGTGAGTGAGTGAGTGAGTGAGTGAGTGAGTGAGTGAGTGAGTGAGTGAGTGAGTGAGTGAGTGAGTGAGTGAGTGAGCGAGCGAGTGAGTGAGTGAGTGAGTGAGTGAGTGAGTGAGTGAGTGAGTGAGTGAGTGAGTGAGTGATGGAGTCACAGGAACATAGTCCTAGAGTGATAGTCACCGAGTGATAGAATAGAGTTAGTCAGTCATAGAATCTTAGAGTGATTGTGATGGAGTCATAGTCATACAGCGTGGAAACAGGCCCTTTGGCCCAACATGCCCACACCAACCAACATGTCCCATCTCCACTTGTCTCACTTGCCTGCGCTTGGCCCATATCCCTCAAATTCTTTCCTATCCTGCCTAATTGTAGCTTGAACGTTACAATAGTCCCAGCCTCAACTACTTCCTCAGGCAGCTTGTTCCATACACCCACCAGTTTTTGTGTGAAAAGGTTACCCCTCAGATTCATATTGAATCTTTCCAGCGTCACCTAAAAGCACCTTAAACAAAAACTGCATGGGGGGTTACACAAAAAGCCCAGTAAGGAGCGAAGGAGATGTTTCGGGTCGAGGTTATCGCTCCTTAGATGCTGCTGCACCCGCTGAGTTTCTGCTTTTTGTGTAACCCTCGATTCTCCAATCTGCAGTTTCTTGCACAACTGCAGGAAGAGGCTGGCCCCTCGCCGGGTGGAACCCAACGTTGCAATGGCAGCGGCAAAGCTCTGTCAGTGAGTTGGGGATTCCGTGTGAGCTCATCCGTGTGAGGGGACCCTGACCGTCCCCACAGCTGCACGGGGAAATGCTGGCAATCAGATGTGGAAACGCCGGATTTCCGGCCCATTGTCGTCGTCCCCCCCTCCCCCCACACTGTAAAGAGAAAATATTCACAAGTGTAATTCGGGATCGTGGTTATAATTAGTAATGACCGGGAAAACGCAATGAATCTTTCAAGGGAAGATTGAAGGATTCTGATATCGAAACTACAAATAACGTGTGATCACAATGGTCCCTTGTTGGTCCTTCACGCAGAGGGCTCCATCCTTCCTTGGCCGTCTGTTCCCCAGCCAACAATCGGCCATTGTGGGCTCCACATGGTCATCTGTTGCCGCCCGGCCTTACTTTGTTCTGGCCTTTTCTTACCTCCAGTCCCCTCCCCTCTACTTTCAGTCTGAAGACGGCACCTGTCTCGAAACGTCACCCACGCTGTTTCTCCAGTGATGCTGCCTGTCCCGCTGAGTTACTCCACCACTTTGCGTCTATCTCCGGTTTAAACCGGCACCTGCAGTTCCTTTCTACACACACTGACATTTGCAGACGTTCGGGCAATTTTGCAAGGAGGAGGTCGCGTGTGCCGGAGCGCACCGTGAGCCCAGCCCAGTGACACAGGGTGTTAAAGAAGGAACCGCAGATGCTGGACACTCGAGGGTACACAAGATGCTGGAGAAACTCAGCGGGTGCAGCAGCATCTATGGAGCGATGTCTTTCTCCGGAGGGGGGAGGACAACTTCTTCACAGGGTCACGTCTGTGCTCCACAGATGTGCCGGTGACAGCAGAGGGCCACTGGGCAGCACAACGGACCTTGTGTCACTCGGCTGGGCTCACGTTGCTCCCCTGAACACCCGACAGCGTGACCAAGTTCAGGGTATATACACACTCTCAACTTGTTTTCTTCTCCCGCTGTGTCCTATCGTTACATATTCTGTTGCGCTGCAGCAAGTAAGATTGTCATTGTCCTATCTGGGACACGTGACAATAAAACACTCTTGACTCTTGATTTTCTTGACAGGTGACAAGACATTGTGAGATCAATTGTAAAGTGACCCGTGCAAAACCGAACCATAATGTTGCTAAAGATTGACACAAAAAAAAAGCTGGAGTAAAATAAAAGACCCCTGTCCCACGGTACGAGTTCATTCCACGAGTTCTCCCGAGTTTGCCCTGATTCGAACTCGGAGATTTACGGTAATGGCCTCTCGTCGGTACTCGGGGCTCTCGTGGACATTTTTCATCATGTTGAAAATTTTTCACGAGTCTTGCCGAGCTTACCTGCCGTTAGCGCTGAGAGACGTCCCCGAGCTCCGACGTACCCGCTACGTTCATTCTCCGTGCTTACCACGAGTTTGATTTTTTTTTTAACTCGGGAGAGCTCTTGGAATAAACTCGCACCCAGGCAGTATCTACGGAAATAAGGAATAGGTGACGTTTCGGGTCAAGACCCTTCTTCAGACTTCTCGACCCGAAACGTCACCCATCCCTTCTCTCCAGAGATGCTGCCTGTCCCGCTGAGTTGCTCCAGCATTTCTGTGTCTTCTTACTCATATTCTCGTAGTTCCTTTAACTCATATAGTTGCACATACTGTTAATGGATATTTCATGGCATATTAAAAGAAAGCACATTCCCAGCCGACACACAAGATGCATTCCAGAAGATAGACACAGAGTGCTGGAGTAACTCAGCATCTCCGGAGAACATGGAGAGGTGACGTTTCGGGTCGGGACCATTAGACGGGTAGTCTGCAGAAGTTCTTAGTTCCCAAACCGTCACTAATCCATGTTCTCCTGATGTACTGCCTGACCCGTTACGTTACTCCAGCACTTTGGATTTTTTTTAAATTTTTGCACCTGTGGTTCCTTGTTTCTACTCTGAATAATTCATCCGTGATTGATTTTAACTGAAGTCAAACGTTAAAGTAGAAATGTGTTCTGTTTAAGCTGCACATTGATGGGATCACAGTTGCCTGTTCTTGGCAAGTGTTTTAATATTGCACAATTCGGAGCAAGTGTAAACTAGAAATCTGAAGTAGGTTCGCACCAGAAATGCATTTATCACTTATCCATGTTCTCCAGAGATGCTGTCTGATCCACGGAGTTACTGCAGCAGTCTGTGTCCATCTTTGGCATAAACCAGCATCTGCAGTTCCTTGCAAGAAAGGAACAAGAATTTATAGCACCATAGAATATTCCTTCTCCTCCCCGTTTAAAACCAGCTTTTAATTTGTAAAGAAAATCAATTGGAATTAATTTCACTTCTTTTGCTTATGTGGAAAAGATAAACGATTTAATCGGCGGTTCAGCGGGAGATGTTCAGCGGTGGCCAGTTGATAACTAACCAGGAAGTGTAATTCGATCCCAAAGGAATAAGTTGGGATACAAACATTCGTTTCCTGGTTGGGATTCTTGGTGGAAGAATGTCAAGGAGAAGCAGGGCGGCGCTGCTGGCGCTCCTGCTGGGCGCCGCGCTCTTGTCCTCTGCGGGGAATCGCGGCTCAGAAGCGGCCAAGATCCTGGCCGTGCCCGCCGACTGGAGCCACTGGATCATCATGAAGACCCTGCTCCTGGAACTGGTGGCGAGCGGGCACCAGGTGACGGTGCTGAGGAGCAACGACTCGCGGGGGTTGGAAACAACGTCCGAGGATTTCTCGCTGGAAACTATCCTGGTGCCGCAAGCCGAGTCGCGCAAAGCGCTGAGCGACAGCGAAATCCGCGACATTGTCTTCAACTCGCTCTACGTGGAAGACGGCTTCCTCTCCAGCCTCTCCGCCGCCCGCAGCATGTTGGGCTTATTGCTACTCCACAATGAGGTGACCATCCCGGCCATTCGCGCGTTGTTTGAGGACCGCGCCCTGTTGCAGCGACTGAAGGGAGCAGGGTTTGACCTGACTTTAGCCGACCCTTACCATGCGGCCGGGGCCATGTTGGCACAGGTGCTGGACACGCCGCTGGTGTTCTTTGGCAGGTGGATGATCGCCGGGGACCTCCACTTTAACTTGGCTCCGTCGCCACTTTCCTTCGTGCCCGCGGTAAATTCCCGCTTGTCGGACAAGATGTTGGTGTGGGAGAGGGTGAAGAACGTGTTGATCTATGGGTTGTCCAGATTCACAAGCTACTTCTACATTTACCCCGCCTATAACGAGCTGTGCCGGCGGTACCTGGACAGCGACATGACGGTGGAAGAGCTTTATGCCAAGGCTGACATGGTCCTGATGAAGGTTGACTTTGTCTTTGAGTATCCCCGGCCCACCATGCCAAACCTGGTCTACATCGGGGGTGTTCAGTGTAGCGCCGGCCGCCCGCTCTCTGCTCAACTGCAGCGCTTCATGGACGGTTCTGGCGACCAAGGGGTTGTGATCTTCTCCTTGGGGAGTGTGGTGAGCTTCTACCCACCAGAACTGGCGACTGAACTGGCGGCGGGACTGGCCCGCCTGCCCCAGAGAGTGGTCTGGCGCCTGGTTGGAGACGCGCCATCCACCTTAGGGAATAACACCAAGGTGATGAGGTGGCTTCCTCAAAACGACCTGCTGAGTCACCCGAAGACCAGAGTCTTCATCACGCACGGTGGGGAAAACGGGCTGTATGAGGCCATTTATCACGGCGTCCCTCTGGTCGGCATCCCAGTTTTTGGTGATCAGTACGACAACCTTCTGCGTCTCAAAACGCGAGGGGCGGCGGTCATGTTGGACTTGGCTCATTTGACAAGCGATGTGATCTTCCAGGCGGTGAAGACTGTGATCGAGACCCCTTCCTACGGGGAGAACATGAAGCGAATATCCGCCTTGCACCGAGACGTCCCGCTGGAACCCAAAGCGCTGGCGGTCTTCTGGATCGAATACACCATTAGGCACCGAGGCGCCGCTCACTTGGGAGCCGCGGGCACTCAGCTGCCCATCTATCAGTACTACCTGCTGGATGTCATCGCCATCCTCGTTGCTTTGTCGGCGCTTGCCCTTTATCTGGCGTGTAAATTGCTTAAAGCTTTACTTATCAAAATATGTTCAGGTAGGAAGAGGAAATTGGACTAAATTGAAGAATGAAGGAGTGATGTGCGGTGACAGGTGATTTGTTGGCAGCTACTTTTACAGTGCAGCAGACTTTGCATTCCAATACTCACGGATAACAATCTGCATTTTATTCTCAGATGGCTATGTGGTCAATGTTTCAATTATTCAAGATACGTTCTTGTCACATGTACCTGTGTGCATTGAAATGCTTTATTTTGCATTCAAGCCGGTAGAGTCATTAAGTAGGCCTCACCTCAGATGTACAAGTGTCGCCAGGTTTTGGCGCCGTCCATTTGCACGTAGAAGCGAATTTGTAATTTCCCCGCACCCTATGTCTGACTTTACTCAGAGAGGCACAGACACAAAATAAAACAGCTCATAGATCAGTGGTGATTCCGTGAAACAAGTGGGCTTATTACCGATGTACACGGGGAAGCAGTGTGAGCGAGCCGAAGCTGCTTCTGAATCCTACAGCAACTAGGATTGTTATACCCTCATGACACAATGGTTACTTGTTGAGTTGAAATAAGCCATCATTAATCAATGTCTCATGTAACCTTTCATCTTTGTCTATCCTTAAAGTTAACTTTAATCTTAAATTCCTGTTGTTACGAAACTCTTCCTGAGCCCATATATCTAACGTGGATACCACAAATGTGGAGATTCTCCTCACCAAATGGAGTCCCCAGTAAAAAAGGTAATTTGTTAACCTTTGGGAGACTTGCCCGCTAAACACACTGACCAAGAGCAGCTGTAATGCAAGATTGCAGCAGGTAAGAGCCCAGGCAGACCTACAAATGACCATCCTCCCCCCCTACTGATAAGGAAGCCTGCTTCCGCCTTAGGGAATAAAGTTTCAGCTTTAGCTATTTTAACTACATTGGGTGATCAGCCGTGATCGCATTGAATGGCGGTGCAGGCTCGAAGGGCCAAATGGCCTGCTCCTGCACCTATTTTCCATGATTCTATACATTCTATCTTGGCTATTCTCCCATCATGCTCCCCAGTATGTGAACTCCATGGTTAACCAAACTATAACCTACCCATCTTCTTTACAATTTTCAAAATTCCCGACAACACCAACCAACAAACTTGCAAATTCCCCAGCCCTTCTTCAGTCTGAAGAAGGGTTTCGGCCCGAAACGTTGCCTACTTCCTTCGCTCCATAGATGCTGCTGCACCCGCTGAGTTTCTCCAGCACTTTTGTCTATCTCCAGGCATAATATGTGGAAGAAGGAACTACGCTTGCTGGTTTACACCAAAGAGCTGGAGTATCTCAGTGGGTCAGGCAGCATAACATGGAGATACATGGATCAAGAACAGGCAGGTGAGATCAGTTTAAATTGGCACCATGTCCGGCACAAACATTGTGGGCCAAAGGGCCTGTTCATGTGCTGCATTGTTCTAGGTAGAAACTAAGAACTCCCTGCAGATCCTGGTCTAAACCAAATATAGACAAAAAACACTGGAGTAACTCAGCAGGTCCGGCAGCATTTCAACACAAAATGCTGGAGTAACATGCGTCTATCTCCAGACATAACATATGGGACCTCTACGCCGCAGTGTTGTTGAATTGCTAACAGGAGAAAGTCACAAAATATGTTTCCTTCACACCAACAGTGGGATCTGGCTTGTCCAGTCGTTAGTATCTGACCCGTCTTATACAGGCGAACACTTGCTATCTTCGGACAAAAACAATGAGTTCTGAAGCGATGCTGTATGAAATAGACACAAAATGCTGGAGTAACTCAGCAGGACAGGCAGCATCTCTGGAGAGAAGGAATGGGTGACGTTTGGGCTGAAACGTAGCCTATCCATTCCCTCCACAGATGCTGCCTGAGTCGCTGCTCCTCTAGTGCTTCATGTTGTGGACAATATTCCAGCACATGCAATTCCTTGTGTCTCTCCTATCTCAGCTTCATTGATTCCATATCTTTGAATAGTATTGGCCAGTAAAGATGTCCGTTTTGTAATTTCCAATTAATCGCAGACAAGGAAGGGTCTCGACCCCTAACATCCTCCATTCCTTCTCTCCAGAGATGCTGCCTGTCACGCCAAGTTATTCCAACAGACTTCGATTTAAACCAGCATCTGCAGTTCTATCCTACACAGAAGTTATATGAGCTTGGCTCGTTCTCTCCTCACCCTGAATATTAAGAAGTGATGGCGGTGTTTAGGGTGACACTTCACCGGAGCAGAGCTATTCGGGACTACTCTCAAAACTGTACAATAACAATCTCAAGCGTCCTCTCTCCCCGCTCTTTCTGGGATCAATTGTAAATTATAAAACTGACATCTTTACTGGTAAATACTATTCAATGAGATGGAATCAATGAAGCTAAGATACGGACACACAAGGAACTGCAGATGGTGGAATCTTGGGCAAAGCGCTAGAGAAACTCAGCGGCTCTATGGAGGGAATGGATAGGCGATGTTTCAGTCGGAATTCTTCATAACTTCATAACTCATGGGAGCAGAATTAGGCCATTGAGCCCACCAATTGAGTCTACTCTGCCATTCATTCATGATTGATTTATCTTTCCTTATCAAACCAATGCTCCTCCTCCTCCCCATATCAACTATACACTCGACAGTAAACTGGAGGCAACGAAACATCTGTAAACATAGATCATCGCGGGAGCATCACCACAATGCGGGCCGCGGTAGTTCAGGGAGGAAACAGCGCATTTTCTTGGACAGATGGGTTTCACAATCAACTCGCAACAACGCATAGGAAGGAACTGCAGATGCTGGTTTACACTGAAGATAGACACAAAATGCTGGAATAACTCAGCGTTGTCAGGCGGCAAGTCTAGAAAAAAGGAATATGTGACATTTGGGGTCGAGATCCTTCTTCAGACAGTTATTTAGGTCCTTCAGACTGAAGAAGTGTCTCGACCCGAAACGTCTCCTATTCCTTTTCTCCAGATATGTGCTGAGGTGCTCCAGCACTTGCAACAACATCTAACACCTGAGATTGGCAAAATAAATCCACAAACAAAAGCAACCCAAAATAAAGTTGTTAAATGTATTAACCTCTGGCCAATTAATGGAACATTAATGCTGATAACGATGGCTTCCTGTGAGGTGTGCAACTTCAGATGTTAATTACCGTTGTGTTTCAAGAGGCTGCTGATGCTGGAAACTTTAGAGCATTTCATTTTATGTTTTACCTTTCTTCTTGTACCTTGTGTGATTTTGACATGTTGGATCTTCCTCTCCCCTGACTTCAGTCTGAAGAAGGGTCTCAACCCAAAACGTCACCATTCCTTCTCTTCACCATTCCTTCTCTTCAGAGATGTGCTTGTCCCGCTGAGTTACTCCAGCATTTTGCGCCTATCTTATCCCACTTTGGCATCCTACACACTGAGGGCAGTTGGCAGAAGCTAATTAAGCAAGGTGACGCACGTCTTTGGAACATGGAAGGAAACCGGAGCACAGGAGGAACGTGCAAACTCCACATAGACAGCGCCCAGGGTCAGGATCGAACCCGGGTCTTTGGCGTTGCGAGGCAGCGGCTCCACGGTACCGCCTGTTCATCATGTGTGAACTCGATGGCATGTTGGGTAAACGGAGGAGGTTGGTAGACCCCAACCAAATCCCTGTACATCGGGCAATTGTGGCATCAATCAGGTTACTTTGCTAATCGGCACTTTAGATCCAGCCAGCACCTTCTTATAACCTCTGCCAGCCAAGCACCCAAAGGTGAGAAGTTCCCTTCTCCTTATTGATACTCAAAGGGAACGAGTTTTTTGGATTAATTATTGCATTCCCCATTATCCAATCATACACGTGTAGATGCTGGTTTATACACAAAAGGACACAAGGTGCAGGAGTAACTCAGCGGGCCAGACAGCATCTCTGGAGAACATGGACAGGTGATGTTGCAGGTCAAGACTCAACCCTGACGTGTTACTCCAGCATTTTGTGTCTCTCCAAGGCTTTTGCAGACACTTTGAGGTTGAGGAGTCGTTATAAAGAAAACATGAGTTGTATCTCTGCAATTCCATTCACGGCTTTAGTGCTCTTTAGAACATAGAACAGAACAGCACAGGAACAGGTCCTCAGTCCACAGTGTCCAGAACATGGCTTTAGTGACTTCCATCCCATTGGAGACCCTTGGATTTCATTGGAGGCCCTCAGACTATCTTTAATTGGACTTTATCTTGCACTAAATGTTATTCCGTTTGTCATGTATCTGTACACTATGGGTGGCTCGAATTTAAATCATGTATTGTCTTTCCGCTGACTGGAGAGCACACAACAAAAGCTTTTCACTGTACATCGGTACACGTGACAATAAACTAAACTGAACTAAACTAACCTCCTGCAAACAGCGACGGGTTGTGAAGTGGAAATCATCACAGGTTGCAACTGATGCTTCCTTTTCTAAACAGAACATAATTTTACTTAGTTCCACTTTTGGCAGCTCTACCTCCACCTACCACATAATTCTTACATGCTCTGACCTTCTCCTATTTGGACATTTTGTACTGGTTACCAGAACAATTTAACAATGTGCTTTCTTTTCATTGTGTTAGTTTTCTTTCATAAGCATTGTAACAGGATAAGCATTAGATTTGATGTTGATTTGTTCTGGTAATAATGGCTTAGCTGTTGTTTCCTAAGCAAACCTTGCAGTACATTGCTCTGACCTGTATCCAGCATTACTTCTTACAGAGGTATTCTTTATGACATCTGGCATGTTGCTATTCATGTGAAATATGTTGTGAAATGACAAATTGCCCAGCCCCTTTAAGCAAGTTGGATCTGATCTCTGTAACTAAGTAAACATGCTTGGGAGAACAGCAACTGATCGCGATATTCTTGTAAAAATGGCATAGCCACAGTGTTGTGACAGTGCTTGTAGGAACGTCCATGGAAGATAAGGTCACCATCAGGTTGTGTCGAATAGGAAGATTAGAGACTCCATTAGACTGCAGATGCTGGAATCCTGAGCAAAAAAATAACGACGTTCCAAAGGAACTGAGAATCTGTGGAGGAAATGGAGAACTTCAACATATTCTGAAGAAAGGACCCAACCAGAAATGTTATCCATTCGTTTGCCTGTACAGATGCTGCCTGACGCATTGAGTTCCTTGAACAGTTTATTATTTGCTTAAGATTCCAGCAACTGCAGTTCTCCAAACTCTCATCTAATGAAATGACTCCCAAATTAAAATTCTTCCTCAGCCTAAAACTCTAAACTGCACAAAGGTGGAAACAAGAAATTGCAGGTGCAGGTTTGCTCAAAATACTGTTATAACACAGCAGATCAGGCAGCATCTCTGGAGAACATGGATAGGTGGCGTTTCAGGTCGGAACCCTTCTTCCTCTGCAAGGAAGCAACCTCACAGACAGACGAATGGAACTCATTAATTCAAGAGTCAAGAGAGTTTTATTGTCATGTGTCGCAGATAGGACAATTAAATTCTTGCTTGGTGCAGCACAACAGAATATGTAAACATAATATAGAACAGGAGATAAAAGTTCAGCGTGTCTATATACCATAGACCATATATATACACAATAAATAAACAGATCAAGTGCAAAAGGCAACTTTCTGCAATCTTGTCCGCTCCTGGACGTTCAAGTTACCAAACCAAGCCACTTTGCAACCAGTCAGTATGTTCTCTACTGTGCACCTGTAGAGGTTCGAGAGAGTCCTTCTTGACATACCAACTCTCCGTAATCTTCTCAGGAAGTAGAGGCGCTGATGTGTCTTCTTTATGATTGTATCAGTACCAGGAACGATCTTCGTAAATATGCACGCCCAGGAATTTGAAGTTCTTGACCCGTTCCACCATCGTCCTATTGATATAAATGGGATTGTGGGTCCCTATCCTACCCCTACCAAAGTCCACAATTAGTCCCTTGGTTTTGCTGGTGTTGAGAGCCAGGTTGTTGTGCTGGCACCATTTGGTCAATTGGTCGATCTCACTTCTATACTCTGACATCACCATCAATGATTCGTCCCACAACAGTGGTGTCGTCGGTGAACTTGATGATGGAGTTCCGCACTATGTCCGTCTAAGCAGTCATGAGTATAGAGTGAGTACAGCAGGGGGCTGAGTACGCAGCCTTGAGGTGCTGCTGTGCTGATTGTTAACGAGGATGACACATTTCCACCAATACGAACAGACTGTGGTCTGTGGATGAGGAAGTTGAGGATCCAATTTCAGAGGGATGCGCAGAACCCCAGATCTGAGAGCTTGGTAACCAGCTTGGAGGGGATGATGGTATTATATTCACAGATGTGACCTTTGATTAGATTTTTAAGTTTTCACTTATTGTTTATTTCAAGGTTTAGTGGGACTGAGCATAAAGGTCATCAGTGATAAAGCTATAAAATAATTGAGGAGGCATTCCTTCGTGCAGAGAGTGTTCAGAATGTGAGTGATGCCAGGGTGAAGGGCTGAGCAGTATAACACAAGCATTTCATGTGGATAGTGGATAACTACAAGAGGGAGTTGGCAGAGCTGCTGTGTCACTGCGCCGGAGACCCAGGTTCAATCCTGACCTCAGGAGCTATCTGTGTGGAGTTTGCACGTTAACCCTGTGACCGGGTGGGTTTCCTCCGGGTGCTCTGGTTTTCACCCACATCCCAAAGACGTTCAGGTTTGTAGGTTGATTGGCCCTCTGTAAATTACCCCTAGTGTGTGGGATGACATATGCAGATTGGTTATTGCATGTGAACCAATCAGAGTAATGTACTAAGTCCACCTTACTGTACACTTTATATTAACACTCACTTCCCATATTACGTAGTTACAATGATGGTAGAGATGAACTAACAACGTATTGTACTGCACCACCAAGACTGATGATTAAAGCTGACTTTGAACACCAAACTGTGTCTGTACAGTTGTCTACATGGTGTCAGAATAGCTGGAAGTTACCCATTGTATCTGTGTATCGGGTTTTATTTCCATTTTATTAGTCTTGACCTTTTACTCCGATGGCTCACTCGTGCCGCAAGCCAACACAGCTCATCTTTGATGCAGACATTGGCGAGCGATGGAGGCTCTTTGAAATTGACTATGAGCACTACATCAATATCGTCCATCGCAATGATCCAGATGAAGTCAAGGCATCGCTCCTGCTCAACCAGGCTGGACCCGAGGCTATTATTCGCGCGCAAACCTTCGACTTTGCACAAGCTGTGCTCGATGGGAACGGCCAGGTGGTGGCCCCAGATGAGATGAAGCGCAACCCTAACGTGCTGCTACGTAAATTCCGTGAGCTATGTGACCTGCCATCGAACCGCATTCTGGAGAGAGCAAAGTTCTCATCTTGACGAACCTATGGAACGTTTCATTTGTGATTTGAAGTACATGGCCCTGAGATGTCGCTTTGGTGAGATAACTAGTGAGTTAATATGTGACAAAATCGTTAGCGGCACGTGTGATCGGAAGCTCAAAACAGAGCTACTCGAAATGCTGACCTGACTCTTGAACAGGATGTGCATGCCTGCCGTATGTCGGAGGTTGTGGCCCCACTGGGTGATCAGCTTGGCACTCAGAAACATGATGTTAATCCGACCGGTTTCAGTAACCGCACTGCATCAGCTGCCACTAAAAGATTCATGCGCTGACTGCAACTATTTCCATAATAGAGGTCGCCAACTTTGCCCAGCAAACGGCAAATCATGCAATTACTGTAAGAAAATGTATAATTTTTGCTGCATGCTGTCGTTCTCGTGGGAACCCTAGTGCGAATTCAAAGTTTAATCTACACCTGCTGCAGCAAGTCCCAACAGTCTCTGACTCCCATGAAGAGTTCGAAGCTGCCCACGAGAATGAACCAATTATCTCATACAATAGTTCTGTTATTCACACTCTCCTCTGCACATCTGGTAAGCTCTTGGACCCTGCTGTTACCGTGCACATCAATAAAAAGTCTGTTATTGCTAAAGTGGATACAGGAGCGCGCGTGAGTGTAATGTCCCTGAAGGTCTATAACAAGATAAGAAATAATGAGACCTTGACTAAGGATGCCTCTACCTTGCAAGCCTACGGGGGGGGGGGGGGGGGGGAGGTTCTGCACCCTCTCGGAAAAGCTGATTTCAAGTGTGTAGTGGACAATGTCACTAAAAACCCGATTTTCTGCATTGTGAAACTGAACTCTGAGACTTTGTTGGGAATCCATGCGTGCCATGACCTGGGTTTAGTGTCCTTCGGACACGCTGTCCACAAGCTATGCCACACGCTGTCCACAAGCTATCTGATGAACCAACACAATAACTCCTGTCCCTCTATCAGGATTTGTTAAATGCCAAACTGGGCATGTTGCCAATGACTTACAAGATCACTATTGACCCTACTGTTGTCCCAGCAGTCCATGCACCTTACTGCGTACCCCGTGCTATGCGTGACAGAATTCAAGCCGAACTGAGACACATGGTGTCCATAGGGGTACTGGCTGAAATAAGTGAACCCACAGACTGGGTCTCCACCATGGTTGTTACAAAAAAAGAAAGACAAAGACAAGCTCTGTGTGTGCATTAACTCAAGAGACCTGAACACAGCTATTAAACACCCACACTACCCGATGAGAACCATCGAAGACGTTGCAGCTCAAATCGGTCGTGCACCAGTGTTCTCAGTACTAGATGCCAAAAGCTCGTTTTGGCAGATACCTCTAGATGACGCATCCTGAAACCTCACTACACTTGCCACACCATTTGGCAGTTTCAAGTTCCTCATAATGCCATTTGGAATTAACTCGGCCAGCGAGGTCTTTCAGAGAGCCATGGAACAGCTGTTCACAGGCTACCCATGTGCTATCATCATTGATGACATTCTGGTGTATGGCCTTGACTTAGCGGAGCACGATTCTAATTTAAAAATGATTCTGGACAGGGCACGCGAGATCAACCTGAAGTTCAACCCCATGAAGTGCAAGTTTCGTGCCTCAGAGGTTACCTACGTCGGACATGTGTTCACAAGCGAAGGGTTAAAGCCGGATCCTGAGAAGACTGCAGCCATCAATGAACTGCCTGCTCCCACAGGCACCCACAGCCTTCAGCGCTTCCTGGATATGGTTAACTTTCTGGGCAAGTTCATACTCAAACTCAGCGAACTTATCTCACCACTGAGACAGCTCACTCACAAGGACACTGCCGGGACCTGGTACCAGCAACACCAACAAGTGTTTGACTTTAAAACTTCAGCTAGCCAGCACCCCCCACCTTGACGTATTCCGACCTCAAACTGCCAGTTCACTATCAACGGTGATGCATCGCAATACGGTTTAGGCGCAGCCTGCCTGCAGACATCAGCTGATGGCACCGTGCTACCTGTATCGTACGCCTCTCGCATCATGACAGAGACCGAGCATCGCTATGCCCACATTGAAAAGGAGCTGCTAGCCGTCGTTTTTGTATGTTCCAAGTTTAGAGACTTTATCTTTGGGAAAACCATCACAATTGAAACTGACCACCAACCCCCGGTCACCATCCTGAACAAACCTATTCACGCAGCGCCTGCACGTTTCCAGCGCACGATGATGCAGCTCCTGCGTTTTGATTTCCAGATTGTTTACAAAAAGGGCAAAGATATGCTCATCGCCGACACTCTCTCTCGAGTGCCACGGGCGTCCTGTGAACAACATGCTTTTGAGTGCGACGAGCTTGCTGTGCTTAAGGTCGACTTCATTCCCACAGAAAAACTGCTTCGCCTTGCAGAGTACACAGCTGCTGACAGAACGTTACAGCTGCTCTCCTCCATTATCAAGAGAGGTTGGCCCACAAAACAATCCAACACACCACTCCTCAGCCATTCCTCTTAGTTCGTGATGAATTGGTGATACAAGACGGGATCATTGCCAAGGGCCACAAAGTTGTGATTCCCTCATCCCTGCAAGATGAATACTACAAAGATGTCCACTGTGGCCACCCAGGCACTGAGGCTACGCTTGCCCGTGCCCAAAGCATGTTTTATTGGTCAGGAATGACCAAATACATTGGTGAAAAAAACGGCATCCTGCTCCACTTGCAACAGCTTGGCTCCCAACAGAAACAGCCTCTCCTGCAACAACCCGCTCCAGAACTACCTTGGTCATCCCTCGCTGTGGATATTTTTGAATGACATGGTAAACACTATCTAGTTCTGGTCGATTCCTATTCCAATTGGTTTGAACTTGATCTGCTGCCTACCATCACGTCTGAGGTGGTCATACAAAAGCTTCAGAGACATTTATCTGTACACGGTGCACCCGTTCGACTGCAAACTGACAACGGGAGACAGTTCACCAGCCAGGCATTTAGAAACCTTGCCAGACCTTGGAACTTTCAGCATGTTACCAGCAGCCCCAAATGCCCTCAATCCAACGTATTCGCTGAGCGTGCTGTCAGGAGCGCGAAACAGTTAATGGAACGTTCGCAACTTGCCAATTCTGATGTCTACCTGGACCTGCTAAACCTGAGAAACATTTCCAGGGGTGGTGTTCTAGGCTCTCCCGCCCAGCGACTGATGTCTCGCAAGACACGTCCCCAGCTCCCCGTCGCCCAGCAACAGCTGAAGCCACAGGTGCTCAAACCAGCTGCGGTCCAGAAACACATTCAGGAGAAACATGCTGTCCAGAAGCGCTCCTATGACAGGTCGAGCAAACCACTTAAACCGTTACTGCAAGAAAGAATAAAGAATGGAATAATTTACTATTAATACATCATTGGAGATAAGATCAAGGAATATAGAGTATAACTTTTCATCTAATCCTGAGTCCAAGTTTCAGTTAGGGTTCCCTGCCGAACCGATCTACCCTTTTAAGTAATCAATGAAAGAAGACCATATTCTAACAAAAACGTCTTGTTTGTCCATTAGGGCAAATCTGATTCTTTCCAGGTGTAGGGTCTCCGACATTTCCGTAATCCAGTTTAGTATTAATAACTTCAGAAGTTATTCTAAAAATCTCAATCCAGAAATTCTTAATTTTTATACAATTAAATTAGCCTCTGGATGCTGACATTTATCGCAGATAGAGGATATCTGTGGAAAGATTCTATTCAATTTAACTTTGGAGTAATGTAATCTATGTAATACTTTAAATTGTATTAAAGCATGTCTGGAGTTTAGCGAGCATTTATGTATATATTGTAAACTTTTGTCCCATATATCTTTCGTTATGGATTGATTTATTTCATTTTCCCATGTATGTCTATATGATTCCGTTGATGGTATCTCGCTATCTAAGAGGGTATTATAAATATAAGTTGTTAATTGTTCTGTATTAGGATGCTTATTCAGACATTCATCAAGGATTTCTAGTTCCTTATTCCTATAATCTTGTGTATTTGATGTAATCTCTGAGTTGTAGATATCGAAAAAAATTATTTGAGTGTAGTCCATAAATGTGTTGCAGTTCCTGAAATGAAAAATAAGTGCCTTTCTTATAAAGGTGTTCCATCTTTTTGATTCCATAGTTTTTCCATTGTATAAAGCCTTTATCCAGCATGGAAGGTTTGAATAAGGGATTGTTTACAATAGGGAGACAGAGTGGTATATTATCCAATTTTAAAGCCTTTTTAAGTTGTTTCCAGATTTGTGTACCACTATATATTATAGGGTTTTCCCTATAGGTTTTTTAATGCAATTTTGTCAGTGTAAATATAATCAAACCGATTTCAAAAAGTAGACAATCCTCCTTTTTCCATCCTTAACCAATCTGGTTGTTGATCCATTTCTTCCAGCCAAAAATTCATGTTTTTAATATAAACTGCCCAAAAATAAAACTGAAAATTTCATAGAGCTAAACCTCCATTAATCTTTGATTTACATAAATGTTTTTTATTTATTCTATGATTCTTGTAATCCCAGATGAAACTTGTAACAGTAGAGTCTACTTTAAAAAAAAAATATTTCGGAATATATATCGGGATTGACTGAAATAAGTACAGTAATTGCGGCAGAAAAATCATTTTTATAGCATTAATTCTACCGAACATTGAAATAGGGAGTGTTTTCCAGTATTGAATATTCTTATTTAGTTTATTCAGTAAAGGTGGGAAATTTGATTTAAATAAAGAACTATACGCTTTAGTTACATAAATACCTAGATATTTAATTTTTTCTTCAACTATTTTAAAAGGTGATTGTTGTAGTATATGTAAATTGTGATCCGTTATTGGCATGATTTCGCTTTTATTCCAATTAATTCTATATCCTGAGAACTGACCGAATTGAGTTATTAGATTTAATAAATTTGGAATACTAATTTCTGGCTTTGTAATATATATTAGTACATTATCTGCATATAGAGAAATTTTATTCATTGTATCTTTAGTATTGTACCCATGTATTTCTGGATTAGATCTGATACTTTCTGCGAGTGGTTCAATTGCTAAAGTGAATAATAATGGAGCATCCTTGTCTACAACCTCTGGAAAGATTAAATTTAGTTGATAACATTTGGTTTGTTAGTATTCTAGCTATTGGGTTAGAGTATAATAGTTTAACCCATGTACAGTACTTCTCTCCCAATTGAAATTTTTCCATCACTGAAAATAAATATGACCATTTTACTTGATCGAAGGCTTTTTCAGCATCTAGCGGAATAATTGCTAGATCTGCATTAGCAATTCTATTTGAATATATATTAAATAATCGTCTAAGATTGTAAAATGAATGACGTTTTGGGATAAAACCTGTTTGATCAGAGTGTTAATTACTAAGCTCAATCTATAAGATAGGATTTGAGTTAATATTTTCTGATCAGTATTTAATAGAGCTATTGCTCTATATGAGGTCGGATCTTCCAGATCCTTATCAGTTTTAGGTATAAGTATTATTGTAGATTCATTTAAAGTTTCCGGGAGATGCTGTTGAGTATAAACGTGTTTATACAGTGTTTGTAAGCGTGGAGAAATCAGATCATAATTTTTTTTATAAAATTCGGAACTTAGGCCATCAGGGCCGGCGGCCTTTCCATTTTTTAAAGATCTAATTGACTCTTCAATATCTTTAATCGTTATTTCAGCTCCTAATAATTCTTGCTCTTGCAGATCTAAGCCTTTAAGGTTACATTTCTGTAAAAATGCTTCCATTCCTATTATAACAATAATAATAATAATAACTTTATTATGGACTCAAGGTCCAGACAAGGGACAACATTACATTAAAAAATAATAAATATATATAAAATCATGGTAAATCACATAAAAACATCATAATTTATATATTTAAAAAAAAACCCCACAATACTTAAGTTAAAAATCCAAAGTAAAAATGATCAATGTCGTTCAACGAGACGATACCAGTGTCTCCACAACTGGGATTCGTAGCGTGTAGTGCTAACCCTTATGTTTGTCAAGGCCACAATAAGCACATTTTTAGAGTCATTTATCCTGCAAATGAATGTATACATGTGGTGTCTTAGGATAGCTTCTAGAGTACTGACTCCTGCAGCCACAAACATATTACTGGCACTACACCATCTTGGTTGCCTTAGCAACTATTGATTGTTGTGTCACTTTAGTTGAGTAAAGATTTTGATAGTATTGTAAAAATCTGTCATTAATATCCTTGGGGAATGTTAGTATTTCTCCCTTTTCTGATCTAATCTTATGAATCGTTTTTCCCCCATCCATTTTACGAAGCTGGCGTGCCGATAGTTTATGTGGTTTATCACCAAATTCAAAATTTAATTGTTTTGTATGTTGATAAAGTTTTATTACTTGGTCAGAGTATATTTTATTTAACTTATATTTCAGTGCAGCTATTTTATTATGTTTTGCCAATGAAGGTGCTCTTGCATTTTCTATGTCTAATTGCATATAACCATATAACAATTACAGCACGGAAACAGGCCCTCTCGGCCCTTCCAGTCCGTGCCGACCATTTGTTTTCCCCTAGTCCCATCTACATGCACTCCGACCATACCCTCCATTCCCTTCACGTCCATATACCTATCCACTTTACTCTCAATGAATGCCCTCTTGTTTGAATCTTCCCTACCCTCAATGGGAAAAACGTATCCACGTCAACTCTGTCTATCCCTTTCATCATTTTAAAGACCTCAATCAAGTCCCCCCTTAACTTCTGCGCTCCAAAGAATAAAGACCTAACTTGTTCAACCTTTCTCTGTAACATAGTTGCTGGAACCCTGGCAACATTCTAGTAAATCCTCTGTACTCTCTCTATTTTGTTGACATCCTTCCTATAACTAGGCGACCAAAATTGTACACCATACTCCAGAATTGGTCTTATTTCTCTTTACTAAGAAATGCCTGAGAGAAGATTAATGCCCCTCGTGTAAATGCTTTGAATGCTTCCCAGAGAAGGGAAGCAGAGATTTCAGGTTGGTCATTGACCTCGAAAAACATATTAATCTGTTTTACAAGATATTCACAACACACCTGTTCTTTTAAGATTTGTGTCTGTACAGTTGTCTACAACATAGAACCAGTGTGAACGGGTGTTCGATGGTCAGACGTGCATGTGTGGGCCGAAGGGCCTGTTTCCACAATGCATCTTTCAAACAATTCAATCAATCAGAGATGCTGTCTGACTTGCTGAGTTACTTTGTTGACTTCTTTTGTAAACCAGCATCTCCAGTTCCTTGTTTCTATATCACTCAAATTCCCAATTTCTATGCTGCAAATTCCTGTCATCGCTTCACCACTAAATGGTTAACTTCATATCTTTCAACTAGTTAAAGGAACTGCCCAGTTCTCATGTGGACTCAAGTTGAGCCAGGTGGTTCATTAATGCAAGAATCTCACTCTGACTGGGCAGGATGCATGCAGCCCAGACCATCTCACATTGCTTCCATTTACACTTCACACTGCTTCGGCAAGGCCATCAGCAAAATCAGCAAAATTAAGGACGAGTCTCACCTTGGTCATTCCCTCTTCTTCCCTCTCCCATCAGGCCAGAAATGTGAAAACGCACACCACCAGATTCAGGGACAGTTTCTTCCCAGTTGTTATCAAGCAACTGAACAACTAGAGAACAGCCCAGAACTACTATTTACCTTATTGGAGAACCTCAGAGTATCTTTAATCAGACTTTACTTTGCACTAAATGTTACTCCCTTCATTATGTATCTGTATCAATTGTAACCATATAACCATATAACCATATAACAATTACAGCACGGAAACAGGCCCTCTCGGCCCTTCCAGTCCGTGCCGACCATTTGTTTTCCCCTAGTCCCATCTACCTGCACTCAGACCATACCCCTCCATTCCCTTCACGTCCATATACCTATCCACTTTACTTTTAAATGTTAAAATCGATCCTGCCTCAGAGGCCCACAGGAGCCGTTGGAAGAGGAGGAGGGGGAGGAGCGACACCCGACCGGTAAGGTTAAAAATCCAGCGCGGGGCTTGTTTTTACCTAAATCCATAACATTCCATTTGGAGAAGTGGGTTTTTTTGAGGAAGCCGCTGATTGGTGGGAAGTGGACTAGGGAAAGCAGCTGATTGGCAGTCAGATTCCAGCAGTTTGTTGTGTACTTTGTATTGTGTTGCTATTGTATCCTGTGTAAGGGGGGAGTATGAAGGCCAGGGCAGTGTACTGTTCTGGATGTCAGATGTGGGAGGTCAGGGAGTCTGATAGCCCTCCAGACGTCCACATCTGCGCCAGGTGTGTTGAGATGGGGCTCCTATAGGACTGTGTTAGGAACCTGGAGCAGCAGCTCGATGACCTCCGTCTGGTTAGGGAGAGTGAGGAGGTAATAGAAAGGAGTTACAGGGAGGTAGTCACTCCCAGACCACAGGAGGCAGACAAGTGGGTCACAGTTAGGAAGGGCAAGGGGAAGAGGCAGGGGCTAGAGAGTACCCCCTCCACCACATTGTACACCATACTCCAGAATTGGTCTTACCAATGCCTTGTACAATTTTAACATTACTTCCCTACTCCTATATTCAATGCTCTGATTTATAAAGGCCAGCACACCAAAGGCTTTCTTTACCACCCTATCTACATGCGATTCCACCTTCAGGGAACTATGCACAGTTATTCCTAGATCCCTCTGTTCCACAGCATTCCTCAATTCCCTACCATTTACCATGTACGTCCTATTTTGATTTGTCCTGCCAAGATGTAGCACTTCACAATTAACAGCATTAAACTCCATCTGCCATCTTTCAGCCCACTTTTCCAAATGGCCCAAATCTCTCTGTAGACTTTGAAAATCTACTTCATTATCCACAACACCACCTATCTTAGTATCATCTGCATACTTACTTATCCAATTTTCCACCCCATCATCCAGATCATTGATGTACATGACAAACAACAGTGGACCCAACACAGATCCCTGAGGCACCCCACTGGTCACCAGCTTCCAACCTGACAAACAGCCATCCACTATTACTCTCTGACATCTCCCATTCAGCCACTGTTGAATCCATCTTGCTACTCCGCCATTAACACCCAAAGATTGAACCTTCTTAACCAACCTTCCATGGGGAACCTTGTCAAAGGCCTTACTGAAATCCATATAGACAACATCCACTGCTTTACCCTCATCAATTTCCCTAGTTACCGCTTCAAAAAATTCAAGAAGGTTTGTCAAACATGACCTTCCAGGCACAAATCCATGTTGACTGTTCCTGATCAGAACCCTGTTTATCCAGATGCTTATATATATTATCTCTAAGTATCCTTTCCTTAATTTGCCCACCACTGACGTCAAACTAACAGGCCTATAATTGCTAGGTTTATTCTTTGAACCCTTTTTAAACAATGAAACAACATGCGCAGTACGCCAATCCTCCGGCACTATTCCCGTTTCTAATGACATTTGAAATATTTCTGTCATAGCTCCTGCTATTTCTACACTAACTTCCCCCAATGTCCTAGGGAATATCCTGTCAGGACCTGGAGACTTATCCACTTTTATATTTTTCAAAAGTGTCAGTACTTCCTCCTCTTTGAATCTCATAGTTTCCATAGCTACTCTACTTTTCCCCTTAACTCACAGAGTTCAATATCCTTCTCCTTGGTGAATACCGAAGAAAATAAATTGTTCAATATCTCCCCCATCTCTTTTGGCTCTGCAGATAGCTGTCCATTCTGGTTCTCTAATGGTCCAATTTTATCCCTCGTTATCCTTTTGCTATTAATATAGCTGTAGAAAGCCTTTGGGTTTACTTTCACCTTTCTTGCCAAAGCAACCTCATATCTACTTTTAGCCTTCCTAATTTCTTTATTAAGATTCTTTTTACATTCTTTATACTCCTCTAGCACCTAATTTACTCCATGCCTCCTATAATTATTGTAGATATCTCTCTTTTTTCGAAACAAGTGTCCAATTTCCCTTGAAAACCATGGCTCTTTCCAATTTTTACTATTTCCTTTCAACCTAACAGGCGCATAAAGATTCTGTACTCTTACAATTTCCCCTTTAAATGTCCTCCATTTCTCTTCTACATCCTTCCCATGAAACAAAGTGTCCCAATTCACTCCTTTAAAATCCTTACGCATTCCCTTAAAGTTAGCCTTTCTCCAATCAAAAATCTCCACCCTAGGTCCAGTTCTGACTCTCTCCATAATTATATTGAAACTAATGGTATTGTGATCACTGGTCCCGAAGTGCTCACTAACGCATACCTCCGTCACCTGACCTGCCTCATTTCCTAACAGGAGGTCCAGCACTGCCCCTTCTCTGGTCGATACCTCTATGTACTGCTGCAAAAAACTATCCTGCACACAGTTTACAAACTCCAAACCATCCAGCCCATTTACAGAATGTGTTTCCCAGTCGATCTTTGGAAAATTGAAGTCTCCCACAATCACTACCTTGTGCTTACTACTAATATCTGCTATCTCCTTACATATTTGCTCTTCCAATTCTCGCTCCCCATTTGGCGGTCTATAATACACCCCTAAAAGTGTTGCTACACCGTTCCCACTTCTCAGTTCCACCCAAATAGCCTCCCTAGACGAGCCCTCTAATCTATCCTGCCAAAGCACTGCTGTAATATCTTCTCTGACAAGCAATGCAACACCTCCCCCTCTGGTCCCTCCAATTCTATCACACCTGAAGCAACAAAATCCTGGAATATTTAGTTTCCAATCACAGCCGTCCTGCAACCATGTTTCACTGATTGCCACAACATCATATTTCCAGGTGTCAATCCAGGCTCTAAGTTCATCCACCTTACTTACAATGCTCCTAGCATTAAAATATACACATTTTAGAAACCCACCGTCCCTTATTCTCTGTCTATTATCTTTTTCATCTTTCTCGCCTACATTTTGGGTCCGAGTGCTTCCCTTCTCTGCCTCTTGCCCCACACCCTGACCCCTAGCCCCCTCTACCTGAGTCCCTCCCCCCAGCCTTTCTAGTTTAAAGTCTCCCCAGTAGCCTTTGCAAATCTCCCTGCCAGGATATTGGTCCCCCTCGGGTTCAAGTGCAACCCGTCCTTTGTGTACAGATCATGCCTTCCCCAAAAGAGGTCCCAGTGATCAAGAAACTTGAATCCCTGCCCACTGCACCAGTCCCTCAGCCACGCATTTATCCTCCACCTCATTTCATTCCTACTTTCACTGTCACGCGGCACAGGCAGTAATCCTGAAATCGTTACCCTTTTGGTCCTTCTCCTTACCTTTCCCCCCCAACTCCCTAAATTCTCCCTTCAGGACCTCGTCACCTTTTCTGCCTGTGTCATTGGTACCTATGTGTACCCATACCTGCCAACCATTCCGATTTGGGCGGAATTCTTCCGATTTTTCCATCCCAATTCCGAATTCCGATTTTTTGTCTCAATATTCCGAGAAAAAAAATCGGAAAAAAAAACACAGAAACTTTCTATGTGTTTTTTTTCCCGATTTTTTTTCTCGGAATATTGAGACAAAAAAATCGGAATTGGGATGGAACGGCTGGAGCCTAGACTCAGAAGCGCAGGGGAGAAGTATGCGAGTCAGGTGGGCACCGGGGAGGAGGGTGGAGAGGGGGAAATCAACGATCATCCCGTGGGTAGTAAGCAAATACATTCATTATCACTTTAGGGCAGGGAAGAGGCGATGTGGGGGCAGGGAGAGTTGGTCCGGTCCGGCCCAGACGGCAACACTCACCGGTCACCTCACCTCAGCGCCGCTGCGCCGCCGCCGCCGGGACTGTCAGCCGGTGAGTGACCGCGAGCGCCAGGTCGGGTCGGGCCAGCCCGTTCCCGCCTCACCAACACTCACAACTGAGAGTTGACGAAGAAACTGCAGATGCTGGAGAATCGAGGGTTACACAATGCTGGAGAAACTCAGGGGTGCAGCGCTCTAAGGAGCCGACGTTTTGCGAGTCACGTCTTCACAGGTCAGACGTCATCACTGACGTCTATTCCGCCGAGGCTTCCTCTCCTCCCCCCAACTCTGCACTCCCCTATTAACAATTGCCCTCCCTTTTTGCTACCCTTCTGAGCATCAGGGCCGGTCTCTGTGCCGGAGGCCCGCCGCTGTCAGCCCCCAGCTAGGCTGTCCCCTCCAATCGTACTCAAACCCAAGTACCTATTTTCCAGGTGTACGGTAGTGTACGATTGTAATCCGTCTGAAGAAGGGTTTCGGCCGGAAACGTCGCCTATCTCCTTCGCTCCATAGATGCTGCAGCACCCGCTGAGTTTCTCCATTTTGTGTGCCCGTAATCCTGTATAATCTTTCCGCTCACTGGTTGGCACACAACAAAAGCTTTCCACTGTACCTCCATACACATGACAATAAAACTAAACTAAAACTTGTAGGTAGACAAAAATGCTGGAGAAACTCAGCGGGTGAGGCAGCATCTATGTAGCGAAGGAAATAGGTGATGTTTCGGTCGACACCTTCTTCAGACTAAAATTGTAGGTCAATTCAAATGGGACTTGCCATTCCTGGGGGTTGGGAATAGCCGAAAGAAATTTTTCCTTTCTTGGTTGGTGATGCCTACTGGAATTAAGTACATGTGCTTTACAGGTTTAGTTTAGTTTAGAGATATAGCATGAAACAGGCCCTCCGGCCCACCGAGCCCGCACCGACCAGCGATCCCCGCACACTAACACTACCCTACACATATTCGAGACAATTTTTCATTACAGCAAGCCAAAAAACCTACAAACCTGAACATCTTTGGAGAGTGGGAGGAAACCGAAGATCTCAGAGAAAACCGACGCGAGTCACAGGGAGAACGCACACACTCCGTACAGACAGCACCGTAGTCAGGATCGAACCCGGCCTCTGGCACCCTAAGGCAGTAACTCTACCATTGCACCACGGCGCCTGGTCAAAACCTGTTTGAACTTTGCTACAATGGCTGCTCAAACAAAAGGGTCAAAAAACAGAGAGAAGAAATCTCGAGCAAAACACAAAGTGTGGAGGACCTCAGTGGTTCAGGTTGCATCTGTGGAGGAAATGGACAGATGATTTTCAGGTCAAAACCGTCTCAGATTGAATGGAGTGGGGGGGGGGGGGGGGGGGTTGGGGGGGGGGGGGGGGGGGGGGGGGGGGGGTGGGTTGGTGGGTGGTTGGGGGGGAGAAAGGTGGGAAAAGAGTAGTAATACAGAGTTGGGGGCAACAGGCAAAGCCCTGGCAGTTGATATGTGGATACAGGTAAGGGGGGTTGCTTTGCCTAAAGGGTAGAGTTACAAAAGATAAAGGTTAATTTAGGGACGAGGAATGAAAGGTAAAAATGAAACGTGGGACTTGAGGATGTAACAAATTTCAAGAAATGAATTAACCCCAAGCACAGAAAGACACAGGGGCCAGGAATAAGTTTAAACTTAAAAATCCTTTTAACTACATTAGCATCCATGAACAACAAAGAGTATTAACAAAGGCTCAGCATGAAAAGATTCCAGACTTTGTCTTTTTTCGGCAAAGCAGAGACAAACATCAGCCACTTAAAAGGGGAACTCAATTAGGTAACACAAATTGAATAGTGACGTCACATGTGAAAATACTTCTACATAATGGAACTAAAGACAGACAAAACACGAGTCAGTGCTACTATCAGCTGATGTCAGCAGGCACTGTGACAAAGAAGGATGGGGAATGAATACACAACTGAGGGGAAAGGATAAGGGGTGAGTGGGGATGATGATGAAAACTATGTGCATATGATTGGGGGTGGAGGGTCAAGGGGGGGGGGGGATGGGGGATTGGTGGGGGCGCGGGGGGGAGGCGGGGGGGGGTGGTGGGGGGGGGGGGGGGGGGGGGGGTCCGCC